>CM039678.1:28856735-30056735 GCA_022496015.1 Hordeum marinum
AGTTGCTTTAACCATAACCGTCTTAAACACGTAGCGTTTCTAATCTGCCACACCTTGTATCTTTCCACAGTCTTAACCCACCATCATGTCGAAAGCCCCTGCATCTTGTGACCGGGTTAGTTCTTGATTCACTGAATCTTTTCTCAATGACCTCATGGAGATGGGTGTTCTGCCGACTCAGAATTTCATTCAGTGGCGGTTTCCAGGGGACGAAATCAGACCCAACCCTCAGGAAGGGGAAGTGGTCATATTTGCTGATCACCTCTTCCGAGGTTTTAGCCCACCCGGGTCAAAGTTTTTCCGGGATGTCCTTCACTATTTCAAACTCCATCCACAAGATATAGGCCCCAATTATGTCACCAACATGTGCCAGTTCCAAGTCTTATGTGAAGCATATCTGCAAGAAGAGCCGTCTGTTGACCTCTTTTGTGACTTCTTTTACATCAACCGCCAAACTGAAGTGGCGGTCGACCGAGCTTGGAACTTGGAGGCGTCTCTATCTAGAGGCGGATAGATATGCCCTATTCAGCAGCTACCTTGCCGAGTCACCCCAAGGACTGGAACAAAACTTGGTTCTACTACAAGAATACTTCCCCAAAAGGAGAGAAGCCGCTGCTTGGTTACCGCCCTACCCAGCTGTTGTGGATTTGTCACGGCAGATGTCCGGGTCAACGGACTTAGGTTCGGGGCGAGACGCAACTACGTGGCGGCTTGGAGGGGTTGATCGGATTCGAGAAGACACAGAGTTTTACCCAGGTTCGGCCCCTCCGATGGAGGTAAAATCCTACGTCCTGCTTATCTAGTATTGATGATGATGAAGATCTCTCGGTTATAAGGGTGCTAATCGCTACCTCTAATCTTTTGTGCTTCTAATCGCTTATGTTGTCTAAACTTGTAGACTTGTGTCTCTTGAGAACTTGTCCCTCTAAGGGTGCTCTACCCCTCCTTATATAAGTGGAGAGGGTAGGTTTACAAATAGAATCCTACTAGGAGTAGGATTAGGACTAATCTCTCACGAATCCTACTTCGGGTCTTATTTCCTTTAATGGAATCCTTCTCTCTTGTGGGCCTTCTCCTGTGGGCCTTCTCTTGTGAGCCGCCTGGCGCCGGCTCACCCGCCGGGTCTTGGGCTTGTTCATCCTGTGACCTGCTTGCCGGGTCCTAAATAAGATGTCATGTCTTTAACGGGTCTCCTGTGAGTTGCCTGGCCGGGTCATTAATAAGATGTCATGTCTTCGGCCGGGTCTCCTGTGAGTCACTAGGCCAGGTCATACCAGGCCGGGTCATACCATGGGGTATATCCCCGTCATTATCCCCCAGGTTAGCTTGAATTTATTCATGGTAAGCTCCTGAAATAAGAGTAACAAATATGTTAAGTGGCCGGCTTGCTCCTTTGGCCAGCTTAAAAATGGCTTCTCAGAAATCCGGGTCTTTTGTCCATATGAATCAGTCGTCTTGATAATCATCTTGCTTGTCAATGTCTTTTGAAAAATATTGAGAATAGAACACCCATATGCCACTGAGTCGGCTTCCAATACTCTTGGCGGTTCATCTCCCCCGGGTCATAATCATTGATGATGCCGGGTCATTATCGTTGGTGACTCCGGGTTAAATAACTAGAATCCTGCTGACTTGTTAAATATTGGGATGAAAATCCATCTAATGTAGAACCGGACTTCCATTGTTGTGAAGCAGGGCGGCTTACAGAAGCTCTGGCGGGTTGATCTTTTGATAACACCGGGTCATAAGTGTTTGGTGACGCCGGGTCTAACAACTGAACTCTTGAAAATTCTCCTCAAAGCTTTTGATATGTCCATATTACCTGTAGCCCCCAAGCTCGGAGATTATCCATGATAACTTGGTGCTTTGCAAATAACATTTTGGACTGTGTAGCCCCCAAGTGCCGGGTTGTCCTGCCTGCAGCAACCTGGGACTTATAATTGCCTTATATCTTATAATGCTTCGGCGGGTGTAGCCCCCAAGGGCCGGCTCATCAGAAAGTTTCGGCGGGCTTCGGCGGGTGTAGCCCCCAAGGGCCGGCTCATCAGAATGTGATGCGCCGGGTCTTCAATTTGAATCTCTTAATCTGTTGGAACAGTTGAATACTGTAGCCCCCAAGTGCCGGGTCAGTAAGAATTACTGGGCTGGGACTTTTTAGAAAAATATAGAAGGGCCGGCTCATCTCCTTGAGATAATATGGTCTTGCTGACAATGTAGTGGTTTGAAAACCGGCTTGCATTAGCCCCCAAGTGCCGTGGTGCATGCTTGCAGTGACATGGGACTTGCATAATTGATATAAACTTGGACTTGGATAATGTAGCCCCCAAGGGCCGGGTCGTCCGCCTGCAGCGACTCGGGACTATGTGAGAATAATACGTCTCACCATAATTTGTTGAATGAATCTTTAACCGTGGTCATAATATAACCCAGAATGAATATCCTGGAATAATTCCTTTGTCTTTGACATGAAAACCCTGCTCGTGGTTGCGGTGCAACCCGGAAAATATAATTTGAGAAATCCGTGAGTGTTGTAGATTACTACAGAGCACAATTAAAGAAATCCGAGAACCGGCCAATTAGATGACACGACATTATATCTGATAGGGCGGCTCTTGAAAGATAATAATGTATTCGAGATGGTTTGAAAAACCCCAATCATTTATTATTGGTTATGATAAACCATGAAGATCCAGCCATATTGGCTATTAAAAGATCCATTTGCTTTTGCAGAATACTTTAACGGCGGCTCATCTTAAGAGATAAAACCTGCAAAAATGAACAAGACAGAACATATTCTGCATTGTTGTGAGGGTGGCTTAAAGAAGCTCAACCCGGAGATGTATACCTTTCATAACATTGCTCCTTTTCTCATAACCTTGCTCTGACTCGGCTTGATAAGCCGACATGTTACCTGGAGGTGGGAAGCCCTCTTGAATAATCCACGGCTGACATGTCAACCGGAATGGCATAAAGCCGGCCATTTGCAGGGCAATGTAAGTTGTACCTAAAGGTAAGAAGCCTCCTGTTAATGTTGGAATATTGTATGCGCGGACGCCGGCTGTCGATGGGAGATGTAAGCTATACCCTAAGGCAAGAAGCCTCCATCGACAACCGCGACTAATGATTAGCCTGAAACGGCATAAAGCCGGCTATTTGAAGGGAGATGTAAGCTATACCCGAAGGCAAGAAGCCTCCTTCAACAGCTACAGTTGATAAGCAGCTGAGTTTTGGCGTAAAACGCCGGTTGTTAGGGTGAGATAAGAGAACCCGTCGGTAAGAAGCCCCCTTCAACAACCGTGGTTAATAAGTAACCGGAAGTGGCATAAAGCCGGCCATTAGGGTGAGATAAGCGATACCCGTCGGTAAGAAGCCCCCTTCGATGGCCGCAGTTGATAAGCAACTGGAATTTGGTGTACACGCTATTGTCTTAGGGTCATGTAAGCTATACCAAAGGTAAGAAGCCTCCATCAACAACATTGCTTAATGTAACCAAACTAGGATTCGATGCTTGAATTCACACCAGTTCAGGGTCTCTAGGCGAGATTGGCCGTCAATTTCTTGAACCGGCTCAGGGTCTCTAGGCGAGATTAGCTATCAATTTCTTGAACCGGCTCAGGGTCTCTAAGCGAGATTGGCCGTCAATATCTTGAACCGGCTCAGGGTCTCTAAGCAAGATTAGCCGTCAATTTCTTGAACCGACTCAGGGTCTCTAGGCGAGATTGGCCGTCAATTTCTTGAACCGGCTTAGGGTCTCTAGGCGAGATTGACCGGTAAGAGTTCAGCAGGTCACCTCAATCTTAGCTGGTACAGGGTCTCTATCGAGATTGGCCGTCAATTCTTTGAACCGGCTCAGGGTCTCTAGGCGAGATTAACCGGTAAGGCAGGCGGGTCACATAGCGGAGCAGCATCAATCTTGTAAGCCGCCATCTTGTATGAAGAAACGACAGAAGCTCCAAATGTCTTTATGATGATCCAATGATCCGGGCACCCATGTTTGAATGGTGCATCATGGCAGTCCGTCCTCTTGGGAAACTTTTAATCATCCGCCAATAATGTAGTAGCCCCCAAGATTGGGTTTTTCTCTTGCAAAGACCTGGGGTTCTCGTTAAAAATGACCAAATGCGTCTCGCCATGTCTGTAGCCCCCGAGTCTTAAGTTGACTCGGAGAGTCGGCTTGAGAATCTTCACTAGAAGTTCGAGGTTATCGTGGTGTTATAAGCTGGTGCAATTGGTAAGTCGCCCGGGGTCACCCGCGACATTGTAAGCCGGTACTGTTGTCAAAGACGCCACAGTGTTTGTAAGCCAGTGTGGATGGCGAGAGACGGCCATAGCATTGAAAGCCAGCACGGGTGACGAGAGACGGCTAGAGCATTGTAATCCAGTGTGGTCACGAGAGATGGTCGCAACATTGTAATTCAGCGTGATCGCGAGAGACGGCCTCACGTCGTAAGCCTGCGCAGCACATCGGTGCATGATGATGTTGGCGCGCCTCCATCTCCGCGGTATAAAGCCACTTGAATTACTGTCCTGCATAAAAAATATTACATGCCAAGATAATTGCTCTTAATGAAATTAATATATGCGATTAACATATACTGGACAAATATCACCTGATGTGTTGGAAACGACATTTGATCCAATGCACAACATTGCTCAGGCTGGATTTCTTCAGGCCAAGCCTCGTCCAATTACGGACAGGACGGTTTGAGCGAGCGAAAAACCATGGCAAAGGCAAACTGAGGCCATGACAGAGGCGGAGGTTGCTGCGGTGGCTCGGCAGTGGGCCGGCTTGGACGCAACCGCGCAGAGGAAGCCACAACGAAGGCGAGCCTCCGCGTCAGGCGAGACAAACGCGCCCGCCGAATATCCGGCATTGTTCAAACACTGGCCAAGATCTGTTTAAAATTGATCCGGGAATAGTAGTATTCCACGTAATGCATCACGTGTATTCCCTTGTCCACGGACCTGTTCCCCTTTTTTTCTTTTTTTCTAACATCCACCTTATCCTTTCAACAACCGAACTCCCACCACTCGTTCCCAACAGCGGGTCACATGGGGGAGCACCCGCGCACGAGGAGGAGGAACCGGGGCGGCTCGGATGTCCGCTAGTGGGTGCGGAGGAGGGGTTGAGGCGCCGGCAGGCGAGGTAGAGGCGCCGACGGGTGAGGTAGAGGTGCGGCAGGAGCCGTAGGCCACTGGAAGAGCTATCCAGGCGACCGTAGGCCGGTGGCTCATCGGAGGGCCGAGCAGCAAGCCGGTGGAGACACCCGACGACTCGCAACAGAGGTGGACGGCAAGGTGTAGCAGCGGGCTGAGCCGGCGCGCTAAGCCGACAGGAGCGGGGCCGGCAGATGCAGCGGTGGCGGCTCACGGCAGAGCGACGCCTCATGGCGGAGTAGTAGATTGAGGATAGAGTCGCGGCAAGGCGGCCGGTGTGGCAAGGCAAGCACAGCGCAACGGGGCCGGTCCAAGGCGGTGCAGGCGACGGTGGAGGAGTCGCGGGCGGCGGCTGAGTTCGGTGACCTGATGGTGAGCCGTGGCGGCCCGACTACAGTGAGGACGGCCTACAGCGGCGGTGAGGGCGGCTCAAGGCGGTTCATGCGCGAGCAGCGGAGGTCTGCTCCGGTGGCAGCTCGAGGCGCTTCATGTGCGAGCAGCGGAGGGTCAGTCCGGAGGCGGGGTGAACCGGCGCCTTAGGTGGAGGCTGGCGCGGTGAGACGTGGCGGCTCGTATACGGCTGTGTAGTCGGTCCACAGCAGAGTCGTCGTCGGTGGCGATGCCGGCTAGCTGGGGGCACAGAGCACCATGGCAGAGGCGAGGCAAGGCTGGCCGGACGGAGTTGCGCATGATAGTGAAGTGGAGCCGGGTCGATGAACGGAGATCGAGCCGGCAGGCACAGGCGCGTGCAAGGCGAGGTGAGGCCGGACCGGCGGGGTCGAACGAAGGCGAAGCCAGCCGAGTCCAAGAATGATACTCGGGCTTTTTCCTGTCCTTATTTTCCTTTTTATCCATATGACACCTGTATTTGTTCTTTATGTCTCCACCAGATGGCTGCGCTCCGACCCTCTGCAGGTGTTGCGTTATGCCAAGGTTTTCTTGATCCTGATCGTCAACCCGAGGTAGCGCTAGGTCCGGTCCTTGATTTTCTGTTCCTGCCGTGAGGACAAACTGAGCACTTTTTCCGAGTTGCCAACGTTTCTTTGGGTTGCCTGGTAATAGTGGCAATCAAATCGGTAGTATCTATGTCTGATCTCCTCGGGAGCAACAACGACGATTCGTTAAAATAACTAACGCCTAGCTGTGTTGGAACTCCTTCTAATTCGGGCAACGGACGACAGTAGTAGTGGACATTGGATCCTTTCTTGGACTCGACGGGTCGCCGAAAGACGCATATGCAGCAACGCACGCAACCCTAATTTCTCTCATCTCAAACTTGATCCAATCTTAACTAATGAATTTGTAGCTGATGCAAATCCTTCAACAACAGCTCTTCTTCAGCCTGAAAATTGTGACCTTCTCGATCCCTGAAGATCCCTCCAAGAACACAATACCACCATGCGGGCCCCACGGTGGGCGCCAACTGTCGTGGATTTGTCACGGCAGATGTCCGGGTCAACAGACTTAGGTTGGGGGGAGACGCAACTACGTGGTGGCTTGAAGGGGTTGATCGGAATCGAGAAGACACAGAGTTTTACCCAGGTGCGGGCCCTCCGATGGAGGTAAAAGCCTACGTCCTGCTTATCTGGTATCGATGATGATGAAGATCTCTCGGTTACAAGGGTGCTAATCGCTACCTCTAATCTTTTGTGCTTCTAATCCCTTGTGTTGTCTAAACTTGTAGACTTGTGTCTCTTGAGAACTTGTCCCTCTAAGGGTGCTCTACCCCTCCTTATATAAGTGGAGAAGATAGGTTTACAAATAGAATCCTACTAGGAGTAGGATTAGGACTAATCTCTCATGAATCCTACTCCGGGTCTTATTTCCTTTAATGGAATCCTTCTCTCTTGTGGGCCTTCTCCTGTGGGCCTTCTCTTGTGAGCCGCCTAGCACTGGCTCACCCGTCGGGTCTTGGGCTTGTTCATCCCGTGACCCGCTTGCCGGGTCCTAAATAAGATGTCATGTCTTTAACGGGTCTCCTGTGAGTTGCCTGGCCGGGTCATTAATAAGATGTCATGTCTTCGGCCAGGTCTCCTGTGAGTCACTAGTCCGGGTCATACCAAGCCAGGTCATACCATGGGGTATATCCTCATCACCAGCTTTGCACCTCCACCGTGCTTCCAGATCGGATGTCCGCCGCAGAGTGCGTAAAATATGCCCCAACCTTCACCAAAATTAGGGCTTTAATGGATAACGGCTTGACTGGAGTTGATATAGCCCGTTGCTGGGTCACCTGGACAATCTTGCCGCTGAGCCAACGGGATAAACTTATGTGTGAATATACGGGTGCGGTGGATGACCCTCTTCGTTTCAACACCACCCCTCTGACGGAGCAAGATCTCAACTCCGCCGTCAAGTCACTTCTGGGTGAACCTCAAGACGTTTGCAACAAAATCGGGTTGAACCCTTTCTATGTCAAGAACCCATCTCGAGATGTGAGAATCCTTTCCAGCAAATTGCTTGTTTTATTTTAATCCTCTGCCTTACTCCTTTTAACCTTCCGACGACTTATGTATATGCCAACTCTAATTTCTGGAAAAAGAAATATACCCCTCCCTTGAAGAAGAAGGCTAAGGCGGGTAAAACCCGCAGCCGAAAGAAGAAAACCTCCACCTAGGAGCTGCTCGAGATTGAAGACTCAGCGGTAGAACTTGACTCTCTTGGCCGTCTCTTTATGCAACTTATTGACGATGATTTTTCACAGGAGGAAGCAGAGACAAGCCATGCCGACGCCCCTGAGGTAACTTACATTTCCTCCGACTCAGAAATCTTGCCACGAAGAAAAGCATGGCGGGTCATCGGGAAAGTTCCATTTTCACATCTTGTTGCTTAGTTAGATCCTAACTTTCTTTTGAAAAAGCAACAACATGACATCAGGCGTCGGACCTGGAGCACCGGCTCTGAAGACCTCTTGGCCGGCTTGCCGAATTCTCTGGCTCCTAGGAAACGGCATGCCGTGGTATTCCTTTGACCAACTTTAATGTCTGTATATTGTTTTTTGCATTGTAACTTACTTCGATCTTACCATCTTAACTTTTCTGGAAACGCCCCCTTCGTCTAGCGACTCAACCGCATCCAAGCTGCCTCCGCTTAAAATGAACCCAGAGTATGTACCTTTATACTCCACAACATATATTAACATCCTTGTCCTTCTGTTTGTATAAAATTCTCTTTGCTCCTAGGGCTCAAGCGAAACGAAGGAAAGTAGGCGTGTCAACCACCACTCCTACCGTTCAAGAGCCAGAGATTCCCAAGCCGGACTCTCCTGCAGCTCATGTTGAGCCCTCTGAGGCCGGAAAAGATGCTCCTGAACACGCTCCTCAGTTTTTTGAGCCGGCTGACCGTGACATGGCTGCTCCTCAAGGCCCTCTAGAGACCGAGCCTAAGATGCCCAGCCATTCACCAGCCGTCGAAGATACATATCCTCCAGAAGTTGTTATCACTGGGACAGGTTACCACTCTCCTGCTCCTCATGTGTTAACAAAACATATCAGCAAGGATGAGGCGTCCTCAGCAGAGAAGATTGACTTTGCATTTCCTAGCTTGGAGAAGCTGACTGCAGACGAGTTACAAGCTGGTTATCTGAACCACCTCTCCGCAAGCTGCAACATGGAGTCCAAGCTTGTTGGTATGATGAAGAAGTAATATGAGGTACTCCTCCTATCTTACCTTTCCTTATATCCTTATGCAACCCCCAAGATCTGGTTTAATATTGTAAATAGTAGACCAGGTCTTCCAACTTTTGTTATGTTGCAAGTAGCTTGGCCCATAGCCCCCAAGTGATGGGTTAATATAGATAATAAGCCGATACTTCCTTGAAAATAAGATCTGAGTGTAGCCCACAAGTCCGGGTCATTATGCTAATGATGAGCCGGAGCTTTATTGCTTATAAGCGCCAAGTGTAGTCCCCAAGTCCAGGTTATCGTGCGAATGATGAGCCGAAGCTTTATTGCTTAGAAGCGCCAAGTGTAGCCCCCAAGTGCCATCTTATCTTCTTGAAGATGACCCGAGGATTTTTAGCATTGTAGACTTTGAGAGAAATGACAGACACTAGCCCCCCAAGTGTCAAGTATATTTCTTGCAATCTGCTTGAGACTTGTAATATTACTACTTCAGCACTTCTGACTACTAATGAAGCTTATTTGCATTATGCAGGAAGCTTTGAAAACGGACGAGTCTGACCTGACCGGCCTTAAAGAGACTGTTACATCACAACAAGCTGCTCATGCTGAGGCGGAAGAGAAGTGGCGTGTCTTCATCATAGAACTTGAGAAAGTACAAGCATACTTTGCTGCTTTCAGTAAAGCCGCCGAATCTGAGCAAGCCGCCCTAACAAAGCGTGCAGAAGATGCTGATGAAAAGCTCAAACTTGTGACAGAGGATCTGAAAACCCTCAAGCGTCATATATCTCGGATGACTGCTGCCATCTTTGGTAAGTACTTGAAACTTAGAAAAATTCTATAGCTTGTTTGAAAAACTCTTTAGGCGGCTTATAACTTCTGATTTTCTTTGCAGGAGAGAGAAGCCGCCAGCTGTCCTCTAACAGTTTGTTGAAGCTGAAAGTAGTATACACTCTGACGGAACAACTATACTACCGGGCCCTTTGCACCATGAGGTCGATTCTGAGTGAGAAAGGTGTCCCCAAGTTCACGAAAGGGGTGATAGAAGTCTTGTACACCCTCCCAAAGTAATTTGAAGAGCCAAAGTCGTCAGCCACCCGAAAGGGAGCAACGGCCGCATTAAGCTGGTCGCTGGCTTTCGCCCTTGAGCTTACCACAGAAGAGATGATGGATGGCTTCCCGTCGAAGAAGGATGATGGCTTAGAGTTCACTCAAGAAGATTACGCCCACTGTATGAAGGCCTCCTGAGTGCTCGCATCGACACTCGCCAACGAGATTGATCTGACCTCATATCAGGCGGCTTATGGCGAGGATAGCAATCGAATGCGCTGCCCGACCTTTGAAGCCAAAAACTTAATTCCTGCACGCCATAAGCAACACTTTGCTCCTGAAATTGACCCGTTTCCCATCTTTGACGAAGCTTAGTTTGAAGCTTTAACAAACTGCAACAGGGATGTGGACAACCTTCAGATCGAACAGATCGAAGACCCGGCGCAGGATGACCCACCAGCAAGTTGAACATGTTGCCCCTGGTTGAAGGTAACCCGACTGGTTGAGCCACCGGTGTTATAAGTGACTCCAAAAACTTGAATTTTGCAGATTTTTTACCTCTTGAAGAGCTTTGTAATAGCCTTAGCAAAAAAACTTGATTTCCTGTGCCGTGCCATCGTGCACGTTTGGAATTTGAATAGCCTTATGTGCTTATCTATCTTTCCTTCTGGCTATAACCATCTTTTTTCACACTTAATGACGACTTATCATCGAAGACAAGACCTGTAAAAACAAACAAGATAGAGTATATTCTGTATCATTTTTAAGGCGGCTTGAGAAGCATAGCCCAAAGATGTTAAATATCTTTATGACCTTGCTTTTCTTTTTCAAAAAACTTAGGCGTGGAGCCCAAAACTCATATGCCAGCTTTCCCATGTCACAGATTCGTCGTTTGAACCTTAACAGTGCAGTGTCTTGAAAAAGAGTAACTGTTAAGAGTACAACGAGCCATATAATGGAGAGGCGTAGCAGGGCATGATTACCCCCAGGCTCATAAGCTACTTCTCACGTGACGTAAATCCATTGTTTGAACCTTAGACAGTGCAGGGTCTTTAAAAGACTAATTGTTTAAGAGTACGAACGGGCCACAAGGCGGAGAGTCTGCAGCAGATGGGTGAGTTTATCCTCGCTTTTTGTAAGCCGGCCCTCACGTGATAGAAGCTGCCGATTTAACCTTAACCAGTACAGGGTCTCTGTGGAGAGTGACTGTCAAGTATTTTGATCAGCTCACGGTCTCTAGTCGAGATTAACTGGTAGGAGTTCGGTGGGTCACCTAGCGGAGCAGTAGCAGCCTACAGGCAGGTTTAACTCAGACTTGCGGTGGCTGAAAACTCGGTCAAGAGGGTGTGAAAGCTAAACCCGGTGGGTTGGAAGCCCCCAAATGACCTTGTTGATTGAATCAATTTTTGGGTACACAACCCGGCCTTGCGGTGGCTGAAGAGCCGATCAAGAGGGTGTGAAAGCTAAACCTGGCGGGTTGGAAGCACCCAAATGACCTTGTTGACGGAATCAACTTTTGGATATACAACCCAACCTTGCGGTGGCTGAAGAGCCGATCAAGAGGGTGTGAAAGCTAAACCCAGTGGGTTGGAAGCCCCCAAATGACCTTGTTGATGGAATCAACTTTTGGGTACACAACCCGGCCTTGCGGTGGCTGAAGAGCCGATCAAGAGGGTGTGAAAGCTAAACCCGGCGGGTTGGAAGCACCCAAATGATCTTGTTGACAAAATCAACTTTTGGGGTATACAACCCGGCCTTGCGGTGGCTGAAGAGCCAATCAAGAGGTTGTGAAAGCTAAACCCGGTGGGTTGGAAGCCCCCAAATGACCTTGTTGATGGAATCAACTTTTGCACAATCTTGTATGAAGAAACGACAGAAGCCCCGTCTTGTAGGGATGCCAACTTTATTATATGAAAAAGGTATATACAATGATGGATGTATGTACATTGATGAGAGTCGATGACTCAAGTGTAGTAAGGCCAGTGATGAGCAATATTCCACGACCTGTTGGTCTCCTGCCCAGGGGTACGTGATTCGTCCTGTACATCAATGAGATAATATGACCCGTTATTGAGATTTCTGCTGGTCACGAAAGGTCCTTCCCAAGGGGGAGATAACTTGTGCATATCCGTATGATCTTGAATCAAACGTATTACCAAGTCGCCTTGTTGAAATATCCGGGTCTTGACTCTACGGCTATGATAGTGACCTAGGTCTTGCTGATAAATTGCCGATCATGCTGCCGCAAGATCCTGCTCTTCCTCAAAGCGTGTAACGTGTTCTGACACGCCGTCTTGTTGTCAGCTTCAACGTAAGCCGCCA
Source organism: Hordeum marinum (assembly GCA_022496015.1). NCBI lineage: Eukaryota > Viridiplantae > Streptophyta > Magnoliopsida > Poales > Poaceae > Hordeum > Hordeum marinum. Next base: position 28,868,885 of record CM039678.1, read on the forward strand.
TCCTAGGTGAGTCATGACGAATATAACTTGGTAAAACGACTTCTGCGCCATAGACCATGAAGAAAGACGTATAGCCTGTTGACCTACTAGGGGTGGTTCTGATGCTCCAACTGATGGTAATTCCTCAACCCAACAACCCGACGTTCTTTGCAAAGGAACCATAAGCCGGGGTTTTATGCCTCTGATGATCTCCTGATTAGCACGTTCCGCCCGACCATTGGACTGTGGATGAGCGAGAGCAGATACATCAAGCCGGATGTGCTCACTTTCATAGAATTCTTTCATAGCCCCCTTGGACAAATTTGTTCCATTGTTCGTGATGATACTATGAGGGTAGCCAAAACAATAGATCAACTTATTGTTAAATTGAACCACCGTGGCCACATCACACTTGCTAACCGGCTCTGCCTCGATGCACTTGGTAAAATTTTCAACCGCCACCAACAGGTGAGTCTTCTTGTATTTGGACCTCTTGAAAGGCCCAACCATGTCAAGCCCCCAGACCGACAATGGCTAGGTGATTGGAATCATCCGCAGTTCTTGAGCCGGCACGTGAGCATGCCGTCCAAATTTCTGACACCCATCACACTTGGTGACCAAGTCCTCAACGTCCTTATGAGCCGTTAACCAGAAGAAGCCATGCCGGAAATCTTTTGCCACCAAAGACTTTGAGCCGGTATGATGACCGCAGTCACCAGCGTGTATTTCATGTAAAATCTCTTTACCCTCTTCAGGGGAAATGCAACGCTAAAAGACGATGGTTACACTGCACTTATGCAACTCGCCGTTGATGATAGTCATAGACTTAGACCGTCTCACGATTTCTGTGGCGAAGGTCTCGTCCTCGGGCAACTCGCCGCGAGTTAGATACACCAGATAGGGCAACGTATAAGGGGCCCAAGCTCCAGTGACCACTTAGCAATCCTGCTAGTGGCTTCTCTATTTTGGATTATATCTCCCAACGGGGCAGAGCTAACCGCCGTGATCTGGTGTCCAAGGAAATAGTGCTTCAACTTGCGGTTTTCCATGAACACCCCGTAAATCAATTTCTACCAATGTCGATATCTTTGCTTGGACTCTATCAAGACCTCACTGACGTAGTAAACCGGCCTCTAGACTGGATACCCTTTCCCTACCTTCTTACGCTCCACAACAATCGCGGCGCTGACTGCCCTATTATTAGCCGCCATGTATAAGAGCAAAGGTTCTTTCTTAGCCGGAGCAGCCAAGATCGGGGCCTCAACCAACTGTTTCTTGAGCGCCTCGAGCGCCTCATCCGCATCCTTGCTCCAGACAAAATCATCTGTTTTTTCATCCTCTGGTACAGAGGAATAGCCTTCTCACCCAAGTGGCTGATCAAGCGCCTTAAAGCGGCGATACGACCCTCCAAGCACTGCACATCATTAACGCTCGCCGACTTAGACAATGACGTGATGGACTTTATCTTATCTGGGTTAGCCTCAATGCCTTGATCTGAAACTAAGAAACCCAAGAGCTTGCTTGCAGGAACCCCAAAGACGCACTTGGGCGGGTTAAGCATCATTTTGTATACCCGTAAGTTGTCAAACGTTTCCTTCAGGTCATCAAGCAGAGTCTCCTTCTTCCTTGACTTAACCACAATATCGTCCACATAAGCGTGAACATTCTGTCCAATCTGACGGTGAAGGAAATTTTGCACACAACTCTGATAAGTCGCCTGCGTGCTCTTAAGCCCGAAAGGCATAGGAACATAGCAGGAAGCCCCAAAATGTGTCATAAACGACGTCTTCTCTTGGTCCTTAATTGCCATCTTGATCTGATGATAACCCGAATAAGCATCCAGGAAGCATAAACTCTCACAACCCGCCGTTGCATCAATAATTTGATCGATACGGGGGAGAGAAAACGGGTCAACCGGACAGGCCTTGTTAAGATCCATGTAGTCTACGCACATACGCCACGTGTCGTTCTTTTTTAGCACAATCATGGGGTTTGCTAACCACTCCAGGTGAAAAACTTCCACGGTGAACCCTACGGCCAAGAGCCGGGCCACCTGTTCTCCAATTGCTTTATGCCGCTCTTCATTGAAACGGCGGAAGAACTGTTTAATTGGCTTTAATTTAAGACCCACATTAAGGTATTGCTCAACGAATTCTCTCGGTACACCCGGCATGTCAGACGGGTTCCATGCAAAGATGTCCCAATTCTCACAGATGAATTCGATGAGCGCGCTTTCCTATGCGGGGTCCATGTTAGCCCCAATAGTGAACTGCTTCGATGAGTCGTCCGGTGTGAAATCCACCAACTTAGTATCATCTTCCACAAACTTCAAGGGCGGCTCAGATTCTGTGTTGGGCTTCTTCAATGGAGTCATATCCGCCGGGTCAACATTATCTTTGTAAAACTTGAGCTCTACCTCAGCGCAACTTGATTCCGCATAAGAAGGGTCACCTTCCTCACACTCAAGGGCCACCTTCCGATCAACGTGCACTGTAATCGTTCCCTTAAGAGCTGGCATCCTGAGCTAAAAGTAAACATAACAGGGCCTGACCATAAACTTTGCAAAAGCCGACCAACCAAACAAGGCGTGATATGGGCTGTTAATTTTCACCACCTCAAACCACAAGATCTCCACCCTATTATTGTAATCATCTCCAAATATTTCCCACCAGGTAAGCCGACTTTCCCGACACAACACCGTGAAAAATTGTTGATGACGGCTTAAGAGCCTTATCCGTCAGCTCCATCCGACGAAAGTGTCATAGTACAAGATGTTGATGCTGCTACTACCGTCCATCAGTACCTTTGTAAACTTATAACCTCCAACCTGAGGTGCTACCACAAGTGCGAAGTGCCCCGGGTTATCGATCCTCGGCGGGTGATCCTCCCTACTCCACGAGATAGGATATTCAGACCACTTCAAATGCTGTGGGAGAGTCGGCGTTGCTGCGTTGACTGCCCTCTTGTGTAGCTTTTGATCTCTTTTGTCCAAGCTTGTAGTGAAAACATGATACTGGCCTCCACTGAGTTGCTTTAGGTTACTCCGGTACCGTGACTGGTTATTTTGCTGCTGACCATCGTTGTTGGACTGTTGATGGTAACCACCTTGATTGCCTTGACCCTGAGCCGCCTCCACCGAAACCTGCCCCTAAGCAGCCTGGACCTGATCTGCGTGACGGCCCATTGCCATTATTTTGATGCTGGTGAAGGCTGTAGTCCCGGAACTGCCGCATAATACTTTAATCCCGCCATGTGTGGCCCGCCGGCCTATCGGATCGGTTGTGCTCTGGGCTAGGCTTATTGAGCATTTCCTCCAAGTTAAAGGGAGTTTTACCCTTATTAAAGGGCAGCCTACCATTACCCTTGGCATGATTATTCCCAGCGCTGGTGTTTGCCACCAATTCTGACTCGCCATCCGGGTTCTTTCTCTTGCCCGAGTTGCTATTTCCAGCTCTGTTCTGTTGTTGACTATTGCTATTGTTATTCTTCTTACCCTTAGCCAACCTCTCATCATCGGAGCCAGGATCCTTAGTAGTATCTAAATCCGCATACTTCGTGAGAGCCATCATGAGCTCACCCATGTCTTGACAAGAACGCTTCAGCCGCCCGAGCTTCTGCTTAAGGGGTAAAAAGTGATAGTTTTTCTCTAAAATCCAAAGCACCTGGGACGCCGAGATGTTCCCGGACGAATGGATAACCATCAAAACCCGCCAGACCCAATGATGGGCCGACTCATCCTCATGCTGCACACAATGGTCAAGTCTACAATTGTCATAGTCTGCTTACATGTTCCTTGGAAATTCTTGATAAAGCTTACCTTCAACTCGGCCCAAGATGTGATGGTATCAGGAGGCAAACCTTTCAACCACGTGCGAGCCGGACTTTCTAACATCATGATGAAGTACTTTGCACAAACTGCCTCATTGACGTCCAACATCTCCATGGCGAGCTCATAACTTCCAACCCAAGCCTCAAGGGGTAAATCATATAGTTAGGCACCTTACGTGGCCCTTTAAAGTCTTTGGGAAAATGCTCGTTTCGTAGAGCCGCTGTCAAGCAACGCACACCAACCCCCCTGGATGAGTCGCCATCCCCCATTGAGGCGGAAGGGGTTATCAGGGCCGGCTCAAGGATTATTGGGTAATCCATCACCGGTGTTGACGCCCACTGAGCCTGACCCCTATCTATCTCATGAGGCGAGTTATCATTGGGAGGGTTGCGTCTTCGTTCACTGCTGGAAATCCCTGGCGGATCTCAAGATGACTCTATGCGTTGGCTGTAGCTATGGCTTGGGATGGGTGTGGAGTGTACACGACTTCGGCTCTATGTGTACTTTTCCTGCTGAGCCACAGCCGTTTGTAGCAAATTCATGGCGTTCCGCGCCTCCTCGGTGAACGGCATCCCTTCGGCGAAGGGGAGTGCATCGAGCCTGGCAGCCGGCGCTATCATATTCTCCACCGGGTTAGAATAATGGCCAGGTGGTGTCACAAGGTGCCACGGCGGGGTCCGATCCCTCTAGGGCGGGTCTTGCTACCGCAGCGCCTCACCAGCTCGGGTTACAACCGACGGCTTACTCGGCCCCATTCCAGGAGTGTTGAAGAGGTTTCGGGGCTGAATAGGGAGACCGACTTGGGTCCTCCTCCAAACAATCGCCTCCAAAGCTCGGTGGTCTAAGCTAAAACGGAGAGCCTCTGCCCTCAGATGTTTTGACTCAGCGTTCATCTAATCTTGCAACACGTTGATATCCTCCTGAGGCTGAGCCATTAGTCCCTTGATTTGGCAACGCGTCCAGCCGACGAAGATGCTCCTCCGCCCGGGTTGAAAACATGCAAGTTGCGCACGCCGGGCCGACTCAACGAGGTCGGTGCAGATATCCGGCCCGGGCATAGATCCGCCAATCTTACCAATGAATACGTGAATCTTGCCGAAGGGAACCCGGTGCCCGTACTCGATTGAGTTGGCTTCTGGTCCCCACTCATCATCGTCTATGTAGAGCTTGCCATGGCGACTCTTAGTCATCATGCCGACGACTTATCCCTCGATCCCAGGGAGAGAGCCCTTTGAGAACTCCTCACCACCACGCGCTAGCCCCATGGTGGGAGCCAACTATCGTGGTTTTGTCACGGCAGCTGTCCGAAGACTTGGGTTCGAGGCCATCGCGAAGGCGATGGACTCAAAGGGGTTGATCAGGACGAGAGACGCGAGTTTACCTAGGTTCGGCCCCTTAGGAAGAGGTAAAAGCCTACGTCCTACTTTCTATGTTGTATTGATGGGGTATCGACTACAAGGGAGCGGATTTGCTTGACCTAGCTATCAATCAATTGGTTTCTGTCCTAAGCTGCCCGAGGGCTCACCTTTATATAGGAGGTCGAGGCCCTGGGGTTACAAGAGTCCAAACCGACTCTTACAAGGTATCTGACCCTGTATCTAAGCCGCCTTGCCTTCTGGGGCAAACCATCTCCGGGCGACATACACGCCTGGGTCTCGCGCCATCTTCCGTCTCTAGGCCTTCATCCTGTCCCGTTTGGTAAGTCACCACGTGGCCTGGTCTTCAATCTTTAGGCCCACCTTAAGGGTCTTGATTATGAGACACCAGGTGTGACCCGGCCCCTCCTGGGCGGGTCTCGCCATGGGGTTATATCCCCAATAGTACCACATTGGAATAGCTACAATGGAAGGTAGAGAATGGTGTATCTGACAAGGGATTTGAAAAGTTGCTAAAAATAATGAAGAATAAGCTTCCAAAGGACAACGAATTGCCCGACAGTACATACGAAGCAAAGAAGGTTGTCTTCCCTCTAGTATTAGAGGTGCAGAAGATACATGCATGCCCTAATGACTGCCTCCTCTACCGCAGTGAGTACAAGAATTTGAATGCATGCCCGGTATGCAGTGCATTGCAATATAAGATCGGTCATGATGACCCTGGTGACGATGTTGAGGGCGAGCACCCCAGGAAGAGGATTCCTACCAAGGTTATGTGGTATGATCCTATAATACCGCGGTTGAAACGTTTGTTCCAAAACAAAGAGCATGCCAAGTCGTTGCGATGGCAAAAAGAAGACTGTAAGAAAGGGGGAAGTTGTGAGTACCCGCCGATGGGTCGCAGTGGAGAAAAATCAAGAGAGAGTGGACAGACTTTGCAGATGACCCAAGGAACTTATGGTTTGGTTTAAGTGCAGATGGCATTAATCCTTTTGGGGAGTAGAGCAGCAAGCATAGCACATGGCATGTGACTCTATGTATCTATAACCTTCCTCCTTGGTTGTGCATGAAGCGGAAGTTCATTATGATGCGAGTGCTCATCCAAGGCCCTAAGCAACCCGACAACAACATTGATGTGTACCTAAGGCCATTAGTTGATGAACTTTAAAGTTATGGAATAAAAAAGCTATTTGTGTGTGGGATGAGCACAAACAACGGGAATTAGACCTAGGAGCATTGTTGTTTGTAAGCATCAATGATTGGCCTGCTCTTAGTAACCTTTCAGGACACACAAACAAGGGATGCCATGTATGAAGGCACTGTTTAGATGAGACTCATAGTATATATTTGGAAAAATGTAAGAAGAATGTGTACCTGGGACATCGTCGATTTCTTCCGACCAATCATGCCTTAAGAAATAAAGGCAAGCATTTCAAAGGTGAGGCAGATCACCAGAAGAATCCCGTCCACCGTACTGGTGATGACATACTTGATATGGTCATGGATTTACAAGTAATATTTGGAAAGGGTCCTGGCGGACAATATGTTCCAACTGACGCTGAGGGACGCACACCCATGTGGAAGAAGAAATCTATATTTTGGGAGCTAGAATATTCGAAAGTCCTAGAGGTCCGCTCTGCAATGGACGTGATGCACGGGACGAAGAATCCTTGTGTGAACCTGTTAGGCTTCCTGGGCATGTATGGGAAGACAAAAGACACAATGGAGGCATGGGAGGACCAGCAACCTGTGCATGAAAATGAAGGCATGCATCCAAAGCAGTATCAAGGTCCTGCCAGCTACACTCTTACCAAAGCAGAGAAGGAAATATTTTTTGAATGCCTACTTAGTATGAAGGTGCTGTCTGGCTTCTCGACGAATATAAAGGGATTAATAAATACGACAGAGAAAAAAATTCCAGAACCTAAAGTCTCATGACTGCCACGTGATCATGACGCAATTGCTTTCGGTTGCGTTGATGGGGCTTCTACCAAAAAATGTTTCATTAGCCACTATGAAGCTATGTTCATTCATCAAGGCAATTTCCCAGAAGGTAATCGATCCGGAAATCTGCCAAGCTTACAAAATGATTTGGTCCAATGTCTTGTCAGTTTTGAGTTGGTGTTCCCACCATCCTTCTTCAATATTATGACACACGTCCTAGTGTTGGAAATATGCCCTAGAGGCAATAATAAAATGGTTATTATTGTATTTCCTTGTTCATGATAATTGTCTATTGTTCGTGCTACAATTGTGTTAACCAGAAACCGTAATGCATGTGTGAATACATAGACCACAACAAGTCCCTAGTGAGCCTCTAGTTGGCTAGCTCGTTGATCAATAGATGGTCACGGTTTCATGACCATGGACATTGGATGTCGTTGATAATGGGATCAAATCATTAGGAGAATGATGTGATGGACAAGACCCAATCCTAAGCATAGCACAAGATCGTGTAGTTCGTTTGCTAAAGCTTTTCAATGTCAAGTATCGTTTCCTTAGACCATGAGATTGTGCAACTCTCGGATACCGTAGGAATACTTTGGGTGTGCCAAACGTTACAACGTAACTAGGTGGCTATAAAGGTGCACTACGGGTATCTCCGAAAGTGTCTGTTGGGTTGGCACGAATCGAGACTGGGATTCGTCACTCCGTGTGACGGAGAGGTATCTCTGGGCCCACTCAGTAAGACATCATCATAATGAGCTCAAAGTGACTAAGGAGTTAGCCACGGGATGATGTATTACGGAACGAGTAAAGAGACTTGACGGTGATGAGATTGAACAAGGTATAGGGATACCGACGATCGAATCTCGGGCAAATGTCATACCGATAGACAAAGGGAATTGAATACAGGATTGATTGAATCCCCGACATCGTGGTTCATCCGATGAGATCATCATGGAGTACGTGGGAGCCAACATGGGTATCCAGATCCCGCTGTTGGTTATTGGTCGGAGAGATGTCTCGGTCATGTCTACGTGTCTCCCAAACCCGTAGGATCTACACACTTAAGGTTCGATGACGCTAGGGTTATAGGGAAATGGTATACGTGATTACCGAAGGTTGTTCGGAGTCCCGGATGAGATCCCGGATGTCACGAGGAGCTCCGGAATGGTCCATAGGTAAAGATTGATATATAGGAAGTCCGGTTTTGGTCACCGGAAAGTTTTGGGCTCATCGGTAGTGTACCGGGAGTGCGGGGAGGGTGCTGGAGGGACCCTGGGAGGGGTGTGACAACCATGGGACTTCATGGGCCCTTAGAGGAGGTGTAACAGCCCTTATTGGGCTGGCCAAGACCTTCTAGAAAGGCCCATGCGGCTGGGATCAAGAGAGAAAGGGCAAAAGGGTTTTAAAAGAGGAGATCCACCTCCCTTGTGGGAGGTGGACTCTTTCCTCACTTCGGCCGAAGCCCTCCTCTTTGGAGGAGGGGCCAAGGCAGCCCTCCCTATCCCTCCTCCTATATATACTTGAGGTTTTGGCCTTTTGGGAACAAGATCTGATCTCTCTCTCTCTCACGGCGAAGCCCTACCTCTCTTCTTCCTCCTCCGCAGCGCTTAGGCGAAGCCCTGCCGAAATACCTTGCTACTCCACCACCACCACGCTGTCGTGCTGCTGTTGGAGCCCTTCCCCAACCTCTCCTTCGTCCTTGCTGGATCAAGGCATAGGAGACGTCACCGGGCTGCACGTGTGTTGAACGCGGAGACGCCATTGTTCGGCGCTTAGATCGGAATCCACCGCGATCTGAATCGCTACGAGTACGACTCCACCAACCGCGTTCTTGTAACGCTTCCGCTTAGCGATCTTCAAAGGTATGAAGATGCAATCTCTCCCCACTCGTTGCTGGTTTCTCCTTAGATAGATCTTGGTGATACGTAGAAAAAATTTGATTTACCACTATGTCTCCCAACAGTGGCATCATGAGCTAGGTCTATGCATAGAATCTATGCACGAGTAGAACACAAGTTGTTGTGGGCGTCGATCTTGTTAATTTGCTTGCCATTACTAGTCTTACCTTGATTCGGCGGTATTGTGGGATGAAGCGGCCTGGACCAACTTTACACGTACGCTTACATGAGAACGGTTCCACCGCCTCACATGCACTAGTTGCATAAGGTGGCTAGCGGGTGTCTGTCTCTCCCACCTTAGTTGGATTGGATTCGATGAAAAGGGTCCTTATGAACAGTAAATAGCAATTGACATATCAAGTTGTGGTTTTGGTGTAGGTAAGAAACGTTCTTGCTAGAAACCTATAGCAGCCACGTAAAAACTTGCAACTACAAATTAGAGGACGTCTAACTTGTTTTTGCAGCATATGCCTTGTGATGTGATATGGACAAAAGGATGTGATGTGATGCATTGTGATGTATGAGATTGATCATGTTCTTGTAATAGGATTCACGACTTGCATGTCGATGACTATGACAACCGGCAGGAGCCATAGGAGTTGTCTTATTTATTGTATGACCTGCGTGTCAATCATAAACGCCATGTAATTACTTTACTTTATTGCTAAGCGTTAGCCATAGTAGTAGAAGTAATAGTTGGCGAGACAACTTCATGAAGACACAATGATGGAGATGATGGTGTCGTGCCGGTGACAGTGATGATCATGGTGCCCCGAAGATGGAGATCAAAGGAGGAAAGTGATATTGGCCATATCATGTGACCATATTGATTGCATGTGATGTTTATCATGTTTACATCTTATTTGCATAGAACAACTGTAGTAAATAATATGATCTCTCAATAAAATATCAAGAAAAGTGTTCACCCTAACTGTGCACCGTTGCTAAGGATCGTTGTTCCGAAGCACCACATGATGATCGGGTGTGATAGGTTCTAACGTTCGCATACAACGGGTGTAAGCCAGATCTACACACGCGAAACACTTAGGTTGACTCGACGATCCTAGCATGTATAGACATGGCCTCGGAACACGGAAGACCGAAAGGTCGAACATGAGTCGTATAGAATATACGATCAACATGGAGATGTTCACCATGGATGACTAGTCCGTCTCACGTGATGACCGGATACGGGCTAGTTGACATGGATCATGTGTCACTTGGATGACTAGAGATATGTCTATCTAAGTGGGAGTTCATTAAATAATTTGATTATGTGAACTTAATTATCATGAACTTAGTCTAAAAATTGTCTTTACTATCTATATTGTAGATCCAATGGCCAACACGAATGTCACCCTCCATTTCAACGCGTTCCTAGAGAAAACCAAGTTGAAACATGATGGAAGCAACTATGCAGACTGGGTCCATAGCTTGAGGATCATCCTCATAGCTTCCAAGAAATTGTATGTCCTTGAGGCACCGCTAGGTGACCCACCCCTTCTCCCAGCAGAGCAAGACGTTGTGAATGCTTGGCATTCTCGCTGCGATGATTACTCCCTTGTTTAGTGCGGCATGCTTTACAGTTTAGAATCCGGGCTCCAAAAGCGTTTTGAGCAACACAGAGCATATGAGATGTTCCAAGAGCTGAAACTGGTTTTCCAAGCTCATGCCCGGGTCGAGAGATATGACATCTCTGACAAGTTCTTTAGCTGTAAGATGGAGGAGAACAGTTCTATCAGTGAGCACATCCTCAAGATGTCTTGTTTGCACAACCGCTTGACTTAGCTGGGAGTTAATCTCCTAGATGACTCGGTCATTGACAGAATCCTCCAGTCGCTTCCACCTAGCTACAAGAGCTTTGTGATGAACTATAACATGTAGGGTATGGAGAAGTCCATTCCCGAGTTGTACTCGATGCTGAAATCAGCAGAGGTCGAGATCAAAAAGGAGCATCAAGTGTTGATGGTGAATAAGACCACTAGTTTCAAGAAAGGCAAGGGTAAGAAGAACTTCAAGAAGGACGGCAAAGCTGTTGCCGCGCCCGGTAAGCAAGTTGCCAGGAAGAGGAAGAACAATAATGGACCCTAGCCTGAGACTGAGTGCTTTTATTGCAAGGGTACCGGTCATTGGAAGCGGAACTACACCAAGTACTTAGCGGATAAGAAGGACGGCAACGTTAAAGGTATATGTGATATACTTGTTATTGATGTGTACTTAACCAGCGCTCGTAGTAGCTCCTGGGTATTTGATACCAGTGTAGTTGCTCACATTTGTAACTCCAAGCAGGAGCTGCGGAATAAGCGGAAGCTGGCAAAGGACGAGGTGACGATGCGCGTTGAGAATGGTTCCAAGGTCGATGTGATCGCTGTCGGCACGCTACCTCTACATCTACCTTCGGGATTAGTTCTAAACCTCAATAATTTTTATTTTGTACTAGCTTTGAGCATGAACATTGTATCTGGATCTCGCTTGATGCGAGATGGCTACTCATTTAAATCAGAGAATAATGGTTGTTCTATTTATATGAGAGAAATGTTTTATGGTCATGCCCAGCTGGCAATTGTTTATTTTTGATGAATCTCGAACGTGATGTTACACATGTCCATAGTGTGAGTTCCAAAAAGTGTAAGGTTGATAACGATAGTCCGACTTACATGTGGCACTGCCGCCTTGGTCATATTGGTGTCAAACGCATGAAGAAGCTCCATACCAATGGACTTTTGGAGTCTCTTGATTTCGAATCATTTGACACGTGCAAACCATGCCTCATGGGCAAGATGACCAAGACTCCGTTCTCCGGAATGATGGAGCGAGCAACTGACTTATTGGAAATAGTACATACCGATGTATTCGGTCCAATGAGCGTCGAGGCTCGCGGTGGCTACCATTATGTTCTCACCCTCACTGATGACTTGAGCAGATATGGGTATGTCTGCTTAATGAAACATAAGTCTGAAACCTTTGAAAGGTTCAAGGAATTTTAGAGTGAGGTAGAGATCAACGTGACAGGAAAATAAAGTGCTTACGATCTAATCGTGGCGGAGAATATTTAAGTCACGAGTTTGGCACGCACCTAAGGAAATGTGGAATTGTTTCACAACTCATGCCACCTGGCACACCTCAGCGAAATGGTGTGTCTGAACGTCGTAATCGCACTCTATTGGATATGGTGCGATCTATGATGTCTCTTACGGACTTATTTTGGGGATATGCATTAGAGACTGCCGCATTCACTTTAAATAGGGCACCGTCAAAATCCATTGAGGCGACACCGTATGAATTATGGTTTGGAAAGAAACCTAAGCTGTCGTTTCTAAAAGTTTGGGGATGCGATGCTTATGTGAAGAAACTTCAACCTGAGAAGCTTGAACCCAAAGCGGAAAAGTGCGTCTTCATAGGATATCCCAAAGAGACTATTGGGTATACCTTCTACCTACGATCCGAGGGCAAAGTCTTTGTTGCCAAGAATGGATCCTTTCTCGAGAAAGAGTTTCTCTCGAAAGAAGTAAGTGGGAGGAAAATAGAACTTGATGAGGTAATCGTACCTCCACTCGAACTGGAAAGTAGCGTAGCACAGGAAGTTGTTTCTGTGGAGCCTACACCGGTTGGAGAGGAAGTTAATGATGATGATCATGAAATTTCAGATCAAGTTACTATTGAACATTGAAGGTCCACTAGGACACGTTTTGCACCAGAGTGGTACGACAACCCTGTCTTGGAGATCATGTCATTGGACAACGGTGAACCTTCGAACTATGAAGAAGCGATGGCGGGCCCGGATTCCAACAAATGGCTTGATCCCATGAAATGCGAGATAGGATCCATGTATGAGAACAAAGTATGGACTTTGGTGGACTTGCCTGATGATAAGCGAGCCATTGAAAATAAATGGATCTTTAAGAAGAAGACTGACGCGGATGGTAATGTGACCATTTATAAGGCTCAGCTTGTCGCTAAGGGTTGTCGACAAGTTCAAGGAGTTGACTACGATGAGACTTTCTCACCGTAGCGATGCTGAAGTCTGTCCGAATCATGTTAGCAATTGCTGCATTTTATGATTATGAAATCTGGCAAATGGATGTCAAAACGGCATTCCTTAATGGCTTCCTCAAGGAAGAACTGTATATGATGCAGCCGGAAGGTTTTGTCGATCCTAAAGATGCTAACAAAGTATGCAAGCTCCAATGCTCCATCTATGGGCTGGTGCAAGCATCTCGGAGTTGGAACATTCGCTTTAATGAGGTGATTAAAGCGTTTGGGTTTGTACAGGTTTATGGAGAACCCTGTATTTACAAGAAAATGAGTGGGAGCTCTGTAGCATTTCTTATACTATATGTGGATGACATACTGATAATGGGAAATGATATAGAACTCTTGGAAAGTATAAGGGCCTACTTGAACAAGTGTTTTTCAATGGAGGACCTTGGAGAAGCTGCTTACATATTAGGTATTAAGATCTATAGAGATAGATCGAGACGCCTCATAGGTCTTTCACAAAGCACATACCTTGATAAGATATTGAAGAAGTTCAATATGGATCAGTCCAAGAAGGGGTTCTTGCCTGTGTTACAGGGTATGAGATTGAGTACAACTCAATGCCCGACCACAACAAAAGATAGAGAAGAGATGAGTGTCATCCCCTATGCTTCAGCCATAGGCTCTATTATGTATACCATGCTGTGTACCAGACCTGATGTGAACCTTGCCATAATTTTGGTAGGGAGGTACCAAAGTGATCCCGGAGCGGAACACTGGACAGCGGTCAAGAATATCCTGAAGTACCTGAAAAGGACAAAGGACATGTTTATCGTATATGGAGGTGCCGAAGAGCTCGTCGTAAAGGGTTATGTCGATGCTAGCTTCGACACAGATCCGGACGACTCCAAGTCGCAAACCGGATACGTGTATATTTTGAATGGAGGGGCAGTTAGCCGGTGCAGCAGTAAGCAAAGCGTCGTGGCAGCATATACATGTGAAGCGGAGTACATAGCTGCTTCGGAAGCAACAAAGGAAGGAGTCTAGATGAAGGAGTTCATCCCTGACCTAGGAGTGATTCCCAATGCGTCGGGCCCGATGACTATATTCTGTGACAACACTGGAGCTATTGCCCTTGCGAAGGAGCCCAGATTTCACAAGAAGACAAGACACATCAAGTGCTGCTTCAGCTCCATCCGTGATTACATTCAGGAGGGAGATATAAATATTTTTAAAGTGCACACAGATCTGAATGTCGAAGATCCATTGACTAAACCTCTCTCACGAGCGAAACATGATCAACACCAGAATGCTATGGGTGTTCGATTCATCACAATGTAACTAGATTATTGACTCTAGTGCAAGTGGGAGACTATTGGAAATATGCCCTATAGTTAATAATAAAATGGTTATTATTGTATTTCCTTGTTCATTATAATTGTCTATTATTCGTGCTACAATTGTATTAACCAGAAACCGTAATGCATGTGTGAATACATAGACCACAACAAGTCCCTAGTGAGCCTCTAGTTGGCTAGCTTGTTGATCAATAGATGGTCACGGTTTCATGACCATGGACATTGGATGTCGTTGATAACGGGATCACATCATTAGGAGAATGATGTGATGGACAAGACCCAATCCTAAGCATAACAGCAGATCGTGTAGTTCATTTGCTAAAGCTTTTCAATGTCAAGTATCGTTTCATTAGACCATGAGATTGTGCAACTCCCGGATACCGTAGGAATGCTTTGGGTGTGCCAAACATCACAACGTAAATGGGTGGCTATAAAGGTGCACTACTGTTTTCTCCAAAAGTGTCTGTTGGGTTGGCACGAATCGAGACTGGGATTTGTCACTCCGTCTGACGGAGAGGTATCTCTGGGCCCACTCGGTAAGTCATCATCATAATGAGCTCAAAGTGAATAAGGAGTTAGCCACGAGATGATGTATTACAGAACGAGTAAAGAGACTTGCCGGTAACGAGATTGAACAAGGTATAGGGATACCGACGATCAAATCTCGGGCAAGTATCATACCGATAGACAAAGGGAATTGAATACGGGATTGATTGAATCCCCGACATCGTGGTTCATCCGATGAGATCATCGTGGAGTACGTGGGCGCCAACATGGGTATCTAGATACCGCTATTGGTTATTGGCCGAAGAGATGTCTCGGTCATGTCTACGTGTCTCCCGAACCCATAGGGTCTACACACTTAAGGTTCGATGACGCTAGGGTTATAGGGAAATGGTATACGTGATTACTAAAGGTTGTTCGGAGTCCCGGATGAGATCGCGGACATCACGAGGAGCTCCGGAATGGTCCAGAGGTAAAGATTGATATATAGGAAGTCCAGTTTTGGTCACCGAAAAGTTTTCGGGCTCATCTGTAGTATACCAGGAGTGCTGAGAGGGTGCCGGAGGACCCCCGGGATGGGTGTGACGACCATAGGACTTCGTGGGCTGTTAGAGGAGGTGTATCAGACCTTATTGGGCTGGCCAAGACCTTCTAGAAAGGCCCATGCGGCTGCAGATCAAGAGATAAGGCAAAAGGAGTTTCAAAGGAAGGAGATCCACCTCTCTTGTGGGAGGTGGACTCTTCCCTAGCTTCGGCCGAAGCCCTCCTGCTTGGAGGAGGGGACAAGACAGCCCTCCCTCTCCCTCCTCCTATATATACTTGAGGTTTTGGCCTTTTGAGAGAATATCTGATATCTCTCTCACGGCGTAGCCCTACCTCTCTTCTTCCTCCTCCGCAGCGCTTAGGCGAAGCCCTACCGGAATACCTTGCTACTCCACCACCACCACGCTGTCGTGCTCTTATTTGAGCCCTTCCCCAACCTCTCCTTCCTCCTTGCTGGATCAAGGCATAGGAGACGTCACCGGGCTGCACATGTGTTGAACGTGGAGGCGCCGTTGTTCGGCGCTTAGATCGGAATCCATCACCATCTGAATCGCTACGAGTACGACTCCACCAACCGCGTTCTTGTAATGCTTCCGCTTAGCGATCTTCAAAGGTATGAAGATGCAATCTCTCACCACTCGTTGCTGGTTTCTCCTTAGATAGATCTTATTGATACGTAGAAAAAATTTGATTTACCACTATGTCTCCCAATAGGGATGCTCCTGGAGCTGTGTCTAGAGGAGGAAGAAGGAGCAGCCGCCCGTCTTCCTCTGCTATGAAAGAGGATATGTGAGTTCTGTGGGTGTGTGCTCGTGATCATTCATCCTTCCCAGTTGCATTGGGGAATCGGGGGGGTTTTATAGGCCAACCCCCCGGATCTTACAATATGTTTTAAGTACCTAAGTGGAGGGACCCGACTGGCAATCTCTCCGACTGGCCAGAGGGTCCCACTGCTTGTGTCGTCTCGTCGTGGGTGGGGCCTGCCGATCGAGTGGTCCCATCGCCCATTGGGGCCCACCAACCGGCTCTGCGAAGTGTCCTCGCCCACCTGCCCCGGCACGGGTCGCCCGGGGGAGCGTCATTTAGCACCGGCCGGCCGAAGTCTCCGGTACGGCCGTCGGCACTGTAGCCACGCCGGGACATGTAATCGAGTGGCGAAAGCATGCCGACACTGTTCCCCCGCCCGATCACGCTCACCGTGGTTAACGGCCGGGACAGTCAGACTGTAGCCATGCGTAGCGGTGCGTAAGCAGCCACTATAGCCACAGGGTCGCCCGTCGTGCCGGTCATGTTGCATTGTCGTACCCACGGACAGAGGGACAGGACGGGGCATGTATGTCCCAAAGTCAACAAAGGAGTCGGCCCGTGGGCAGCCGGCTACTTGACCAGCCGACCGAGGGCCCAAACCGGCTACTTGACCAACCGGTCGGGGCGCCAGCCGGCGTTGGCTTGCGTTGGGCGCCCTCCAGCCGGCCACGTTCAGCCGACCACATAGTCTTTCTTCGAAGCAAAGGGAGGAGGACCCCGTTGCTTTGGCCTACCTGGGGGGTATAAACCCCGTCAGTAGCCCCCGGAGCCGGCGGGGACCCGCGTCCGTCGGACAGTGGGGAGCCGGCGGCTTCGCCTCAGCTCCACCCGCCTCTGGCTCGAGGGCGAAGGGGCAGCCGGGCTAGCCGTTGGACCCGACGCCTCGGTTTCCGGCGCGTCGCCTCGGGACCTGCACCGTCACACGACACGCTACGCAGCGCGTAATGAAGCGATGGATCCCGTGCACGCGGGAAGACGGGACGTTCCCTGGGCCTAGCCCACTAGGACCCAGGCGTAGCCCAATAGGCCTCGGGGCCAGGGCCGGATCCTCTGCGCCCCGAAGCGGCCGTTACGGCCCGGGGCCACCCACTCGTGCAGGGTTTTCGAGGTGAGTGGGTGCAATTGTTCCCACGTCCTCGGTTGTGGCCTCCCTATAAAAGGGGAGGAAGGGCAGGAGGCAGAGGTACCCGTTCCCCACTTGCCTCCTCGATGCCCTCCTTCGCTGCCGCTCTTCCTTCTCCACACGCCATCGCGCCTGAACCCGCGCCCGCGTCCGCACGCCATACCGCCGCCGCGATGGCCGACGGACGCAACGGTAGCTAGGGCAGCTCTTTCGGCGAGCTGCGCAAGGCACAAATGCTGCTGTCGGCGGAGCGGGTGGCCGCTCGCGCGTTGGGCGGCAAGATAGCGCCGGCGCCGCAGCCAGGGGAACACGTCGTGTTGCTCTGGCACTTCTCTTGGGGCTTCGGGCTTCCGGTGAGCATCTTTTTTCATCTTCTTCTTGACACTTTCGACCTCCAACCGCACAACCTTGGTCCAAACTCGATCTTGTACCTCTCCGCCTTCGTGGCGTTATGCGAGGGGTACCTTGGCATTCTCCCTTTCCTTGATCTTTTCACTGCCCTTTTTTTATCTCAAACCTTTGAAGAGCGACGCGTGTGGGGGCACGATGGTGTGCTGCCGTAGCATCGCTCACTTTCCCCCGCTTTCTCTGATCGACTCCGTCAAGGGGTGGCATCGAACGTTCTTCTACGTGAAGAACATCGACCCGAGGACGGATTACATCCGGCTGTCGCCTTTTGAGGATCGGCAGTCCTCCCAGCAGAACTGACTGGGGTCTGCCCCACGCGACGTGGCTTTGAACGAGCTGGCCCGGCTCACATAGCTGAAGAGCGCCGAGGGGCTGGTCGCCGCCGACTTGGTGCCGGCCATCATCTCGTGCTGGGTGTCGCCTCTCCAGATGAGGCCACATCGGATCTGCGACATGTCCGGCCGGCACGACCCCTGCCGGCAGTCCACCATCAAGCTGACACCGGCTTAGGTGGCGAAGCGGGTGAACACCCTTACAAGGTTCAAGCTGAAGCCTGCCTCGTGGTCCTTCGGCATGGAGCTGTATGACCGCATCAACCGGCCTTCCCTGGTGAGTTTTTTCGTTGAGGCGGTTCTTTTTTGTTTGATATTCCCCAGCCGGCAGCCAGCTGGAGAGCTTACGTTGAAGTGCTGACCACAGCTGCTGGTGCGACAGAACACGCCGGACGGCCCGCACGCGTAGATCTTCGAGGCGGAGCATGAGGACTCCGACTCTGAAGACTTCCAGACGGGAGGTCCCGCGGAGGAAGGAGTGGACTCCTCGGGAGGGGCCGACGAGCTGGCGGATCCGTGAGGCAGTGCTCCTGGTGGAGCCAGAGGGTCCGGAGCAGCTATGGAACCCAGCGGAGCGGGTGAGTTCCCTCTTGCCACCTCTATCCGGGATTGGACAGACAACGACGGCGATGATGATGACGATTTGATGATCCTAGACGGACCTCCTCCCGTAGCGCGTCAGGACCGGGGGAGCGAGACGCAACCGGCTCGAGGCCCGACCGGCCGGGGGAAGAGGCCGGCTCAGGAGGGGCCGGCGGCCCCGCCGCTCGGCCCGAAGAGGATCAAAATGGCCGCACGGAAGCCGCCGCCACGTGCCAAGCGGGCCCTGCCCCTCGTTGTTGTGTAAGTTCTTTATCTTTGCATGAGTTTTCTTGTTGTTTCCTCATGAGCCGGTTGATGACCAGCCTTTCGGCGTTGCAGCGACCCCATCGAGCTCCATGAGAAGGATGCGCCGGGAGAGAAGACGGACGCCACCGGCCGGCTGGCCTGCGAGCATGCGACCACCCAGCGGGAGGAGAAAAGGAGGCTTGCGGAGTGCGAGCCTGTCGGTCCGAAACGTGGGGAGGGGGCGCACACTCCGGGACCTCGAGCGGCAGGCGGCGAAGGGGGTCGACCGAGCCTCCGCGGGCCTCGGACTCGGCAGCGGAGTCCACTCGCATGTCGAGGCCCCCGTCGAGCGAGCCATGAGGGGCGGCTACGGACCCGCCAACGCCTCTGCCTGTGCAAGAGACAGTTTACGTGACGGAGGCAGTGACGGCACCGGCCCCCGAGGTGACCTGGCCTGAGGTGCTGGAGGTGACCCCGCCTGCTGCCGAACCAGTCCGGGTCAAGGTGCTGGCGTCCCCGGAGGCGGCAGCCCTGGAGGTGGAGGTGCCCTCCGATGCGACCGACGCGCCGGAGTTGCCGGGAGAGGAGGCGGCGACGGTGCAGGACGGGGGGCTGATGGGAGGCAACTCCCGGCCCCTTGCCATATCAACCCGCCCCCAGCGGCCGGAGTCGCGGCGAGTCCAAGTGACAGTGACGGCCGGGCCCGGAGGGCCCTGTGGTCGATGCTGGAGGTCGTCCGAGACTGGGATGCGCTGGCGAGCGTGCCGGCCCTGCCATCTCCCCAGGCAGGCAGCCTGGTCCCCTCCCTCGTGGATCTAGGGAGCATCCTGGACCGGTGCCGCTAGGAGCTGGCCCGGTTTGCGGAGGCGGCGGATGCCACCCTTCAGCATGCGGAGGTAAGCTGGCAACCTTACTTGGAATTTTTAGTGGGGGCGCACAAGCGCACCCACTAGGTGTAGCCCTCGAGATGCGGGCCGGCTGATCGGCTTTCGGGCAGCCGGGCCAGATCTCCTTTGAGCACATCTTGATCTTTGCTTCTTTTTCTTGTGATAGGAGGGAACCTCCTTGCAGCAGAAGCTCTTTGCGGAACCAGTCGCCATCCACGACTACGGCAAGTTTGGCTTCTACCGCCTGGAGAGGAGCTGGCGCGTCTGCAAGGTAGGTTGCACTTCGAAGGAGAGGCGTATAGCCCCCGGGAGTCGGCCGCCGCCACCGCCCACTGACATTGGTTGTGTCTTGCAGGCGAGCTGGCAACCCTTTGGGGGGAGAAGACCGGGCTCGTCGCCGAACGGGACCGGCTGACGCGGGACGTCCAAGCGGCCGCGCAGGAGACGGACCAGCTGGCCGCGCTGCTAGTCGATGGGGAGGCGGCCCGGGACAAACTGAAGGCCGAGGTGGCAAAGGAGGTGGCGGCCTGGGAGGCGGCCGTCAAGGAGGCGGCTGACGCCGCCCTGAGGACCGCTGCCTTTATGGCGAGGTGACCCGCCTCGAGAGGACGCTCGAGGAGGTCAAGGGTTCCCTCGCCACCGTGGAGGCGGCCCAAAAGTCAGAGGGCGAGGCGGCACTCCACTTCGCCATCGGGGTGGACGACGCGATCGAAGGTATGTGCCAATCTCTCTCCTTCCCCAGCCGGTTCCACTTTCCTCTACCGTTTCTCGTGTCTCATCTTGCTTTTTCTATTCTTCTCTTCTTCTTCCCTCCAGCGCGTTTCCTGGAGACTCATCATCTCACCATGCGTGCCATTGAGGAGCATCGGGAATACCTTCAGGAGTGTGGTCGCTCCATCGAGGAGCACGCCGTGTGGGACATGGACGAGATTGGGATCGTCGTCGAGATGCGAATGACCCATCTCGAGCGGAGCGTGGAGCGGCTCAAGACCGCCGGCAAGGAGGTCATTGCCGCGCTGTGGCCGGGCCGTGGGGGAGCTCCGACGCACCGCGTGGCTTAGTGGCTTGAGCATGCCGTCCCCCGCCTCGAGGCTTGGAAGGCATCGGCTGCCCAAGCCGGGGTGCAGATGGCGCTCCGGTTCGTTATGTCTTGGTACCGGGGTGTGGACCTGGGCCGGCTGGTGACCATGCGGGACGTGCCATCCGCGGGGCGGGAGGCTCGGGAGCCGGCCCTCGGCCAGCGGGCCAATAAGCTCGCATCGTATGTCGACGCGGACGAGTTCTTGCTGCCCCTTGGCGAGGTTGGCGAGCCGCTGCCCGAGGACTCGTTCTACATCCCTCAGGGCCCGGATGATGTCGAAGACACCGACGAGAGCACCGACTCGAGCGGCAAGACAACCGAGACCGAGGAGCCCGCCTCGAAGGACAAGGAGGCCGACCCGAAGGCCACGACCACCTCCGGGGCGAGGACCGAGCCGGCCCGCGACGCACCGGCTGAGGGCATGCCGGCTGTCGACGCGCCGGTGGCCTGAGCCCCCGGGCATCTTTTTTATCTTTCTCCTTGCATGTAAGACTTGAATCCACCCACTGAGGTGTTTGTGTAATGAACTGAATGCTGGCCGTGGGCCATTTTTTCCTTAATATTTATGTCGTGAGCGTTTGCGTTTTGCCTTGTGATTCATGGTGCCTCGTCCTTACCCCTTTTTGCCTGCCTCGACTCTTTCCATTTCTATTCCTTTTCCCCTTTGGCTTTGGCCCCGCCAGCCGAGAGCCGATCTGTAGCTGGGTCGAGGCGTCCGCCTCAAGGGAGCCATTTCGAAACTGAGGAATCGCGGTTTTTTTTGGGATAAGTAGAGCGACACAGACGCGGCGAGGGTCTGGCTAGGCCTAGAAGAGGTCCCCCCCTATTTTGACCTTTCGCGTGAGCCAAACCTTGCCGCCCCGAGGCCCCGTCAGCTGGACAGCTGGGAGCCGGTCTGTAGCTGGCAAGGGTGTGGAAGCTTGGCCGGCCCACATTACTTAGCCATTTTTCGGAGAGGCGTTTCTAAGCCCAGCCAGTTAGCCCCCGGGCCCGGGAGCCGGACCGGGGAGCCGGTGAGTGAGGAACACTTTGAGAGAAACAAAATGGGGCGTGCCCCAAGAGACGGCTTGCTATGCCCATTGCATTCATAAGCCCAAAAAGACGGGGGTACATACATACATTCATTTTCCTCAGCAGTAAAACGGGCGCAGGAGTGCCGCGTTCCATGGGCGCTCCGTCTCTTCACCAGAAGTGTCTCTTTTGTGCTTCTGTGGCTTCTGGGCGTCTATCAGGTAGTACGCGTTGTTGTGTAACACCTTGCTGATGATGTACGAGCCTTCCCATGGGGAGGACAGCTTGTGCTGTCCGGCGGTTCGCTGGATCCGCCTGAGGACCAGATCCCCCTCGCGGAACAAGAGCGGCTGGATCCGCTTGCTGTGGTAGTGCCAGAGCTTCTGCTGGTAGATCGCCGTTCCGCTCAAGGCCAGTTCACAAGCTTCCTCGAGTAGATTGACGCCGTATTCTCTTGCCTCCTTAGCATCCTTCTCTGTGTATAGGGCGACCCGAGGCGAATCGAACTCGATGTCGGTGGGGATGATCGCCTCGGACCCGTATACAAGGAAAATGGGGTATAGTCGGTTGACCGATTCGGGGTGGTCCTGAGACTCCAAAGGACGGCCAGCAGCTCGTCGATCTAGCAGCTGGCCGACCTTACCAGAGGCGTCATGAGCCGGGGCTTGATGCCGAACAGGACGAGGCCGTTCACCCTCTCGACCTGGCCATTTGACTGTGGATGAGCGACGGAGGCCAGGTCGAGCCGGATCCCTTGCTTGGAGTAGAAACGCGCGAGTGTGCCCTTGCCGAAGTTGGTGCCGTTGTCGGTGATGATGCTGTGGGGAACGCCGCAGTGTACCGTGATGTCGTCGATGAACTGGACGACCGTGGGGCCGTCCAGCTTCTTGATTGGTCGCTCCTCGATCCACTTGGTGAATTTGTCAACGGCCACCAGCAAGTGCGTCATGCCGCCTCGAGCGGTTTTGAATGGGCCCACCATGTCCAGCCCCAGACGGCGAAGGTCCACGAGAGGGGGATGGTTTGGAGGGCCGTTGCCGGGAGGTGGCTTTGCGTGCTGAAGCGTTGGTAGCCCTTGCATTCGGTGACCAACTTCTTGGCTGCCTCGAGAGTCGTGGGCTAGTAGTAGCCATGGCAGAAAGCCTTGGCCATCAAGGTCCGGGAGGCGGCATGATGCCCACGCTCGCCCTGGTGAATCTCGAGGAGGATCTCTAGGCCCTTTTCTGGCTCGACACATCGTTGAAAAATGCCGGTGGTGTTGCGGTGGACGAGCTCGTTGTTGATGATGCTGTAGGCCGAGGCCCGGCGCTGGATTTGCCTAGGCAGAGCCTCGTCCGGAGGCATCTTGCCTCGCAGAAGAAACGCCAACATGGGTTGGGCCCACGAGGGGGCCGCGATGGTGGCTGGCTCGGGGGCCCCCGGGACTGATTGATCAGCCCCCAGGGCCAGCTCGCCAGCCCATGGGACCGGCTCGGGAGCCCCCGAGGTTGGTTGGTCAGCCCCCAGGTCTGGCTCGCCAGTCCCCGGGGCCGGCTGGTGGACAATCATCATGACGGCCGTACCGCCGGGGCTGGCCGCCTCGGGTGCCGTCGGCTCGACCAGGGCCGGCTGGGCGGCCGACGGTTTGAGAGCCGGTGGCGAAGTTGCTGGGGAGGCGGCGGGAGCCGTTGATGGGCCGGCGGCATCCGCTGGCACGAAGATTGACTCCAATTCTGGGGAAGGTTTGATCAACGGCTTGAGCAGCCATTCGAGGGACACACCGGCTGGGATGGCCTGCCGGGTGGAGACGATCTTCGCCAGCGCATACACCGTCTCATTGTCCGCTCGGGGAACGTGATGAAACTCACAACCCTCGAAGGAGCCAGTGAGCTGTTGTACGAGGAATCGGTAGTTGGCCATCTTGGTGTCCCTGGCGTCCCATTCGCTAGAGACCTACTGCACCACGAGGTCGGAGTTGCCGAAGCAGAGGATGCGCCTGATGCTGATCTCCTTGGCGAGCCGGAGGCCATGGACGATGGCCTCGTACTCTGCTACGTTGTTGGAGGCAGCGAAGTGGATTTGGAGGGCGTACTTGAGCTGATCACCTTTCGGGGAGGAGAGGACTATGCCGGCACCCAGGCCGGTCCTCATTTTCGAGCCGTCGAAGTGCATGCACCAATGCGTGGAGTCTGGGGAGGCGGGACGAACTCCATCTCCGCCCAGTCGACGAGAAAATCCGCCAATGCCTGTGACTTGATGGTGGTTCTTGGTTCGTACCGGATTTCATGATCGGCGAGGGCGATTACCCACTTGGCGATCCAGCCGGTGGAGTCCCGGCCGCTCATGATCTCGCCTAGCGGGGCCGTGCTCACCACGGTAATGGTATGCTCTTGGAGGTATTGCTTGACCTTCTTGGCGGCTAAATATATGCTGTAACACATCTTTTGGTAGTGGGGGTAGTTCTGCTTGGACGCGGAGAGGACCTCGCTGAGGTAGTAGACGGGCCGTTGGACCAGCAGGGACGTGCCCTCTTGCGGCCACTCGACCGCCAGGACGACGCTGATGACGCGGGTAGTCACAACAATGTAGGCGAGCAACGGTTCCTTCTCAGCCGGCACAGCCAGGATGGGCGCGTGGGTGAGAGCTTTGTTGAGGCCACGGAAGGCCTCGTCCGCCTCGTCAGGCCAGTCGAAGATGCCCGGCCTCTTGGCTTGACCCGGCTCGATTAGAGCCGTCTTGCGAAGGAGCCTATAGAGGGGCAGAGCCTTCTCTCCCAGCCGGCTAATGAACCGGCTAAGCGAGGCAAGGCAGCCGGTGAACTTCTGGACGTCGCGGAGCTGGGTCGGCTTCGGCATGTGTTCGATTGCACGGATCTTCTCAGGGTTAGCTTCAATGCCGCGGGTGGACATGAATAAACCCAAGAGTTGACCGGCAGGAACGCCGAAGACACACTTCTCCAGGTTGAGCTTGATCTTGTACTCGCGCAAGTTCGCGAAGGTCTCCCAGAGGTCATCGCGGAGGCTGAAGTGCTTCTTGGTTTTGACGACGATGTCATCGACGTAGACGTGGACGTTACTGCCTATCTGAGGCAGGAGGCACTTCTGTATGCACCATTGGAAGGTGGCGCCTGCATTTTTCAGGCCGAAGGACATGGTGATGTAGCAGTAGGCCCCAAAGGGCGTAATGAAGGAGGTCTTGAGCCGGTCTTCCGGATCCAGCTTGATCTGGTGATAGCCTGAGTAGGCGTCCAGGAAAGACAGCAAGTCAGAGCCGGCTGTGGAGTCGATAACTTGATCGTTCCGCGGCAGGGCGGATGGGTCCTTGGGACACGCCTTGTTCAGGCTAGTGTAGTCAATGCACATGCGCCAGGTCTTGTTCTTTTTCAGCACCAGGACTGGGTTGGCCAGCCAGTCCGGATGTAACACTTCCATGATAAACCTGGCTGCTCGCAGCCGGGCGATCTCTTCTCCTATATTGGCCTCTTCTTGTAACACCCCGTTATGCCTGGCGGGATCTAGACTAGCCCCACAGACCAACACTAGTCTTTTCTGCGCACTTTGTCCTCACTCGTGCGCACCCGGGACAAACTTCCTGGTCGGTCACCCATCCTAGAATCGCTCCAAGTCAAGCATGCTTAACTTTGGAGTTCTTTTCGAGTGGGCTTCCGGAACAGAAGGAATTGCTTGTCGATATGAGTAGTCTATCATTCCTATTAAGCTAGGCTCTCACACTTCTCCTCAGAGAAGCGGCACAGGGTTTGCTTGACCGTCTTGACGTCCGGCCGGACGTGTATTTTGTGCTCGGTGAACTTCCTCGGAACACCCGACATGTCCTTGGGGGACCATGCAAAGATGTCCAGATTCTCATGGAGGAAGTCGACGAGCTCGCCTTCCTATTTGCTGTCGAGGCGGGAGCCGATCGTGACGCACTAAGCTGGGTTGGCCGGGTCGAGCGGGATTTGCTTGGTGTCTTTGGACGGCTGGAAGGAGGCCTCGCCGGTGGATTGCGAGGGAGGGGCCGGCACGGCCGGCTGGCTGGCCACAAGGGCCACGAGCCGGTCGAGCTGCCGCTTCTCCTCGGTGATTTCCAGGGCCTCGGCCAGCCGGTTGCCATCTCGAGCACACTCGAGTGACATCTTGTAGTCTCCCTTGATGGTGATGATTCCCTTGGGGCCCGACATCTTGAGCTTGAGGTAGGCGTAATGTGGGACCGCCATGAAGCTAACAAGAGCCGGTTGGCCCAACAGCGCGTGGTAGGGGCTCGCAAGGTCCACGACCTTGAACAACACTGGCTCGCGGAGGAAATGGCCGGGTTCGCCGTAGAGGACGTCGAGCGTGATCTTGCCGACAGGGGAGCAGGACTTCCCAGACACGATGCCATTGAAAACCGTCCGGCTCGCCTGCAGGTCTTCTATCTTCAGCCCCACCTTATGCATCGTGTCCAGGTAGAGAATGTTGATGCTGCTACCGCCATCTATCAGCACCCACGAGAAGCGGCAGGCTCGCTCCTTGGTGGCGATGGTGGGATCAAGTACCAAGGCACAGATGCCGGGATTCGGCATCAAGGCAGGGTGATCGGCCTGGCTCCAAGTGACCGGCTTCTCCGACTAGTGCATGAACTGGGGAGTTGCCGGCATGATGGCGTTCACCTCACGGCAGAGCCGACGCTCCGCGTGCTTGCCCGTCTCTTGTTGGTGAAGACGACATAGCAACCGTCCTGGTTGGGGAATTGGTCGATTAGACGACCGTCGTTCGGAGACGCCGCCGGTGCTAGGGCGGCAGCCTAGGCCGGGGCTGGCGCATGGGCTGGCGGCATGGGAGGAGCTGGAAGGCCGTCCCCACGGGCCAATCGCTGTGAGATGCTGCACTTCCGGAGCGTGTGCATAGAGGGTTTGGCCCCTGAATGGTTCTTGCATGGAAGATTGAGCATTTGCTCGAAGGTGAGTTTCCGCTGCCAGGCAGCCTTGCCGGTGCGCTAGCGCTGGCCGGAAGGCCGGGCAGCCGGTTCTTGATCCTCGACGGTATTGACCTGCCGGCTCCTGTAGCGGGGATCCAGTTGGTCGTTCTTGCACTTATTGTTCTGCGGCTGCCGGTTGTCAGCAGCCGACCGTGTCACGGTCGGTGTTTTAGTCGCCTTAGCCGACGGGGTCGTCTTGACCCGGATGGCCGAGTTGGCCATGGCGTATTTGTCTGCCTTGGTCATGAGCTCGGCCAGCATGGCCGGCTCGGAGCACAGGAGCTTGTGCTTGAGAGGGGTGCCGTCCTGGCAGCCCTCGGTGAAATATTGCACGACTTGTACCTCGTGTACCCCCTCGTAGGAATTGTGGAGGTCGGCCAACCGAGTGAGGTAGTCGCGGAGGGATTCGTCCGGCCCCTGAAAGCACATGGCGAGTTCATGGGGATGGCCAGGCCGCTTGTAGGTGCCGGTGAAGTTGCGGACGAAGGCCTCCTTGAAGTCCGTCCAGGTGTTGATGATGCTAGCCGCCAGGCTGTTGAGCCAGGTGCAGGCCGAGCCAATCAGCATGAGGGGGGGCGTAGCGAATGACAACGCGCTTATTCCGCCTGGCGATGCCCACCGCAGTGGTGTAGTCGATCAGCCAGTCCTCTGGTTTGGCGGCTCCGTTGTATTTCGGGGTGTCCCTAGGGAGCGTCAAGCCGGTTGGGAATGGCTCGGTGTGAATCCGGGGACCGAAGCAGGCCGGACCAATCGAGCCCTCCTCTTCGAGGCGAGCGGATTGCACAAGTCTGTTAATGCGGTTGCGAGAATCATCCTTGCTGCGGGGAACGCGTGGTCCAAGCCGAGCCAAGAGTTCGGGACGGCTGGTAGGTGGCGTCGACTACCGCGACTCGCGTCGTGGAGGTGACGTGTGCCCCCGACTGCGCTGGCTGCCGGATGCCGGTGCTTCATGGTGGCGGCCGCTTCGAGGCGACTCATTGGTGCGCCAGCTGCTAACGGCCGGCTGCTGACTCCCCGGTGTCTGAGAGGGCAGGGGTTGTTTGCTTCGACCAGGCGGCCGGAGACGCGAGGGGAGCAGGAGTGCTGGGCCGCCTGGCGGCCGGCAGTTCCCGTGCCCTCGCGTTCGGGCCGGGGGCCTTCAGTGGCGGCACCGCCGGGCGCGAGCAGATGCTGCTGCGCTAAATCAGCATCGATGAGCTCCTTGATGTGGCACTCGTGGGCAACACGCTCTTCGCCCTCCAAGGCGGCCAACTCCTCGTAGGCCACCTTGAGGGCCCGCAGGTTGGCTGTGAGTGTGTCGTAGATGGGCATTTTGCCGCCGAGAATTTCGGCGACCATGCGGCCACGGTCACGCACGGCCCCATGCAGGCTGGGCTCAGCGCCAGACGGGGTGAGACTGTAGGCGGAAGCGTACTCCCACTGCACCGCCTCCATACGGCGCTGCATGGCCGCGAGGGCGGTGGCATCCTCGAACAGGATGCGGCGAGCCGCCTCGAGGTTCGCCGTGGCGGTGTTGGGGTTCGCCGTCGGGGCGATTGGAGTGCTTAATCCCCGAAGGGCCGCACCAAGCGGGTCAGACGTGCTGACGCCGGCGGCAGCAGCGGTAGCCGCGACCCGCGCTCGTCCGGATGCGGTGGAGGAGGTGATATCCATCACTCCCACATGATCGTGGGACCTGCTGGGCCGAGCCACAGTGAGTGCGCCCACTGCTATGGGCGGGCCGGCGCAGACGAGCACCCCCGCGGGGTACTCGTCAGCGGCCGGAGCCTCGATGAGGCTGAGCCTGGTGAAGCGCTCGGTGAGCGCGTCGATATCGGCCGTCAGGCCGACAGAGTTCCCCGCAGGGCGTGCTGAGGCAAGCAACACGAGCTCCCCACGGTTTTGCCGGGACGAGCGGTGATGGCGGGGAGTGGCGAGGGATCCCGCCCGGAGCATGATTCCGACCGGCACCGCGTATGGCCCCACGGTGGACGCCAACTGTCGTCGTTTTCTTATGATAGATGCCATGGGGTGGCTTATCGAAGTAGTTGGGGACAAAGGACGCCGATTGTCGCCGGGTGCAAGAATGGGCACAAGAGGTGATGACACACGGTGTACCCAGGTTTGGGGCCCTCCGAGGGAGGTAACACCCCTAGTTGTGCTTGGTTTCGTTGGATGGATGGGTATGTGTACAGGGATGCTCCTGGAGCTGTGTCTGGAGGAGGAAGAAGGAGCAGCCGACCCGTCTTCCTCCGCTACGATAGAGGATATGAGAGTTCCGTGGGTGTGTGTTCGTGATCATTCGTCCGTCCCCGTTGCATGGGGGGCTCGAGGGGTTTTATAGGCAACCCCCTGGCTCTTACAATATGTTTTAAGTACCTAAGTGGAGGGACCCGGCTAGCAGCCTCTTCGGTTGGCCATAGGGTCCCACTGCTTGCATCGTCTCGTCATGGGCGGCGCCCACCGACCGAGCGGTCCCATCTACCGTTGGGACCGCCAACCGGCTCTGCGATTGGCCCTCGCCCACCTGCCCCGGCACGGGTTGCCCGGGGATCATCGTTTAGCGCCAGCTGACCGAAGTCTCCAGTACGGCCGGCGGCACTGTAGCCATGCCGGGATAGGTAATCGAGTGGCGAAAGCATGCCGGCACTGTTCCCTCTCCCGGTCGTGCTAATTGGGGTCAGCGCCCGGGACGGTCGGACTGTAGCCATGCGCAGCGGTGCGTAAGCGGACACTGTAGCCACAGGGTCGCCCGTCGTGCCGGTCACGTCGCATCGTCGTACCCGCGGATAGAGGGACATGACGGGGCACGTCCATCCCAAAGTCAATGGAGGAGCCGGTCGGTGGGCAGCCGGCTACTTGACCAGCCGACCGAGAGCCCAACTGGCTACTTGACCAGCCGACCGGGGTGCCAGCCGACGCTGGCTTGCGTTGGGCGCCCTCTAGCTGGTCACATACTTTTTCTTCAAAGCGAAGGGGGAGGACCCCGTTGCTTTGCCCTACCTGGGGGTATAAACCCCGTCAGCTCTCTTCCTCTCATGATGGATCCCAAGATGATCCTCAACTTCATTGACATATGGCATGAGGATCCAAGCACCCCATTTTCCACACTGAACCTGCCTCTTGGTGTGGACCATGTCCTCACCTACTTGATTGCTGAGGAAAAATGGAAAAGAGATCAAGCTCACAGAGCTAAGAGGAACATGGCTCGAATTTTTTCCTGAGGAATAACGTGATAAAATTTGACTCCAAATCAACTCAACACAGTTCAGTCTCAAATTCGATGCCTCTGTGAGGAACAAGACAAATATGATGCTGAATGGAAGGGCACCAAAGTGAGATTCACCAGGGCAGCCCAAGTTGCTGTTAAGGACCATAACTCCAGGGTTGCAGCTCGATCGCAACCACAAATTCCTCAGGCTGATTAATCTCCTTAGCCTGATGATGAAACTGCTCCCGCAGCTAAAGAAACTCAGGCTACTGAAGAAACTACTAGGCCAGCTGAAGTTTTTGCTACACCTGAGGAAATTGATACCACAAGGGTGACTGCATGAGTCGTGCCTGAAGAAAATGCACCTCCTTCACCCTCTGGCGAAACATCTAAATCATAACGGTGAAGACAATCATCCTTCCTTCTGCATCAGAAGTGAAGAAGACCAAGGCTGTGGAGAAGAAGGCACTAAAATAAAAAGCATCATCTTCAGATTCCTCAGCCGTGAAGAAATTGAAGACACTGCCAAGTTCTTCAACAGAACCGTTTGATGCAACTCCTATTAGCTCCATGCCAGCCTATGCAATCGTTCCATTTGGTGTTGACTATGCCATCCCAAATGATGAGGAAAAGGATCAATCTACTACTACCTCAGAGCAGATTGATAAATAAATTGAAGTGGAAGCAAATGCATTAAATCCACTGGTATCATCGCCCCAGCATGAGTTGACTGCTGAAGAGGCCGTCGTTGAAGAAATTAATCAGGACGTGGACATTGGCAAAACAACACCTGTGATCAATG
This sequence comes from Hordeum marinum, assembly GCA_022496015.1. NCBI lineage: Eukaryota > Viridiplantae > Streptophyta > Magnoliopsida > Poales > Poaceae > Hordeum > Hordeum marinum. The sequence continues at coordinate 28,899,704 of CM039678.1, forward strand.
ATGAATATTGGGAAGCTGCTCACCCAAATTCCCCAATGACCACTCCTCTGTCACAGATTCCTCTGTCTCCAGCCCAGACTGAAGAAACTGAACCAGGATCTGATGACTTTGCTGCCATTGGTACTGAAGAGATCCCAGCTGCATCAGCTGATGAAATTGCTGCTCCAACTGCCACTGAGGAAACTACTACGCAAATTCCTTAGTCTGAAGAAGTTCCTACTATGCCTAAGGAGATTTTGGTCCGCTTCAAGCCAAACCTTTAGCAAAAGCCAAGAATGCCATTGAAAGGCTCAAAGCGGCCCAAATTCATCAAGACAAATTTCTTCAATGAGCACATTTTCTTCACTGGACCCAATCCATATGACTCAGCAAGGTCCAGTCGCACCAGATTCTGGACTCCAACACAGATGAATTATTATGCATCAGTACTGTTTGACAAGAAGAAAGTCTTCGAGCACCATGAAATTCCTCATGCGGATATGGAAACAATCCCATCCTTCATGCCGGTGCTCTCAGTTCTTCACGATGAAGGAATTCTTCCGTTCTATGTGGATATATGCGATTGGAATGAAGAGCTAATTCTTCAATTCCATGCCACTCTGCACATCACAGGTGATGCTTCTGACATCAACTCATGGGTCTTGGATTGGATGACTGGATCTACTCACCTCACAACTCCAGCATCCGAATTGCTTCGGTCAGTCCCTGTTCCAATTCCTTCAGAAGAAGCTCGCTTCCTGTTTGATGAACCTGCTCTACCCAAGCAACTAATGCAAGTGCTGATGATGCCGTTGACTCCTAGAAAACCTCAATGCACCACCTTCCTTGTAAAGGATTTGCTCTATGTGCCCAGGACAGTCTATCGCATTCTCACCAACACCCTATGTCCTCAAAAGGGCCACAACTCTGAAGAAGAAGAAATGGATGGATTCATGAAGAACATGCTATTCAACATCATTCATGGTATTCCCATCAACTTCCATGATTTCTTCATGAGGATATTGGCAAATGCCGCACTAGCCCCATTTGAACGGAAGCCTTATGCTCCCTGGGTCATGAAATTCATCAGATCAAGGTTTTCTATTCCCTTCAAGGTGGACTTCCAAAATCACTTTGGCTTTCTGCCTCCGATTGAAGTCCTCAAAGACACAATTACCTCAATTGAAGTTAAAGGCAAAGTTGTCATTGATGAAGGCACTCGTCCATTGGATGGTCAGTTTTGCAAAGCTGCATCTTACTCCACCAATGATGACACTGCAACCCAAGACCCTGCTGCAAAAGCCTCAACACAAAAGCCTCGAGAGTCTACCCCTCGTGTGATGATAGATCGTGAACTGCTCATAAGTCTTCATCAGAAGGTTGATCGCAATCATAAGTGGGTGAAGCGTCAGCTTGCTTCAATTGTTTAGAACATGACTGTGATGCAGAACTCTGTCAGGAAAAAACACTACTATGTGCATGAAATCTTCGATCGTGCATAGGCTATTCTAGCACATCTCAAGACTCCTGGGGAACTCAAATACATGGAATTTCAGAAAAACTTTAACTGGTCTCATCCTCCTCAGAAGAAATTCAGGAAAGTTCAAATTCCTCAGCTGGTCACAAGTTCATATTCTTCATCATGTGAGACGGGTGAAGCTGAGGACGTTCAAGACACTGCGGCATGCCGTACATCGACAGACGACCCCGACAACGCTGGCGCTCCTTCCTCACCGACGAGATGAAATTCTTCAACGGGCGTTAGTCCTCACTTTTTCATCCCTTTTGGTCTTCGATGACAAAGGGGGAGAAAATTTGAGTTAGTCTTCAAGCGGGTCTCTATATATGGGCTGTTTTTTATTTAAGTTACAACTCTTGCTCTTCTAAAGCTTTTGTTGGTTGAGTTGTAAACTTAAGTCCGATGGTGGTCTGACTCTTTTGATCTGCTTTCCGCATGTTTATTTCCACAAGCACCTTAATGCATGCATGCTAAATTTCGTCATACACCATTTTCATTGTGCATTTCAAATTCTTCATATCATATGTTCAAATGCGTGTATGAATTACAAGATATAGGGGGAGTTCTCCATGTTTTTAACCTGCCATATGCATTTGCAGTCCAAAGAAAATTCCTCAATTATGCACATTTCCAAGGGGAGTTCTTCTATATCTTGCAATCAAATTCCTCAAACTCAGTTCTTACACTTCATATGTTTATCCCCGTTGAAAACTTAACCTATTTGTCATCAATCACCAAAAAGGGGGAGATTGTAAGTGTATCTCGTGCCCCTTAGTGATTTTGGTGTATTGAAGACTTATAGGTTAAGGAACTAATGCGTTCGTGAGTGTACACAGGCTCTATAAGTCGATGAGGAGTTCGATATATTAAGAGATTACCGAGCCCTAAAAATGTATGTCTTCAACTAAATACTTTGGTGAAGACTTTGCTGAAGACTTTGGTATTCCTCGAAGACTTTGAAAATAAAGAAATTGGTGTGACCTTGAAGATATGAACGAGGACTCTAAAGCGTGAAGACTTTTTTTCGTAGTCTCATTTCCTTTCCTTGAGTCATAGGAAACACCGTACTGTTAAAGGGGGCCAAGGTAATACTAAGGAAAATTTCCAACTGATGCTCAAGTCCAAAAGCCTCAACATATCCAATCCTTCGAGTGAAGCCTGTTGAAATCTCTTGCAGTTCAGTCAAGTTCTTCAGCGACAGAGACGATGATCTTCTGGTCTCTGATGAAATTGATCTGATTGAGGAGTTAGGATTTCGCCAGTGTGAATTGCCTACAAGTGAGGAACATGATAAGCGTGAGGACTTTCAAAGTTCGAAATTCCGACCATTGCTGTGCTTAGTGATATGTCCATTTTGCATCATACTTTTATATTGATATTTACCACATTATGAGCTGTTATTACACATTATGGTACAATACTTATGCCTTTTCTCTCATATTTTACAAGATTTACATGAAGAGGGAGAATGCCGACAACTGGAATTCTGGGCTGGAAAAGGAGCAAGTTTGAGATGTCTATTCTGTGCAACTCCAAAAGCAATGAAAATCAGCGAGGAATTATTTTGGAATATATAAAAAATACTGGGCAGAAGAGATACGAGAGGAGAGCCACCAGGAGGCCACAAGCCTACCAGGCGCGCCCCACGCCCTAGGTGCGCCTGGGGGGCTCGTGGGCCCCCAGTAGCCCCTCTGGCCCCCATCTTCTCCTATATGAAGGGTTTCGTCCGAGAAAAAATAAAGATAGAGCTTTCAGGAAGAGACACCGTCGCCACGAGGCGGAACTTGAGCAGAACCAATCTAGAGCTCCGGCAGGGCCGTCCTGCCGCGGAAACTTCTCTCCCGGAGAGGGAAATCGTCGCCATCATCATCACCAACACTCCTCTCATCGTAGGGGACTCATCTTCATCAACATATTCATCAGCACAATCTCATCTCCAAACCCTAGTTCATCTCTTGTATCCAATCCCCGTCTCGCAACTCCGATTGGTACTCGTAAGGTTGCTAGTAGTGTTAATTACATCTTGTAGTTAATGCTAGTGGGTTTACTTGGTGGAAGATCATATGTTCAGATCCTTAATATTATTCAATTCCTCCCTGATCATGAACATAATTATACTTTGTGAGTAGTTACTTTCGTTCCTGAGGACATGGGATAAGTCTTGCTACTAGTAGTCATGTGAATTTGGTATTCGTTCGATATTTTGATGCGTTGCATGTTGTCTCTCCTCTAGTGGTGTTACATGAACGTCGACTACATGACACTTTACCATTATTTGGGCCTAGAGGAAGGCATTGGGAAGTAATAAGTAGATGATGGGTTGCTAGAGTGACAGAAGCTTAAACCCTAGTTTATGTGTTGCTTCGTAAGGGGCTGATTTGGATCCACTAGTTTAATGCTATGGTTAAACTTTGTCTTAATTCTTCTTTCATAGTTGCGGATGCTTGCGAGAGGGGCTAATCATAAGTGGGATGTTTGTCCAAGTAAGGACAGCACCCAAGCACCGGTCCCCCGACATATCAAACTATCAAAGTAGCGAACGCGAATCATATGAACATGATGAAAACTAGCTTGACAATAATTCCCATGTGTCCTCGGGAGCGCTTTACCTTATATAATAGTTCATTCAGGCTTGTCTCTTGCTACAAAAGGGATTGGGCCATATTGCTGCACCTTTGTTACTATTGTTACTTGCTACCCGTTGCAAATTATCTTATCACACAACTATCTGTTACCAACAATTTCAGTGTTTGCAGAGAATACCTTACTAAAAACCGCTTGTCATTTCCTTCTGCTCCTCGTTAGGTTCGACACTCTTACTTATCGAAAGGACTACGATAGATCCCCTATACTTGTGGGTCATCAACACTCTTTTCTGGCGTCGTTGCCGGGGAGTGAAGCGCCTTTGGTAAGTGTAATTTGGTAAGGAAACATCTATATAGTGTGCTGAAATTTATTGTCACTTGTCACTATGGAAACTAATCCTTTGAGGGGCTTGTTCGGGGTATCTTCACCTCGACCGGAAGCACAAAGAGTTGCTTCTCAACCTGCTCACCTACTGAAAATGTTTATTACGAGATTCCTTCGGGTATGCTAGAGAAACTGTTGGCTAATCCTTTCACAGGAGATGGAACACCACATCCCGACTTGCATCTAATCTATGTACATGAAGTTTGTGGTTTATTTAAGCTTGCAGGTTTTCCCGAGGATGAGGTCAAGAAGAAGGTCTTTCCCTTATCTTTGAGGGATAAAGCATTGACATGGTATAGGCTATGCGATGATACTGGATCATGGAACTACAACTGATTGAAATTGGAATTTCATCAAAAGTTTTATCCTATGCATTTGGTACATCGTGATCGGAATTATATCTATAATTTTTGGCCTTGTGATAGAGAAAGTATCGCTCAAGCTTGGGGGAGGCTTAAGTCAATATTATATTCATGCCCCAACCATGAGCTCCCTAGAGAAATTATTATTATGAACTTTTATGCTCGACTTTCTCATGACAATCGCACCATGCTTGACACCTCTTGTGCCAGTTCCTTTATGAAGAGATATATTGACTTAAGATGGGATTTATTGGAAAGAATTAAACACCATTCTGAAGATTGGGAGTTTGATGAAGGTAAGGAGTCAGGTATGAATCTTAATTTCGATTGCGTTAAATCCTTCGTAGAAACAAATACTTTTCGTGAATTTAGCGCTAAACATGGACTTGACTGTGAGATAGTAGCTTCTTTATCTGAATCATTTGCTACTCACATTAATCTCCCAAAGGAGAAGTGGTTTAAATATCATCCTCCCATAGAAGTTAATGTAGCTAAACCCGTTCCAGTTGAAGAGAAAGTTATTGATTACAATGATTCCATTATTCCTACTGCTTACATTGAGAAACCACCTTTCCTTGTTAGAATAAAGGATCATGCTAAAGCTTCAACAGTGATACGTAAGGGCTACATTAGAACACCTACACCCCCTGAGAAAATTAAAGTTGAACCTAGTATTGCTATTATTAAAGATCTCTTGGCCGATAATGTTGATGGGCATGTTATTCAATTTTGTGAAGCCTCTGCTAGAATTGCTAAACCTCATGCTAGAGACAAACATAAACCTGTAGTTGGCATGCCTGTTGTTTCTGTTAAGATAGGAGATCGTTGTTATCATGGTTTATGTGATATGGGTGCTAGTGTTAGTGCAATACCCCAATCTTTATATAATGAAATTAAAGATGAAGTTGCACCTGTCGAGATGGAATTTATTGATGTTACTATTAAACTTGCTAATAGAGATACTATCTTCCCTATGGGAATTGTTAGAGATGTTGAAATCTTGTGTGGTAAAACTAAGTATCCTACTGATTTTCTCGTTCTTGGTACCACACAAGATAGCTTTTGTCCCATCATATTTGGTAGACCTTTCCTCAATACTGTTAATGCTCAAATTAATTGTGAGAAACAGACTATTACTGTTGGCTTTGGAGGTGTGTCACATGAATTTAATTTTTCTAAGTTTGGTAGACAACATCCTGAAAAAGAACTGTCTAATAAGGATGAAATTATTGCTCTGGCTTCTATTGCTATGCCTCCTATAGATCCTTTAGAGCAATACTTGCTTGAACATGAAAATGATATGCATATGGATGAAAGGAATGAGATAGATAGAATTATATTTGAACAACGTCCTATCCTTAAGAATAATTTGCCTGTTGAATTTCTTGGAGATCCACCTCCACCAAAGGGTGATCCTGTGTTTGAGCTTAAACAATTACCTGATACTCTTAAGTATGCTTATCTTGATGAAAAAGGGATATATGCTGTTATTATCAGTGCTAACCTTTCAGAGCATGAAGAAAAGAAATTATTGAAAACTCTAAAGAAGCACCGTGCTGCTATTGGATATACTCTTGATGATCTTAAAGGCATTAGTCCCACTCTATGCCAGCACAAACCTAAAACTGATCCTAATTCCAAACCAGTTGCCGATCCCCAACGAAGACTGAATCCTAAGATGAAAGAGGTGGTAAGAAAAGAAATACTAAAGCTCCTGGAAGTAGGTATTATTTACCCTGTCGCTCATAGTGATTGGGTAAGTCCGGTGCATTGTGTCCCTAAGAAGGGAGGTATTACCGTTGTTCCTAATGATAAAGATGAATTGATCCCACAAAGAATTGTTACTGGCTATAGGATGGTAATTGATTTTAGGAAATTGAATAAAGCTACTAAGAAAGATCATTACCCTCTACCTTTTATTTATCAAATGCTAGAAAGATTGTCTAAACATACACACTTTTGCTTTCTAGATGGTTATTCTGGTTTCTCCCAAATACCTGTTGCACAAACTGATCAGGAGAAAACCACTTTTATGTGCCCTTTCAGCACCTTTGCTTATAGATGTATGCCTTTCGGTTTATGTAATGCACCTGCTACCTTTCAAAGATGTATGATGGCTATATTCTCTGACTTTTGTGAAAAGATTGTTGAAGTTTTAATGGATGATTTCTCCGTTTACGAATCTTCTTTTGATGATTGCTTGAGTAACCTTGATCGAGTTTTGCAGAGATGTGAAGATACTAACCTTGTCTTGAATTGGGAGAAGTGCCACTTTATGGTTAATGAAGGCATTGTCTTGGGACATAAAATTTCCGAAAAAGGTATTGAAGTTGATAAGGCTAAAGTTGATGCCATTGAGAAGATGCCATGCCCTAAAGACATTAAAGGTATAAGAAGTTTCCTTGGTCACGCTGGTTTCTATAGAAGGATTATTAAAGACTTCTCTAAGATTTCTAGGCCTCTCACTAATCTCTTGCAAAAAAATATTCCATTTGTTTTTTATGATGATTGTGAAGAAGCATTTGAAATACTCAAGAAAGCCTTGATAACTGCACCTATTGTTCAACCACCTGATTGAAACTTACCTTTTGAAATCATGTGTGATGCTAGTGATTATGCTGTTAGCGCTGTCCTAGGACAAAGAGTTGATAAGAAATTAAATGTTATTCATTATGCTAGTAAAACTCTAGACAGTGCCCAAAGAAATTATGCTACTACTGAAAAAGAATTTTTAGCAGTTGTGTTTGCATGTGATAAGTTCAGATCTTATATTGTTGATTCTAAAGTTACTATTCACACTGATCATGTTGCTATTAAATATCTCATGGAAAAGAAAGATGCTAAGCCTAGACTTATTAGATGGGTTCTCTTGCTACAAGAATTTGATTTGCATATTGTTGATAGGAAGGGTGCCGAGAACCCCATAGCAGATAACTTATCTAGGTTAGAGAATGTTCTTGATGACCCACAACCTATTGATGAAAGCTTTCCGGACGAACAATTAAATGTCATCAATGCTTCACGCAATACACCATGGTATGCTGATTATGCTAATTATATTGTTGCTAAATATATACCACCTAGTTTCATGTACCAACAAAAGAAAAGGTTCTTTTATGATTTGAGACATTACTTTTGGGATGACCCTCACCTGTATAAAGAAGGAGTAGATGCTGTTATTAGACGTTGTGTACCTGAGCATGAACAGGGACATATCCTATAGAAGTGCCACTCCGAGGCTTACGGAGGACACCATACTGGAGATAGAATTGCACACAAGGTATTGCAATCCGGTTTTTATTGGCCTACTCTCTTTAAGGATGCTCATAAGTTTGTCTTGTCTTGTGATGAATGTCAAAGATAGGTAATATTAGTAGGCGTCACGAAATGCCTATGAATTATTCACTTGTTATTGAACCATTTGATGTTGGGTTTTTTGATTATATGGGACCTTTTCCAAAGTCTAATGGGTATACACATATTCTAGTTGCTGTTTATTACGTTACTAAGTGGGTAGAAGCAATTCCAACTAGTAGTGCTGATCATAACACCTCTATTAAGATGCTTAAAGAAGTTCTTTTCCCTAGATTTGGAGTCCCTAGATATTTAGTGACTAATGGTGGTTCACATTTTATTCATGGTGCTTTCTGTAAAATGCTTGCCAAGTGTGATGTCAACCATAGAATTGCATCTCCTTATCATCCTTAGTCTAGTGGTCAAGTAGAGTTAAGTAATAGAGAAATTAAATTAATTTTGCAAAAGACTGTTAATATGTCTAGAAAGAACTGGTCTAAGAAACTTGATGATGCATTGTGGGCTTATAGAACTGCTTATAAGAATCCCATGGGCATGTCTCCGTATAAAATGGTTTACGGTAAAGCATGTCATTTACCTCTTGAGCTAGAGCATAAGGCTTATTGGACAATCAAAGAGCTCAACTTTGATTTCAAACTTGCTGGTGAGAAGAGGTTATTTGATATTAGCTCACTTGATGAATGGAGAACTCATGCATATGAGAATGCCAAGTTGTTTAAAGAGAAAGTTAAAAGGTGGCATGATAAAAGGATACAACAACCTGAGTTCAATGTAGGTGATTATGTCTTGCTATACAATTCCCGTTTAAGATTTTTTGCAGGCAAGCTTCTCTCTAAATGGGAAGGTCCTTATATTGTTGAAGAAGTGTATTGTTTCGGTGCCATCAAAATCAAAAACGCGGAGGGCACTTTTCCGAGAGTTGTGAATGGGAAAAGAATCAAGCATTATATCTCAGGTACTCCCATAAATGTAGAAAGCAATATAATTAATACCATAACCCCGGAGGAGTACATAAGGGATGTTTACCAACCTGTTTCAGACTCCAAAAATGAAGAGGTATGTGATACGGTAAGCAAACCGACTCCAAAACTTTTCCAATAGCAATTTTTCTCCATTTTGGAATATTTGGAAAAATAGAAAAAAATAAAGTAGTCCGGAAAGCGCATGAGGAGGCGACTAGCCTACCAGGCGTGCCCCTACCCCCTGGGCGCGCCTGGGGGGCTCGTGAGCACCTCGTGTTCCTCCCAGACTCCATTTTCTTGTGGAATACTCCTTATGGTCGGTAAAAATTCATTATATAATCTCCTGAAAGGTCTGACCCTCGTATCATGCAGATATCCTCTATTTTTGTTTCAAGCTGCTGTGCAGACAGATCCAGATTGCTATGGCGTCCCCAAAAGTTTTGAAGGACAATTTTTTCGAGAAAGTCATCAATCACTACCTCGCGGAGGTGCTGCAACACCCTCAATCTATTGATATGCATGAGGGGGTGCTGCACATCCGTGATGTTGAGGGGCCCAAGAGGGCCGGAAGCATGGAGACGAGGCTCGAAGCAATGGAGTAGCAAGTCTTCAAGTGCCAAGGGATGGTGGAACACGGACTCAACGCCAACCACATGATGATTACGGAGTTCACCAACAAGCACAAGATCGATGCCAAGGACATCGGGGAACACCTCTTCAAGCTCTATGATAGAATCGACCATCTCCAAGCCCAGATCTAAGACCTGCAAAACCCGAACTGTCAGTATGAGTACAGATTTAAAGCAATGCGATTGGCTGCAGATTTGAGGATCCCGGAGACTCGATCATCTTTCCATGATGGGGAACCTATTCCTTGGAAGACGGAGAATCAACCCCGGACTCTGACTTCATCACCATCACCTCCGATGGAAGACAATTAAACACACGGGTATGGGCACTCCCCTTGGCTTGTGCCAATCTTTGGGAAGTTCCCCCGGTGTCCTATCACCATCACATCTTTGCTTTTACATTCATCTTAGTTTGATCCTTTTGGTAATATCTTTATCTAGTAAAATAAAGTTTTTAGTATGATCTAGGCTTGAGTTTTGCCTTGTGTTACCCCCAATGTAATCGAGTTCGTGAGTTATATAATAAAGAGTGTTTTAGTTAAGGGCTTTGCTTCATAGCATGATCTAAAGAAAATAATAATAAAAGAACAAAAGCATGAAAGATCATGTGATGATCTTATGGGAAGTGATGGCTTCACATATAAAAAGAGTGTTGAATGAAACTTGTTGTGGGTGGACAAATGTAGACCTTGGTCATTGTTGCAGTTAATAGGAAGTAATAAAGAAAGAGAGGTTCACATATAAATATATCATCTTTGACACCATCTATGATTGTGAACACTCATCAAACTATTACATGCTAAGAAGTAGATGTTGGACAAGGAATACAACATAATGAATTATGTTTGCTTGGTTCCGAACAATGTTATATGATTATGGATCCTTTAGCATGTGACACTTGCTTCCACCTCATATTAGCCAAAACTTCCGCACTAAGTAGAGATACTACTTGTGCATCCATAAAACCCTCAACCTAGTTTTGCCATGAGAGTCCACCATACCTACCTATGGATTGAATAAGATCCTTCAAGTAAGTTGTCATCGGTGCAAGCAATAAAAATTGCTCCTTAAATATGTATGGTCTATTAGTGTGTGGAAAATAAGCTTTGGACGAACCTGTGATGAGGAAGACATAAAAGCGATAGACTGCACAATAAAGTTCTTTATCACATGGGGCAATATAAAGTGACGTTCCTCCACACTAAGAGATCACACATCCAAACCTCAAAAGCACATGACAATCTCTGCTTCCCTCTGCGAAGGGCCTATCTTGTACCTTTACTTTTTATCTTTCAAAGAGTCATGGTGATCGACACCAATTACTTATTTTGCCATAATCTTGGCAAGCGTCATGTGCTAGAGAAAGATCTATATTCATATATCAACTTGGAAGTAAGTAATCATGAATTATTATTGTTGACATTACCCTTGAGGTAAATAGTTGGGAGGCAAAACTATAAGCCCCTATCTTTCTTTGTGTCCAAGTGAAACTTTGATCTCATGAGTATCGTGTGAGTTTTAGCAATTGTAGAAGACTAAAATATGATTGAGTATGTGAATTTGCTTTACAAGCTCTTGTTTGACTCTTTCCGATGTTATGATAAATTGCAATTGTTTCAATGACTAAAGACTATGGGTTGTTAATTCTCAATAAGGTTCTTGATGCATGCTTTACATTGTGGATGAATTGTCACTTTAGCATAAGGGATTATATGACGATATTGTTGTTCTAAATATGATCATGATGCCTCCATGTCCATATTTTATTTTATCGACACCTCTACGTCTAAACATGTGGGCATATTTATCGATGTCGGCTTCCGCTTGAGGAAAAGCGAGGTCTAAGCTTGGGGGAGTTGATACGTCCATTTTGCGTCATACTTTTATATTGATATTTATCACATTATGAGATGTTATTACACATTATGGTACAATACTTATGCCTTTTCTCTCTTATTTTACAAGATTTACATGAAGAGGGAGAATGCCGGCAGCTGGAATTCTGGGCTGGAAAAGGAGCAAGTTTGAGATGTCTATTCCGTGCAACTCCAAAAGCCGTGAAAATCAGCGAGGAATTATTTTGGAATATATAAAAAACTACTGGGCGGAAGAGATACCAGAGGAGAGCCACCACGAGGCCACGAGCCTGCCAGGCGCGCCCCACCCCCCTGGGCGCGCCTGGGGGCTCATGGGCCCCCAGTAGCCCCTCTAGCCCCCATCTTCTCCTATATGAAGGGTTTTGTCTGAGAAAAATAAAGACAGAGCTTTGGGGAAGAGACGCCGCCGCCACGAGGCGGAACTTGAGTAGAACAAATCTAGAGCTCCGGTAGGGCCGTCCTGCCGGGGAAACTTCTCTCTCGGAGAGGGAAATCGTTGCCGTCATCATCACCGACACTCCTCTCATCGGAGGGGACTCATCTTCATCAACATCTTCATCAGCACCATCTCATCTCCAAACCCTAGTTCATCTGTTGTATCCAATCCCCGTCTCGCGACTCCGATTGGTACTCGTAAGGTTGCTAGTAGTGTTAATTACATCTTGTAGTTAATGCTAGTGGGTTTAGTTGGTGGAAGATCATATGTTCAGATCATTAATGTTATTCAATTCCTCTCTGATCATGAACATAATTATGCTTTGTGAGTAGTTACTTTCATTCCTGAGGACATGGGATAAGTCTTGCTACTAGTAGTCATGTGAATTTGGTATTCGTTCGATATTTTGATGCGTTGTATGTTGTCTATCCTCTAGTGGTGTTATGTGAACATCGACTACATGACACTTTACCATTATTTGGGCCTAGAGGAAGGCATTGGGAAGTAATAAGTAGATGATGGGTTGCTAGAGTGACAGAAGCTTAAACCCTAGTTTATGCGTTGTTTCGTAAGGGGCTGATTTGGATCCACTAGTTTAATGCTATGGTTAGACTTTGTCTTAATTCTTCTTTCATAGTTGTGGATGCTTGCCAGAGGGGTTAATCATAAGTGGGATGTTTGTCCAAGTAAGGACAGCACCCAAGCACCGGTCCACCCACATATCAAACTATCAAAGTAGCGAACGCGAATCATATGAACATGATGAAAACTAGCTTGACAATAATTCCCATGTGTCCTCGGGAGCGCTTTACCTTATATAATAGTTCGTTCAGGCTTGTCTCTTGCTACAAAAGGGATTGAGCCAATTGCTGCACCTTTGTTACTATTGTTACTTGCTAGCTGTTGCAAATTATCTTATCACACACCTATCTGTTACCGACAATTTCAGTGTTTGCAGAGAATTCCTTACTAAAAACCGCTTGTCATTTCCTTCGGCTCCTCATTGGGTTCGACACTCTTACTTATCGAAAGGACTATGATAGATCCCCTATACTTGTGGGTCATCACTTAGCACCAGCTATCCCCAATCATCTTATCCACATAACGGTCATATCATTGCGGCCATTTATGTCTTATCATGTCAGGTTGCACCCTGGCTATAAATAGCCACCCCCACAACCACTAGTCGGTTGGATGCTCCGAGAGAGAACTGACACTTGTCATTTGAGAGCAACCCATCCTCTAAGAACTTTGAGAGAAAATCATCAGTGAGGAAAAACCCGAATCCAAACCACCAAACCCGAAGTGATTGAGCATCACTGAAGAGATTGTTCTTGTGTGGAACCGACGCTTGTTACCTTTGAGGACTGTGTATCCTCCAGACGGTTAGGCGTCATGGTCTAGTGCATCCTGCAGTCAATTGGGGATCATGGAGTGATATTGGTCTAGATCATCCAACAGTCAATTGTGGATCGGCGGGTGACCAGTTTGTGAGGGTTTTGGAAGTCTACCCTGAAGACTTACCACGAGTGTTGGGCGAGGACTTTGTGACCTTAGCTCAAGGAGAATACGGTAAGGACTGTGTGTCCTCTGGTTTAAATACCAGGCCGCTCCAAACCATAAGTACGACTGTCACAGCAATTGGAACTGGGTCATCAAACCATTGTCTTCATCGAGGTACTTGGTTCTATTTCCTCAACCCCTCCATTCCTCATGTGCTTGTTGATGAAATTGATCATTTCTATTTAAAGAATTTGAATAAATACTTTCAAAATTTCCTTATCTCAAATTCTTCATACTACCTTGTTCCATCACCTGCTTATCCTGTATCACGCTACTTGTAATATGTGCATGTTTCATTTCTTCATGATAACTATGTTGTCGCTATGTTTCTCATGCACTTAAGTACTTAATCCGCTACTAGTTATTCATCACATTTCAAATTACTCAAGTTGAAATTCCTCAAGTGATGAATTTGTAAAAATCGCCTATTCACCCCCTCTAGTCGATATAACGCACTTTCAGCGGCTTAGGCTACGAAACAACTGATCAATAGCTAGGTCAAGAGAACTCGCTCCCTTGTAATCGATACACAATCAATACAACACAGAACGGAACGTAGGCTTTTACCTCTTTTTGAGGGGCCGAACCTTGGTAAACCCTTGTCTCTCGATTCCAATCAACCCCTTTGAGCTCACCGCCTTAGCGATGGCCTCGAACCTAAGTCTGTTTACCCGGACATCTGTCGTGACAAATCCACGATAGTTGGCGCCCACCGTGGGGCTAGCGCTCGGTGGTGTGAAGTTCTCGAAGGGATCTCTCCCAGGGATCGAGGGATACATCGTTGGCAGGATGACCAAGAGTTACCGTGGCAAGCTCTACATTGACGATGCTGGCTGGGGCCCCGAGTCCGACTCAATCGAGTACGGGCATCGGGATCCCTTCAGCGGAATTCACGTCTTCATCGGCAAGATCGGCGGATCTGAACTTGGGCCCGACGTCTGCACTGACCTCATCGAGCCGGCCCGGCACGTGCAACCTACCCGTGTTAACCCGGACAGGAAGCACGTCTTCGTTGGCTTTACCCAAGGCACGGAACTTGAAGGTTCCATGTCGGGGGAGGAAACTCTCATCTGCTCAGAGGATGGTCCCTCGAGCGGAGAGATGGAATCGATCTATCAGCCTCACAACGGCGGGCTTGGGGGCTACGTCGAGCATTACCTCGAGTCGGAATACCGTGAGCCGGAGGAGTATGAGCCGCCAAACCGTGCTACTATCTTCATGGCAGGTTCAGCACCGGCCCCTAATAGCACAACCGCCGGGGCGACCGGATCTGGAGCGGGCAGGCCACCAGCTCAAGTTCTTCTGGATCTGATGAACGAGCACACAAATTTGATGGAAACCGAGGTCACTGTTGAATAGCAAGCAGCCCGTAACACAGAGATCACAAGGTTGAAGGACCAGATGGCCGTAGTCCAACAGGAAATTAATGCGATGAAAGTTCAGATGGATGCTGACTCAGAGCGCCTTAGGGTAGAGGCTTTTTGCTTAGAGCTAGAGCAGCAGTCCGCAATGGTGGTTCACCGGATGAGGCATTAGTCATGTTTGCCAGATCAATATGAGGCCAGAAATCCCTAGGGGCGAGACATAATATACCTTTGACCATAACCCGAACGACGGAAGTACCTGCAAGCTGGGCGGCGGTTCAGCGTTAGCAGCCAGACCCACCCCGTCGGAACCAGACCACACCACAATATTTTTTGACACCGCTGGGTAATTATTCTAACCTGGCGGAGAACATGGTGGCGGCAGTGACCAGGCTTGGTACAATCCCCATCCCCGTTGAGAAACCTTTCACAGAGGAAGTGCGGAACGCCATTGGATACCTGCATATGGCGGTGTGACCCAGTAGGAGAAATATACTTATAGCCAGAGTCGCGTGCACTCAACCCCCGTCCCAAGCCGCATCTATAGCTGTCGTTATGAGTCACCGGCGATTGCCAGCAGTGATCGGCATCTCAACCCGCCGAGAGATGATCGTCCAGCTCGTGATGCTCATGCGTTGGTGGATCGTGCAAGAGCTCAGTGAGAGGCGGCGGCTCTGGCAGCTACAGCGGCTTATCAGGAAGCCACAGTCGCACCTTCCATTTTGGTAGGAGACGAATTGACTTCGAGGGCTGTGGGAGTGTCGTGCTTAGCGCCGGCTTTGCGAAACGAGCGCCTGCCGAAAGACTTCAAAGGTCCTCGCAAGGTGCCTAACTATAGTGTTGATCTGCCTCCAGAAGCTTGGATTGAAAGTTGTGAATTGGCAATGGAGATGTTGGATGTTAGTGATGTAGAATGTGTCAAGTATTTCATCATGATGCTGGAAGGGCCGGCTCGCACGTGGTTGAAGGGGTTGCCACCCAACACCATTAATACCTAGGCTGAGTAAAAGGCAAAGTTCATCAAAAATTTCCAGGGAACGTGCAAGCAGTCCATGATGATTGTGGATTTAGATCATTGCGTGCAGCGTGAGGACGAGTCAGCTCATCATTGGGTCCGACGGGACTCAACCATAATCCACTTGTCTGATAACATTACAGCGTCTTAAGTGGTCTTAATATTTGAGAAAAATTGCCACTTCACGCCTTTCAAGCAGAAGCTTGGCCGTCTCAAGTGCACATGTCAAGACATGGGGGAACTCATGGCGGCTCTCACAAAGTATGCAAACTCTGACAACACGAAGGACCCAGGCTCCGATGATGAGAAATTGGCCAAGGCAAGAAGAATAACAATGGCAAGGACCAGTCGCAGAACGGGGGAGGAAACAACAATAATGACAACGAAGGAAAGCAGAAGCACCAGGACGGCAGGTCAAAGCTAGTGGCCAACGCCAATACTGGGAATAACCTCCGCAAGAGTAATAGCAAGCCGCATTTTAAACGCAAACATGCCGACTTGGAGGCAATGCTTAACGATCCTTGCCCGAAACATAGCCGTCCAGATCAACTGTCTACTCATGCTTGGAGGGGATTGTTGGATCATGCGCGAGTATCCAAATTATGGCGGTAACCAGCGTCCTGGTGGCGGCAGCGGACTGTCTGGCGGGTGAGGGTCACGTCCTTCCGGGTCCGGTTTTGGTCCGGGCGACTCAGGCTCAGGCCATCAGGGCCAAGGAAACCATGAGGGTAATAATCAGCAGTCTGGTGGTGGAGGTCAACAACAAAACAACCAGTCCGGGTATTAGTGTAATCCCAAGTAGCTTAATGCAGGGCAATACCATGTTTTCACAACCAACCTTGACAAGAAGGACCGGAAGTTGCACAAGCGGGCAGTTAATAGAGCCATGTCGGCTCTCCCGTAGTATTTGAAGTGGTATGAGTATGACATAACTTGGAGCAGGGAGGATCACCCGCCGCGTGTGGATAACCCGGGGCAATTGGCTCTGGTGGTCGCTCCCCAAGTGGGAGGATATGTGTTCACCAAAGTACTTATGGATGGAGGCAGGAGCATCAACATTTTGTATTATGATACTTTCCGTTGGATGAATTTGCTTGACAAAGATCTCAAACCTTCTTCAACAATTTTTCATGGTGTGGTGCTTGGGAAGTCGGCTTATCCATTGGGAAAGATCTCTTTGGAGGTAGCTTTTGGTGATGAATTCAATTACAGGGTGGAATCTTTGTGGTTTTAAGTAGTCAAGATTAAGAGCCCGCACCACGCTTTGTTTGGACGACCGGCTTATGCCAAGTTCATGGCGAGGCCCTGCTATGTCTACTTGCAGTTCAAGATGCCCGGTTTAAACGGGACGATCACGCTCCATAGTGATCAGAAGACGGTTGCCGGGTGTAAGGAAGGTGATGCATCATATGCAGATTCAAGTTGTGCGGAGGCAGAGCTCAAGTTTTATGAAGAAAATGTTGACCTGGAAGAGATGACACCACTAAAGAAGCCTAAAACAGAATATGAGCCGCCCCTCAAGTTTGTGGCAGAGGATACCAAGTTAGTGGACTTTACACCTGGCGATCATCACAACAGTTCACCATTGGGGCTAATATGGATCCCAAATAGGAAAACACGCTCATCGAGTTCATCCGTGAGAATTGTGACATCTTTGCATGGAAGCATTCTGACATGCTGGGTTTATCGAGAGAACTCGCTATTGGCGAAGAGGTGGCCCGGCTCTTGGCAGCAGAGTTGATCGTTGAAGTTTTCCACCCGGAGTGTCTCGCTAACCCGGTCTTGGTACTCAAGAAGAACGGGATGTGGCGTATGTGCGTGGATTACACGGATCTTAACAAAGCATGTCCGGTTGACCGGTTTGCTTTTTCCCGTATTAATCAAATCATTGATGCAACGGCGGGTTGTGAAAGTCTGTGTTTTCCAGATTCTTATTCAGGTTATCATCAGATCAAAATGGCAGTTAAACACCAAGAGAAGACACCTTTTATTACACCTTTTGGTGCTTTCTTCTATGTGTCCATGCCTTTCGGGCTCAAGAGTGCCCAGGCGACTTACCAGCGTTGTGTGCAGAATTGTCTTCATGGTCAGATTGGGCGAAATGTTAACGCTTACGTGGATGATATTGTGGTCAAGTCAAGGAAGAAGGAATCTCTGCTGGATGATTTGAAGGAAACCTTTGGCAATTTGCGGGTCTACAAGATGATGCTTAACCCGGCAAAGTATTTTTTTGGTGTACCCGCAGGCAAGCTCTTGGGGTTTTTAGTCTCTAAGCGTGGCATTGAAGCTAACCCGGATAAGATAAAGGCTATTACTTCCTTATCTAAGCCAGCGTGTGACAATGATGTTCAACGCCTGGCAGGTCATATTGCTGCACTAAGCCAGGTCATAAGCCGCCTAGGCGAGAAAGCTATTCCTCTATATTAGATGATGAAAAAGACGGATGATTTTTCTGGAGCAAGGCTGAGGATGAGGCGCTTGAGACTCTCAAGAAGTAGTTGGCTGAGCCGCCGGTCTTGGCTGTTCCGGCTCAGAAAGAAACTTTGATCTTCTATGTAACGGCTAATAACAGGGCAGTCAGCGCCACGATTGTTGTGGAGCATAAGGAGGCAGGGAAGGAGTATCATGTCCAACGGCCGATCTACTATGGCAGTGAGGTCTTGATAGAATCCAAGCAAAGATACCCGCACTGGCAGAAGTTGATTTATGGGCTGTTCATGGCAAACCGCAAGTTGAAACATTACTTCCATGGACACCAGATCACAGTGGTTAGCTCTGCCCCGTTGGGAGATATCATCCAAAATAGAGAAGCTACTAGCAAGATTGCTAAGTGGGCACTTGAGCTTGGGCCCCATAATCTGAAATATGCACCTCATATGGCTGTCGAGTCTCAAGCCTTGGTGGACTTCATAAACGATTGGACAGAAAGTCAATCGCCCGAGGAGAAGCTGGACAACACATACTGGACGATTCACTTTGATGGATCCGGGCAATTGGAAGGCTTGGGGGCTGGAGTTGTTTTAACTTCCCTACAAGGTGACAAGTTTTGTTATGTTTTGTAGCTAATGTTTCCTTGTACTAACAATGCAGTACAATAAGAGGCTTTGCTGCATGGGCTCTGGCTGGCTAAGGAGATGAACTTGAGCCGGGTCAGATGTCTTGGCGACTCAGACCTAGTGGCTCAGCAAGTCTCTGGCACATGGGACTCAAGGGACCCTCATATGGCGGCTTACCGCCAGATGGTTGATGTTATCGCTGGCCATTTCAAAGGTTATCATGTGGATCACATTGATCGGCGCAAGAATGAGCCGGCTGATGCATTATCCAGGCTGGGGTCTCAGCGTAAACCGGTGCCGCATAATGTGTTCTTGGACATATTGCATCACCTGTCAGTCAAGTTACCATGGGAGGAAGACTTGGCTATACCTGACCCAGAAGGGCAATTGGTGGCGGCTCTCCGTGCGATCCCTAATTGGACGCTGCATTATCTTGCATACTTAACCCGCGGCGAGTTACACCAAGATGAGACTCCAGCACGGCAGATCACAAGGTGGTCTAAGTCTATGATTATTAAAGACGGTGAGTTGCATCGACGCAGTGTGTCTGGTGTTTTTCAGCACCATGTTTCTCCTGATGAGGGCCATGATATCTTGCAAGAAATCTATGCTGGTGATTGTGGTCATCACACCGGGTCAAAATCATTGGTGGCCAAGACTTTCCGCCACGGTTTCTATGGCGACGAATTCATTGAGAGACTCCTCGTGCACTCCAGATCTTACCCAGTAGCAAGGGGAGGGAGTCTTCGACATGGTGGCGGCTTAGGAAGCTTCAGAAAGGCATGAATGTTTGGCGTCTCAAAAATGCATCTTGACCAAGTTTTCTACAATTATAAATGGTGATAACATTTGGCGGGTTAATAAAAATTGTGAGCCGCCGAAGCTAATTGCGAGGAGACAAAGCGAGCCGACAGATTTTTGGTGGGTCAAGTTTATCTATGCAAGTTGAAAAATTACTAAGTGTTGCGAAACCGTTTCCACAACTACAACTATGGATTTAAGATCTACGAGCAATAGAAAAAGAAAAATATTTTAGCCCTAAACAGACTGGCGGAAGAACAGATGGCCAGTATTCAAATCACTACAAAGCTGCAGATCTACAATAAGTGCGACTAAGTGCGGAGTGAGTAACCGCGTGATTTCGGTAGTATTATGAGGCCTTAAGAAGATATTTTCAATCAATCGGTGAAGAACACTTCCGCAAATGGTGATGAACACCGACTAACTCCATGATTTTGAGAAAATCCTAATGCAAATCTGATAGGGAGTAAAATTCGAACCTGGAAGAGTGCGGCGGATGCACATGAGCTCTAGATCGTTTCAGGTTATTGCAGCGGCCAGTGCTAATGAACACGGCGATGACCGAGTGGCGAAGCTGGCTTTGGCGGCGCGGGCGTTTCGAGGAAGAAGAAGAAGATGGCGGTGGGAAAAAATGAAAGTGATGGGCCATGCACTTATTTATAAGGGCATAATGGTCTCTCGAACGGTCTGGTGCGGGAATTGAGGCAGCACGGTGATGACTATACAAAGAAGATGCCTCGATTTTCGGGCTGGCCATATTAACGACGAAAGATCCATTCTGACGTCAGAGGAATCTTTTTTGATTTTATTAGTGATGTCATAGCAGGTCATGAAAGCTTGTCGTATACAATGATCGTCCATTTTTTCAGCGAGTCATGAAGGTTACAAGATAAGGCAAGACCCGTAACCAAAAGACTTGAAGATTCACATGAACTGGTTCAAATCAATCTAGGAGCTAATGTTGAGGATATACCCCCAGGGTGAGACCCGCCCAGGAGGGGTCGGGTCATGCGGTTGGCGGCTTATGACAATTCCAGGAGTAAGCGTAATCAGTGGGTAAGAAAGGCCCGGAGCCGGAAGACAGGATGTAACCCGCTAGGTTTGGGCCGCCGGGGGCGACTTGTTAGATAAGGCATGTGAAGATAGAGGTGAGGTCGGTTGTCAAGTATACCCTAACCCGGACTCTTGTAAGCCTAGGGCCTTGACCCATGTGTTGGAAATATGCCATAGAGGCAATAAATAAATTGTTTATTATTATATTTCCTTGTTCATGATAATCGTTTATTGTCCATGCTATGATTGTGTTGATTGGAAACTAAATACATGTGTGGACATATAGACAAACACTGTGTCCCTAGTATGCCTCTAGTAGGCTAGCTCGTTGATCAAAGATGGTTAAGGTTTCCTGGCCATGGACATGAGATGTAATTTGATATCGGAATCACATCATTCGGTGAATGATGTGATGGACAAGACCCAAACTATGAACGTAGTATATGATCGTATCAGTTTATTGCTACTGTTTTTCTGCATGTCAAGTATATGTTCCTATGACCATGAGATCATGCAACTCATTGACACCGGAGGAGTGCCTTGTGTGTATCAAACGTTGCAACGTAACTGGGTGACTATAAAGGTACTCTACAGGTATCTCCGAGGGTGTCTTCTAGGTTGGCATGGATCAACACTGGGATTTCTTACTTCGTGTCACGGAGAGGTATCTCAGGGCCCACTCAGTAATACAACATCACAACAAGCCTTGCAAGCAATGTGACTAAGTGTTAGTTGCGGAATCTTGTATTACGGAACGAGGTTGAACTAGGTATAGAGATGCCGACGATCAAATCTCGGGCAAGTAACATACCGAAGGACAAACGGAACGTCATACGGGATTAACTGAATCCTTGACATAGTGGTTCGACCGATAAAGATCTTCGTAGAACATGTAGGAACCAATATGGGTATCTAGGTCCCGCTATTGCTTATTAACCGTAGAGGTGTCTCGGTCATGTCTACATGGTTCTCGAACCCGCAGGGTCTGCACACTTATGGTTCGGTGACGTTTCGGTATTGATGAGTTATGTGTGTTGGTGACTGAAGGTTGTTCGGAGTCTCGGATGAGATCCTGGACATCACGAGGAGTTCCGGAATGGTCCGGAGGTAAAGATTCATATATGAGAAGTCGGTGTTTGAGTTCCGAAAAAGTTCCATGATCTGCAAGTGGTGTGACGGAGTGCCGGAAGTGTTCCTGGGGCTCCACCGGGTGGGCCCATCTACTTCGAAGGGCCACATGGGCTGTGAGAGGGTGGTAATCAGCCCCTGGTGGGCTGGCCGCACCTCCCACCTCAAAGCCCATGCGGCTAGAGGCTTGGGCTGGGCCAAAAGGGTGGGCTAGCCACCAAACTTGGTGGCCAAGCCACCCTTGTCACCGCCCCACCTCCTTGGCCGCCGCACCAAACCCTAGGGCGGCCAGCCTCCTCCTCTTCCCTTATATATATGTGAGAGGGAGGAGGGCAGCCGCACTGTAATACACGGCGCAGCCCTTCCTCCCTCTTCGGTAGCCTCTCCTCTAGATCGATTTGGCGATGCTTAGCGAAGTTCTGTCGGATCAGCTCCACCACCACCGTCGCCACGCCGTCGTGCTGCCGGCAAACCCATCTACCTCTCTGCTCCCTCTTGCTGGATCAAGAAGATGGAGATCTTCATCGAGCTGCACGTGTGCTGAATGCGGAGGTGCCGTCCCTTCGGCAGTTGATCGGGAGTTCATGGGATAGCTTGCGATTTGGATCGTGGAGACATACCACTACATCAACCGCGTTCTTTAATGCTTCCGCTTAGCGATCTGCAAGGGTACGGTGATCCAATCTCTCCTCTCATAGATGCTCATCTCCTAGATTGATCTTGGTGAAGCATAGGAATTTTTTTGTTTCCCATGCAACGTTCCCAAAGAGTGGCATCATGAGCTAGGTCTATTCGTAGATGAGATCTTGAGTAGAACACAAAGAGTTTGTGGGCATTGATATTCAGATTGCTTCCTTCCTTAGTCTTTTCTTGGTTCAGTGGTATTGTGGGATGAAGCATCTCAGACCGACTTTACTCGTACACTTACGAGGGACCGTGTTACATCGACTGACATGTGACTTCGTCGCATAAAGATGGCTGGCGGGTGTCTGTCTCTCCCACTTTAGTTGGCTCGGATTTGATTAAGGCGGTCCTTGTAGAAGGTTCAAAATCAATCTTCATATCACCGTTGTGGTTTTGCGTAGGTAAGAATCGTTCTTGCTAGATACCCATAATAGCCACGTAAAATATGTAGCAACAATTAGAGGACGTCTAACTTGTTTTTGCAGGGTATGTTGTGATGTGATATGGCCAATTCCACGATGCGATATATGTGATGTATGAGATGATCATGTTTTTGTATAGAATATCACGACTTGCATGTCGATGGGTACGGCAACCAGTAGGAGCCATAGGATTGTCTTTGTTTATTGTATGACCCGCGTGTCAATATTTAAGCGCTATGTAATACTTTATTTTATCGCTAAGCGGTAGCAATATTAGTATGAGCATGGTGGGCGCGACAACCCCGATGACAACACAATGATGGAGATCATGGTGTTATTTTGGTGATGATGGAGATCATGCCGGTGCTTTGGAGATGGAGATCAAAAGCACAAGTTCATGGCCATATCATGTCACTTATGATTTGCATGTGATGTTAATCTTTTTTATGCACCTAGTTTTTCCTAGAACAACAGTAGCATTATAACGTGATCCCTCACTTAAATTTCAAGATGAACTGTGTTCTCCCCGAGTGTGCACCATTGCAAAAGTTCATCGTGTCGAGACACCACGTGATGATCGGGTATGATAGACTCTACGTTCGCATACAACGGATGTAAGCCAGTGTTGCACATGCAGAACACTCGGGTTAAAATTGACGAGCCTAGCATGTACAGACATGGCCTCGGTACACAAGAGACCGAAAGGTCGAGCATGAGTCATATAGTAGATATGATCAACATGACGATGTTCACCATTGAAACCACCTTAAATCACGTGATGGCCGGACTCGAGTTGGTAAATATGGATCATGTGTCACTCAGATGACCCGAAGGATGTCAATTTGAGTGGGAGCTTTCGTAATTTGATTAACTAAACTCATTATCATGAATAATAGTCTTAGTAACCTTTGCTTATTTGTGTTGTAGATCAATGGCTCGCGTAGTAGCACCCCTGAATTTTATGGCGTTCCTAGAGAAAGCTAAGTTGAAAGATGATGGAAGTAACTTTGTTGACTGGGCCCATAATCTAAGGATTATCCTCACGGCTTCCGAGAAGGCTTATGTTCTTGATGCACCGCTTGGTGACCCACCCACTCCCGTGTCATCCGAAGATGTTAAGAACACTTGGGAGGCACGTTCTAGAGATTACTCAATAGTTCAATGTGCAATGTTGTATGGCTTAGAACTGGGACTTCAAAGACATTTTGAACGTCATGGAGCATATGAGATGTTCCAAGACTTAGAGTTTATCTTCAAGAAGAATGCCCGGATCAAGAGGTATGAGACCTCTGATAAGTTCTATGCTTGCAAGATGGAGGAGAACGGGTCTATCAGTGAACATATACTCAGAATGTCTGGGTATTCGACCCGTCTGGTGGAGTTAGGGATGCCCCTTCTGCCGGAGGCGATCACTAACAGAGTTCTTAAATCATTGCCACCTAGGTACAAGAGCTTCGTGTTGAACTATAGCATGCACGAGATGAACAAGTCAGTCGCCGAGCTGTTTGCGATGCTGAAAGTCGTTGAGTCTGAAATCCAGAAAGAACTTCAAGTATTGATGGTCAATAAAACTACTAGTTTCAAGAAGCATGGCAAGGGCAAGAAGGGTAACTCCAAGAAGGGTGGCAAAGCAGTTGCTAACCCCCGTGAAGAAACCCAAGGCTGGGCCCAAGCCAAAAACTGAGTGCTTTCATTGCGAGGGAACTGGTCACTAGAAGCGGAACTGCCCCAAGTATCTGGCCGACAAGAAGGCGGCCAACACCAAAAAAAATATATATGATATACATGTTATTGATGTGTACCTTACTAGCTCTCGTTGTAGTGCCTGGGTATTTGATACCGGTTCGGTTACTCACATTTGCAACTCAAAGCAGGACCTATGGAATAGATGGAGGCTGGCTAAGGATGAAATGACGATGCACATGGGAAATGGTTCCAAGGTTGATGTGATCGTCATCGGTATGCTCGCTCTTCGACTACCATCGGGATTAGTGATGAACCTGAATAATTGTTATTTAGTGCTCGCGTTCAGCATGAACATTATATCTGGATCTTGTTTATTGCGAGATGGTTACTCGTTTAAATTGGAGAATAATGGTTGTTCTATTTATATGAGTAATATCTTTTATCGTCATGCACCCAATGTGAGGGGTTTATTCTTATTGAATCTCGATGGTGATGATACACATGTTCATAGGATTGATGCCAAAAGATGTAGAGTTGATAATGATAGTACCACTTTCTTGTGGCACTATCGTTTGGGTCATATTGGTGTAAAACTCATGAGGTAGCTCCATGCTGATGGACTTTTGGAGTCACTTGATTTTGAATCACATGACACATGTGAACCATGCCTCATGGGCAAGATAACTAAAACACCATTCTCTAGAATAATGTTACGAGTGAGTGATTTGTTGGAAATCATACATACTGATGTGTGCGGTCCGATGAACATTGACGCGCGCGGTGGATATCATTATTTTCTCACCTTCACTGATGACTTAAGTAGATATGGATATATTTACTTGATGAAACACAAGTATGAAACGTTTGAAAGGTTCAAGCAGTTTCAGAGTGAAGTTGAGAATCATCGTAACAAGAAGATTAAATTCCTGCGATCTGATCGAGGAGGAGAATATCTGAGTTATGAGTTTGGCAGTCACTTAAGATAGTGTGGAATTGTTTCACAACTGACACCGCCTGGAACACCATAGCGTAATGGTGTGTCTGAACGTCGTAATCGAACCTTATTAGATATGGTATGTTCTATGATGTCTCTCGCTGATTTGCCACTATCGTTTTGGGGTTATGCATTAGAGATAGTTGTATTCACTTTAAATAGGGAAAAATCGAAATCCATTGAGATGACGCCATATGAACTGTGGTTTGGCAAGAAGCCAAAGTAGTCGTTTCTCAAAGTTTGGGGATGTGATGCTTATGTCAAAAAGCATCAGCCTGAAAAGCTGGAACCCAAAGCGGAGAAATGCGTCTTCATAGGATACCCAAAAGAGATAGTTGGGTATGCCTTCTATCTCAGATCCGAAGGCAAAGTGATTGTTGCAAAGAACGGAACATTTCTTGAGAAAGAGTTTCGCTCGAAAGAATTGAGTGGGAGGAAAGTAAAACTTGATGAGGTTATTGAACCTTAACTTCAACCAGAGAGTAGCGCAGCACAGAAAGATATTTTTGTGGAGCCAACGACGGTTGAAGAGGAAGTTAATGATGATGATCATGAAACTTCGGATCAAGTTGCTATTGAACCTCGTAGGTCGATAAGGGCGCGTACTGCTCCTGAGTGGTACGGCGACCCTGTCTTGGAGGTCTTGTTGTTAGACAATAATGAACCTACAAGCTATGGAAGAGTGATGATGGGCTCGGATTGCGATAAATGGTTAGAGGCCATGAAATTCGAGATGGGATCCAGGTATGAAAACAAAGTATGGACTTTGGAAGTATTACTTGAAGGGCGAAAGGCCATTCAGAATAAATGGATCTTTAAGAAGAAGACAGACATGGACGTAATGTCACCATCTATAAATCTCGACTTGTGGCAAAGGGTTTTTCACAAGTTCAAGGAGTTGACTATGATGACCTTCTCACCCGTAGCGATGCTTAAGTCCATCAGAATCATGTTAGCAATAGCTGCATATTTTGCCTATGAAATTTGGCAGATGGATGTCAAAACAGCGTTCCTTAATGGTTTCCTTGAGGAAGAGTTGTATATGATGCAACCGGAAGGTTTTCCGATCCAAAGAATGTTGACAAAGTTTGCAAACTCCAGCGACCCATTTATGGACTGGTGCAAGCATTTCGGAGTTGGAATAAGCGCTTTGATGAGGTGATCAAAGCTTTGGGTTTATACAAGTTTACGGAGAATCTTGTATTTACAATAAAGTGAGTGGGAGCTCTGTGGCGTTTCTAATATTATATGTGGATGACAGATTGCTTATTGGAAATAATATAGAAATGATGGGAAGCATGAAGGAATATGAACAAGAGTTTATCAATGAAGGACCTAGGAGAACCTGCTTTCATATTAGGCCTAAGATCTATAGAGATAGATCGAGACGCTTGATAGCACTTTCACAAAGCACATACCTTGATAAAGTTTTGAAGAAGTTCAAAATGGATCAGTCTAAGAAAGGGTTCTTACCTATGTTACAAGGTGTGATGTTGAGTAAGACTCAATGCCGAGTGACTGCAGAAGATAGAGAAAAGATGAGTGTCGTCCCCTATGCTTCAGCCATAGGCTCTATCATGTATGCAATATTGTGCGCAAGACCCGATGTCAGCCTTGCCATTAGTATGGCCAAAAGGTTTCAAAGTGATCCTAGAATGGAGCACTGGACGGCGGTCAAGAATATCCTTAAGTACCTGAAGAGGACTAAGGAAACGTTTCTTGTTTATGGAGGTGATCAAGAGCTCATCGTAAAGGGTTACGTCGATGCAAGCTTTGAAACTGATCCAGATGACTCCAAGTCACAAACCGGATACATATTTATTCTCAATGGGGGAGTGGTAAGCTGGTGTAGTTCCAAGCAAAGCGTGGTAGCCAATTCTACAAGCGAAGCGGAGTACATCGGAGCCTTGGAGGCAGCAAAGGAAGGTGTCTGGATGAAGCAGTTCATGACAGATCTTGGAGTAGTGCCCAATGCACTGACTCTGATGACTCTGTTCTTTGACAACACTAGTGCCATTGCTCTAGCCAAGCAACCAAGGTTTCACAAGAGGACCAGACACATAAAGCGACGCTTCAATTCCATCCGTGATTACGTCGAGGAGAAGGACATAAATATTTGCAAAGTGCACACGGATCTGAATGTTGCAGACCCGTTGACTAAACGTCTTCCAAGGGTAAACATGATCAACACCAGAACTGCATGGGTGTTTGATTCATTATAATGCAAATCACATAGTGATGTGAACTAGATTATTGACTCTAGTGCAAGTGGGAGACTGTTGAAATATGCCCTAGGGGCAATAAATAAAGTGTTTATTATTATATTTCCTTGTTCATGATAATCGATTATTGTCCATGCTATAATTGTGTTGATTGGAAACTAAATACATGTGTGGACATATAGACAAACACTGTGTCCCTAGTATGCCTCTAGCAGGCTAGCTTGTAGATCAAAAATGGTTAAGGTTTCCTGGCCATGGACATGAGATATCATTTGATATCAGGATCACATCATTAGGAGAATGATGTGATGGACAAGACCCAAACTTTGAAAGTAGCATATGATCATGTCCGTTTATTGCTACTGTTTTTCTGCATGTCAAGTATATGTTCCTATCACCATGAGATCACGCAACTCACTGACATCGGAGGAATTCCTTGTGTGTATCAAACATCGCAATGTAACTGGGTGACTATAAAGGTACTCTACAGGTATCTCCTAGGGTGTCTGCTGGGTTGGCATGGATCAACACTGGGATTTGTTACTCCGTGTGACGGAGACGTATCTCAGGGCGCACTTGGTAATACAACATCACAACAAGCCTTGCAAGCAATGTGACTAAGTGTTAGTCGCGGGATCTTGTATTACAGAATGAGTAAAGAGACTTTCCGGTAACGAGGTTGAACTAGGTATAGAGATATGTCGACAATCAGATCTCGGGCAAGTAACATACCGAAGGACAAAAGAAACGTCATACGGTATTAACTGAATCCTTGACATAGTGGTTTGACCAATAAAGATCTTTGTAGAACATGTAGGAACCAATATGGGTATCCAGGTCTTGCTATTGGTTATTGACCGTAGAGGTGTCTCGGTCATGTCTACATGGTTCTCGAACCTGCGAGGTCTGCACACTTAAGGTTCGGTGACGTTTCAGTATAGATGAGTTATGTGTGTTGGTGACCGAAGGTTGTTCGGAGTCTCGGATCAGATCCCGGACGTCACAAGGAGTTCCGAAATGGTATGAAGGTAAAGATTCATATATGGGAAGTTGGTGTTTGAGTTCCGAAAAAGTTTCGTGACCTGCAAGTGGTGTGACGGAGTGCCGAAAGTGTTCCTAGGGGTCCACCGGGTGGGCCCATCTACTTCGAAGGCCACATGGGCTGTGAGAGGGTGCGAACCAGCCCCTGGTGGGCTGGCCGCATCTCCCATCTCAAGGCACATGCGGCTAGAGGCTTTGGCTGGGCCGAAAGGGTGGGCTAGCCACCAAACTTGGTGGCCAAGCCACCCTGGCCGCCGCCCCACCTCCTTGTCCACCGCACCAAACCCTAGGGGAAACCCTAGGGTGGCCAGCCTCCTCCTCTTCCCTTATATATTTGTGAGAGGGAGGAGGGCAGCCGCACCCTAAGCCACGGCGCGGCCCTTCCCCCCTCTCCGATAGCCTCTCCTCTAGATCGATTCGGCGACGCTTAGCGAAGCTGTGCCAGATCAGCTCCACCACTGCCGTCACGCCGTCGTGCTACCGGCGAACCCATCTACCTCTCCGCTCCCTCTTGCTGGATAAAGAAGGCGGAGGTCTTCATCGAGCTGCACGTGTGCTGAACGCGGAGGTGCCGTCCGTTCGGCACTTGATCAGGAGTTCGTGGGATGGCTTGCGATTTGGATTGTGGAGACGTACCACTACATCAATCGCGTTCTTTAACGCTTTCGCTAGCGATCTACAGGGGTACGTGCATCCAATCTCTCCTCTCATAGATGCTCATCTCCTAGATTGATATTGGTGAAGCGTAGGAATTTTTTCCCCATCCATCGTTCCCCAACACCATGTATATAAGGGCTGGTTACGTGGGCGGATTAGGCCACGAAACAACTGATCGATAGCTATGTCAAGCGAACTCACTCCCTTGTAATCGATAGACAATCAATACAACACAGAGTAGGACGTAGGCTTTTACCTCTTTCTGAGGGGCCGAACCTGGGTAAACCCTTGTCTCTCGATTCCAATCAACCCCTTCGAGCTCACCGCCTTAGCGATGGCCTCGAACCTAAGTCCGCTTACCTAGACATCTGCCGTGACAAATCCACGACAAAAATAGTGGTGTCCGCTTTGACGATGTGACAAATACCAATAGGAAAAAGGACACATATTATGGTTACATAGAGGAGATATGGGAACTTGACTATGAAGGTGATTTAAAGGTCCCTTTGTATCGGTGCAAATGGTTCAATCGGATAGGAGGAGGGGTAATGGTAGACCCGCAGTACGGAATGACAATAGTGAATCTCAACAATCTTGGGTACACAGAGGAACTATTCGTCCTAGCCAATGATGTGGCGCAAGTTTTCTATGTGAAGGACATGCATACCAAACCAAGAAAAAGAAAATATAAGAAAGCAGATACATCATACATGAGCCAAACCGCCATATAGTTCTTTCAGGGAAAAGAAACATTGTGGGAGTGGAGGACAAGACAGACATGTCAAAAGATTATGAAAAGTTTGATGAAATTCCTCCCTTCACAGTGAAGATTGACCCAAGCATCATGTTAAATGATCAAGATTTTCCATGTTTACAACGCAATAATCAAGGGACATACAAGAAGAAAAAGTTTTATACCCCAAAATCCCACTCTGGGATGTGGTTGGCTTCACCGTCATCACTTTTTTTCTCTAGTGAGCAGGTGGGATTGTCAAGTTTGTACACGAAGTGCGTCCAGTTTTTGCTGTAACCCCCTCAACTTTTTAGCACCTGCTATATGGGGTGAAATGATCGTACCATGCCAAGTTTCTACCTTTTCAGAGTTCATTTCTATTGCTTTTGAATTTCAAGGTCATTTAGCTCAAAAAATTATTACATGCATGAAAAATATCAAATGAAGTTCGAAAGGGTTGAAATTTGAAGATGTCGGCTTGGCCACATTGGAAAGAAACGCATGCAAAGACTCCATAAAGATGGAGTTTTACCGTCCCTTGATTTTGAATTATTTGACACATGTGAAGCTTGCTTGATGGGGAAAATGACCAAGACGCCGTTCACGGGTCATCCTGAACGGGCGGGTGAATTATTGGAAATAATACATAGTGATGTATGTGGTCCAATGAACACGACCGCACGGGGTGGGTATTTTTACTTCGTGACTTTTACTGATGATTTGAGTCGGTATGGCTATATCTACTTGATGAAGCATAAGTCAGAAACCTTTGAAAAGTTCAAAGAATTTCAGAATGAGGTAGAAAATCATCGTAACAAAAAGATTAAGTTTCTGCGGTCTGATCGCGGAGGCGAATATCTTAGTCACGAGTTTGGCCAACATCTGAGTGATCGTGGAATCGTTTCACAGCTTACGCCTCCCGGAACTCCACAGCGAAACGGAGTGTCGGAACGACGTAACCAAACCCTGTTAGACATGGTAAGGTCGATGATGTCTCTTACAGATCTACCGATATCTTTTTGGGGTCACGCACTAGAAACTGCTGCTTATACATTAAACAGAGCACCGTCTAAGTCTGTTGAGACGACACCACATGAGATGTGGTATGGGAAGATACCTAGTGTGTCACATCTCAAGGTTTGGGGTTGTGAGGCATACGTAAAACGTTTACAGCCAACCAAGCTAGAACCTAGATCAGACAAATGTTACTTTGTAGGTTATCCAAATAACACCATTGGATATTCCTTCTACCACCAAACCGAGGGCAAAGTGTTTGTCGCAAAGGTTGCACATTTTCTCGAGAAAGAGTTTCTCGCTAAAGAATTGAGTAGGAGGACAGTACAGCTTAATGAGATTAGTGAATCTTCGGCAACCGTTGATATGGCTAAGGAACCGGAAGTAATTCCGCAAATTATCCCTACAACCGAGCCGGAAGTTATCGCATGTGATGCGGCAGACAATGTTGTAACTGAACCGCGCAGATCAGGTAGGGCTATCCAGCCACCTGAATGGTTTCATAACGAAATCTTCATTCTTGAAGACGATGAACCTGCTCACTACAAGGAAGCGATGGCGGGGCCTAGCTCAAGGGAATGGCACAAGGCCATGAGATCCGAGATGGAATCCATGTACGAAAACCAAGTTTGGAACTTGGAAGAACTTCCAGATGGCGTAAAACCCATTGGTTGTAAATGGATTTTCAAAACAAAGACGGACGCGGATGGTAACATTACTATCCACAAAGCTAGACTTGTCGCGAAAGGGTTCACACAAGTTCTAGGAGTTGACTACGACGAGACTTTCTCGCTCGTAGCCATGCTCAGGTCTGTTCGGATATTACTAGCAATTGCTGCTTATTTCGATTATGAAATATGGCAGATGGATGTCAAAACGGCTTTCCTAAATGGAAACCTTGAACAGGATGTATACATGATACAGCCAGAAGGTTTTGTCGATCCTAAGAATGCTAGAAAGGTATGCAAGCTTCAGAAAGCCATTTATGGTCTGAAGCAAGCATTAAGGAGCTGGAACATTCGTTTTGATGAAGTGATCAAAGAGTTTGGCTTCATCAGGAACGATGAAGAATCTTGTGTTTACAAGAAGTTTAGTGGGAGCGCAAAAGCATTTCTAATCTTGTATGTGGATGACATATTGTTGATTGGAAATGATGTGAAATTTCTTAGCGAAATAAAAGACTCATTGAAGAAGAGTTTTTCAATGAAAGACTTAGGCGAAGCGGCATATGTATTGGGCATCAGGATCTATAGAGATAGATCAAGACGCCTGATAGCGCTAAGCCAAAGCACGTACATTGACAAGGTGTTGAAAAGGTTCAACATGGAGAACTCCAAGAAAGGCCTACTCCCCATGTCACCTGGCACGGTGCTTTGCAAGAATCAGTGTCCTCGGACCCTCGATGAGCGAGTACAAATGAATGATATTCCATATGCTTCGGCAGTTGGTTCTATTATGTATGCCATGCTATGTACAAGACCGGATGTTTCCTATGCGCTAAGTGTTAGCAGCCGGTACCAAGGTGATCCAGGATTGGAACACTGGGCCGCAGTTAAGGGTATTCTTAAGTACCTCAGGAGGACCAAGGATTTACTCCTTGTGTACGGAGGTGATGAAGAGCTCATTGTAAGTTGTTACACTGATGCAGGCTTCATGACTGACCCAGATGACTTCAAATCTCAATCGGGCTATGTTTTCTTATTGAACGGCGGTGCAGTTGATTGGAAAAGTTCCAAACAAAAGACTGTGGCGGATTCTACAACGGAGGCGGAATATGTGGCTGCTTCAGAAGCCTCCAAGAAAGCTGTCGGTATCAAGCACTTCCTTGAAGACCTTGGTGTCGTTCGAAGTGCTCTGGACCCGGTGGAGATCTATTGTGACAATAGTGGCGCCGTGGCTCAGGCAAGGGAGCCATGTTCGCACCATAAGACAATGCATATTCAACGCAAATTTAAACTCATTCGACATCATGTCGAAGAAGGTTTAGTGAAAGTACGCAAAGTTCACACGGATCTGAATGTGTCAGACCCGATGACGAAGCCTCTACCACGAGCAAAGCATGAGCAACACCCGATTGCCATTGGTGTTAGGGAAGCCATGTAACTAGATTATGACTCTAGTGCAAGCGGGAGTCTGTAGGAGATATGCCCTAGAGGCAGTAATATCAGTTACTTTTGTATCTCCAAGTTTGTAATGAATGTTTATGATCCATGCTATAACTGCAATGATTCTCGAGTCTGCAAATAAAACGAGGCTTGGAGGGAAACTCATGTGCACGTGTGGTATAATAATGGTAAATTGTATTCCTAGTCTTGCCTCTAAGACTGGCTCAAGTATTGCATGATGATCATGTTTTCCTAATCATGGGCATGGCCATGCCGGCAATTTTGAGGGCACGATGTTGGTAGAACACTTGTGTTGAATCGATCCGAATTGATGTTATGCTATGAGATACATTCATCATAAGTTTATGGTTAATAACACAGAGAAGTTAATGTTTGCATAATTCCTTAGACCATGCGAGTATCGAGTTTCTTCATGCTTGCTTCATGAACTTTGGGGTTTGTTAAACGTCATCCGTAAATGGGTGGCTATTACGGCGGCTTACGTGTTCATGGAAAAGTATGTCAAGTAACTTGATAGCTCAAGATTGGGATTTGCTCCTTCGGTGATGGAGAGATATCTCTGGGCCCTCTCGGTGTTATGGTATCCATCATCGTCTGGCCAGACACTTTGTGATTTGATCACGGGGATGCCAAAACATGGGAACGAGAAAAGAGAACAATACCGGCAACGAGGTAACTGGCATTGTGGACAAGTGTTGATCCACGAGGATGCCGATGTTTCTCACCTCGAGTAATTGTAACATATCGCGAAGCAACAGGAATAGCTCACGGCAACTGGAGGCTCACTCGAATATTTATTCGTGTGGGTATAGGGATCGATATGGGTGTCCACGGCTCCGATGCTGATCATTGATCGGAAGGTGTTCCGGGTCATGTCTATACTTCACCGAACCTATAGGGTCACACGCTTAAGGGTCATCTATCTGCTGAATACTAGACAGGGAGTCTGAGAGAAAATCACCGAAAAAGTTTCGGAGACAACGGAAGAGTTCCGGAGAGAGAACATTGGAATAGTTCCGGTAAAACCGAAAAGTTGTTTCGGAGTATACCATTAAGTCAAAATGGTTTCGGCACACGTCTGGAAATTCTTGGAGGGTGCCAGAATGATTCTGGGGACTTCTGGGATTTTTCGGAGGAAAAAACCGGAAGTGTTCCGGAGCCGCCGGAACCGCTATGGTAGCTTTTCGCTGAAGAAAAACATTGTTCCGGAATTGTTTCAGAACGCGTCCAAAATCGTTTTAGTGGGTACTGGAATTATTCTAGGCACACAGAAATAATTTGGGATTTAACAGACGCAGAAAAATGTCTTCGTGAATAGTGAAAACACTATTTTGAATAGTAGAAACACTATATATATAAATAGTGGAAACACTATATATGTATAGTGGAAACACTATTGTAAATAGTGGAAACACTATATATGTATAGTGGAAACACTATTGTAAATAGTGGAAACACTATTGTGAATAGTGGAAATACTATTAGGGGATGATGCAGGCATGGTGATGCAGGCATGGTGATGCAGGCAACACTATTTGGAGGCTTTCCCTTTATGCCCTTGTGGTGTGCTCACCTCATGGGCATTTTGGGTATTTCAAGTGCCACCCTACCCCTTGGGTTTTCCTATCAATAGAGGTGGAGATGCACTCTCCACACTCATCCTTTGCTCTCATACACATGCTTTGCTTTGCAAGCTCTCTCTCTCCCTCCCACGAAAAGAGTTTTTCGTAGAGCCGAAAGGTTGTCTGGGTTCCGGCAGGAACTAGTTCTGGACGGCAAAGCCCTGCCGGATAGATGACACCGTATGTGTGCAACCCCGTAGAGAGTTCGTAGTTTCGATCTTTTGCCCGAGGGGCTGTTCGAGTGTCCTCCCGAAGGGCTGTCCGAGTCTCGGGTCGAGTTTCGAGAGTCCTCCCGAAGGGCCGTCCGAGTCTCCGTTCGAGTTTCGAGGGTCCTCCCGAAGGGCTGTCCGCGACATCGTCCGGGGGACTGTCCGACCGCCTCCCGAAGGGCTGTCCGACGAGGGAGTACATCCTCGCGGTTGGGAGGTTGTAAATCCTAGCTGCGGGGATCTGCACCAACGATCTCCACCGACTCTTCTTCCGCTGCGCTACGAGTCGGTACGGATCAGATCAAACCTTGTATGCATTCTCCATAGTGGTCCTGGGCGTACTCGCTATACCGAATTTTTTTGTTTTCTGTCGCGTTCCCCTAGAGTGGCATCAGAGCCAGGCTATGAGTAGATGCATGGTATGATCTAGAATACATGAGATGTATGAGTATTGCATAGTATAATTTTGTAGTAGATGAGATCTATTGCTGAAAATTATTTGTGCGGGTAGCAGATGAAATCTGTTACCCGATGTTCTTGTTGCTTCCCGTGAATTTGCGTACTCCTGATCTTGACGGAATGGTGGAATCTTACAAAGTTCTGGCAATCCGCGATCCTTTCATGCTGCTCCTGAGTATGCTGATTGATAGATCAACGAAGTGCTTCAGTGTCTTTGGGTTCCACCATAGTTAAAGAAAGACGGATGTTTCGCAGACGAAGGGCAATGCAGATATGATCTGCACGGGGGTCACGCGTATGACGAAGTTTAGTATGGGTCTCGAGATTTTACTATCTCGTGTTTCATACACCCTGGAAAGTTAATCTAGCAACTTGAAGTATCATACTTGATGATAAACGTTGGTAGCTGCGGTTTAAGTCAAAACCTTAGAAGCCACGTAAAATAAAATTTTGCATAAACCGATTAGAGGCGTCTAACTTGGTTTTGCAGGATGGTTTGCATGTGATGTGGTATAGCAATGCTCATATTCAATTTGATTATGTATGAGATGGCTATATGATGTAATTAACATGACCTGCGTGTCATGATTCGGCATGATGGCTGGAGCCATATGATTGCACTTTAATGACCTGCGTGTCAACCTTATGTAATGCACTTATTTTATTAGCTATAGAGATAGCAATATTATTTGGTGCATCGACAAGGTGGTGGCAATCTTCGCAAAGGTGAACACCGACGCGAATGCCGAAGATGAAGAAATACTTGACTTCTCCGTCAGAAGGGGCTATATCATATCATGCTATTATGAATTGCCTGAGATGTTTATCCCTCTTGATGCACCCTTCTTGATTGCGCGGTAGTCGCTTTTTATTAGGGTGATCTCTCACAAAAATATCAAGTAGATAGTGTTCTCCCAAGTGTAGCACCGTCACGGCACCTATCTCTTCGGGGTATCACATGGTTACATGGATACGAACGATTAGAGAAGTGTGAGGCGGGTGAGTTGAGACCTCGCAGCGAGATCACTTGGTTGTCTTGACGTTCAGGCATGAAAGTCATGAGCTCGGAACACACGCATCGAAAGATGAACAAGAGTCACATAGAGATGTGATTGGCAAGTTGGCCTACCAATTGAAATTCTCGTCACTTGAGATGGTTACATCCTTGACGCCAAATTGAAAGTTGGATCTTGCATCACTCACAATCAATTATGAGAGATATTGATTTGAGTGGGAGCGCACTTTAGAATAAAATTGTTTATTCACTAGTGCCAAAAATCATTATGAACAATGTCTAAAATGAACTTGTGTTTTCCGTTGTAGATCAAATGGCTCGCAATAGCGCGTTCAACTTAGGCCCGATGTTAGAGAAAGAGAAGTTAGCTGCGAATGGAAACAACTATGCGGACTGGGTCCGTACCCTGAGGATTGTCCTCAGGAGCGCTAAGAAAGTGTACGTGCTTGATGGAGCTCTTCCACCAAAGCCGGCGGCAACAGCCGCGGTAGACATACAGAATGTCTGGGCCACTAAGGATGATGATTACAACTTAGTGCAGTGCCTCATGCTGTCTTGCATGAGTTCAGAGCTTCAAAAACGTTTTGAATTCCATAACTCCTTTGATATGATCAAGGATTTGGATGCTCTTTACAAGTTTAATGCAAGGTCTGAACGTTTTATTATCATGAAGATGATGTCGGAGACCAAGATGGCTGAGGGCAGTTCAGTTGGCGAGCACGTAGTCAATATGATTGGCTACGCTGAAAGGCTTAAAACCCTGGAATTTCCACTTCCAGAAGAGCATGTAATGGACATGTTGCTCTGTTCACTCCCCCCTTCTTACGGAGGTTTTTTCATGAACTACAACATGAATGGGATGGACAAAACACCTAATGAGGTGCTTGCCATGCTGAAAACTGTTGAAGGAGGACTGCAGAAAAATCGCAAGCAAGTGTTGCTTGTGAATAAAACTATCAGTTTCAAAAAGAAAGGCAAGCCAAAGAAAGGCAAGGGCGCCGGTAAGACCGGCTTCCAACGCAAATCTAAGGGCGGAGCCAAGAATGAAACTGAGTGCTTCTACTGCAAGGGCACAGGACACTGGAAGAGAAACTGCAAGAAGTATCTGGAAGATAAGAAATCCGGGAAAACCGGAAAAGGTATAATTGTTATACAAGTTAATGTCATTGACGTTTTGCTTGCTAGCGAAAATTCTAAGTCTTGGGTATTTGATACCGGATCGGTTGCTCACATTTGCAACTCGATACAGGGGCTTCAGAAGGTGCGCAAGCTGGCAAAGAATGAAGTCGTGATGCGTGTCGGGAATGGCGCTGGGATCGCCGCTCAAGCCGTCGGCATTATGCCTCTACGTCTCCCTTTAGAATTTATTTTGGAACTTAGTAACTGTTATTTTGTTCCGTTGTTGTGTAGAAACATTATCTCTGGATCATGTTTAGTGCACGACGGGTACTCCTACAAGTCTGAGAACAATGGTTGTTCACTTTATTGTAAGGATATGTTTTATGGATTTGCACCCATTGTTGGGGGCCTTTTCATACTAAATCTTGAATGTGGAAATGATGTCTTTAACATGAATGCTAAACGCCTTAAGAAGGCTGATACCACCGCCACTTACTTGTGGCACTGTCGGCTTGGCCACATCGGAAAGAAACGCATGCAAAGATCCATAAAGATGGAGTTTTACCGTCCCTTGATTTTGAATTATTTGACACATGTGAAGCTTGCTTGATGGGAAAAATGACCAAGACGCCGTTCACGGGTCATCCTGAACGGGCGGGTGAATTATTGGAAATAATACATAGTGATGTATGTGGTCCAATGAACACGGCCGCACGGGGTGGGTATTTTTACTTCGTGACTTTTACTGATGATTTGAGTCGGTATGGCTATATCTACTTGATGAAGCATAAGTCGGAAACCTTTGAAAAGTTCAAAGAATTTCAGAATGAGGTAGAAAATCATCGTAACAAAAAGATTAAGTTTCTGCGGTCTGATCGCGGAGGCGAATATCTTAGTCACGAGTTTGGCCAACATCTGAGTGATCGTGGAATCGTTTCACAGCTTACGCCTCCCGGAACTCCACAGCGAAACGGAGTGTCGGAACGACGTAACCAAACCCTGTTAGACATGGTAAGGTCGATGATGTCTCTTACAGATCTACCGATATCTTTTTGGGGTCACGCACTAGAAACTGCTGCTTATACATTAAACAGAGCACCGTCTAAGTCTGTTGAGACGACACCACATGAGATGTGGTATGGGAAGATACCTAGTGTGTCACATCTCAAGGTTTGGGGTTGTGAGGCATACGTAAAACGTTTATAGCCAACCAAGCTAGAACCTAGATCAGACAAATGTTACTTTGTAGGTTATCCAAATAACACCATTGGATATTCCTTCTACCACCAAACCGAGGGCAAAGTGTTTGTCGCAAAGGTTGCACATTTTCTCGAGAAAGAGTTTCTCGCTAAAGAATTGAGTAGGAGGACAGTACAGCTTAATGAGATTAGTGAATCCTCGGCAACCGTTGATATGGCTAAGGAACCGGAAGTAATTCCGCAAATTATCCCTACAACCGAGCCAGAAGTTGTCGCATGTGATGCGGAAACTTCAGACAATGTTGTAACTGAACCGCGCAGATCAGGTAGGGCTATCCAGCCACCTGAATGGTTTCATAACGAAATCTTCATTCTTGAAGACGATGAACCTGCGCACTACAAGGAAGCGATGGCGGGGCCTAGCTCAAGGGAATGGCACAAGGCCATGAGATCCGAGATGGAATCCATGTACGAAAACCAAGTTTGGAACTTGGAAGAACTTCCAGATGGCGTAAAACCCATTGGTTGTAAATGGATTTTCAAAAGAAAGACGGACGCGGATGGTAACATTACTATCCACAAAGCTAGACTTGTCGCGAAAGGGTTCACGCAAGTTCTAGGAGTTGACTACGACGAGACTTTCTCGCCCGTAGCCATGCTCAGGTCTGTTCGGATATTACTAGCAATTGCTGCTTATTTCGATTATGAAATATGGCAGATGGATGTCAAAACGGCTTTCCTAAATGGAAACCTTGAACAGGATGTATACATGATACAGCCAGAAGGTTTTGTCGATCCTAAGAATGCTAGAAAGGTATGCAAGCTTCAGACAGCCATTTATGGTCTGAAGCAAGCATCAAGGAGCTGGAACATTCGTTTTGATGAAGTGGTCAAAGAGTTTGGCTTCATCAGGAACGATGAAGAATCTTGTGTTTACAAGAAGTTTAGTGGGAGCACAAAAGCATTTCTAATCTTGTATGTGGATGACATATTGTTGATTGGAAATGATGTGAAATTTCTTAGCGAAATAAAAGACTCATTGAAGAAGAGTTTTTCAATGAAAGACTTAGGCGAAGCGGCATATGTATTGGGCATCAGGATCTATAGAGATAGATCAAGACGCCTGATAGCGCTAAGCCAAAGCACGTACATTGACAAGGTGTTGAAAAGGTTCAACATGGAGAACTCCAAGAAAGGCCTACTCCCCATGTCACCTGGCACGGTGCTTTGCAAGAATCAGTGTCCTCGGACCCTCGATGAGCGAGTACAAATGAATGATATTCCATATGCTTCGGCAGTTGGTTCTATTATGTATGCCATGCTATGTACAAGACCGGATGTTTCCTATGCGCTAAGTGTTAGCAGCCGGTACCAAGGTGATCCAGGATTGGAACACTGGGCCGCAGTTAAGGGTATTCTTAAGTACCTCAGGAGGACCAAGGATTTACTCCTTGTGTACGGAGGTGATGAAGAGCTCATTGTAAGTTGTTACACTGATGCAGGCTTCATGACTGACCCAGATGACTTCAAATCTCAATCGGGCTATGTTTTCTTATTGAACGGCGGTGCAGTTGATTGGAAAAGTTCCAAACAAAAGACTGTGGCGGATTCTACAACGGAGGCGGAATATGTGGCTGCTTCAGAAGCCTCCAAGAAAGCTGTCAGTATCAAGCAATTCCTTGAAGACCTTGGTGTCGTTCCAAGTGCTCTGGACCCGGTGGAGATCTATTGTGACAATAGTGGCGCCGTGGCTCAGGCAAGGGAGCCATGTTCGCACCATAAGACAATGCATATTCAACGCAAATTTAAACTCATTCGATATCATGTCGAAGAAGGTTTAGTGAAAGTACGCAAAGTTCACACGGATCTGAATGTGTCAGACCCGATGACGAAGCCTCTACCACGAGCAAAGCATGAGCAACACCGGATTGCCATTGGTGTTAGGGAAGCCATGTAACTAGATTATGACTCTAGTGCAAGCGGGAGTCTGTAGGAGATATGCCCTAGAGGCAGTAATATCAGTTACTTTTGTATCTCCAAGTTTGTAATGAATGTTTATGATCCATGCTATAACTGCAATGATTCTCGAGTCTGCAAATAAAACGAGGCTTGGAGGGAAACTCATGTGCACGTGTGGTATAATAAATGGTAAATTGTATTCCTAGTCTTGCCTCTAAGACTAGCTCAAGTATTGCATGATGATCCTGTTTTCCTAATCATGGGCATGGCCATGCCGGCAATTTTGAGGGCACGATGTTGGTAGAACACTTGTGTTGAATCGATCCGAATTGATGTTATGCTATGAGATACATTCGTCATAAGTTTATGGTTAATAACACAGAGAAGTTAATGTTTGCATAATTCCTTAGACCATGCGAGTATCGAGTTTCTTCATGCTTGCTTCATGAACTTTGGGGTTTGTTAAACGTCATCCGTAAATGGGTGGCTATTACGGCGGCTTACGGGTTCATGGAAAAGTATGTCAACTAACTTGATAGCTCAAGATTGGGATTTGCTCCTTCGGTGATGGAGAGATATCTCTGGGCCCTCTCGGTGTTACGGTATCCATCATCGTCTGGCCAGACACTTTGTGATTTGATCACGGGGATGCCAAAACATGGGAACGAGAAAAGAGAACAATACCGGCAACGAGGTAACTGGCATTGTGGACAAGTGTTGATCCACGAGGATGCCGATGTTTCTCACCTCGGGTAATTGTAACATATCGCGAAGCAACAGGAATAGCTCACGGCAACTGGAGGCTCACTCGAATATTTATTCGTGTGGGTATAGGGATCGATATGGGTGTCCACGGCTCCGATGCTGATCATTGATCGGAAGGTGTTCCGGGTCATGTCTATACTTCACCGAACCTATAGGGTCACACGCTTAAGGGTCATCTATCTGCTGAATACTAGACAGGGAGTCTGAGAGAAAATCACCGAAAAAGTTTCGGAGACAACGGAAGAGTTCCGGAGAGAGAACATTGGAATAGTTCCGGTAAAACCGAAAAGTTGTTTCGGAGTATACCATTAAGTCAAAATGGTTTCGGCACACGTCTGGAAATTCTTGGAGGGTGCCAGAATGATTCTGGGGACTTCTGGGATTTTTCGGAGGAAAAAACCGGAAGTGTTCCGGAGCCGCCGGAACCGCTATGGTAGCTTTTCGCTGAAGAAAAACATTGTTCCGGAATTGTTTCAGAACGCGTCCAAAATTGTTTTAGTGGGTACTGGAATTATTCTAGGCACACGGAAATAATTTGGGATTTAACAGACGCAGAAAAATGTCTTCGTGAATAGTGAAAACACTATTTTGAATAGTAGAAACACTATATATATAAATAGTGGAAACACTATATATGTATAGTGGAAACACTATTGTAAATAGTGGAAACACTATATATGTATAGTGGAAACACTATTGTAAATAGTGGAAACACTATTGTGAATAGTGGAAATACTATTAGGGGATGATGCAGGCATGGTGATGCAGGCAACACTATTTGGAGGCTTTCCCTTTATGCCCTTGTGGTGTGCTCACCTCATGGGCATTTTGGGTATTTCAAGTGCCACCCTACCCCTTGGGTTTTCCTATAAATAGAGGTGGAGATGCACTCTCCACACTCATCCTTTGCTCTCATACACATGCTTTGCTTTGCAAGCTCTCTCTCTCCCTCCCACGAAAAGAGTTTTTCGTAGAGCCGAAAGGTTGTCTGGGTTCCGGCAGGAACTAGTTCTGGACGGCAAAGCCCTGCCGGATAGATGACACCGTATGTGTGCAACCCCGTAGAGAGTTCGTAGTTTCGATCTTTTGCCCGAGGGGCTGTTCGAGTGTCCTCCCGAAGGGCTGTCCGAGTCTCGGGTCGAGTTTCGAGAGTCCTCCCGAAGGGCCGTCCGAGTCTCCGTTCGAGTTTCGAGGGTCCTCCCGAAGGGCTGTCCGCGACATCGTCCGGGGGACTGTCCGACCGCCTCCCGAAGGGCTGTCCGACGAGGGAGTACATCCTCGCGGTTGGGAGGTTGTAAATCCTAGCTGCGGGGATCTGCACCAACGATCTCCACCGACTCTTCTTCCGCTGCGCTACGAGTCGGTACGGATCAGATCAAACCTTGTATGCATTCTCCATAGTGGTCCTGGGCGTGCTCGCTATACCGAAATTTTTTGTTTTCTGTCGCGTTCCCCTACACAAAACAATTCCAAAATTTCTGTTAGTGCGAGTAGTTTTCAGATTTAAATAGTTTAAATTTGAATTCTTTTGAAATTTGTATGAATCACTAGTTCGTGAATAACTCTTCCCGTGCGGAATTTGGGTGCCGAAAAGATGGGCCTTTAGTCCTGGTTCGTGGCTCCAACAGGGACTAAAGGTATGACTCGGGTGGAGCCACCAACCGGGACTAAAGGTCCCTATATATATTTTTGACTTAGCAGTTTCTTCCCCAACCTATCCCATTCTCCCCAGCGCCGACGCCCCTGCCTCGACGCCTCTAGTCTGCCAGAGCTTCAGGCGCGTCTCCTCGTCCTCGTCGATGTCATCACCGCCACCGACGCCAGGTAGCTACAATTATGGGTTGCCTAAGTGGGATGAATCCGAGAGAAACATGAAGGCTGCAGGGGTCACTCCACAAACAGAGACTTGGCCCCCTAGGTGCAGGACTTGGTTTTATGCACATTGCGGAAAGTTGGACCCAAAGACAGGGGAGGTTCTTAAACAGGCAAGTCTTAAAGAAGCCACAACCGATTTACTTCAAGCAATAGAAGAAGCTCGAACGGGTGTGTTCCATCCTGAGAGAGAGAATGACGAGCTTTCACACGCCCTCAAGAATCCCGAATACCCAGGATGAACACGAGGCAAACGAATGGTTCCATGGCTTCTGGGGTTTGCGGATTGGAATGACAGTTACAGAAGCGGTGGCAGAAAGAAAAAGCATGAAGTAGATCAGATTCAGGACTTGGAATGCAAATATAATCTGCAGCAGGAGCAAATTGACAAACTTAGCCATCAAGGCACGTCTTAGCAGCAGGAGCAACCAGATCCAGCATTGGATGGTATCATTCCATCATCTTTGCCAAAAAGTAGCATGGGTTCCACGGGGGTCCCAACTGATGATGCACTGCTAGCTCGCTACCCCGTGGATGATATCCTAGAGACGACACCTTGTGAGCTACTTATGAAACTGAAGAACATATCCATGAAGGTGGCACACGACTTTGGTCAAGGGGAGAAGACACTCGGAGAAGCCATACATGGTATCATTGTGTGAAAAAAGGAATGCATCGTGTTCCCAACTTGATGCCAAGGCCATCGACTCCTCCAAGTCCGCCGCGTCAGCAGACTCCAACCCACCCCGAGACAGAGCGCAGGGCAAGTCCGCCGCATCAACAGACTCCAACCCACCTCGAGATGGAGCGCAGGGCGAGTCCGCCATACCGATCTCCGCCGCGTCAGCAAAATCCATCCCACCCAGAGATGGAGCCTAGCGCGAGTCTGTGATATCGATATCTCCGGAGTCCAAAGTGAAAGAGAGCACAAACTAAGAAACCCGAGCCTCTAGTCAAAAAGAAGTTAGCTTACGAGAAGACTGACGAGGAAACACGGGAAAAAATGACCTGCGAGGTGTGGGACCATT
Source organism: Hordeum marinum (assembly GCA_022496015.1). Lineage (NCBI taxonomy): Eukaryota > Viridiplantae > Streptophyta > Magnoliopsida > Poales > Poaceae > Hordeum > Hordeum marinum. The sequence continues at coordinate 28,944,559 of CM039678.1, forward strand.
TTGGACCAAAACCACCCCCGCCAACAAAGGATAAAATACCAGAGAAAGTCATCCAACACATTGTGGATGCATCTAAACCAACGAAGAAAAGGCGGGTATCAGACTATGAACGTTGTATTAGCAAGTCCTATCATTCCAAAAAAAACAGAAGTCAAGCGGTACTAGTAAATGCGAGAAAACTATGCCCCACCTTAGAGAACAGGCAGTGCAATCGATCACCCCGCTCAAGGTGAGTACCAATAATGTGATAATAACAGACGCTGATAGAGAGAATGCTAGATTGCTCGGTATCACTGTTGAACAACTCCTACAGAACGAGGAATTCCCACTGATGGATCCGAAGGGACTAGCATGGAAATATGTCCCTGGGAACCCTCTGGTCAGTCCTGAGGAACAGAAGCTTCTACCAACGCAAATGCACAACTTGCATGACTGGTACGTGAAAGAAGTAAAGGTCGGGTGACAAAGCCTCATGGTGAAAGTCAAGAAAGAGCATTACATCCATGAAAAAAGATCTGTGGATTGAAAATGAAGATTTTTTTTTCAGTTATTCAATCAAGCCGCACTCGACAAATCTCTCATCGGTTTCTATTGTTTGTAAGTGATTTGTTTCTGTAATTTGAGTCTGTAGCTCAGCTCGTTCATTGATTGTAATTATACTCATTATATTCTTTTGTGTGGTATTATGCAGAATGAAGATTTATGAAATGAAAAGAGATGGAATGTATGGCATTGGGTTCATTGACCCAAATACCGGTAGTGAAGAAGTGTTAAATAGCCACCCTAAAGGCACAGACAAAATGCTTCTAAAGTTTTTGAAGGCCCTAAATACCAAACCAAAAGTACTTTTACCTTGGAACTTCAGGTGTGTGTTACTATCTTGTACTAAAAATTCGATGTTAAGTGTAGTTGATGAGTTATGCATGTCCTCTTATATATACAAATCGTGTGCGCAGCTTTCACTGCATCCTTCTAATCATTAGAGTTGACGATGGAACTACTGAAGGACTGGAGTCGCTAAATAAAGACCCTAAACAATACATAAGCGTGTATTCATTGCTCGAAAGGCAATTTCGATCATTAACGCACTATGTTGGCTTATTTATTAGTTCATTTCCTAATATAAAGTAATTAATAACTCCTTTATTCATTTTTTTGCTGGGCAGGGTTTGGAAACATTTCATCAAAGAGGTCGTCGGTGAATGGAAATCAGAGCTGAAATGGCAAAAGCCCAGGGTAATTAAGTAGTACTAGCCACGTCCGCACATCTCTTTAATTCTAGTTTCAATACCACTGTGATGCTTCATTATTTTCGGACTGAATTCTATTCTCGTAAAGTTCATGAGGCAGGCACAGGGGACTAATTTATGTGCATATTACGTTTGCGAGAACATTCACTTTATGACCGAATGGAGCAAACCTGCAAGAGATCTTTGGGTACGTAAACACCATTCATATTTTTTATCATGATCTAATATATGTACACACAGCTAACATGCATATACATATTGATCTCATTCTTTATATATAGATGATGCAGATGCGAGATCAACTCCTACCAAAGGACCGCAATGAGCAATTCAAGAGGAAATTGCGGGATTTTTGCTTGAGCATGTCATGTCTCCCGACGGAGAATACCATTTCACCTAATCCTTCCATGTAATGATCTGCAAATTGTAGGAGAAATTGTATATACCAAATAGTATATATGATTGGTTCTACGAGAAATTCTATGATATATGATTGGTTCTATGAGAAATTCTATTATATATGCATAACGTGTGACTATGTAGTAGCATAAAATATCTTTGAAATGAAAATGAATTAAATGGAAGGCACAAAATGAAAATGAAAAATCAACAATAAAACCAAAACCCATAAACCCAAAATCCCCTAAATCTTTAGTCCCGGTTGGTGTGACCAACCGGGATTAAAGGTCCCCATCCCCCGCTCGTGCTGCCGACCACGTGGCAAGGATTTAGTCCCGGGTCATGGGCTATCGGTACTAAAGGCCTGATGCGTTTAGTCTCTATACATTAGTCCCGGCTAGGGAACCGGCACTAAAGGCCCTTCCCAACCGGGACTAATGCCCCGTTTTCTACAAGTGATTATTATCGGCATTAAACGAGAGATAGATGCGAGATTATTGTCGGCATGTGGAATTGGAAGGACATATTTTAGAACTGGATCACCTTTAAGAGTAGGGGAATTAATAGTTGCTTGACCAATATAACAAATATTCATACCTCTATTGCTTGTGTTGGGAATATGATCATTGCCGAAGTACTTCTCCCTCATGGCTAGCTTCTCAAGTTTGTTGCTGTCATGGTGAATAACTCCTGAATCGGCATACCAGATGGTCCCATATCCACCTTGCTCCCTGATTTCAGAAGGTACATGGTGAGCATCAGGAACATTACCCGCGCGACAACGGTGCCAACAGTCCATGACCTCATGGGCCAGTTTCTTGTAGAGTTCGCACTGAACACGATTGTTGGAGGATGAAGATCTAGAGCAGGCGTTGTTCTTGGTTTAGCCACCCCCTCCACAATGAGCATAGCCGTTATTTTTGGTGTCGCCGCCCCACCGGATCGTGCGCTCTCGCTATTGCGCGTCCACACCCGGTGTTGCGACTACTGTGGCTACGCCCCTAGTGATCGCACCAACGACCTTCTCCGTGGCCATGCAATGCATCATTGATGGATGACTGACGTATGTTCATCCCATAAAGAAGATTGAGTTGTGTGTTGAAGCGTAATAGATGAGCGTAGAGCTCATGGGCAGTCAAGAGTTCAACCTGAGCTGCATGTGCCAACATGACTGGGTTTTAGTCAAGGCTAAGGCGTCTACGGAATGGGAGACAATGTACTCAAGTGCATGCTTTCTCATCCAAAAGCATCTTAATCTTGGCAAGGTACTCTGCCATGCTCAGATTGCTCTCCTTGAGGTTTGTGAGCTCAATACAAGTGTTAATGGCTTGAGCTTCGTTTTCGACCACAATCATGGCGTGGATCGCTGGCCGCATCTCCGTCGATTTCTGAAGGGTGACCACATGTGCAAGGATTTCTCTAGAAAGAGAACCCATAAGGAAACCTTGACATTGTTGTTGTTTTGCATAATAGAGGACCCGCGCTAAATTGACCATATGTTCTACTTTCCATGCTTGGTGATGGTGGGATTTTCGCTGGCCCTTGGGTCTCAGGATCAAGGAAGTGGCCCAACTGTATGCCCTTGATTTGGAGTAGCACGATGGCCATCCACATGAGGAAATTTTTTCCTTGTGAGCTTCTCGTGAGCTGGCGGTCCGATGGACATGGCGTGCAAAGAAAACTGTCATAGGATCTAGGGTTGATCCGATTGTCGGTAGCGTCACGCGATCAAGGCAGATCCCTATGCCAGTGTGGCAGGGCTGGTAGTCGTGCGATCCTAGGTGGATCTCAGCATGCCGCATGCATGCACCAAACCCACTAGTGGTCGATAACCCCAACAATGTGTCCCCTTCTATCCTAGCAAGCATGAGCCGACGTGGCTCACCAAGCGGCATGCATGCGTGGGAGGGTCCAACAGCCGACAAGACGATAGGCGCTATACCCAGCACAGACGGCTCGTCCCACCTGACCGGGCGGGCGGTCATTGAAAGTGCCACACCGCTCGCCCTATTGGCGCGGTGATTGCAAGGGAGATTTATGGCTCCCTGTTCTCCTCGGATCGGGATCTATAAGATGTAGGAGATTCGATGGGATTTCCTGTGGAAGAAAATTACGCCCTAGAACTAGCGATGCGAAGATCTTCGGTACCAAAGACCACTCGAGCTCGTGTACCTGCTCACGCACCTGAGATTCCACATTAGCATACTAGATTTCAATCTGGTATTATTAAGGAAAGAGTGTACAAATATGGTACTATCAGGTATGATAAAATTAAATGTACTTTTGTTATTAGTATGGTTGAACGAACTCATTTGCATGATGCACTTCCTAGTCAAGATTGGAAGGAAGCCATCATAAAGAATATGAAGCACTCATGAGAAATAAACCATGACATGTGGTACCGCTAGAAAAGGCAAGAATGTCATAGATTGTAAGTGGGTGTACAAAATTAAGAGAAATCTGATGGGAGCATATACATATATAAGGCAAGATTAGTTGCAAAAGGTTTCAAGAAAAGGTTTGATATTAGTTATGAAGATACCTTCAGTTGTTAAAACAACTACTATTCGACTTGTATTGTCTATCTCTATTTCTAGAGGTTGGACCTTAAGACAACTAGATGTGCACAACTTGTTTGTTCATGGTGTTTTGGAAGAAGAGGGTTTTATGTGGCCACCACCAGGTTATTAGAACATAAGCACATCTCATCATGTTTGCAAGTTAGACAAAGCTTTGTATGGTTTGAAACAGGCCCCAAGAGCCTGGTACTCAAGGTTGAGCACACAATTATAACAACTTGAGTTTACATCATCTAAAGCAGATACCTCGTTAATTCGACAATAAAGGCAATGCCACTATATTGTTCTAGTGTAAGTTTATGATATTACTTTTGCTAGTTCAAGTACAGATGCCACCACTTGCCTGCTCAAGGATTTAAAGATGGAGTTTGCTCTTAAGGATTTGGGAGCTCTTCATTACTTTCTTGGTACAAAGGTCAAAAATGTAAATGATGGTATACTTGTTTTACAGGAGAAATATGCTCATGACATACTCAGGAGAATAGGATTGCAAAACTGCAAACCTGTAAGTACACCAATCTTAACTTCAGAAAAACTCACAAATGAAAGTGGTGAAGGAGTTGGACTATAGGATGCAACAAACTACAAAAGTACTGTAGGTACATTACAATATTTGAGTCTTACTCGTCCAGATATTTCCTACTCTGTGAATAAAGTGTGTCAGTATCTGGATGCACCTAATGCTACACACTAGACTCAGGGCCTGGACTTAAGATTGTCAAGTCTTTGTCTCTACTTGTGAGGATGCAGGCTGCGTTGGGTGTGCTGATGATAGAAGTTCCACATGTGGATTTGTTGCGCTCCTGGGGACAAATCCTATATCATGGACTGCAAAAAAAAATAGGCCATAGTCTCACGATCAAGAACTGAAGTTGAGTATAAGACTCTAGCACATGCCACAATTGAAGTCATGTGGATTCAGACTTTGCTTTATGAGATGGAGTCAAAAACCCACAAGCTGCAAGACTAGGGTGTGATAATATTGGTGCAACCTGTCTTTTAGCTAATCTCGTTTATCATGCACGCACAAAACATATTGAGGTTGATTTCCACTTCGTCAGAGAAAGAGTAGCTCTCAAGCTAGTTGACATAATGTTCATACCAAGTGGTGATCAACTAGACGATGGCTTAGAAAATCTCTCACCATGAGAAGGTTGGATGAGTTCAAGTCCAATCTCAACCTTGAAAGAATCAATTAGATTTAGATTGAGGGAGAGTGTTGGAATAGTTGTATAAAGGTAGGACTTGTGTTTAGATTTGCATCATTTTTCTATCTCTTCTTTAGTTTTTCTTCTCTACCGACCTTCTCTTTAAATGCCCTTTCGATCAGTTTTCTTGTAAGCTATGACATTGGCCATATAAGTATATGTGCGGCTTGAGCAAAGGGTTCTATGATTCCCAAACAACTTCACATCGAGTTTCTCTTGGAAAAGAATGTGTGATCCTATTGTATTCTAAACGAGAATTATGATCATGGTAGATTAAAACAAACATACTTAGTATGTGATTGATTGAACAACTACCATCTGTTCGACTCGGGGTGGGGTGGGCGTAGCTCGATAGTATCGAGGCCAACTCCAAACATGGCACATTTTGTTCGGTTTTGTTCGTTTGGGGCCACACAGACAAAAACCATGACCCAATTCGCATACCGATCCCTATTTTTTGTCTGTTTTGTGCTTGTTAGATCGCATCTGTAGACCAAATTTGCTCGTGATTTGGGGTCAAAGCGGACACAAATGGATGCTCTTTACATCCTACCGGTCCGTCTATGTCAGGGCCTGACCCATATGTCATCCACCCAACTCTCTCTCCTCTTTTTTGCTCTGGGAGCGTACATTACTGCACATCTCTCCTCCTCCTACCTGGCCACGACGTGATGGGCGCGGCGACGCTGCCTCCAGAATGCGCAGCTTGAGCAGCGGCGATTGGCAGGGACGATCTGGACTCTGTAGGCCAGACGCTACTACTAACTGGCCAAGCACGGAGCGAGCGAGCCAGACAGTTTGCGTTGGGTCTGTAGAATATGTGAATTGCACAATGTATTACTCCTTGTGCATAGGCACATATATATCAGTACAAAGGTGGGTCACGGGCCTTAACTATACAAGACTTGGAGGCGGGCCCAAGACACAATATACACAGATCATATACTCAACACCCCCCCCCCCCCCCCCGCAGTCAAAGCGACACCGCGGCTGACGCAAAGACTGGACCGGAACTCCTCAAAGGACGTCGTAGGCAAACCCTTGGTCATGATATCAGTAAATTGTTGGGAAGTAGGAACGTGTAAAACAGGAATATGACCGACGGCCACATGTTCCCAAACAAAATGGATATCCAACTCAATATTCTTGGTCTGTCGATGATGCACCGGGTTAGCGGAGAGGTAGATTGCCGAGACGTTGTCGCAGTAGACCATCGTGGCACAGTCGACAGGGCAAGAGAGCTCCTGGAGCAGCTGGCGAAGCCACGAACACTCGGCGACGGCGTTAGCCACCGCACGATACTCAGCCTCAGCACTGGAACGAGAGACCGTAGGCTGCCGCTTGGACGACCACGAGATGAGTGAGGGTCCAAGGTATACACAATACCCCGAAGTGGAGCGACGAGTGTCAGGGCAGCCCGTCCAGTCTGCATTGGAGTAGGCGGTGAGAGCGGTGTCGGCGGAGGCGTGAAGCGTGATGCCGAGATCCATAGTGCCACAGATATAGCGGAGAATCCGCTTGACGGTAGTCCAGTGCACATCTCGAGGAGCATGCATATGAAGGCACACCTGTTGCACGGCATACTGGATCTCCGGTCGAGTCAGAGTGAGGTATTGGAGAGCACCAATGATAGACCGATAGAAAGCAGCGTCCGAAGCAGGAGAACCATCCGTGGCAGAAAGCTTGGCCTTCGTATCAATAGGCGTAGTGGCGGGGTTGCTGTTAAACATGTCGGCGCGCTCCAGGAGCTCGTGAGCGTACTTCCGCTGATGAAGGAAGAAACCATCTGAACGGTGCACCACCTCAACACCGAGGAAGTAGTGCAAAGGACCCAAGTCCTTGATGGCGAACTCAACGCGAAGACGAGCCATGAGCTAACTGAGGAGACCAGCCGTACATGCCGTCAGGATGATGTCGTCGACATAGAGCAGCAAGTAGGCCGTGTCATAGCCCTGATGATAGACGAAGAGTGAGGCGTCGAAGCGGGTAGAGTGGAACCCAAGCTGATGGAGAAACGCCGCGATGCGCTGGTACTAGGCGCGCGGAGCCTGCTTGAGTTTGTACAAGGACCGCGAAAGCAGGCACACATGGTCGGGAAGCGCCGGCTCAACGAACTCGGCGGGCTGCTGGCAGAAAACCTGCTCCTCGAGGTGACCATGTAGGAAGGCGTTGCAGACGTCCATCTGGTGCACCGGCCAAGCACGGGAGACCGCAAGGTCGAGCACCATGCGAATCATACCGGGCTTGACGACCGGAGCAAAGGTGTCGGTGAAGTCAATGCCGGCACGCTGTCGGAATCCACAAACGACCCAACGCGCTTTATAGCGATCAAGAGTACCATCAGGATGGAGTTTGTGTTTAAAGACCCACTTCCCGGTAATCACGTTGGCTTGCCAGGGACGGGGAACAAGCTTCCACGTCCGGTTGCGCAGCATGGCATCAAACTCCCCTTGCATTGTATCCATCCAGAGCAGGTCACGGAGAGCGACTCGAACGGAGGACGGCAAGGGCGACAACTTAGAGGTGGATGCCGCATGGACGTAGTCATCCGAGGCGTAGCGCGAGCTGGGGCGAAAGATGCACGTACGGGCACGGGTGACAGGACCGTCCACAGGCACCGGAGGGGCCGCGGGCACCGGGGGCGCCGAGAGCACCGACACTAGGTTCGCCGGTGCCGCTGATGGCTCCGCAAAGGCCAGCGTCATGGGCGCCGGGGGCGGCGATGTCGCGGTTGTAGGAGGCGCTGCATGCGGTGGGCATGCCTCAAAGCCAGGGGCAGGCCAAGAGAGGCAGGCGATCGCCCTGGGGGAGGCGGCGAGGAGCCTGCGTCACCTGTGGCGGGAGGAACATCCGGGGGTCCCTGCTGAAACGGAAACACATGTTCATCAAAGTAACCGTGCTGGGAAGTGACCACACGGTGGGAGACAGGATCACAGCACCGATATCCCTTGGAGTTAGAGGTGTAGCCTAGGAAGATGCAAGCGATAGATCGTGGTGCCAGCTTGTGAGAGGTGTTGTCGGCAGTGATGGGATAGCAAAGGCACCCGAAGATACGCAAGTCGTCATAAGACGGGGGCATACCAAAGAGAAGATGGTGAGGTGCATAGTTCCACCGTGGGCGGCAGGGTCTAAGATTAAGAAGAAGGGATGCACTGGCGAGTGCGTCCGACCAGAAACGAGGTGATATGTTGGCTTGAAACAGGAGCGTTCGAACACAGTCATTTAGAGTGCAAAGGACGCGTTTGGCTCGACCGTTCTGTTGTGAAGTGTACGGGCATGTGAGGCGAAAAACCGTGCCATGATGCGACAAGAAGGTGCGGAAAGCAAGATTGTCGAACTTTTTTCCATTGTCCGTCTAAAACGCAAGGATGGGACGCCCAAACTGCGTGCGGACATAGGAGTAAAAAGCCGTCAAGGTGGAGAGTGCATCCGACTTTCTGCGCAAGGGAAAAGTCCACATGTAATAAGAATAATCATCAAGAATGACCGGATAATATAAATGGCCCAAATTACTAGGGATGGGAGAGGTCCACACATCACTATGAATCAACTGAAAAGGAAAAGAAGCAATGGCGGTGGAGTTATTAAATGACAGACGTACATGTTTGCCGACTCGACAGGCGTGACAAGTGTGATCCTCCATCTTATTACAACTGAAACTGAAACTCCTAAGAATATGACGAAGAGTGACGGGGTTGGGATGACCCAACCGAGCATGCCAAAGATCGACGCCAACGAAAAGGGCGACCGGTGCGGCGGCGGTGGAAGACGGATGCACCGGATAGAGGTCGTCAGGACTGTCACATCGGTGGAGCATCATCCTGGTTCGAGCGTCCTTGACAGAAAAACTAACGCCGTCAAATTCAACAGTAACAGGATTTTCACGAGCGAAGCATTTAACGGAAACAAGATTCTTAATAAGATCAGGAGACACAAGTATGTTAGATAAAGATAAAGGTGTAGAATTAGAAGGAAAACAAGCATGCCCGATATGTGTGATTGGAAGTGTGGAACCGTCGCCGACAATGATGCGGCTGTCGATGGAAATAGGAGTGAAGGAAGCAAGGTTACCAGGATGAGCAAACATGTGAGCCGTAGCCTAGTGTCCATGTACCAATCACCGCCGGCAGTGTAGTTGTTCGGTGTAGGCGCGGCATGTAGTGCGGCGAGGAGCGTCGGATCCCAGGGGGCCGGTGGCAGAGTCGGCGAGGGCGGCGATGGGGCTGGAAGGGGACCGTAAGCGCCGGTCAGCTACGGCGGCGGGTATCCTCCGTACGGCTATGGAGCCGCGCTGTACGCCTAGTGCGACGGTGGACGCGACACGGGGAGGGTTGGTGTGGGGGCCCGTGGAACCGGCATGGTGTAAGCATGAACGATACCGGTCCACGGGTTGTAGCCGGAGGCCCACGGAGGAGGCGCCTGGAAATGTTGCTGCTGCGACTGACGATGCTGGCCGACGCCCTGCGGCTGCTGCTGCTGACCACCGCGGCGGCCTCCGCGGCGCTGGTCGGCGGGAGGGGCGGGTGGCCCATATGGCAGCGAGAGCAGCCCCGGCTGCTGAGTGGGCGGGTGGTGCGGCAGCTGGGGCGACGGGAGGCGTCGAGGCCCCGCCATGGGTGGTGCCGACGGCGAGTGCGGTGTGGATGGCCCGCGCCTTCATCTGCTTCATGCGCCACTCCTCCAAGCGAAGGTACGCAACGAACTTGGCGAAGGACGGGTTGGGGATGAGGCTGAGATTCCATGCGGCGTTGCCGAAGTCCTCGTTGAGCCCGGCAGTGAGCGTACTGAGGAGGAGGTCGTCATCGATCTTGGCGCCAATATTGCGAAGCTCGTCAGCGAGAGTCTTCAGGCGGCGACAATAGTCGTCGATGGAGGTGTTGTCTTGATGACATCCAAAGAACTCTTGTTGCAGAAAAACACGACGCTAGAGCTGGTTGTCGGTGAAGAGCCCATTCAGCTTGGTCCACACGGCGCAGGCATCATCACTGTCCGTCACGACCGTGTGGAAGAGGTCGGGCGTGATGGTGAGAAAGAACCAGCGGATAATCGTGGTGTCGATGGTGGACCAGTCATGAAGGTCGGGAACGAGGCTGGAGTCGACGGTGCCGTCCACGTGGTCGATGAGGTGATACTCCCGGAACACGATGGAAAAAATAGGTCTTCCATGTGTAGTAGGAGGAGTCCGCCTGCGAAAGACAAACCGGCACCCGCTCGAGGATGCTCAGGTTGCGGATGTCATTCACGTTGGGAGGGTTGGCGTCAACGAACGGGTTGGAGTTGGTGGAGGCGGAGGAGGTGATGGACGACATGGCGGCGCGGGTTTGGTGGCTCGGGCGAAGAGAGCGGGGTTCGGGCAGGGCAGCGGCGGCGGCAAGCGCGGGGAGATGCACATGCGGTGGCGTTGGCGGGGTGGCGGCGACGACGGCGCGGAGGAAGCGCGCGGGCGGCGGCAGGGGGGTGGTGTCAGCGGCGGCGGCCGGCGCGGGGAAGGTGTGCGGACGGCGGCAGCAGCGGGGTGGTGGAGGTGGCGGCGGCGACCAGCGCGGAGGAGGTGCGCGGGCGGCGGCGGCGACGGGGTGGTGGAGGCGGCGATGGCGGCCGGCGCTAGGGAGATGCGCGGGCGGCGACGGCGGCTGGAGGGTGGCGACGGCGGCGCGGAGGAGAGGCGCGGCGACGGCGGCTGGAGGGTGGCGACGGCGGCGCGGAGGAGAGGCGCGGCGGCGGCGGCGACGACAACGGAAAGAAAACCTAGAAAACTGATACCATGTAGAATATGTGAATTGCACAATATATTACTCCTTATGCAGAAACACGTATATATGAGTACAAAAGTGGAGCCACGGTCCTTAACTATACAAGACTAGAAATGAGCCCAAGACATAGTATACACAGATCATATATACTCAAACAAACAGGGTCAGCCGCACTAGATTCATACATGGACCTCTGACAAATATTGGCCATGAACATTCGTTTTTGCTGTTTTAAACGGATCAAAGGGACGTCCATTTGGAATCGTGAGTAGTAGAAGTTGACCTGAGTGCAGCAAGGTGGAACCGTGCGAGCAATAAATCCGCGAGTCTGCTTTTTGGCATGCTCGCAACGGGCCGCTCTGCGCCACGAATCCGGCGAAAGTGACACGACCTTTGGATGCGTCGTCCATGACGACGGGAGGAAGGAAGCCAACAAGATCCGCTGCAGGACGGCGTCGAGACGCCGCGTGGCTGCAGGCGGGACCCACCAACCGCCTCGTCTCTCCCACGATCAAGTATTCGCGCTCGACGCACCCACCACCCACACAGCTCCCGTTGCGTGGACGCGAAGGCGAGGACGACGATCGTGGCTTTCTATCTCCGTCCCGGGAAATCTCGTCAAATCCGCCGCTTTCGACCGACGGGCTCCGGCCGCCTGCAGCAGCCGGGATTGTTCTGGCGTTGATAGCCGGGCGACGAGTCCGGGAAATATCGAGATCTTTTAATTTTGCACGGCCGGTCCGGATTGGTGCGTCATGTACGACGTCCTCATGCCGGTCGCGGTGCTCTGCCTACTCGAGGCTCTGGCTGGGGTAGCTAGCAGACGCCGTCTCCACTTCGTTCTCCAACAGCGACCCCATCGGTGACTCGTGATCAGTTGCGACCTGCGAATGTGTGCGTGTCGGACAAGTTACCGATCGAGCTGTTTTGCCCTCCCCACACTGTCTTGGTCTCTGTCATGCATGTTTGTGTTGGTGAGATGTAACTTAAGCTATTCTTTCACCAGCACAATATATTAAACTTTGCAAGGAGCAGAAGATGGTTTAGAAAAAATGAAGCGTGGGTGATACCAATTTTGCAAACTCCTCGACGACCTCTTTCGCAAAGCATACATCACTAGGAGTTTCAGGTCATCTACGGTGGCAAACAACAGATGTCACCTCCCATTTGTCCGCAAAAAAGGGAGGCCCAACGGCGTTCACCATTCGTCCTCCCCAATTTGGCCGGCCAGTATTTTAGCCCATTTCAAAAATATTCAACCAAATTTGGATGCTCTAAACATATAGATTAAACATAGAAATAGATAGTATAAATTTGATATGCGTAGTTCAAATTAGGAGTAAAATGTTCAGACATAAATATTATTCATAGGACATTGCTCAAACATAAAAAAGAAATCGAAGGACATTCCAAATCTAAAGGTTCCCATGATGTATCCACAAATGCTTGACGGGGTTATCAAGAATTTGTTGATAAAATTCTCGCTCTCAAGATTATCAACGCATCTCGAGGTAATGCGCAACCTAATTTTCGCCTCTTGTGACAAGAGGTGGACATGTTCTTCGGGTGACCGGGTCTATCAGCATCAACATTACGTAAACCATCGCACTCATCCTTAAACACCATGTTGCGCATAATTACACATGCCATTATCACCTCACGGAATATCTAGGAATCCCATGCAGTAGTAATTCTTGAAATATCTGTTGGTTGCAAAACAGGTGTAGTAGAGATCAACATGGACCTCTGCCTACTCCGATTAATAGTTAAAATGACCAAAGTAGAACCCTTTAGGTTGAGAGCATGCTCATCTTCCTTCTTCTTTGCTTCGAGAATACTCAATATTCTCATCAACTCGAATTCGTCACTATCGCCATCCAATAATGACGAGTCAAAGTACTCGTTTTAAATAAAATCATCATGTGTGCGTCATGTGCCCTCCGCAAATTTGAATTGAAGTGGTCAAATTCTGTGCAAATTTTTTTGTAAAACATGTGGTGCCGAGGTAGACGACATCGACTAGGCTAGGTTACCATGCATGTGGCAACAATCGAGTTTAGGAGTTGTGCTCAGGGTGACGGGATGGGCGTTGGACTACGAATATCGAACATGTACAGATGGAGTGTTCGAGGCGGGCTCAAGATGTGATCGGGGTGCAGCCAGTGGGAGGAAGAGAGAAGGTGAGGATGAAAAGAGTAGACCTGCAGATGGAGAGTTGATGAGGTTCGGTGTGGGACCTGTGTATATTCTGGCTGACGTGATGAATAATCCATACAACCCCATTTCTGCCCCACATATGCATCAAGTTTAGAGAGATAAGAACATGTTGGCTACGTTTGGCGGAGCCCATTGGAGAACAAATTTTGTGTTTGGCAAGGGAAACTCCAACGTCGTGCATCAAAACACCCCTAAATGTCAAAACAGTGCGATCCGAATAATCTTGCCAACCAATGACGTGCATAAAACGTCTATAGACCGGTTGGTTGTCCAAATTCCCAAAAACGGGACAAATTCCCAAAAACGGGAAGCAGACCCGGGGAAGATTTGCACCCGTTCGCACGAGTGTCACGTTGGTGTTCGGCTGCATGGTCCAACCTAAAGCAATCGCCACGCGTTCTGCTCCAGTGCATTCATGTCACTCCAGAGCGAATTCACGGGGCAACCGCCTATTGCATTCATGTTGGTCAGACAAGCATGAATGATGGCTGGCCGCCGCCGTTACAAAACAGACGCGGCTACCGAGAAGCTTTTGCGCCCACAATGAAGGAAAATAATCCTATACGACCTGGTCTCATGTTTCATCTCGTAAGACCCTCTTTAGAAGATGCCACGTGTAGTTCACCAATCTTGATGCACCTCTTCTTCGCCCTTCCCCCGAACTTCACGCCTCCAACCCCATGAATCCTAACAGTCTCCTACCTTGCCTCGCGCTCCTCGCAGGCAGGCCCCGCACCGTGGAAAAGCTAGCTGTCTAGTGCACCGATGGGCATGCCGGATTGCCTGGGCTTCATCAATTAAACATCAAATCCCGAAACAACAGAGACAAAATACAGATCAGGCATATACACATTGAAGGCATTCGATTCAATAGCTATGGTGTATTAGTAGCGACTATGGAAGTGATTCCGCCAATCTCTTTCCCTGTAGTGGGCTGACAGAGATGAGACCGGCGGCTCAGAGTTAGGAGCAGCTGCACCTAATGTGGTGGGAGTTAATCCGCTAGAGGCACGGCGACACGCTGGACAGATGATTTGAATACAAAGCAGTAGAAGCTTGTCTCACAGGTTTAACTGTTGTAACAGTCATGGCAGGTGGATCTAAGTGTGTATATTCTTCCAACCACAACTCGATGAGGGAGCTAGGAACGACTATGAGCCGCCATGTCGGTAGATGCAGCAAACAAATTACAAGGATATTGGGGAAGAAGAGGTGCATCAAGATTGGTGAAGTACACGTGGCATCCTCTAGTGAGGGTCTTACGAGACGAAGCGTGAGACCAGGTCGTATAGGATTGTTTTCCCACAATGAAGCAATGTCGGTCCACTTGCCCCGGCTATTTAAAATGGGATAAGCTCGTAGGCAAACCCTATCTTCCTTGGCACACCGACACATATTCTCCTCTCCTCTCATCCGCATGGCACGATGATGGGCAAGTCCAACAATTGGTTCTCAGCGCTGGTGGGTGGTTCCGCGGGAAGCTCTGGATCATGGTGCCTCCGCCCACGGTCTTCGGGCCTATCGACATACAACACTGCGATGAACAAGGAGGGAGTAGTGCTTCCCAGCGACGATGACTAGGAGCAGGAGCAGCCGCCCCTCCTCGTCGAGGTCACGCGCATAGACGATGAGTTCATGGCACACATAGAGTTTCCACTCGAGCAGTCGCTCCGTGACCAACCGACCACACTCCAACATCTTCCTCGCAGTTGTGCAGCCACACCATTAAATCAAACACTACGCCAAGTAGTAGATTAAAGAAAAAAGTCAACATCACCACCACACAACTAGGTCGTTCGCTTCCTCTAGTCGGCGTCCTATTCATGTCGTTTCCTGGACGGCGAGAAGGTGACGCCATCGCAGCCCCATTGGCAACCGGGAGCCAGTGGCAGGAGGAAGAAGCATCTGGACCAAAAATCGCCGACACGCGCTGCTGCCTCCTCTACTACCTCGAACATGGCAGCGATGCCTCCCTCTCGTGCACCATCATGGCAGTTGACAAGGAGGCAACTGATCAAGAACAATGCAACACGGCGTACTCGACAATGTTCGCTACGTCCAACGTGGTACTCAACTTGTCCACGCCAACCCAGACCTTGTGTTGTCCTGGGCCGAGGGTCGATCCAGGGTCACCGCACGGATGTTTGTTGCCGCTACCGTCAGCTTAGCCACCATCTCTTCGAAGTGGGCCGGAGGAATTTAAGCTTGTTGCCCTCACAAGCACCAAGTTGCATGGGAAAGAGCACGTCCACATCCGATTGTCGACGTTGGGCGGACGCGTCCCAAGAAGGGTTGTCGCGACCCTGTGAGGCTTTCCATCGCCGGAGGACGAGGCCAGCGACAGTGGCGGAGGTGTTGGCGGAACTTCGAAGGGGACAATGATGGATATGTCGGTGGCAATGTTGGAGGGGCGACTATGAAGGTGTCGGCGGCCTTGGAGGACATGTCTACGAGTTTAGTTTTCGATACCTTGCTTGGTTTAGTTTAAATTTTGCATCGGTTTAGTTAAACGTTGTTAAATTTCATCCTTTTAATTGTAAATATATCAGATTGATCGATTTTCATCTCTCTATCCGAATTGTATGTTTGAACTAGTGTGGGCGTTTGGTACACATGGTTTCATGTCAGCTCCCTGTCCATTCTCCATGGACACGTCCGAACATGTCTACATACATTTGGCGTGTTCAGTTTGGTGAACCGAGTTGGAATTGTCCTACCGTCCGTACTATCTAGACGGACATATATGCCAGACTTGGAGAAGCCCTTAGAGATGGGAAATGTATTTGGAGCACCCGGGTGTCATACACCCCTATATGAAGATAGCATTAAAGATATATTAGGAAATATTAAGAAAATCTAAATTTTTGGGATATCAAACCTAGGTGTCCATTGTACACTTGTGTTCTTTTGTAGGAAATGAATACCCGTGGTATCTACGGGGCATGATTTACGGTCAGATATCCGTCACGTCTATTTATTCTTATACCTACAAGTTTTTAACCTTTTTACTGACATTACCGGGTAGCCATCCCCACGAAAATAAAAGCGGGTTTACAACGGGCAGCCGGGTTTCATATCCATTTTTGACACGCGGGAGCATGGGTTTTCTAGAGCCAAATTGAATATCGGCTTTTCTTTTGCTATAGTTGTGTTGTTTCGTCATCCATGTGTGAGGGTGCAACCAAGACATTTGGCGCCATCCATCCCGTCGCACCCTTGCTTGTATATTAACTAGAGACGGATAGCCTGGATAGACACGCACAAGATTTAAACTCGGCCGAAGAGGACGCTCGTAAAGCGATTGATCCATGAAAGGGGCAGCCCGGGGACAGGTGGCCTCGGACGGACCCCATGTGCCGTCGCGCGGGCCGCGGAGGGCGTGGCGAGGCGAGGCGAGGCCGGGGAGGGCGCGACCCGGGGCAGAGCAATGCGCAGGCAGGCAGACCGGCGGGCAGGCGCCACCTCCCCCCGACTCTGGCCGCAAGTCCACACGCGCCGAGGCCAAGCCAGCGACGTCTTGGTAACATCATCCGCCGTACGTCCACGGACTGACGGAGCTCGCAGCACTCCTTCCTGCTTAGCTGATTTCCCCCCCCTCTCCTTCTCCACAAAAACGGTTTGAACGACCCTCCAAGCTACTTGTTGAGTTCACACCGTGCCGCTTCGACGATTGCAAGCACGGCAGACCATTCAATTCTGCTCTCGTGTCGCTTAATTCATCCACCAGCGCGTGGCCGAACGGCGAGCTGACAACGCACGCTGTTCGGCCTGACACGCGGCTATAGCAGCACCACCGTCGTCAGTCATCGGATGATGCAGGCCCAGCCACGATGATCCAGTCATCCAGGCACGGAATTAACTACATGAGTGATTGATGAATCTCCCTGCCAAGCAACAGTCTACAGTCGCGGAGCTGCTAGCGCATGATAGCCTGCCACATGAATAGCGCGCGCGAGATCCCGCTTGTCCGGTCCACTCGTTGCCGGCAGCGACTGGATGGAAGAGGCGCCGGACCAGGCAGGAGGGGCGCCCAGCAACGCCCCGCACCGCATCCTTCCAACGTTGCAAATACTACTACTCCTGGCCAGAGTAGCCCGGCGCTCCGGTAGTGCGGGTATATTCTACCACCCAAAATCTCCGAGAATCCTCCACAGTATCAAAAGTCCACTTTGGTTGACTCATGACGGGAAGGAACCGGGAGAGATAGAAAGCACCATCACACATGACACATGACACACCCGGCTTAATAATAAGATACTAAAAGCGATTATAAGATAGACCAAAAGCGATTTCCGCGGAGCAGGGAGCGGCGCTCCATTTCCGACGAGCGCGACACGGAAAAGGGCCAGGATTAGCGCACGCTCCGTCGGCAAGGGAGGGAGACCTAAACTTGGTGACGGACGCACGTAATCCGACCCCCAAAAGCGGCAGACGCACCATACACCTGGCTGCTGGTGCTGCTTGCAGCTTGCTTGCTGACGGTCGATCGATAGGTACTAGAAACGAACGTTCCTGGCTAAGCATAAATAAGAGGAAATAATACTCCGTGCTGCCGCACGTTCTTTTCTCTCTCCATATAATTCACTGCGGCTATGCGGCCCGGCAAACGATAATAAACTAGCAACGATTCGTCCAGCGCCGGTGGTGGAGGTGTTCGTTCAGCCACGCTTTGGTTTCTCTTTTTTTCGGTCTATCATATATGCAGAGCAATAAATCGGAGAGCTAGCGTCATGTGATCTTGTGTACGTACCTACTTGGCGACCGATACCTAATTCCTTCTATCGCCCTCCTCATCTGGACAGGACAGAGATAATAATACTGACCTTCCGAACCTGATCTTGATGCCTCTCAAACTTTGCAAACACCTAGTATTAGCTCATAACTGACCTTACCGAGTAGATGGCCTCTCCCTGTCGAGGACAGCCACCTTCTATGCCCCAGCAGTCTGTTTAATATCAGCAGCACGGAACATTAGGGTGTTCGCCATTGCACGGAAGCTCGGAGCATCTACATCAGGTCGTCCCAAACCATCTGTCAAGGACCGGTCACAAAAATCAACCCATCCGAACGTCCTAAACCGGAATCAAACGTTCGGACAGTCTGACACCCTCATATCTACCATAAATTTAGGCGGATATGGGGCACCGACCCACCGATGTCCCACAAAAATTGCAATCGGGCTCCTTGATCGGAACCCTAGCTCACTCATTCACCTCTCTCGTTCCGTCCTCTCCTCTTCCTTCTCTGATTCCGATCTAATTCGGCATAATGTCGAGTTTGGCAGCCATTTCGGCTTCGACCTTGACATCAACGAGGAACTCGCTCTCGCATTGCCTTGGAGCAGTCCAATGTGGACATCAGGCAGCTCCGGATCTGCAGTGTCGCCGCAGCTCCCCCGTCGGCGCTGTGCGGACACCGGAGCTGGACCTTCCCGACCCACGTGTAGCTCCGCCAAGACAACACAGTCTGCTCCGCCCTCGCGCCGTCCCATTCCCCCGTTGGTCGCTGCTCCACGTGTACAACGATGTGTGCTAGTGCCCGCGTCGCTGGCCCGCACACACACTTTGGAATCGGAGGCGCGCGTCGCCGGCCCGCACGGATATTCCGAAATCGGAGGTGCGCGCCGTCGGCCCGCACGCGCAATCATGTGACATCTGGCAGGCTCACCATCTATCACTATTAATGAAACAATATTGACTTTGAAACATGTTATGCGAAGATTAGAAATTATTTAGAACAAGATGCCAACTATTGAACATACCAAAAATCTTGATAAAAATTTGCATAATCAATTTATAAAAATTGGATATTCCATAGAAACCACTTTGAAACTATTAAAGAGTAGTGAACAAATCTCCAAGAGAGTGGAACAAAGTCCCACAGAAAATGATAAAGTAGAAGAAACCATTAATAGCTTGGGTTCCATTTTTTTTGTGACAAGACAATTGAAAAGACCCCTACAAGCAAGAATCCATGGCTTACGTACGTTCCTAAAAATAAGGGTGACTCTTCTAATAAATGGAAAGAGGATTTGAAAATGATTGGAATTCATCCTAACTATATTGATAATATGAAGGAGCCTATGCTTGATAAACAATTCCTTGAGTTTATACCTAGGGGTATTATGATTCAAAACAGGATTGCTAAACCTCCTAGGAAGTCTAGTTGCTTGATTGAGGAATTGAATGATGAATACCCTTGAAACTATTCATTATGCCTAGGTAGGGACATAAAACAATAACGCTTATTGGGAGGCAACCCAATATTTATATTATTTGCAAATTTATTTTCTGTTTTGGTCTGATGACATGATTATCACTAATGTAATGATTATATTTTTTACCTTTTAATTAGAGTTTTGTGTCAAGTAAAGCCTTTGGGATGATTTGAATGATAGTGAAATTGATACGGTGCAGAAACAGAAACTTTTACCTCCAATGTTTGGATTATCTAACTTTACTGACGCGCGATAAATTGCTTAATTTTTTACATGGTATTGAGATACAAATTTTCCACGTTGTTCTTTTTTCCGAATTTTCTGAGTTACAGAAGTATAGTTTTAGTACAGATCATTACCGACTATTCCGCTTTAGACATATTCTATTTCTGTTAAATAGTGTGATTGTTTTAATGATTTTATTAATTGTATCAGGGATATAAGTCATGGAGGATCTACAATCCAATATGTATTATGAAGGAACAATTATGAACCTATTTATAATAGTACTTTAGGTGTTTGATCTCTTTATTATAGTAATGGATTTCATGGGGTTTCTGTTGATTTTTGTATGCGGAAGTTTTTCAAGTTTTGAGTGAGACCACGACGGATAGAGAAATAAGGAGATACAAGAAACTAAGCTTGAGGAATCTCAAGACAACCCAAAGAAATATGCGACTCCAACGTCTAAGCTTGGGGATGCCCCTGATAACATCTCCTCTTTCGTGCATAATTCATTAGTATGTTACTTGAAGCTATATTTTTATTCATCACATGATATGAATTTTACTTGAAATGTCATGTATTATAGTTTTATTTTATTGAAAAAATCAATTTTATTCTCCTGAACAAAGTGGGTGATTCACTTTATTCCTTGATCTATTTTTTAGATCCTTTTAGACACCAAACAAAACCAAACCAGACAAAACACCCCCGTCTGGTTTGTCCCTAGTCGCTGCTGATGTGGCACAGTCCAACGACGGTTTTGACCGGGTAGGGCCTACTTGTCAGGTTGGACTGTTATAGAGCTCCCGTTCCCGTGCGAGGGTTCACAACAAGAACTCGTTCAGCGTCGCGAGTACGACGCCCAGGCTTTCACCGTTCGACGGGGTCATCTCGCCTTCCATGAGAGCCTACAGCCAGCTTGTAGACAGGCTCGACGTCGACTAGCGTCCCAAAGACGACGAGCTTTCCACCGCCATTGGCGCTGGCGACGTCGACTACGCCATACCGGAGTATGAGGTGGTCGACAAGGGCGTCGAGACGGTCAAAGAGATCGTCCACTTCCAGGACCAGCGCGACGTGCTACGCGAGCTCGACTCATTGGCGAGCATATCGAGGCCATCGAGGCGTTGATGGCGAGCGACGGCAAGAAGTCGCCGAGGGGAGCCGGTCAGCAGCCGAGCCTCGATGCGGATGAAGAGATGGTGACCGTTGAGTTCCTTAGGAAGCTCGAGGCAGTGGATGACGACAAGTTCAGGAAGCTAAAGCAGCCGATGACCCCAAGATCAAGCGAGTCCCAGATGAAGACGACCTTGGTGCCGGACTTGGGACAGAGCCTTCGCCCGGCGGTGCAAACGCATGACGACGGGTTCTGGGTGTCGATGAACCCATTCAACATGCCACTTGCAAGCAGAGACGTACCCCCGGTGCTTGCCATGCAGGTGTCGAGGCCGTTCGTGCTCCCAAGTGCCATGGCCGCTACTTGATTCGATGTGCTCCAGAAGATGGCGGCGGCGAGTGGACCAGTCGAGGTCCGGGACAAGGTGGCATCGTTAGGATGCATGGAAAGCCTTACCGGAAAGATGCCAGAGCAAGTGGGTTTCGAGGGCATCGAGGAGGCGATCATCGACGGTAGGCGGACCGAGGGCGGCGCGAGGTCGAGCGCGGCTCGGTCGGTCAGGCTCGTCCGGAAGCTCGCCACCGCTTTGTCCGAGGGCCGGATGGAGCACGTCGCCACCGGCATCTAGAGCGCGGGAAACGATCCAGAGATGTTGGATGATATACTCACATTCTCGTTACAGAAGCTTGAGTCCATGGCGGTGGACGCGCTCATCATCCAGGCCGAGATGCGGCGCCATTCGAGGTAGCACCGGCTGCGGGGGTCGCGAACGTATTCGACGCGCTCGTGCCGTACGACTAGTGGTCTGACTCCCGTGGCGGGACGGACGGCTGCATCACACTGGTGGCGGCCATCCAGCTGCGTGATCCGTCCAGGCGCTACGAGGCGGTGGGCGCGCCGATGATCGCCATCGTCCAGTCGGCGCGGATGCTGGGCACGGCGGGCTCAGCAGGGGGAGGTCCAAGGTGAGGAGCTCACGCCGTCCGGCGACACGGTGCTGGAGCTCACGCTGCCGCCACCCATGGAGCACACCCCGGTCAAAACCGCCGTTGGACTGTGCCACATCAGCAAGAGACAATCCAGCCGGGAGGGGTTGTCCGGTTTTGTTTTGTTTGGGTCTAGAAGGAGCCAAAAAATAGACCAGGGGTAAAGTGAATCATCCACTTTATTCAGGGGAGTAAAATGAACTTTTTTATATTTTATTGGACATATCTTTTGAGAGAAACACATATTTCTTGTTATTTGTTAGAATAGTGTATGAACTTCACTTACATCTTTTGAGTTATGCAGTTGTTATTGTGCTTCACTTATATCTTTAGAGAACGGTGGTGGTTATATTTTGTACAAACCATTTACAATCTCATCTTCTACTTAAATAATTTTGAGAGTCTTTGAAATAGGAAGTGGTATTGCGCACGGTTCTCAGACTGGTCCAACAATGATAGGTATATAAGAGGGATATAATAAAAAAATCATGTACATCACCGAATATGAAGCGTGTTATTTAGTTATATTGATGTAGTAATATGAAAGAATATTAGTTCATTGTCATTGGTTCGTAAAGATGCTAGTATTAAAGCTTGTTATGTATTACTCATACCATGTATTACCCCTTCTCACCACAAGGGTTGGTGCAAACTTTGTCAGTGCATCCAAACAACCATCGTACCTACCTATCATGGTATTTTCATAGACATTCATCGATATATTGGCATGGAACTTCCATAGTTTCTACCTACATGAGATTTGTGTTCATCTTCATATTGCTTTACATGATCATGTAAAGCTTCATGATATTTTTGGCAAAGCCGTTGTTCATCATTTTAATACACGTTATGCCTAGATCATTCCATATCCTGATACACTGCTGAAAGGACATGGATGTCGCCTAGAGACGGGGGGTGAATAGGCGCTTTAAAATAATTACGGTTTAGGCTTGAACAAATGCGGAATAAAACTATCGTTTAATTAGTCAAATACAAAACCTAAAACAACTAGGCTCACCTATGTGCACCAACAACTTATGCTAAGCAAGATAGACAACTAAGTGATAGCAAGATATATAACAAGAAACAATATGGCTATCACAAAGTAAAGTGCATAAGTAAAGGGGCTCGGGTAAGAGATAACCGAGGCACGCGGAGACGACGATGTATCCCGAAGTTCACACCCTTGCGGATGCTAATCTCCGTTCGGAGCGGTGTGGAGGCACAATGCTCCCCAAGAAGCCACTAGGGCCACCGTAATCTCGTCACGCCCTCGCACAATGCAAGATGCCGTGATTCCACTAAGGGACCCTTGAGGGTGGTCACCAAACCCGTACAAACAAGGTTGAGGCAATCTCCACAACTTGATTGGAGGCTCCCAACGACACCACGAAGCTTCACCACAATGGATTGTGGCTCTGAGGTGACCTCAAATGCTCGGGGCAATCTTCACAACGTGATTGGAGACCCCGAAGCTTGACCGGAGCTTTGCACCACAATGATTGAGCTCCGAGGCACCACCAACCATCTAGAGCGCCAAAGCACCCAAGAGGAACAAGCTCTAGGGTGCTCAAACACCCAAGAGTAATAGCTTCTCAACTTCTCACTTCCACGTATCACCGTGGAGAACTCAAACCTATGCACCAAATGCAATGGCAAGGGCACACGGAGTGCCCAAGTCCTTCTCTCCCAACTCAACCAAAGAAACTAATGCTAGGGAGGAAATGAGAGGAAGAACGAAGAAGAACACGAAGAACTCGAAGATCTAGATCCAAGGGGTTCCCCTCACTTAGAGGAGAAAGTGATTGGTGGAAATGTGGATCTAGATCTCCTCTCTCTTTTCCCTCAAAAAGGAGCAAGAATCATTGGAGTGATTGAGAGATAGCAAGCTCTAAGAAGGTCAACAATGGGGGAAGAACACGAGCTCAAAGGATAAGTTCAATTGGGGAAGAAGACCCCCTTTTATAGGGGGAAAGGATCCAACCGTTATCCCCACCCTCAGCCCCGCGCGTCGCGGTACTACCGCAATAAGATCACGGTACTACCGCAAGGGCTCACGGTACTACCGCAGCGACATGCGGTACTACCGCTCCCACGGAAGTATCAGACTCAGGTCAATTGCACTAGGCAGCTAGCGGTAGAACCGCCGGAGCGGTACTACCGTGAGCCCATGCGGTACTACCACATGAACGGTAGAGACTCACACTTGGAGATGCACGGAAGTAAAAAATTACTTCCGTCCCTACCTTCACTGAGGGCGAAACTGCGAAAAAGTCCGCACGATAGTACAGGAAGACAATTGCGGTACTACCGCCCGAGGAGTGGAAGCA
Organism: Hordeum marinum; assembly: GCA_022496015.1. NCBI lineage: Eukaryota > Viridiplantae > Streptophyta > Magnoliopsida > Poales > Poaceae > Hordeum > Hordeum marinum. The sequence goes on from CM039678.1 coordinate 28,968,840, forward strand.
AAAAATTACTTCTGTGCAACACGCGGTACTACTGCCCTCGGGGCGGAAGTAAAAAACTACTTCCATGCCACTTGCGGTACTACCGCTCAGAGGAGTGGTTCTACCACAATCTACAGAACTGCAGCACCTACAACTAGGAAAACGAAAGAACACAGACAAAACCAGAACTGCCACAACTTCCGCAAATGAGCTCCAAATTGAGAAAACTCAAGCTTGTTGGATTCAGGCTGACAAGAGCTATCCAACAACGATCTTTTCTTAAGAAGAGGCAGTATAAAAAATACCAAGGTATAAAGATGAGAAACCTCTTTCAACGAAGAATCGGCAAAAACCCCAACATCAAAAACATCATTGAAGATGCATATGGACTCCGTTTTCGATGAACTTGAGTTTGTCATGAAGTTGACCATAAGCTCAAGAAACCTCAACGAGAAAAACCAACCAAGAACCAAGAAAGATGATGATGCCAAGAATGCAATGGTTTGAGCTCTCAACGAACAATACGATCAAGCTACTGACTTGAGAGCCCCCTTGATAGCACGGTTACCTACCCTATAACCCAGTCTCCCAACTACCACTATGAGACTGGTAAAATAGAAAACCCTATCAAGGTCAAACCTTATCCTTGCGCATAGTCCACTTGAGCTAGATAATGACGATCTTGACTTCCTCAAGATGGACCACCTTTCTTGATTGCGTTGGCTTGATGAAGACTAGATGATTGCTCCCCCATACTCCACTATGGGTGAGCTAATCTTCGACACATCTTCACAAGTCCATTGCCACCACAATGGACGGCAAGATTCAAGAATGATCTCTCCATGGTGCTTCACTTGAACTTGCACACCGCAACCTTGATAATGTTCACCACTTGATGTCATCTTCCATGGGTTGTATGGGATCTTCCTCTTGATGCAATCCCATGGACATAAGCCTAACCCCACAAAGAACTCTCACAGGGAACATGGGTTAGTACACAAAGCGTAATGGACAATGCTTACCATACCATGGGATCACTTGATCCCTCTCGGTACATCTTGCACGCTTTGTGTGTTGATCACTTGATTCACTCTTTGACTTAGTCTTGATCAACCTTGTATCATATCTTCTCTCTTCATAAAGATGATGTCTTGAAGGTAATCATGAATGCTCACACAATCTCCTTCTTCAAGACATGCTTGCAATAAGCTCAACTCTCACATGACCAATCTTTGGATAAACCTTGAATACCACCTTGGTCATCAAATAAACTCCTTGAAACCCAACAGATGGACTTCAAGAAGTGCCTATGGACAAATCCTTCGAATATAACTCAAGGCAACCATTAGTCCATAGGGGTGTCATCAATTACCAAAACCACACATGGAGGAATGTGCTCTTACAACTGCCCCATGCATTTATATAGAGTCATATTGTTTCAGTTCATCGAGTTGAAAATAAATAAAAGTGCAATGATCATTATGATTAGAGCATTGTCCCAGTGAGGTAAAGAATAATGGAGACTGGTGAATCCTCCGAAAAGTGGGGATAAGCTTCGTGATATTGTTCAAAAAAGAAAATTAACATGAAAATGAACAAAGGAAAAAGGAAAGATAAAAAAAGAGTGAAAGCAAATGCGACTGTCCTTTATGACACTTGTGCTTCAAAGTAGAACCATGTTCTTCATATAGAGAGTCTTCATGATTTGTCACTTTCATATAGTAGTGGAAATTTTACATCATAGAACTTTGCTTGTATATTCCGACTACGGACTTCCTCAGATGCCCAAGGTCTTCATGAGGAACCAAATTGAATGCAAACTGACTTAGTTTCACTAGCAAGCCTTCATACACTTATAGCTCTAATGCATCTGTTGCATGCCAATTCTCTCTCCACATCGATATTAATTGATATGCATCTCCATTGCCGATCGATCCGCTGACTTGATGCAAGACTTTCTCCACCTTTTGTCTTTCCTTATAACTCTACCAATATATTCTATTCCACCCGTAGTGGTAAGTCTGCCTCGTGCTCATATATTGAGTGAATTTGAAAATGTCGAAGGAAAAAAATACTATGATATAATTGCCTGGTTTGGCACCGGGATGCTCATGATTTATGCTTATGTGATAAAACTGGAGTCATGCCATGCGTGCATAATTCAATGAGTAGGGATAACATTCCTTAAGCATCGTAAATTTTGAAGTGTGATGATTAAGTTTTAGTATTCATGGATATTATTATGTTTATATCATCATTTCTCAATATTCATACCATAAAAGATTACATGACAAACATACTAGGTAGCACTCAACATCAAAATTTATATTTTTATCATTTACATACTCAAGGACGAGCATGAATTAAGCTTGTGGATGCTGATACATCTCCAACGTATCTATAGATTTGATTGTATTATGCTATCATATTATCAATCTCGTGTGCTTTATATGCTATTTTATATCAAATTTTGGGAACTAACCTATTAACCTACTGCCAAGTACCAGTTCCTATTTTTGCCTATTATTTTGTTTTGTAGAAAAACAATATCAAACGAAGTCCAAACACAATAAAACTTTACGATGATTTTTCTAGAACAGAAGTGACCATATAAGCTTCGGGAGGAGCCCAGATGATGTACGAGAGGGCCACAAGATCACATGTCGTGCCCCCTGGGCGGGGTTCCACCTGAGCTTGTGGTCCTGTCGTAACTCCATTCGCCCTAATTCCACTTCTATAAATTTACTAAAATCTCGAAAACATCAAAGATAGACCCTAAACGATCATTCCACGGTTGTAAGCTTTGTTCTTCAGCGATCCCATCTGGAGGCCTCTACCGGTACTCTGTCGAAGGAGGAGTCGACCACTAAGGGCTTCTTCATCAACATTGTTGCCTTCATGATGATGTGTGAGTAGTTCACTAAAAGATGAAGTCGCCCAAGTTGATTGAGGACCAAGATTATTAAGTCTATATGGATCAACGTGATAGCTTTGTTTTCATAATATAACAAGTGAATTGTCCACGTATTGCAATGCGAGCATACATACTCTAATAATCATACACCGTCAATCGTGTCCGACATATACCTTACACCCATCATATTCTAATCGCGGGAAGTGATTTGATTCTTTTGATTGATTTAATGCAATTGATTTAATTTGATTTGATTGATTTTCCGTATTCTACACATATCTAGAATGATTTGGTTAATTTAATGCAATTATCTTACACCAGATTTGATTTGGTTTTTCTTCTAATAAGATTTGATTAAATTAATGTAGCACGCGGGGAAGAGAAAGCTTCCTCAAAGGATGTACGATCATTAACGTCATTAAGAGTAGAGATATAGGGGACTCCCTTCCCTGTCTAGCCATGCATGGCCGACCTATATCAGGCTTAGCCAACGGATTCCTGCTGGCTTACGCTTACATCCGTTGGCTAAGCCACTAATAATCCCGTCGCTGGTTCTCTAATTATTTCCTTTGATTTTCAGTGTCTTTTCTATTTGTTTTGTTTCTTTCGGTCTTTAATCGATTTTTGAATTATGTTTTTCTACTTTATAAAAATAAAATATATGTCAAAAATAACCCTAAAGTTTTAAGGAAAGTATTTGAGCACTTCTCAAAACTGCATGAAGTGTTTTTAGATGTAGTTGATCAAGTTTTGTATTTACATGAGCATTTTAGAAAAATAGATGAATGTCCAAAATTACATTGACAGCTTTAATATATGGTCCGAACATTTTGTAAACATTGTGAATACTTCTTAAAGTTTATCAACATTTTTAGACATTCCATCAAATTTCCGTGGAAAAAAGTGAAATGACAAATGAAAAGAACATAAAAAGTAAATATAGAAAACCGAGTAATAGCGGTATAAGAAAATTAGAAACGGGAATCAGAAAAACTGAAGGAATGTAGCGCCTGAAAATGGGAAAAAACAAAGAAAACAAAAAGAACAAAAAAACTTGGAAAATGGAGAACATGTATGAACCAGTCCTTCTAGTGCACCCGGTGCACCGTGGTACATTTTAAATTGTTTAACAGGAAAAGGATGGCGCTACGCGTCCGCCAACAGATAATGTAAAAAGATCGGCCTGCTGCGCGACCATTGGGTAGAGCTGCAAATGACCATCTGATCTACCTACGTGACGAGTCGTATTTGTAACAAGTGTGTTGTTACAGTATTTGCTGCAGCAGAGGTCATGTTACAGAATATTTTTGCAACAAAGATCTTGTTGCGGAATTTTCTCGCAACAAAGGCCTTGTTGCAGAATATTTTTTATGAGTTTTCCTGCAACAAAGAGCTTGTTGTAGAATTTTTTCGTGACAAAGGACTTGTTACATAATCATTTTTATGAGTTTTTATGTTGCAACATGTCCTTTCTGCAGAAAGAGCCTTGTCATAATTGCAACATGCCTTTTGTTGCAGAAACACATATCTTCTATCTTGCCTGGCGACGACACCGCCATCGGCCATAGAACTTGGGCTGTGGATTATTTAGGAAGCAGATTGACACCACCATTCACCATGGCTAGAGCTTTTGGGAACAGATCGACATCACCGTTCGCCATGGTTTGAGCTTGGGCTGTCAATGATTTTAGAAGGAGATTGACACCGCCGTCCGCCATGGCTAGAGCTTGGGTCGTGGACAATTCAGGAAGCATATTGAAGGGATGAAGCGCTTGAGCATCCAGGGCAGAGAGACGAGATCGAGGGCATCGAAGGCGAGAAAACGAGGGAGTAGATTCTAGGTTCATTGAGGGGATCGATTGATTTAAGTTTCCGCAACATCGTTGCCTCACACATGTGGTCGTCGTTGCCTGCCTTTGCAAGAGGCAAGTGGTGTGTGGTCCCAATGGGGCAACCACGATCCAAAAGACCAGTGGGTCGCAATCTCACGACCGCGCGAGCGGCGCATGCGACGAGAAGATCAGTCGGTTGATTAGAAGTTTTTTCCATAGAAAAAACAAATTAACACATTCACACAATTTCGATGTTTGTTGCCACAATTTTTTTAATGAAAATTGCAAAGATAGCTCGGAAAATCAAAAAGTACAAATTTGATGCTGAATAACACATAACATATATTGAGCTTTAGATATGAACCATTATCACATTGACGTCAACTTTGACACGGTTGTATGTCGAGCAATGTTTTAAACTTCTATACAAAATTTTGTGACAACATACATTAATGTTGTGTTAAAGTCCTATGTTGTTTCCAGATTTATTTTTTCAAAAATCTTAAAAATGTGTTATGCCATCAGATGCACCGATGGCACAACAAGGGTGGGTGCACCGTAAGCATTTCCAGTTAGAGGGAAGCACCGGCTCAACACAAGAGTGAAAGACAAGACCGTCCAAACTGCACTTCTTAATCTGTTTATTCCTTTGTTTCGCCTCGAAAAAATATGTCACTTATTTTAACTGTAATCTATCTATCCGGTGCCAAAAAGCGTGAAGCTTCTTGTAACGGAGGCAGCAAGTTTCCTCTTCCTATTTTTCCTTCCGTTTTCGCACGCCATCCTCGTGTATCACAGGGCTTCCGCGCCAAGTGGCTAGTTGCTTGGAGTTCCATTTCAGAGGAGTGGAAAACTAAAAGGAGAACAAAGTGGACTCAGTGCAAGATCAGGGAAACTTCCTGCTGCTGTAAAATAGCTGAGGATTTCCTGGAAGCGTTCGTGCGTAGGAAACACAGCGTCGTCTCGATCGACCATTCTCGGACCGGGTCAATCTCCATTTGTCAAATGACATGCTGAGAGGTGCGATAGCGACCATGATCACTGCCAATCTGGACCACGTTTGCTGCACAACAACCATGACAGTGATCACGCAGTCATGCTGCACAATCTCGACCTCGTGTTCCACAGACACAGCGGTCAATTTATCAATCAAATGGTTCATTGTCTCTCCAAATTGGTGTATGTGCCTGTCAGCTGTTTGAGTTGAACATGGAAAAACGGGCTCATGCATGCATGCTTGCATGTTGGCGGACGGGGAGATAATATCACTCGGTTGTTGATAGGCCTCTGAACTTCTGGTTTTGGGTCTCAGCCACACGATCGTGCACAACGCGGCTTATTTTCCTGTCCGGTGAGAGTGAGACGCTCGTATACGACACCGAGGCGACGGGGCCGTAGTTACGCCCGTAGCTGTCTGTGGTAGTTACGCTGCAGCAAGCGGCACGTGTGTAGGAGTAGTCGTTGAACAGTTCTGCAGTTAACTACATGTCCATAATGATCAGCCAGAGATCAAAGTCCAGCGAACGAGTGTGACTCTGGGCCACTGCTATTAAATTGTAGTCGAATGCACAGAGGAAGCTGAGACTTGTCCGCAGCTGGCCTGGGAGTTAACTTGGTGCATACCAACTTCTTTTAACATATTGATCGATGCTTTCTTGGAATGTGTATGGACAGAAACATGTTGATGCTTTCTTGGAATGAGGATACAATCATACAAGTTGTGAGTCGTTCCAACATAGTACCGGTACTACAACCGCAACTTGCTGGATCACCAAGTTGTTGCTACTATATACTACCTCCATATCACAATGTAAGACGTATTTATAGCAGTGAAAAAAATAGCGTGCTATAGTGTCGTTAATAGCATGCTATAGCATATTGAGAATCGTCTCGCTAAATTGATATATGTAAAATATCTCGCTAATAGCATGCTATAACGCGCTATAGCATGCTAATAACATATTTTCAGAGGCGCCGCTATTTTGTATAGCATGCTATTTTTTTCCTTGATTTGTAGGCTACAAAAACATCCTAGATTTTGGTATATGGAGGAGTACGTTATATAATATAGCAAAAAGAAAAAATCGCCAACGTTGCGATATCCGTGTGAAGTGAGGTGTTTCATAAGCTTGGCATTTATGAGTGTTGAGTACTTGTAAAATTTATGCTGGTCAATTCTTGTGAAGATTTTATCCATTACACGTTCACTTTTTTCCTTTATTTTTTAGGAAAACAGCATAACTTTGCCGCGTATATTTTTTGATTTTCAAATAAATAGTACAAATAGAGGTTCAACAAATAAAAGAACGAAAAATTAAAATGGTTGATTGAGGTTCAACAAATAGAGGTCTTACATATTCAAGGCGTATTTTAACATGTGAGGTAAAAAGATAGGGAGATTTTATTTTTGCCACTCCAGTTTTTGCCCACTATGCTTATGCCACTTTTCAATTTGACATTTCACTTTTGCCACTCTTAGCTTTAGCAATACATCACAATTGTCATACCGTGGAAAAAACAATAATTCCAGAGTGGCAGTTGTTATACATTGTCGAAAGCTAAGAGCGGCAAAAGTGAAATAAAAAAATATTGCTTTTGACACGAAATGACATTCATAATGTGTTGTCCAAAGCTAAGAGTTGCAAAAGTGATATTTCAAATTCTAGAGTGGCATAAGTAAAGTGGGCAAAAACTAGAGTGGCAAAAATAAAGTTTTCCCCAACAGATAAGAGTTAAGTTGGATCACTAACCAATAAGATCAACGGCCCAGATCTATTATATACTCTTACCTTTCATGTGAAAATATGGGATAACAGAAAGCATGTTAAATCTGCTCCACATTGAAATGGATAGGATTGAATGGAAAAAAAAAAATTTAAGGTCATGATATTTGAATGTGAACTCGCATGTAGAACACCATGACCAAACTGACATGACCTACACGTAGAAAAGTTCTAACACGACGCATGTGCACATTGAAGCATGATCGATTGACCGGCTGTTTTTTATGTGTGCCTAGATTAGTGGTGCCCTCTCGGCTCTCGTCAACTTCCTGGCGAACTGTTTCTCCCTCCCATGGTGATGTCTGCAGTTGGTGTTGAACAGTTCTACGCCTACACCCATACATGCTTAAGTTACACCTACCTTCTTTTGTAGCTTCCGTACGTAGTTTGAAATGGAGAGAATAATGTAGTTTAGTATGTGCAGTTTTCCTTCTGTAGACTCTAGTTGTGAGATTTCCGTTGACCTCTACCCTTGTGTAGACCAAAATAAACAAGTAGATAAGTAAGAATATTAATTCTTTATTTGCCAATGTTTGAGAATGTGACTTTGAAAACGAGCCAATATAGTCGTATAGACAGACAAAAGGCGCTGAGAGTGCTGATGCGTTGAATGAAGTTAACCGGCTTTTGCGACTCCGCATAATTATCAAGGCTGAGCGTGAGTAAATAAAATAAAGAAGAAAATGGTTTAACTAATTATATATTTAAATAAATTTGTAGCACTCCACCTATTAATGCACCACATTCATCCAATAAGTACAAGTGCAACAACGGAAATAATAAAATCTGCTAGGGCATCAGCACAAAAACGCAAAAATAAATAGATAACAAAAGACCACCTTTTTCTTATTTCTTATTTCCTTTTCGATCGTTTACCTTCTCTTTCTTTCTCTACCTTTTGTTATTGGTTTTCTTTTCTTTTTTTCTTTTTCTTCTGGTTTTTCTTTTTCTTCTTCTTCATGTTTGAATTCCATTTCCTTTTTTTCTGACTTTCATTTTCTTATTTTTTTTTCGTTTGGTTCTTTACCATCATGTATTGACAAATATATTCATCGTGTTTCAAAAAGTGGTTTTGCCAATGTCTTCAAGTGTATATTAACAATATTCATTGTGATTTTTTTAAATGGTCATTGTGTAATAGATAAAAAAATTATGTGTAATAAAAATGATTCTAGTTTCATAAAGTAGTGATTGGGCATTTTTTTCGTGTACTCGAAAAGGTTCATTGAATATTAGAAAAGTTGTCGTGTATTATAAAATGGTTTTTAAAGGACATCATGTATTAGAAAGACGTTCTTAGTGCATTAAGCCACTTTTACGGTTTACTTGAAATGTTTATTGTGTTTTAGAAGATGTTCATCTTCTATTAAAAATATACGCCTTGTATTTTTTACAATTTATTGAAATGTTCAGCTTGTTTTAAAAAAACTGTTTGCCCTCTATCTTGTTACAATTTATTAAAATGTTGTTCATGTATTTAAAAAAATTGACCATGTATTAGATTTTTTATGTGTATTGTTTTGATGCCGTATTAAAAAATGGGTATTAAAAATGCATGAACAGTTCCTAAAAGCAGGTCAACACTTTTTTGTAAACACATGAACTACTTTCAAAAATGCACTGATGTTTAATTTTTTTGATTTGTGAATAGTTTTTTAATTTTGTGAAACTTTTCTATGTTCATGAGAATTTTCCAAATTTCTAAATATTTTCCGAAAATTGTGACCATTTTAAAATTTAGTCGGAAAAAGAAAAGAAATGAAACGAAAGTAAGAACGATAGTGAAGAAACAAAATAAAGAGAAATGCTGGATGGATGCTGGCTAAGCCGGTAGAGGAAAATAGAAACGGGACCAGAAAAACCTGCGCAAAGTAAAGCAAACGAAAGGAAAGATAAAAAGGAAAGTTGGGATGATGGTCAGAGCAAAGCAGTGGCTCAACACAAAAGAGCGCAAAGACAAGACAAATGAAATTGCACTCCGTAATATATCTATCCTATTTTCTAGCCGTAATCTATCTATCTCTGGAGAGGCGTGAAGTTTCATGTGACGGAAGCACCAAGTTTCTTTTCTCTGTTTTTCTTCCGTTTTCACACGTTGTCCTCATGTTTCACGGGGCTGCTTGGAGCTTCATAAGAGTAGGGAATTAAAAAGAGAACAAAGTGGACTCGGGGCAAGAAGCGCACTTCTCTATAGTATAGGAGGACAGCTTCCTTCCTGGTGTCTCAGAGAATCCATAATCAGACCTCCTAAACCTGTCTCAAACATTCGGGTAGGCCGTCTGGTTAGTGCTCGGTCACAAAATTTTGATCCAGACGGGCCTCTCAAACGGTCCTCAAACGTCCGGGCCGACCGGCATCCCCATATCCAGCCCAAATATGAGGTGGGTATGGGGCGCCCGGACATAACCGGGCATGCCGGCCACGTCGGACCCGACAGCTCGTCCCCACCCAAATTGCATCAAATCCCCCCCTCCCCTTCAAGAGTAGCCGGATCCATTTGCTATCTCCTTTCTTATTCCTCCTCCTCGTCATCCGTCTCGAGCTTCGTCGCCGCACCGTTCGTCTCGAGCTCAGCCGTTCCCAGCCTCTCCGCCGCCAGCTCTTGAAGAGCACGTCCATCCTCGCTGTGGGGGACGTCGTCGTCGGCCCGAACGCTACCGTGGTAGGTCCGTCAAAACTTCGCATCCGCCTTGTGCTTGATGTGTTCGACACATTAACCGTCCGGAATTATTGTGATTTTGTTAGATAAACGATGGATTCGGATGGACCAACTGAGCTTGACACCAACACTGCTTATTTTACGTGCGACATGATCGACGTGCATGAATTTGAGAGTCCGAATTTAAGATATGTGAATGCACGGTACGAAATATAAGGGTCCGTCCGGATTCGCCCACGCGCGTCCGCGTTCTTTTGAGGGGCGGAATTTGCCAAATCCGGCTGCACATGCTCTTACTATAGGCTGATTAGTTGTTGCACGGTCAAAGGCCAGTCTTGCAGGAAGCCAGGAACCGTTCTGTTTGCGACGTCTCGATCGTGCATGCTCACTTGCTCAGATCCGGTCAATATGCATCTCCCAAATCAAATGCGAGAGGTCATGATTACTGTCAGTCTCGACCATGTTTACTGCACAACAACTATACGACAGTAAACATGCAGTCATGGTCCACATGCACACTGGTCAATTCATCAATCAAAAGGTTTATTGTTTTAATTAGTAAACTGTTAGGATGGCATATTTTACAGGCGGCTTCTCTGACAAATCTTCTAGCTCGATCAGGTCGATTCGTCTCGGTCTCGCCTAATCTTATCAGGTTGTTGACAAATTCAGAGAAATGCGCCGATCGATCGTCCGTCCAAATTTGACGGGGGAGCATTTTTGGACTCGATCGAAAGATGAGGAGGACGTTTGAAACCGTTGACGTGCGTTGTTTAAACTGAACTTGGAAAAACAGGACGCACGCATGCATGCATGCTGGCATGTTGGCGGGCGGGAGGTGATATCACTCGGTCGTTGGTAGGTTTCTCAACTTTTGAATTTCGGCCAGAAAATCGTCGACAAGGCCCTTATTTTTCTTATTCATGCATAGTCGTTGGTGAGAGTGAGACGCTCGTATACGACACCGGGGCACGTGTGCTGGACTTGCGAGTGCACGCGGCACGTGTGTAGGAGTAGTCGTTGAACAGTTCTGGTCCGTAATGCAGTCAAATGCAGTTCGAAAATGAGCAGGGGCTTTGGTTTGTAGGAATCTTGTAAAAATTTCATAGACAGGATCTTTAAGAGAAAAAAAATTATGAAGCCTTTTGGTTTGCAGGAATGTAGGATAGAAACCAATCATTCACACTTTAAATAAAAAACATAAGCCTAGACGTTATGAAAAAAAAAATTCAAATTCGATGCATCAAATGCCATGTATTTCTCTATAAGAATTAAGATGTATGTCATCTTATTTTTTATAATTTTTCTTCCTTTACTCTAATATTTTTATCCTATGAACAAAGGAGGCCTTAGCTGGTTATCAAAGACGCGAACTCGTGTGACTCTGCGCCGCCACTATTGTAGTCGAATCTGCCAACAAGAGTTGAATAATACGAGAGAATACGAAATATCCATAAGAAGTTGAAACTTGTCCGAGAGTTAAAGGCATCTCTGACCTGGACCTTCAAACCGCCAGCATCCATGTAAATCGTGCGATCCGAAATGTGAAAATTATCTAATGCGATCCTATATAGGCCCGTCTAGCGGGTTGGACGTGTTTTTTCCCGTAAACTGAAGACGAATGTAGGATGGGTGGTTTTTGGGGCGTACGAACCACCGCCATCCCTTCTTCTCACCGCCATGGACAACCAAAAACCCCTCCCTCGCCCACACGCACTTCGCGCCCGAAACCGTCGGCGTTGCTTCAGCGGGTCAAAGGCCGCATTCAAGCCTGGACAAAGCAGACGTGACCTCTCATTGGCTTTGACACTGAAGTGGTGCGCTGACCGAGAGAGGATTGCTCGGGACACTTCCCACGGTCTGCCCCGTGTTCAAACCAAATCATGCCCTTCACTCTTCTGCCCACATTAATCACACGTGGTTGTCGAGAAACCTACCCCAACACAAATCGCCCATCTTCATGCCGCCCAGCATTGCCATTAGCCCCGCTATATATACTCCAGCCCCAACCATAGTCAACACTAATTCTCGTCTCGTCCCTTTCTTCGGCGCATCATTCCCATGGCCTCCTTGCTCTCCAAAGCTCTTTGGGATGCGCTAACGCCGGAGTATAAGAAAGAGATGTACGCCACCGCTGCCGCTGGCAGGCCAACAAGCAGCCAGAGGCCGACAACATCCCAATGAAGGACGCGATCGACAATGTGCGGAAAACCAAGCTCCTCATCGGTGCATTGCACCATCACCACCAGTGAGGCCCGAAGGAGCTGTTCCGTAAGGCGCATACCCACGCGGCCTAAGACCTCCATCTCCTCGAGGAGCACCGACAGGCGGAGGAGGAGCTTGATGCTGGCAGGGCGATCACGCCGGACACGAACATGATGGAGCAGGCGACGCTGCTCGAATCCTATCACTCCGTCCGTCAGATTCGCGTTGACAGCTGGTGGTACTGCCAGTGTCAGGAGGAACCGAAGGCTACCTATCACTACTACGGAAAACCTTATAGGCAGGACAATATTAGTAGCGTTGTAATGTAACAGACGCTGCTGCTAATTATTAGTAGCGCTGTATTTACCAAGCGCTACAAGTAAAGACTTAGCAGTAGCGCTGTAAACAAAAAGAGCGCTACTGCTAAGCGAGAACAGACGAGCCCACCGACACTATTGGTAGTCACAGCGCTATCTAGAATAAAGCGCTACTACTAATACTTTAGTAGTAGCGCTTTATTTGGTGGAACCGCTACTGATAATGGGGCCCACTTAATAGTAGCGTTCTTTTTAGAAAGCGCTACTTCTAAGTAACATAGCAGTAGCGCTTGCTGAAAAACAGCGCTACTGCTATGCGTGGCTGGTGCCACCTTTTCACCCCCTCCCCTCCTTCCCATTGCCCTCTCTCCCCCTCCTTTCCCCTATCTCCTCACCGTTGTTGCCCTTCTTCTCTCTTCCTCCTACCTCTTTTCTCTCCCCATTAATTCCCCCCTCCACCATAACTCTCCTCCATAAATGGCCTTCTCATCTCTAGCTAGCTCCATAATTAAATGTCCCCCTATCTCATTTGTTTGGCTCTCCCTCCATTCCATTAGATATAGATCTAGCTAGCTCATCTCTCTCCCTCTCCATTAGTTACCTAGAGTCATCTCCTCCCCAACAACTTGATCTAGCTAGCTATTGATATGTCCCCAACAACTAGATGTAGCTAGATCTAGCTTGATATAGGTGAGTAAAAAGTTGTTCATTTCAAGAATGGGAATATGTGTGTGTGAATGGGAATATGTGTGTTTGGGATATGGAGAGATTTGTGCGAGTGGCATGCCCCCGAGTTGCTTATGTTTTGCCGAAATGTCGATTTATTTCCGTTTCGGTGAACTTCGAGCAAACTCGATATGTCCTATTTTTAGGCAAGATCATGCCAAATTTTTATATGACTTTGATGCATGCATGCATTCTGTTTATAACCCTTTTGCTTGTTATACTGTGCATGCAGTCGGTCATCAAGGTGAGTGGACGGAAGGTGGAGCGATACATGCAATCCGCGATAATGGACATGCATGCAAATAATCGGACTAGGATTAGATGTCCGTGTACAAGATGCAAAGAAGGAGTCCTTTTGGACCCTTATGATCATGGCAGCTTGAAGGCGCACCTGCTGATGAATGGTTTCATGGATGGCTATACTCGGTGGATAAGTGAAGATGATGATGATGGGGACGTCCACATGGCAGGGATTAACGACATGGGGCTAGACGAAGAGATGACCGATCGACACGAAGACGATGGCGTCGGACATGGTGGCGGGGAAGAGTTAAATGACGGTGGCGGAGAAGATTCCGAACATGGCGGCGGAGAAGATTCCAGACACGGCGAAGCAGAGGCGGCGGTCACGCCGCAATCTTCGACGCGACTAAGTGCAGTTGTGCAGGACCCTCATGTTCGAGACCTCCTTCGCAAGAGTACGACTGGCGACAGAGCTGCTTCTAGAGAGGAGGCCAAGCTGGCGCAACTTGAAGTAGACTCGAAGACTCCATTGTATGACGGTTGTGATCCCGAGGTGACCCGCTTGAGTTTCACGCTCGAACTTCTAAAGACGAAGGCCAAAAACAAATGGACAGACAAAAGCCTCGATGAGCATTTGAAGTATCTACATAATAAAGTTCTTCCCGCGGGGAACCTGTGTCCTACTAGTGTCGATGAGGCCAAGAAAATCGTTTGCCCTTTTGATTTGCCGCACATTACGTACCATGCATGCATCAACGATTGCATCATTTATCGGGGGGGGGGGGCACGCAGAAAAAAACAGCTGTCCAGTGTGCAATGCTTCTCGATACAAGAAGGCAGGAAAGAAAGGTCCTCAGAAAGTTGTATGGTACTTTCCGATCACTCCCCGTCTGCAGCGGTATTTCGTAGATCCTAAGGAAGCAAAGCTCATGCGCTGGCACGCGGAGAGGAAGAAGCCCGACGATGGAGATGATCCGAAGCTGAGACACCTCGTAGATGGTAGCCAGTGGAGAGCATTCAACACCGTATATGGATTTGCTGCAGAAGATCCAAGGAACATCGTGCTTGGTGCGAGTACGGATGGCATGAATCCGTTTGAAAACCAAAATACCAACCACAACACATGGCCCGTCTTTGTATGTATGTACAACCTCCCCCATGGAAGTGCATGAAGACAAAGTACATACACATGAGCATGCTGATTCAAGGGCCGAAACAACCGGGAAATAATATTAACTTGTATATGGGGCTTCTGAAAGAGGAGCTAGACACGTTATGGAAAACACCGACATGGACATGGGACGCCAGCAAAGGAGAGTATTTCTATATGAGAGCCGCCCTGATGACGACGGTGCATGACTATCTCGGTTACGGGTACACCTCAGGCCAGGTGTGCCATGGATACTGCGGATGCACGAGGTGCATGGATGATACAACGTCTCAGTAGCTTACATCGATGAAAGATGGCGGGTCCGGGAAAATCATGTACATGAGGTATCGTAGATGGCTCAAGAAGGATGACCCGTGGAGAAAGCGTGGAGATCTATTCAATGGGTTGACTGAGCATCGAGAACCTCCACGTAAGAGAAGCGGCGCAGAAATCAACGAGCTGTTGAATAACTGGGGACAGTGCCCCATGTCGGGAACGATGAAAAAGGCACTGGAGCCGCTACTGAAGGTATGGAAAACGAGGTATGTTTTCTGGGACTTGGAGTACTGGCCCAATCACGACACGCCTCATTGCCTTGATCAAATGCATATCACGAAGAATGTCCTCGAGAGCTTGCTTAGCACACTGATGAACATGCCAGAGAAGACCAAGGACGGGCCGAAGGCAAGGAAAGACTTGGAAGATTTGAAGATCAGGAAAGATCTCCACCGTAAAAAGTCGACGGAGGAGACGGAGACAGAGACGCAGGAGAGGGAAAGGGGCAGAAAAGTCAACAAGAAGGAGGAGAATTATTGCCCCCCTTCTTGCTTCACCTTAAGTGCGAAGGAGATCGATCAATTCATCAAGTGACTTATGGGAATCAAAGTCAGTTCCGGTTACTGTGGGAAGATAAGCAGATTTCTAGACCCCAAGAAGAAAAGGTTCAGCGGGATGAAGTCTCATGACTATCACGTGATGATGACATAGATACTCCCAGTTGCCATGAGAGGGATAATGGACAAGCACGTCCGTGACACGCTTACTGGTCTCTGCAACTTCTTGGACGTTATCTCTCGAAAGTCCATAAGTGTGAAGCAGCTCCGAAGGCTACAGGAAGAGATCGTTGTCATACTATGTGAGCTTGAGATGTACTTCCCGCCCACGTTCTTTGACATCATGGTGCATCTACGTGTCCACATCGTGGACGACATCATCGACCTCGGGCCGACATTCCTTCATAGCATGATGCCATTCGAGAGGATGAATGGGGTCATCAAAGGATTCGTTCGTAACATGTCCCGTCTCGATGGGAGCATCGTCCAGGGGTATCTGACGCATGAGTGCATCTCCTTTTGCGAGAATTATATAGGCGTCGGAGACCCTGTTGTTGGTTTGCCCGTCAACAAGCATGATGGGAGGCTAGAAGGAGAAGGTCACAACAACGGTCGGAGGGAATTGCACATGGACTACTCGGATCGACTGAACGACTTTGACAGGGCTAACTTAGTAGTGCTACAACACCTAGATGTGGTAGATGATTATGTGGCACGACACAAAGAAACCATCGCAAATAAGTACCCTGATAAGGGGATGCTCAAGATGGACGACGAAGTTACTGTAGAGAACAACGCCACTTTCTTGCGTTGGTTCAAAGAGCAAGTTCTTGAAAATCCCCCGAAAGAGGACAGTTCGGACGGATTGCTCATACACGCCTTAGCACATGGCCCCGCACCCAAACTCGCGAGCTATCAGTCATACGATATCAACGGGTACACGTTCTACACGGAGGCCAAAGACATGGATAGTGATTATCAGAACTCTGGGGTGACGATTGAATGCGTGACCGACGCTAACGACACAACTGAAAGATTCTACGGAAGGGTCGAAGAGATCTGGGAGCTTGACTATACTGGATTGCACGATGCGACGATGTTCCGTGTCAGATGGGCTAAGGACGTCGTAAGAGAAAACAAGTATTTCACTACCATGTCTACACCACCCGCTGACGTGAAGAGCGCAACCATGAACGTTAACGTCATCGCCAAAACTGAGCCATGGGTACACGCTAAGCACATGACACAATGCTTCTTCATAACCGACCCGACCAATCCCATCCATGTTGTCATGAGGAGAGGCAAAAGGAGCATCGTCGGAATGGATGGAGTCGCCAACGAGAAAGACTACGACCAATACGGCAACCCGATGAGGGAAGATGACGATGACGATGAAGCATACGTGAAAAGAAGAATCAATACTACATTACATAAGAAATATCGTACTCCATGGTTCCGAAAAAGTCACAAGGAGGGGCTCAATTATTCGGCAACGAACAAGAAAGGGAAGAAGCTCAATGTGAAACATCGCCGACGCAGCTGAGAAACCATCATTTATATATATGTATCTATTTTGTGTACGCACTTAAGTAACCGTTATCGGTGAACTGATATATATATATATATATATATATATATATATATATATATATATATATATGTTACCACTACATGCATAGTTCCGGTGATATTCACGTAGTGTGGGAGGGAGATGCTGTCGTCGGGAGAAAAACAAAAAAAAAACAAAAAAAACAAAAACAAAAGGGAGAAAGCAATACAAAAGAAAAGTAAAGTAAACAGAAAAGAAAAGGAAAATAATAAAAGAAAAGGAAACTAAAAACTAGAAAAGGAAAATTAATTAAAAAAATAAAATTGAAATAGTTAGCAGTACCGCTGGTCTAGGAACAAGCGCTATAGCTAACGACATAGGCACCGACACCACCCCCGAGACCGGCAACGATGCTATCGTAGCCGGTAAAGCACCGAAGCAGAAGAGGGCACGAAGACCAAACGCGCTCGGCATCGGACAAATTGTGGTCACGGAGATGCACCCCAAGAAATTAGAGCCAACAACACCGGATGAAGCGCGCTCGTGCTGGGGCAATCAACTAGGATGCATCCTCAGGGAAACCGCCAACATCAACGACGAGAAGTTGAAGAACATACCACATATGGAGCACATGCTCCTAAAGAAGTTGCACAATAGGTTCTTGTTCCCCGGCCGCATAGAAAGCAAAGATCTGTGGGAGATGACGCCATGACAAAGATAAACAACAAGACGATGGTGACGTTCACCAACGACTTGTGTGCCTGGAAAGTTCGGGTGAAAAAAGCGATTGATAAGAATGAACCGTGGTCCAAGATTCATGCTGACAATCCATCACTTACGGAAGAGGACTTTGAAAAATTCAAGGAGACTTGCGCTAAGGATGAAACCAAGAAAAAGTCAGAGAAAATGAAGGCGCTCCAGGCTAGGAACACGCCTCCCCACCACCTCGGAAGTCGTGGTTACGAGGGGAAGAGGCATGTATGGGCCAAGGAGGACGCCGAACGTGAACTTCACGAAATCCTAGACACCTTGGCGGAGTTTACCGACCCGCTAGAGTGTGACTGGATCAAGGCCCGGTACAAGTGGGACCACGTCAAGAAGACCTTTTACACGGACCCAAACAAGAGGGAGTTCATGAGACTTCTGGTAATTGTTATATTACCACATTATCATATTAGCTTTCAATCAATTCGACTACAAGTTTTGTCACATTATTAGTAAACCATCCACCTTCCTTTTGCAGAAAGAGCAACACCAAAAGGAAGCCAAAAGCGCCGAGTCGTCACAATCGTCGGCGAGGCCCAAGTGGGACACCCATTTCAACCGGGCCCTAAACATACTGAAAAAGGTCCCGGAGGCCACACCGCCATCCTATGGACGTGTGCACGGCGTCGGAGATGGCGCCTCGTGGAAGACGTGCTACCATGAGGAGCTACAGAAAAGAAGAGAAAGTTGCTTACTCAATAGACCATCGACCAGAAGGTCGCGCTTGCGTTCTTTGGAATAGACCATCGACTAGAAGGTCGATGCAAGGGTCAGTGTAGCGGTTGCTTCTGGCATTTCCAGCTTGCTTCCGGCATTTTTTGAATGGGCGAAGAACAATCCACATAAAGGGCCAACAGACTTTCTGATCCCAGACACGTCGGGAGCAATTCGGTGAACATCGCACCACTAGCACCTGCTCATGCCATCGCACATGCTCCCGCTCCTGTTCATAGCAGCCCATCCTCCATCTCTGGCCAACTCGACGGGCCTTCGTCTATGGCCGAGCTCGACGCCCTCACGGTAATTACGTGTCATACCCTTTTCACCAGCATGTCTATATAGTATTCCATTTCAATTGCCTTTCGGATGTTTGACGTCGCAGACATGTCTTCGTAGGCCAACGATACCTCGTGCACCCTACTGTACGACATCAAGGGACAGAAGGTGGCCATGAGAAAGGCAACGACCGTGAAGCCGAAGGACCGCATGTTCCACAACCGAGAGATGCCCAATGGCATCTTCAAGGTTAACGTGGCCAGTGTCTTAGTGGGCTTCGAGGATTTGACTCCTCCGGTACCAGTCGATGACGAGGAGACACCTCAACGGATTGGTGCATGAAAGAGCTGGTTCTTGCCTTGGCCGAAGACTCTTCTTCGTGTCGAGGCGCCCAATATCACACCAACGACAGCTTCTCAAGAAGGTATGAACACCACCCCACCTACCAAATTACCTGCACCTGTCGTGGCGGGTGATAGAGGACGACGCGAGGGAGAGCCTCCATTAGTGCTAGATGACGTCGCCCCCATTGTCGAAGAAGCAAATGCTGATGATGACATGAAGGAGGATGATGATGACCCAGACAAGTATTTCAATACCGGCTATGATGATGGAGGATTGATGCTCAGGACAATGAAGACTCAGGCTTTGAGCATGAAGATGATGACTTGATGCTGCCTAATTTGCCGGAGTCGGAACGTCGTAAGGTGGAATGCAAAAAGTCTCTCTTCAAGCGATCCTCGCAAGAGACGCCTCCAGATGCCGCCTCTACCCAGCAACCTCCCGAGGCCCGTCCAATGGTTAGCTCATCGACACTTGGGGGGTGGTTAGGGAAGGTATGTTGGGCTCACTACCGCTGCGACCCAACAAGAAGGCAAGGAGGAGACCAGAAAAGAAAGGCCCTAAAGGCACCAGAGCTGCTTCAAGCAGCCAGCCGCCTCTGAAGCCCCGGGAGGTAGACAGAATACCTGTCATAGGTGCGGAGCGAATCCATGTCGCCGGCCACCCGATCCTACCTCAGAAAGAGCTAGAGGACATACTGAACAATGATCTAAGGAGACTTCATGATGATATGCTGTCCAGAGAGAAAAGCCTTCTCATCTCGGGAAAACGAGGATACCAGCTTTACGCGGCTCAGGTGTCGGGTGGGAAGTTGTACGTCGAGGGATGGCCCGCGAATAAGTTCATCCTGCGATTTGACTACATCTACGACATGTTCCACATGACCAAGCTGGATTTCCAGTTCATCCGCATGTATGCGCTGTATCTCAACTACATCATCAGGATCGAGAACATAAAATATATCTGCGTCGCGGACCCGTACCATATGCACGAGAGCTTCTTGGATGTCTGCAAAGAGCACCGTGACTATGCGAGCTAGTACATCGGCGGCTTCATGATCGTTGATAAGGATAAGGAAGCGATTCTCCTGCCTTATCATCCCACGTAAGTCATTCGCGCATATCCTTTCGTAAGTGTTAATCATTCCTTTGCAAGCATGGAGTCTAATTTGAGGCGTACTTAATTTGCGCAGCGGGGGGGGGGGGGCGCCATCCTCATCGTTCTGTACCCAGAATACTCCCATGCTATATACTTGGACTCATCGAAGAACATCAAGAAAAAGGATTACAAGCACATAAAGAGTGTTCTCGATAGTGCCCTGTTAACCTTCAACATGTCTGGTGGATATATAAAGGACAAAAAGTATAGGAGGAACGGGCTGGTTTTCAGCCATAAGACCGACTTCTGCTACATCCAGCAGCCGCACATCAGTAAGGCTGATGGATTCTACCTCATGCATCACCTGCTCGAGTTCAGAAGGGATAATCAACGCCTTCGTATGTCAGCTACTACCAACGATGCCGAGATTGTCAACTGGGCCACAAGCATAGGAAAGACACCGGATCATCGAATCCGAGCTGAGTTTTATCACGTGCAGTGTGAACTTGCCCAAGTGATCATGAAGCAGGTCCTCGAACAAACAGGGATGTTCTACCATGGGCCAATCACGCAGGATGATGTCCGAGCACTACTAATCGCTCAGCGTCTGGACCTGAAGCCTTTCAAGAAGCTCGGGGTCCTTCATCCCTAACTATGAAGATTGGACCGAGGACTGATTGTCGTTGACAATATATGTGTCACTAGCGTCCAGACAAAACTATGTGATGTAATTAAACCGTGGTCCTGAACTAGCGTAGATCGCTCTAGTTAATTAGTTTGGGTATGAGGAACTTCGTCATTTATGTTTACTTACTATAGGTTGCTTGTATTTTTCTAATTATGCCTATTTGTGTTCTTAAGTACATTATGTTGCATATTATCATTCATGATGCAGGTACATAGATCAGAGATGGCGAAGGGCTGCTATGTCGTGTTCGTTGGGAAGGTTCCAGGAGTCTACGACCACTGGCCAGACGCTCAGGCCCAGGTGGACAAGTTCCCGGGTGCTAGGGTTCGACAGCAGAGCCGAAGCGCAAAGGAGTTACTTGAGGTGGACACTCCAGCAAGAGCGGGGGCGGAACCGCCGATGCCTCAAGTACTACATAGTCGCGGTCTTGATGATGCTGATCGCTCTTCTCTTCTACATCATGGTATAGATAGAGATGATGAAACTTGTGTGTGTGTCATGACCATGCAGTCGCACTTATTCGAGACATGATATGACTTGTGTATCGCTATTTTCGAGATGTGATGATATTTGTGTTGAATGATGATGATGATGGTATGACGAGACTATTGTATGTGTATGATATGATGATAATAGTGTATGTTTATTGTGACCTGATGAAACTACTATATAGAGCCTGTATAAATACATAACGAATACGTAGAGCGGATATGAATCTGTGACAGCAGGAGTTATAGCAGTAGCGCTGGAATACATATAGCAGCAGCGCTGGATTAGCAGCAATGCTTGTCTTTAGGCAGCGCTACAGATAATTAGCAGTAGCGCGGATCAGTGCAGTGGTACTGCTAACCAGACTTAGCAGTAGCGCTGCACCAACCAGCGCTACTGCTACAACTTAGCTGTAGCGCCTTAGCAGTAGCGCTGGTCCCAGCGCTACTAGTAGGCTGAAAACCAGCGCTACTACTATGCTTTTTCCTACTAGTGTATAGGGAGTTCGACGAGGCGTCAGGCAAGGTGTTCAGCAAGAGCGACGAGGAGGAGGACATCTCCGACGCCGCCTAGGCAACTGTCTGTCACCACGACAACAAAGCCGGCTCGCCTGCAAACTCCACTGACAGCGAGGAATAGTGCATGGTAGGTCGTCACCGTCCGGGTCCCAAGAAGGCCACCACTCTTCCCCTCCACCTGACACCAAGCTTGGCAGGCTGATAAACATTGTCCAATTAGCCGCTCAAGCTATGGCAGCACGCATTGCTGGGGACGAGCTGAAGAAGGCGAAGGCAAGTTTGGACGCTTAACCTCTCCGGCCTCATGGCAGTCCGGCCGAGAATGGACGTCGGCGACCATTTAGATTAGTAATTATACCTCCTGAGCTGGTCAAGTTCGCTTTTCGTTGAAGTATGTCCTAAATGTAATGGATTTCCTCATGTTTATATGAAAACCACCGCGTTTGCATGATTCCTTTCCGATTTGTTTGAAAACCCACCGTGTTTCAACGAATTTCAACCAGTTAGTCCAATTTATTGTTGAAATGTATACGGGCAATATTAGATGGCGGCCCTATTTATATTAGATGGCAATCCTAGTTCATACTAACTCTATTAAAGCAGTGACAATTTATATGGGTCCAAGGAAGTACTGTATCTAGTTTTATCGTATCATGTTGATTGATGCTTTCTTTCATGAAAGGGAATAGACAAAAACATATTGATACTTTCTCGGGATGAGGATACAAAGTAGTACAAGTGCAACTTGCTGGACAACAACTTGTTAGTTGTTGTCATATACTACTCCGGAATTAAAACTGCATTTCTATTTTGCGGACGATGTGATTTCAGCGTAAAATGTTGTCGGTAAGTTTTGGAGTAGGTGTTTGTCACTGTGTTTGGTAAGATAGAGACATCAGCAATACATTTACCGGGCGCCTACTTGTACTGGTCATTACTTATTACATGCTCGTACAATTCAATGTCAAATTATGCTGGTCGTGTCTGCTGATTCATTACACGTTCAAATGGATAGGATTGAATGGAAAAAACAAAAACAAAATTAAAGGTCAAGATATTTGAATGTGAACTCGCATGTCCAAAGTAACATGACCTATACGTAGAAAAACTCTAGCACGACGTGTGTGCGGTGCAGTGAAGCATGATCCGTTGACTGGCTTTATCTTAAGTGTTCCTTGATTAGAGATGCCTGACTGGGTCTCTCTGACTTCATGTCTAAATTTTGTAAAGTCTAACCTATCTATTTGAAGGACGGAACATTCAAGCATGCATAATGCATCAAAAAATTCTCTACAGAATTCCGTGTGAATACTTACAGCTACAGGCACTGACACTTCCATTTTCGGTTAACCTGGTTACACCAAAATGGGGAGAGCATGGATGAAACCGGCTCTGCTAAATTTTGACTTTTTTCCATCCATATTTTTTCTCTACCCTACACAACATGTTTGATGTTCTTACGTTGATGCAGCCCCGCGTATGTACGCCTGGAATGGAAGATGGTAAGAATGAAGCATTCCTCGAGCTCGGACAATTAGGAGGAACTTTACTATGCAGCCTCTGAACTGACTTGGGGGGGGGGGGGGGGGGGTGTCTGATTGCAACCCCTAGGCCTATCGTAGAGGGTTCGTATATACTCCCTCCTAAATATAAAGTGTTTTAATTTTTGAAAAAGAATCAAACTTTCTAATTTTGATCTATAGTCTATTATCTACTAAAAGGAAAATACGGGTTAGGAATAGAGAAAAAAGCTAGAAAATTCCACATTAATTAGAAATACTGGCCCTTGATCTGGTAAATTTTTAGACATAGGATTATTTTGACCGTTTGATCTGTGTAACATATATAATGTTGTAGACCAATAAAGATTGTACGTTTTTTTAGCATAGTACGGACACAAGCGTTCATATATACGCGCATACACTCACTCCTATAAACGTACACACGCACACCCTACCCCTATGAGCACCTCCGACGCCGACGCCTCGTCGTCGACGGGAACGTCTCCTTCCACTGAATGCGCATCTCCGAAAATCCTAAAATAAATCCATAAATAATGCAAGCATCAGAATTTGAACCCTGGTGGACTAGTGATACCACTGTCACTCTAACCATCCAACCACAGGTTGGTTTGCAATAAAGATTGTACGGGACACATCTAAACGTGCCTCTAAAGATTGTACATGACACATCTAAAAGTACATAGGTCAAATAAAATATATTTGGAGAATAATACGTGCCTTACTGAAAAAAAGTTGGATTTTTTGGTTATCAAAAGCAAATTGGACTCTTTCTCTTAACAAAAGAGTCATCATGAATGATTTGGTGGGGCTCAAAACTTACGTAATACTTCTTCCGTTCCTAAATATAAGACTTTTTAAAAAATTTCATTATAAGACTACATACGAAACAAAATAAATAAATTTATATTTTAAAATATGTCTATATACATCCGTATGTAGTTCATAGTGTAATTTTTAAAAGGTCTTATATTTAGGACCAGAGGGAGTAGATTGCATGAAACCCAGGGAAAAGTGGCTAAAACAAATCGTACTCTTCCATCCAAAACTAAGGACGTGTTGTCCTAGGAAAGGAATGCATCTGCAATAATATGGTGGCCAGCGCTCAGACATACGTCATGGTTCCCCGAGAAAAAAAACTTACATGATAGATGCACACATACATATATTTAAAAAGCTATCGTCAGTTAAAAAGATTGCATGCAGCCAGGGATAAAAAGGCAAAAAGAAATCAAGCTTTTCCATCCAAAAGAAGCAGCGTGTTTTTGTCCTATATAAAAGAAATGTGTGTCGTGCCCTTCCATAGCAGACTAATAGGTGAGATGGTTACAGTTTGTGGGGTACTGCATAACTAGAAAATTAAAAAAAATGTGTGTCAGGTTACATGAAAAAAATTTCACACGTATCTTGATCCATTTGCAAAATAGAAAAAACAAAATATCTTTTACTTATACACCTCAGAAACTCATCACATGATCATTTCTTTTTTTTATGTGGTAAGCAACTTAAATTATTCAAAAAACACATAATCATCTCGACATACTCTTTTTATATTAGTGGCTAATAATTTACATTTAAAATTTAATTTAATGATAAAATATCCCCACTGTTTAAACTTTAATTCGGCACACCGTTTTGCTGCAGCACAAACCTAAATTTCAACTTATGATTATATGACATGACAATAAACGAATGACTTTGTACAAATGAAAATTCGTTCAGTTGTGCTCCAAGATTTACTGCCACATACTGAAAAATATCACATAAAGAACGAAAAGGTGCATCAAATAATCAATGCTCTAGGTTGTGGTCCGATCTTTAATTCTACGTACCCAAAAATAGCATGTAGATGACTAACTGTCACATGAGTTACAACTTTTAGCTCAATATAACTAAACTTCAGATATGCGTAAAAATGTAATATGTGAAAATTAGTGGCAAGGGTATTCAATTGGATTTGATATTCATGGCAAAGTCATCCATAAACTATTTCACAAAGTTGGAGTCGAACAAAAGGTATCAATTGTCACATGTGCATGGAAGGGAAGAATTCTTGGTGAGTAATTACACATGTGCACGCCAACAAAAACAAGTTTGTTGTTTATAGAATTCATTGATACAGTACCATCTTGCCTACCTGCTTTGCAAATATGAGCATTTTATTCAAAGTAATTTCAAAACACATAATTATAATTCTCATGAGTTTATAATCTAGAGATTATTTGATATATAAGAATAGAAATCTTACAATGTTCTTCTATATATCATTAAATTTGAATGGGAAAACTATTTTTTCATCAAAATTGTGGAAAAGAAACTGGTCATGTATGGCTCCGTATGTTATTTCTATAATGCACCCACTTTTATGTAAATTTAAGAAGAGGTGTCACCACAATCACACAGTAAAACTAATAATATTGATTAATGTTTCGGAACCATGGTGTCCAAACACTAATATCCACTTTGGAACATTTTCTTAATCAATAGTAAGTTTATAAATGAACTTCTTTTTATAGTCATTTCTATAGACTTTGTCATTATAACTCTATTCATCACCCAGGGTCTAGAATAAGTTATTCTTCACCCGAGATAATATTACGATCGTTTCATAAATAAATTACAATTCATATATATATAATATAATATATATATATTATATATATATTATATATATTATATATATTATATATATATAGAAAGTTATTCTTCATCCGAGGTAATCTTACGATTGTTTAATAAATAAATTACATTTCAAATACAAATATTTACATTTATATTGATTCACCGCGTAAAATTTGGCATAAGAAAACAAAAATATAGGCCATAAAGTTAGAAAAATCGCATTTTATGTATATTTGACACTATGTTTTTATGTTTGTAATTTTACATGACGTAAAATATTTTTTATGGTGAGTATATGTTTTCTTACAATCTCTTTTTAAGTATGAAATAAAACAGAATTTACGGGACGTAAAATTACGATGCATTGATGTGAAAATCGAGGGGGTGAAGAATAACTATTCCTCACCCAGGGTGACGAATGGCAGTATGGAGTATGGAGCATGTGGTATATGGTATTATTTTGGGAGTATGGAGTATACGGTATTATTTTTGGAGTATTGAGTAGATGGAGTATGAAGTATTCTTCAAAATATATGGTATTATTTTTGGAGTATGGAGTATAAGATACTCTTTTTGGAGTATGGAGTAGAGGGAGTATGAAATATTCTCCAAAGCGTGTTTACTCCTTGCACGTTTCAGAAGAACTATATACTCCATACTCGTTAAGGAGTATACATGTTGTGAAGTATATGTAGTTTTTTTTTCTTCTAAAAACAGTATGGAGTATATCGTTTTAACTAGGTACAATCATTTAGAGTATGAAGTATATGGTATGACCTATGAAATATTTTAGTTCGTGTATCAGCAAGCCACATCCATGTCTATATTTAATCAGTGTCGTTGCAATGATCACACATACAAATAGTTTTTTATAAACCAATATACTGCATAGATGGATTAAATAGTACTCCCTCCGTCCCAAAATAACTGTCTCAACTTTGTACTAACTCTAGTACAAATTTGTACTAAGCTTGAGACACTTATTTTGGGACGGAGGGAGTAGTATGTACTATATATATGTATGAAAAAAGAATTATGAAGTAATTAACAAGAAATATGGTGAATGTCTTTAGTCTTTTATACAATATATAGTATCTATTTTTCTACAACAGGGTATCTATACACATCATCCGGTTGATGCATTCAATCGGTATTGTAGTACATGTAATGCATGCATCTGATGCAAACGTGATGCCATCATTGCCATGCTTGCATCTTGTAGGATTGGCAAAAGCACTGGTCTAAGGATTTGTGCTTCTTGCCGGGGATTGACGACGGGCCGGTCGACCGCGTATCGACGAGGGCAAAGTTGCTGGAGTCCCGTGCATGACCAAAAGAGGATCATCGGCGTCAGGCTGCCGGTGATGTGAAGCATGTGTATGTACGGCACGCAGTGTGGCCGCAGATTGTAGTCTGTCTTCAAGGGTAAAAGTCAGACGATGGCCATGCACGATGTATAGATATCTCTGATAGCCTGTAAAATGTCAAATAAATTACATCTTTCATGCATATGGATCTGTAAAGAAAAATTACTACTGGAGATGCCATCGTTGTTGGCTTTAATAGTGGCAAAGGAGATCATCGAACCATGAAGTAAAAAAACCAACCTATAGTCCGGTGAAAAACTATCCGGCGGCTGCGCTGCTCATGTCGCCGGAGAATCCATTAATTGAAAGCATCATAGCGGAGGATTAAATCTACAAGAAGAGGGATCGTATCAATGGTGATCAACCTACATACTGATAAGATGAAAACAAGAAGAATCAGCAAAATTACCTCCGCCTCCCAATCTCCTGTTGAACGCGATGCTGGCGGCCGCTTTTGATCAGGGGGTTGTTATACATCGACATCCGGTGTCCACAAAAAAAAGGATATAATTGGTATAGAAAAAAAGAAACACAACGGACTAGTCTCACAACCCAAACCCGTTAATTAACATCCACTTCAAACAAGATCTAACGGCAATGGGAGCGGGGGTAACTACCCCTGGTTGTAGGTTTATTTGTCCTATATATCGAGGGTCGCGCTATTCGTCACCCTGGGTGAAGAATAACTATTCTTCACCCCCTCAATTTTAACGTCAATGCATCGTAATTTTACGTTCCATAATTTTTGTCTCATTTCATACGTAAAAAGAGACCGTAAGAAAATTTATAATCAGCGTAAAAAATATTTTATGTTAGGTAAAATTACAAACATACAAAAATAATGGAAAATATACAATAAATTCATTGTTTTTGGTCTTGTGACCTATATTTTTGTTTTCTTATGTCAAATTTTAAGTCGTGATTCAATATAAATATATCTTTTTGTATTCCGAACATAATTTATTTATAAATTGATCGTAAAATTATCTCGGATGAAGAATAACTTATTCTGCACCCTGCGTGTTGAATAGAGTTTCTATATGTGTGTGTGTGCATATATATATATATATATATATATATATATATATATATATATATACATATGTAGACACATAGACACACATGTCCTCCTCTATAGGTACTAAAGTTGTATAGAGTTCTGATCCAATTTTGTGTAGTGAATACCATATAGTAATAGCTTATGGGACCAAGTAATTGTTCATCTTAAGTCTATCAACAAGCAAGCAAATTTCTTCGAAATAAGGAAGCAACTTCATGTCAGCGAGGATATGCTGTGGCACATTTTCCCGTATAGCATAGTGAGTGTCGAAAAGACAAGCAAGATTAGAGTTTGATGTTTTATTTTAGCTCTGTGGCATGACCATTTGTTGGCACAATTCAGAGAGTGGGAGAGGGACAAAGGAAGAGTGGGAGACAAAGGCAGAGAAAGATCTAGTAAATTTCTAGATAAATCACAGTTTGATTTGCATGATTAGAAATTTTACGGTTCTTTCTACAGCCCACTCCTGTTGGGAAAATGCTAATTGCTCTTCACCACCAATATATGATTTTTTGGTACAATATAATCAAACACACATATATTCCAATTAGAAATAAATAATCAATGGTGGTATTTGCAATAAAGATCTAGCCCTCGCAGGCCCACCTTGCTAGTTTATAGAAAAGAATATCAATGTATAGAATACTAAATCATTCGCGCTTGATTCACCATGATATATATTTTTCAAATCAGTCAAGCTTCTTGTAACTGAGGCACCAAGTTTCCTCTTCATATTTTTCGATACATTTTAGCACGCTGTCCTCGTGTTTTACGGGGTGGTCCGCACCAAGTGGCTAGCTGTTTGGAGTTTCATTTCATAAGAGTGGAAAATTAAAAGGAGAACAAAGTGGACTCAGGGCAAGAGCAGGGCAGCTTCCTGCTGCTGTGAAATAGGCTGAGGAACAGTTCGTGCGTAGGAAACACACCGACGTCTCGATCGACCATGCATGCTCGGACCGGGTCAATCTCCATTTGTCAAATCACATGCTGAGAGGTGCGATCTCGACCATGATTAATGCCAATCTCGACCACGTTTGCTGCACAACAACCATGACAGTGATCACGCAGTCATGATGCACAATCCCGACCCCGTGTTCCACGGAGACACCGGTCAATTCATCAAAGGGTTCATTGACTCATGCATGCATGTTGCATGTTGGCGGGCGGGAGATAATAATATCTCTCGGTTGTTGATAGGCCTCTGAAGTTCTGGTTTTGGTTCTCGGCCACACGATCGTCCACAACGCGGCTTATTTTCCTGTCGATAGTCGTTGGTGAGAGTGAGACACTCGGATGAGACACCGAGGGGAGGGAGCGAATGCGGCGGGCATAATTAGAGCATCTACGACTGCACCTTTCAAAACCGTCTTATGTGTACCTTTCAAAACCGTCTTATGTGTCCGGACAGGTCGTCGTCCGGTCACTGTCTGGTCATTTTTTTATCCAGACGGACCTCTTAAACGTCCCTTAAATGTCCGGCTGACCGGCACCCTCATATTCAGGCCAAATGTAAGACGGGTATGGGGGCATCCGGACATGTCCGGGCACGCCCGCCACGCCGGATTGACGAACGGAGCCCAGCCGGAAATGCCCATCAACCCGGCGGTCTGAAGGTCGTCTCCTCTGGCGGACCGTTCTCGCCGCGTGTCGCAGCTCCGGCGGACCGCGTAGTGCATGTCCGGCTATTTAAGTGTACCGACGGACCCCGAAACCCTATATCCACATCTTCCTCCTCATCCTGTCCGTCGGCGCCACCGCCAGTTTTCACTCCACCCATCCGCAGCCATGCCCCCTCGCCGCCGGGTGAGGAATCAGGCGTTCCCGACGCCGGAGCGCCGGCTCGAACTCCTTGAGCGGATCCTGAATAGGCACAAAGCCCGGATCGCCGTGGTGCAACCTCCGGATGTAGTGGATCCGGAGTCGGAGGAGGACTTGGAGGTGGAGGAGGAGGAGAAGGTGGAGGAGGAGGATGTGAGGGACGCTGGCGACGGGGATCTCCGGGCAGAGCAGCAGGCCATCCTCGATTCCCTCCGGTTGGCATCAGATGCGGATGCAAGACGCTGTCGCTGGCAGAAGATGGAGGCGCAAGAAGCCGCGGAACAGGCGGAGTGTTTGGCCTACATTGATGCCAGGAAGCAGAAGGAGAATGAACCAGAGCCCTCCTCCTCGCCGGTCCAGCCGGCGGCCGGCCCCGTCGTCGTGGACATCACCGACGACGAAGAGTAGCTAGGGTTGTATGTAGGATTTACTTTGCATGCTTTTATATGGATGTAGGGATAAATTTTGAGAGATACAGATGCACATTGAGCAATTTGAGGAGTGCCCGGCCAGTGCCCGCGGACGTTTGATGGGCCGGATTTGTCATATTCGGCTGTAAATGCTCTTACGCTCGGAGCTGTCTAGTAGTTACGCTGCAGCCAGCGGCACGTGTGTAGGAGTAGTCATTGAGCAGCTCTGGTCCTTAGTGCAGTTTTTTCTTGGAGAAGGAGCATATATTCCCAGCTTCTGTATCTGTGCGATGCATTTAGTCATTTTATTAATTATTTATAGTGATCTCATAAAGTAGTACATTAATAAGTTTGAAATCATCATTTTCTCAACACTGTCGCTCCTCTCATCCCCTTGATGAAGAGGTGTCGAATGTTCGAGGCTAATACCAAATAGACATCACATCAAAAGCCTAGCATCTAAAGCCGGATGCCCTAGCCCAGCCTCAATTGTGTACTATTTATTAATAATTGACCACCTTACAAATTTACAAAGTGTTTTGACGTTTGTGTTGGAGCTGGCTACTATAACCAAGAGCAAGCTTCTCTTTTATGCCTTTTTCTCTCTTCTTTAACTAAGTAAAGAAATAATATTTCAGTTCTTATAGCATGTTTATATAACTTTATTCTGTTGAAATGTGAGAATGGGCCTTAGGCCCATAAGACAATTTCAGAAAAATCTCTAAGGGCCCATGTAGGTGGCATGACAAGTGGAGTGGGAAGTTTAGTCCCACCTTGCTAGTGGAGAAGGAGTTGCACCTCTTTATAAGGGTCTTTCTTCCACATGCTATTGGAGCATGAGAAGAGAAGAGGCCCTCGCGCACTCCTCCGCCGCCCGCCTCGCCACGCCTCGTCACGACGCGTCGCGGGAATGAGCCGAGCCGAGCTCACACCTACGCGCTTATTTTTGCCGGTCGGGAACGGAGAATACGTAACGCCACGATCTGAGACGTTGGATCGTGGGCTACCGACTCGGACATGGGTCCAGCCCACGTCTCTCCACCCGGACGCCGCCTATATAAGCAGGGCCTCGGCCAACCCTAGCCGCCACGGAAACAGATCGCATCTGCCTCCACGCGCTCCGCTCACGTCGTTCCTTTTGCTGCTGCTGCCATCGGCGACTCCGTCCCGTTCACCGCGTACACGGTTGACGGGAGAGCAGGCCTCCGAAACGACGCCTCTCCAGGTCCTGTACGGGGAGAGGGGCAATTAGGTTTTTGGGGAGCGACTACGCGACTGCTCGCTTCCGTTCGTCTACCTCGTCTACGTCTGCGTCTACACCATGTCGTCCACAACCGCCGTCGATCGCGCTGCTGCCGAGAAGGCCGAAGCTGACAGGAAGGCGGCCGAGGACGCTGCCGCCGCCAACTCTGCTGCTACGGCCAACTGGCCTATTGGAGGGTATAACACGTTTAACCCGCTCCTGTTTATGTTAATTGTAGCACTGCTAGCGTTATGCGTAGATACATCTACTGTTGGCATAGTACGTGCTTGCATGATTGAGTATCAGTATGTTTGCGCTTATGCCAATGCCATGATAGTTATTATTTCGTGGATTAATCTGATCGGAAAATTGCCTATATTCTCAACAATCCAAAAACCTAATTTGTGTAGGAATTTTTCGAGTAGTGGTTTTGCTGCTGCACTGAAACCGGACAAGTTTACCGGTACATACTTTAAGCGTTGGCAGACCAAAACCACCTTATGGCTCACGGCTATGAACGTGTTCTGGGTAGCCGGTGTCACTCCCGCAGGAACGATCACTCCTGAAAAGGAGAAGGCGTTCAGGAAGGCCACTGTCTACTTTATTGGAGCAGTCCTTAGCGTGATCGGAGATAAGCTGGTTGATGCATATTTGCATGTGGGGGTCGCCAAGGACTTGTGGGAGGCGCTCGAATCTAAATTCGGGGCCACCGATGCTGGGAGCGAGATGTATGTTATGGAGCAGTTCCATGATTACAAAATGGTTGACAACCGTTCTGTGTTGGAACAAGCTCATGAGATAATATGCATTGCTAAGGAACTAGAGGTTCTTAAGTGCAATTTACCGGGCAAGTTTGTCGCGGGATGTATAATTGCTAAGCTCCCTAATTCCTGGAGGAACTTTGCTACCACTCTGAAACATCAGAGGCGTGAATTCTCAGTAGAGGATATCATCGGCCATCTGAGTGTTGAGCAGAACTCGAGAGCAAAGGACTCGCATGGAAAACCGGTTGAAGGTTCTTCAGTTGCCAATATGGTACAACGGAAGAACTTCAATTCCCACAAGCCCAAGGGAAAGAATTATGTCCAACAGAATACCGACTTCAAGAAGAAGGGAAAGAAGACCTTCAAGAGAAATAAGAAGGATGATGGCTGCTTCAATTGTGGTTCAGAGGAACATTGGGCCAACAAGTGCCCAAACAGATACAAGAAGCCAGTGCAGGACAATAAGTCTGCCAATATGATTGTGAGCAACAATGAAAGTGGTGCATCTGGGTACGGTAATTTGTTTACTGTGTTTTCAGTTTGTCAGTCCACCGAATGGTGGGTAGACACAGGTGCAAATATTCATGTGTGTGCTGACATCTCATTGTTCTCTTCTTATCAGGCCACAGACCGAGGGTCCGTATTGATGGGGAATGGCGCGAGTGCTTCTGTTCTTGGTGTTGGCACGGTCGATCTGAAGTTTACTTCGGGAAGGATCGTGCAGTTGAAGAACGTGCAACATGTCCCCGCCATCAAGAAGAATCTCGTTAGTGGCTCCCTTCTGTGTAGAGAAGGGTTTAAGTTGGTTTTCGAGTCTAATAAAGTAGTTGTTACGAAATATGGACTTTTCGTTGGAAAAGGTTATGAATGCGGAGGTCTGTTCCGCCTTTCCCTTGCAGATTTTTGTAATAAAGTCGTGAACAATATTCATTCGAATGTTAATGAATCTGAAGTTTGGCATTCACGTCTTTGTCACATTAGTTTCGGTGTTATGACACGACTAGCAAAACTGAATTTAATCCCGAGTTTCACTTTAGCCAAAGGTTCTAAGTGCCATTCGTGTGTGCAAGCAAAGCAACCTCGCAAGCCCCACAAGGCTACTGAGGAGAGACACCTGGCGCCCCTAGAACTCATACATACAGATCTCTGTGAGATGAATGGTGTGTTGACTAAAGGTGGAAAGAAGTACTTCATGACATTGATAGATGATTCTACTAGATATTGCTATGTGTATCTGTTAAATACTAAAGATGAGGCTCTACACTACTTTAAAATCTATAAGGCAGAAGTTGAGAACCAACTTGAAAAGAAAATTAAACGAGTCCGGTCTGATCGTGGTGGAGAGTACTTCTCAAATGAGTTTGATTCTTTCTGTGCGGAACATGGCATTATTCATGAGAGGACGCCTCCCTATTTGCCCCAGTCAAACGGGGTTGCCGAGCGGAAAAATCATACTCTAACTGATTTGGTTAACGCCATGTTAGATACATCGGGTTTATCCAAGGCATGGTGGGGGGAGGCTATCTTGACTTCGTGTCATGTCCTGAATAATGTTCCGACAAAAGATAATGAGGTTACTCCCTATGAGCAATGGTCGAAGAGAAGGACGACGCTCTCCTACTTACGTACTTGGGGCTGTTTGGCGAAAGTCAACGTGCCGATACCCAAAAAGCGTAAGCTTGGACCAAAGACCGTGGACTGCGTTAACTTGGGCTACGCTAAGAATAGCATTGGCTATAGATTTCTAGTAGTGAAATCTGAGGTACCTGACGTGAGGTTCGGTACAATTATGGAGTCTAAGGATGCTACATTCTTTGAGGATATATTCCCCATGAAAGATATGCAAAGCACTTCTAGACAGGAATCAGAGGAGACTCCTGAGCCAGCCATTCCTATGGAGTATTATGAACAAACACATGATGAAAATCCTGAGGAGGGTGACGAGGAAACCCTTGGTAGGGGCAAGAGACAAAGGACTGTAAAGACCTTTGGTGATGACTTCCTTATATACCTCGTGGATGATAACCCCACTTCTATTTCAGAAGCCTATGCATCTCTTGATGCTGACTACTGGAAAGAAGCGGTCCGTAGTGAGATGGATTCCATCATGGCTAACGGAACATGGGAGATAACTGAACGTCCCTATGGGTGCAAACCATTGGGATGTAAGTGGGTGTTCAAAAGAAAGCTTAGGCCCGATGGTACAATTGAAAAGTATAAGGC
Organism: Hordeum marinum; assembly: GCA_022496015.1. Classification (NCBI taxonomy): domain Eukaryota; kingdom Viridiplantae; phylum Streptophyta; class Magnoliopsida; order Poales; family Poaceae; genus Hordeum; species Hordeum marinum. The sequence continues at coordinate 29,003,953 of CM039678.1, forward strand.
TAGGCTTGTGGCCAAGGGGTATGCCCAGAAAGAAGAAGAAGATTTCTTCGATACTTACTCACCTGTGGCCAGACTGACCACCATTCGAGTACTACTCTCGTTGGCGGCCTCGCATGGTCTTCTCGTCCATCAAATGGACGTCAAGACGGCTTTCCTTAATGGAGAGATAGAGGAGGAAATTTATATGCAACAGCCAGATGGCTTTGTGATAGATGGTCAGGAAGGAAAGGTGTGTAAGTTGCTGAAATCTTTATATGGCCTGAGACAAGCACCTAAGCAATGGCATGAGAAGTTTAATACAACTCTGACATCTGTTGGCTTTGTTGTTAATGAAGCTGACAAATATGTATACTATCGCCATGGTGGGGGCGAAGGAGTTATATTGTGCTTGTATGTTGATGACATACTGATATTCGGAACTAATCTCAAAGTGATTGAGGAGGTTAAGTCTTTTCTGTCTCGGAACTTTGAGATGAAGGACCTTGGAGTGGCTGATGTTATCTTGAACATAAAGCTATTGAGAGATGATAAGGGCGGGATTACACTTCTGCAATCCCATTATGTTGAGAAGATTTTGAGTCGTTTTGGATATTCGGACTGCAAAGTTTCTCAAACACCATATGATCCTAGTGTGCTGGTTCGAAAATTCAAAGGCACAGCTAAAGATCAATTGAGATACTCTCAAATCATTGGTTCACTGATGTATCTAGCTAGCGCAACGAGGCCTGATATCGCGTTTGCTGTGAGCAAACTGAGCCGGTTTGTTGCCAATCCGGGTGATGTTCATTGGCGTGCTGTTGAGAGAGTTATGCGCTATTTGAAAGGTACCATGAATCACGGACTTCACTATAACGGATACCCGTCGGTACTTGAAGGGTATAGTGATGCAAATTGGATCTCTGATGCTGATGAGATGAAGGCTACTACTGGGTATATGTTTACCCTTGGAGGTGGCGCTGTTTCCTGGAAGTCTTGCAAGCAAACGATCTTAACGAGATCGACAATGGAAGCAGAATTAACAGCATTAGACACCTCTGGTGTCGAAGCAGAATTTCTTTGGGATCTTTTGATGGACTTGCCAGTGGTTGAAAAGCCGGTTCCGGCTATCCTTATGAACTGCGATAACCAGACAGTCATTGTCAAAGTGAAGAGTTCAAAGGACAACATGAAGTCCAACAAACATATAAGAATGAGATTGAAATCTGTCAGACGTTTAAGAAACTCTGGAGTGATAGCGTTGGATTACATCCAAACGGCTAAGAATCTGGCAGACCCCTTTACTAAAGGGCTATCGCGTGTTGTGATAGATAATGCGTCGTGGGAGATGGGTATGAGACCCACATGAGTTGCCATGGTAGTAACCCAACCTATGTGATCGGAGATCCCGTGAAGTAGGACCTGGGAAAACAAGCCAGTGGTGAACTGAGGAGAGTAACTTTACTAACCCACTCCGTTGAAGATGCAATATTCTCGGTTACTGTATGGTAGGATGACTACCGTCTTAATGTGTTCTTAAGCTTATGTGTAAGCAAGATGCTGTCCTACAGAGCGATCTTTGGAGGAACACACCTATATGAGCCCGACTGCTGGTCACGGTCTATGAGATTGGGGTGATCTCTAGTAAGCTCACGAATAGGCCAGGAGTGTGACTAATATGCTCCACCCGAGGGGTCAGCCTTCGGCAGTCTAGTACTAGTAGGACTTGTGGTGAAACTTCTTGACGCCAAACTGACAATTCAAGGCATAGTCCATTGTTCAGTTGTGAAGGGGTGTAACTACTTGTTCTAGGTGAAGCTCAACCTTAACAGGTCTTCACTGAAATACTGGTATATCAAAACAGTAATTGGAACAGAGGACGAAATGGGCCCTTGAGATCTGGTGGGGGATTGTTGAAATGTGAGAATGGGCCTTAGGCCCATAAGACAATTTCAGAAAAATCTCTAAGGGCCCATGTAGGTGGCATGACAAGTGGAGTGGGAAGTTTAGTCCCACCTTGCTAGTGGAGAAGGAGTTGCACCTCTTTATAAGGGTCTTTCTTCCACATGCTATTGGAGCATGAGAAGAGAAGAGGCCCTCGTGCACTCCTCCTCCGCCGCCCGCCTCGCCACGCCTCGTCACGACGCGCCGCGGGTTGCGGGAATGAGCCGAGCCGAGCTCACACCTACGCGCTTATTTTTGCCGGTCGGGAACGGAGAATACGTAACGCCACGATCTGAGACGTTGGATCGTGGGCTACCGACTCGGACATGGGTCCAGCCCACGTCTCTTCACCCGGACGCCGCCTATATAAGCAGGGCCTCGGCCAACCCTAGCCGCCACGGAAACAGATCGCATCTGCCTCCACGCGCTCCGCCCACGTCGTTCCTTTTGCTGCTGCTGCCATCGGCGACTCCGTCCCGTTCACCGCGTACACGGTTGACGGGAGAGCAGGCCTCCGAAACGCCGCCTCTCCAGGTCCTGTACGGGGAGAGGGGCAATTAGGTTTTTGGGGAGCGACTACGCGACTGCTCGCTTCCGTTCGTCTACCTCGTCTACGTCCGCGTCTACACCATGTCGTCCACAACCGCCGTCGATCGCGCTGCTGCCGAGAAGGCCGAAGCTGACAGGAAGGCGGCCGAGGACGCTGCCGCCGCCAACTCTGCTGCTACGGCCAACTGGCCTATTGGAGGGTATAACACGTTTAACCCGCTCCTGTTTATGTTAATTGTAGCACTGCTAGCGTTATGCGTAGATACATCTACTGTTGGCATAGTACGTGCTTGCATGATTGAGTATCAGTATGTTTGCGCTTATGCCAATGCCATGATAGTTATTATTTTGTGGATTAATCTGATCGGAAAATTGCCTATATTCTCAACATATTCTACTTGCTTTTAACCGTGTGTTTGTTAGTCCCGAATGCATGATACATGCTAGGATACCACCACTATAGCCAGCCTTAGAGTAACATAATATGTTAGTGTAACATAATACAATCCAACACAAAATGAGTCTACAATCTAATAAATGTAATCATCTATGATACTACTCTATGTCACTCTGCGCTATTAAGACAATAACATAGACTTGGCACTAGTTTAAGTTACTCTCCTGACCAGCCTTAAGTATTCCTATTTAGCAATGCCTGGCTGGGTCTCTATGACTTCATGTCTAAATTTGACAAAGTCTAACTTATCTATTTGAAGGACGGAATATTCAAGCATGCAAATGCATCAAAACATTCTCTACAAAATTCGGTGCAAATATTTATAGGCCCTTCCATGTTCGGTTTATCTGGCTACAACAAAAGGGGGTAGCATCGATGGTTCCAAACCCTAAGTCTATCCTAGAAGGTTCATTTATAATCCCTCTGTAAACTAATATAAAGTTTTTAGCGGGCAAAAAGAAATAAAAGGCTTTTATCAAGACGGGACAGGTTGATTTCTTAAATGTCTGATCATACTAAGACAAATAATCTAAAATCGAGAAAAAAATATTTAAGCATAAAAAAGACGCAGCTGAGCGGCGTGTTTCACGTGCATGATGTCTGGACCCACCCACGCGAAGGAGATTACTGCACAACGACTATGACAATGATCATGCAGTCATGATGCAGGCACCATGATTATTAGTACCAATCTCGACCTTGCACAACAATTATGAGAGTGGTCATGCTGTCATGGTCCACATACACACCGATCAATTCATCAATCAAAGGGTTCATTGTCTTAGTGAATTGTTTTTTTTCTTTTTTCTACAAGTGTTAATTAGTGAACTGTTGTAATTGCATGTCAGCCTACATATATTTCGGTCCAATTTGACGGGGTGGATATTTTTGGACTCGATGGGAAGATGAGGAGGACGTTTGCGGATGTGTAATGCATGCATGCTGGCACGTAGAGGACCAGCATGACGGGGCGGATATCACTCGATCGGTTGTTGGTATGTCTCTGAATTTATGGTTTTGGATCTCAGCCACAAAATCGTCCACAACGCCGATTATTTTCCTGTCCACAGTCGTTGGCGAGAGTGAGACGCTCGTATGCGACACCGTTGCGATCGAGCACATGCGGCAGCCGCGCAGCCTGGCCTGCTTCTATACGTGTCTGGTAGTTACGCTGCACCTAGCACAATTAAATGGGTAGGGTTATGCTGGTCCTCTATGTGCTGGTACAATAAAATGTCAAATTGTTCTGGTCAGATTTTATCCATTACAGATTGAATGGGAAACTAAAGGTCTGAGATATTTGAGTATGAACTCACATGTAAATGACAAAGTAGGGTCCCCCGTTATATATATTATAAAGCAATTCCACCGATTACACGGATATTGCTGGGGCAAACAATACATCAAACCCAAAAAGAAATAAATGCCAACAACGACAACTTGACAAGGAATGGATGATCCGCCACCGCTCCATCCTCTGGATTCTTCCCACCGGACTGCAGGGCTCCGAACCGCCGCATACCAAGCAGCTCCTCCAAGAAGAAATGGGATGTCGACGACGCTACTGTCCGGATAGGTCCTAGGGTTTCACATGGCAAACGGAGGATAGTGGGGGATGGGTGACACCGACGTCCTTCAGGAACGAATGGTGGCACCTACAGGTGACAACCCAAACACCACAACCCGCTGGAACCGGAGCCAACCGGCCAGCTTGCCATCTGGCAACATACGTCACCACGGTCTTGAGGTCATCCATGCCGCCTCACTGAGATCGACAACACGAGGCCAAGAAGACAAAGGGATGGAGCGCCAAAAATTGGAGCGGCCACACCGAACCGCGCGGGAGGGAACCACCTCTACCGCCGTCATGCGGGAGGCCCGTGACTCCAGCACCATCGTGGTCAACGTTCGAACGTGGTAATTGGAGCATACCAGGCCACCTAGGCTCGGCCTGGCCCAAAACGGGCCGGCCACCACGCTGCAGCAGGCCGGATCCAACGCCGCCACCACCCATCATCCCCACGTCGCATCTTCGCCTCCCGGGAGCCACGCTGACCCACCATGTTGCAGGCTTCCCAGACCCAGATGGGGCCCAAGGGGCCCAAATATGGGCCGATCGGGAGCCACCGTGCCACCCCGCTGCTAACAGCAACACCGCCATCCAGCAGACCACTCGCCGTCGCGAATGGTCACCCCGCTGCCGTGCCGGACCGCTGCCGCCAAGGTGCACCCCACGGTGCACTGTACCCCACGTCAGAGTGACACCAAGGGGGGGGGGGCGCTAACGGCGGCAACGAGAAGGGAGGAGAGGGGAAGGAGGCTAGGTGGGATGTGTCGGGGTCCCCGCCGGTCGCCCGTGTGGGCGATGTAGTAGCGAGAATGAGGAAGGGGAGAGAGGGGTATAGGCAGGATCTCTCCTCTCCTCGCCCCCAACTCGCATGTAGAAAAATACATGACCTATATATAGAAAAATGCTACCACGTGTGTGCAGTGCACTCAGGCATGATCGATTGACTAGCTTTTTCTTACGTGTTCCTAGACTGGCGATGCCTGACTTGTTGTCAGACCAAGCACGCAAAAAGAAAGGTCACTTCTTGCTATATATGTTCACGACGATGTTGTGTAATTAATAATTTCCTCATTGCAATATGTAGTACCTAACGTCGAGTTGAATGGAAAACATAAAAATAAATGTAAAGAGTAAACACAAAAAGAAAGGGGATCACAATATGAAACCCCTATATAAACCTCCAAAACCCATAACCCCTCCTTCCAAAAAAAAACCCAGCGCCTGGCAGGTGCTGACGCGTGGCTGCCTTATTGTCCCGGTTCGTGTTAAGAACCGGGACTAAAGGTCCTCCTGCCTCAGCGCCGCGCAACGGTCACGTGGAACACCTTTAGTCCCGGTTTGTAGCAGGACCGTGCCTAAAAGTGTAGGGCATTAGTTCCGATCATTTAGTCCCGGTTGTAGAACTAGGACTAGAGGGCCTCTGAAATCGGGACTAATGGCCCACTTTCTACTAGTGAAATGACCATCCGATCTACCTAAGTGATGAGTCATCTTTATAACAAGTGTGTTGTTGCAGTATTTTCTGCATCAGAGGCCATGTTATAGAATACTTTTGCAACAAAAATCTTGTTGCAGAATTTTCTCGCAACAAAGGCCTTGTTACAGAATAATTTTTAACAGTTATTTTTGTAACAAAGAGCTTGTTGTAGAAATTTTCACGACAAAGGACTTGTTGCATTATCATTTTTATGAGTTTTTTTATGTTGCAACATGGTCTTTTTGCAGAAAGAGCCTTGTTGTAGTTGTAACATGCCCTTTGTTGCAGAAACACATATCTTCTATCCTCTCTGACGACGACGCCATCCGCCATAGAACTTGGGTTGTGGATAATTTAGGAAGCAGAGTGACACCTTCGTTCACCATGGCTGGAGCTTTTGGGAACAGATAGACATCACCGTTTTCCATGGTTTGAGCTTGGGCCGTTGATGATTTCGGAAGGAGATTGACACCGCCGTCCGCCATGGCTAGAGATTGGGCCATGGACAATTTTGGAAGCAGATTGAAGCGATGAAGCGCTTGAGCATCCATGGCGGAGAGATGAGATCGAGGTGGATCGAAGGCGAGAAAACGAGGGACTAGATGCTAGGTTCGTTGAGGGGATCGATCAATTTTCGTTTCTGCAACATCGTTGCCTCACATATGTGGTTGTCGTTGCCTGCCATTGCGAGAGGCAAGCGGTGTGTGGTCCCAAGGTGCACGTGGCGCAACCACGATCCAACGGACTAGTGGGTCGCAATCTGACGACCGCGCGAGCAGCGGATGCGGCAAGAAGATCAGTCGGTTGAGTGGAAGCTTTTTCCATATAAAAAACAAATTAGCACATTCACATAATTTTTGATGTTTGTTGCCACGACTTTTTTAATGAAAATTGAAAAGATAGCTCGGAAAATCAAAATGACAAATTTGATACTGAATAATACATAATATATATTGAACTTTAGATATGAACCATTATCACATTGACGTCGACTTTGACATGGTTGTATGTCGAGCAATGTTTTAAATTTCTATACAAAATTTTGTGACAGCATACATTAATGTTGTGTTCATGTCCTATATTGTTTCCAGATTTATTTTTTCAAACATCTTAAAAATGTGTTATGCCATCCGATCCACCGATGGCACAACAAGGGTGGGTGCACCGTAAGCATTCCCAATTAGAGGGAAGCACCGGCTCAACGCAAGAGTGAAAGACAAGACCATCCAAACTGCACTTGTTAATCTGTTTATTCCTTTACTTTGCCTCGGAAAAATATGTCACTTATTTTAACTGTAACTTTGTATCCGGTGCCACAAAGCGTGAAGCTTCATGTAATTAACGGAGGCACCAAGTTTCCTCCTCCTATTTTTCTTTCCATTTTCGCACGCCGTCCTCGTTTTTTCACAGGGGTTCCGCGCCAAGTGGCTAGCTGCTTGGAGTTCCATTTCAGAGGAGTGGAATATTAAAAGGAGAACAAAGTGGACTCAGTGCAAGATCAGGGAAACTTCCTGCTGCTGTAAAATAGGCTGAGGATTTCCTGGAAGCGTTCGTGCCTAGGAAACACAGCGACGTCTCGATCGACCATGCTCGGACCGGGTCAATCTCCATTTGTCAAATGACATGCTGAGCTGTGTGATCGCGACCATGATCAGTGCCAATCTCGACCATGTTTGCTGCACAACAACCATGACAGTGATCACGCAGTCGTGCTGCACAATCTCGACCTCGTGTTCCACAAATACACCGGTCAATTCATCAATCAAAGGGTTCATTGTCTCTCCAAATTGGTCTACGTGCCTGTCAGCTGTTTGAGTTGAACTTGGAAAAACGGGCTCATGCATGCATGCTTGCATGTTGGCGGGCCGGAGATAATATCATTCGGTTGTTGACAGGCCTCTGAATTTCTGGTTGGTGAGACTGAGACGCTCCTATGCGACACCGAAGCGGGGGAGCGCATGCGGCGGCCGTAGTTACGCTCGTAGCTGTCTGGTAGTTAGGCTGCAGCAGGCGGCACGTGTGTAGGAGTAGTCGTTGTTGAACAGTTCTGGTCCTCCGAGCAACTTTAATCCGATTCATTTCGTCCGCGTGTATCTGCGTAGGTAGATCGATACGAACATAAAATACGGTTCAACGCGATGATTTAAACGTACGCCCATCTATTTTTTATCTGTCCGTGATCCATTCCAGATTCAAATTTAGGTCGTATTTGTACCGGCACAAACATGCGTCTCGTTTGTGTGCCACTTCCCCTGGCACACCTGTTGGCGGCTCAATCTTGAACTTTGCATGGAAAACAAATTTTTTCCTACGAACACCCAAGATGGAGATCAACAGCTAGGAAAGAGAGTGTATCTACATACCTTTGTAGACCGCTAAGTGGAAAGCGTTAAGAAACGTGATTGATGTAGTCGAACGTCTTCGCGATTCAAATCGCAACTCGTCCCGCGATCTAATCACGATCCGTCCCGATCTAGCGCCGAACGGACGACACCTCCACGTTCAGCAGACGTACAGCTCGATGACATCTTCGCCTCCTCGATCCAGCGAGCGAGGTCGGAGTAATAGATGAGTTCTCCGACAACACGACAGCGTGGTGGCAGTGGTGGTGGTGCTGTCCCGGCAGGGCTACGCCTAGCGCTACCTAAATCGCGAACGGAGGAGAAAACGATCTAGGGAGTGAGAGGGGCGCCAAGGGCTTTGTGTGTGCTCTTGGGGCGCTCCCTCCCCTCTATATATATAGGTGGAGGGGCATGGAGATCAGCCCCTCGAAGCCCTAGGGCGCTGCCAAGGGGGAGGAGTTCGACTCCTAGTCCAATTCCCTCCCTTTCCTAAACCTAGTGGACTTTCCACCTCTCCCAAGCCACATGGGCCTTGAGGGATTTGTGCGCCTGGCCCAATAAGGCCAGGGCGCCTTCCCTCAGCCCATGCAAACTCTTGGGATGTGGTGGAACCCTTGGTGGACTTCTGGACCCCTCCAGAAGTTTTCGAAACCTTTTAGAAGCTTCACGATAAAATACAGGAAAAACCTGAAACTTTTTCGGTAGCCAAAATATGATTTTCCATATATAAATATTTACCTCCGGACCATTCCAGAACTCCTTGTGACGTCCGGCATCTCATCTAGGACTCCGAACAACCTTCGGTCACCAACATACATAACTCAACAATACCAAACCGTCAACAAACATTAAGTGTGCAGACCCTGCGGGTTCGAGAACTATGCAGACATGACCGAGACACCTCTATGGTCAATAACCAATAGCGGGACCTGAATGCCCATATTGGTTCCACTAGTAGAAAACAGACCTTTCGCCCCGAGCATTAGTCCCGGTCTGGTTACGAGCCGGTACTAAAGATGGTATTAGTCCCGGTTCGTGCCGGCTCCAACGGCTAGGAGCAGGGCGACCTTTAGTACCGGCCCATGAGGGATCTTTAGTACCGGTTCGTGTCACGAGCCGGTACTAAAGGGGGCGTGGCAGGCTTTTGGTCCGACTTGGGCCCCGCGTGCATCTTTAGTACCGGTTGATGACACCAACCGGTACTAAAGGTTGCCCTTTAGTACCGGTTGGTGTCACCAACCGGTACTAAAGACTTCCTACATATACGCTTCGTCCACAACCGATCGAAGGGACTCTCATTTCTATGTTTTCTCCCCTGTTCTTCTTCTTTCTCGATGCTCATCTAGGGTTTCTTAATGGCCTGCATGATTTTATTCGTGTGGCTGAGGCACACAAGACCGAATGGTTTCATGTGTTGTCCATGTCGTGACTGTAAGAATGATAGGAATTAATCTACCTCAAAAACCCTTCACTACCACCTGCTGAAGTCCGGTTTCATGTCTGGCTATAGCTGTTGGACCAAGCACGGAGAAAGATGGGTTATAATTGAATACAATGAAGAAGAAGAGGATGATGACAACTATCCTTTCACCGATACAAGAATGGGGGAAGCTAAAGAAGAGGCATCAATGGGGGAAGCTGAAGAAGAGGCATCAGATGAGCCCGCTGATGATTTGGGTCGGGTCATTGCACATGCAAAGAGAAACTACGAAAGTGATAAGGAGAGGTTGAAGTTGAAACGCATGTTAGAGGATCACAAGAAATTATTGTATCCAAATTGTGAAGATGACCAGAAAAAGCTGGGTACCACGCTGGAATTGCTCCAAATAAGTACAGACGGCATGAATCCTTTTGGGGAGCAGAGCTCCAGTCACAGCACCTGGCCCGTGACTCTATGTATCTACAACCTTCCTCCTTGGTTGTGCATGAAGCGAAAGTTCATTATGATGCCAGTGCTCATCCAAGGCCCTAAGCAACCCGACAACGATATTGATGTATACCTAAGGTCACTAGTTGATGAACTTCTACAGTTGTGGAAAAACCAGGTGTACGTGTGTGGGATGCGCACACACAGAAGGAAATTGACCTACGAGCGTTGCTGTTTGTAACCATCAATGATTGGCCTGCTCTTAGTAACCTTTCAGGACATACAAACAAGAGATACAATGCATGCACGCACTGTATAGATGATACCGAGAGTATATATTTGGATAAATGTAAGAAGAATGTGTACCTGGGACATCATCGATGATACCGAGAGTATATATCTTAAGACAGGCAGGCAATCATTTTCAAAGGTGAGCCAGATAACCGGAAGAAGCCTGGCCTCCGTACTGGTGAAAATATATTTGATATGGTCAAGGATTTACAGGTAATCTTTGGAAACGGTCCTGGCAGACAATCTGTTCCGAATGACGCCAACGGACACGCACCCATGTGGAAGAAGAAATCTATATTTTGGGAACTTGAATATTGGAAAGCCCTAGAGGTCCGCAATGCAATCAACGTGATGCACATGATGAAGAATCTTTGTGTGAACCTGCTAGGCTTCTTGGGCATCTATGGAAAGACAAAAGATACACCGGAGGCATGGGAGGACAAGCAAAGAATTAACGAAAAATGGCATGCCTCCAAAGCAGTATCAATGTCCTGCCAGCTACGCTCTTACGAAAGAAGAGAAGGAAATCTTTTTTGAATGCCTGCTCAGTATCAAGGTCCCGTCTGGCTTCTCGTCGAATATAAAGGGAATAATAAATATGGAAGAGAAAAATTTCAAAATCTAAAGCCTCATGACTGCCACGTGATTATGACGCAATCACTTCCAGTTGCATTTAGGAGGCTTCTACCGGAAAATGTTCGATTAGCCATTGTGAAGCTATGCGCATTCCTCAATGCAATTTCTCAGAAGGTAATTGATCCAAAAATCCTACCAAGGTTACAGAATGACCTGGTCCATTGTCTTGTCAGTTTTGAGTTGGTGTTCCCTCCATCCTTCTTCAATATTATGACGCGCGTTCAAGTTCACCTAGTCGAAGAGATTAACATTCTGGGTCCTGTATTTCTACACAATATGTTCCCCTTCGATAGGTTCATGGGAGTCTTAAAGAAATATGTTCATAACCGTGCTAGGCTAGAAGGAAGCATCGCCAAGGGATATGGAACAGAGGAGGTTCATGGGAGTCTTAAAGAAAAATATCAAATGAAGTCAGAAAGGATTGAAAATTGATGATGTGCCTTTGAATGGTGCATATTGAACACAAAAAAATTATGGAGTTAAAATAACTTATTACAAATGAAATCCCTTTGTAATAGATGAGTTTTCGTCCGAAACCCTCATACTTCGAAAGAGATTGTCCAATTTGTACACGAAGTGCATCCAGTTTTTGCCGTAACCCTCTCAACTCTTTAGAAGTTGCTATGTGGGTGAAATTATGATGTCATGCCAAGTTACAACCTTTTCAGAGTTTATTTGTACTGCTTTTCAAATTTACGGTCATTTAGCTCAAAATAAATTATTAAATGCATGAAAAATATTAAATGAAGTCAGAAAGGGTTGAAAATTGATGATGTGCCTTTGAATGGTGCATATTGAACACACAAAAAGTATGGAGTTAAAATAAGTTATGAAAAATGAATTCCCTTTGTAATAGATGAGTTTTCGTCCGAAATCCTCATACTTCGAAAGAGATTGTCCAATTTGTATACGAAGTGCATCCAACTTTTACCGTAACCCTCTCAACTCTTTAGAAGTTGCTATGTGGGTGAAATTATGATGTCATGCCAAGTTACAACCATTTCAGAGTTCATTTGTACTGATTTTCAAATTTAGGGTCATTTAGCTCAAAATAAATCATTAAATGCATGGAAAATATCAAATGAAGTCAGAAAGGGTTGAAAATTGATGATGTGTCTTTCAATGGTGCATATTAAACACACAAAAAGTATGGAGTTAAAATAAGTTATTAGAAATGAATTTCCTTTGTAATAGATGAGTTTTCGTCCGAAACCTTCATACTTCGAAAGAAATTGTCCAATTTGTACACGAAGTGCAGCCAGTTTTTGTCGTAACCGTCTGAACTCTTTAGAAGTTGCTATGTGGGTGAAATTATGATGTCATGCCAAGTTACAACCTTTCAGAGTTCATTTGTACTGCTTTTCAAACTCGAGATATGACATTTCAAATACCATTTAATCAAATTGTCTTATACAACAGTTTAAGATGTTCAAACGTGCATGGAAATTCCATAAACAGATTCTTTATATTTTTCTGATATTTTTTCATATATTATTTATTTCCATTGGAGTCATAGATTTTTTTCTATGATTTTCAAAACTTTAGGATTTTTCTGAAAATAATAATTAATAAAGAATTAAAAAACCTTTAGTACCGGTGCGAGGCACGCACCGATACTAAAGGTCCATCGGCCCGCGCATTTTTGGGGTGGACCTTTAGTACCCGTGCGTGGCTCGAACCGGTACTAAAAGGTCTTTAGTACCGGCACGTGCCACGCACCGGTACTAAAGGTCCTCCATAGAATTTTTTTGGGTTTTATGAAAAATTAGTGATTAAACGATAAGAAAACGTTCTCATAGGAAATTGTCGACGATGCCCGGCCCGCATCCTCGTCGTCGAGTAGTCCACGAGAGCCTGCTTGATAGGCGCCATGTCCGGGACTCGGCTCCGCCGGGCTGGCACTAGGAGGTGCTACCTTCCCGGCTCAGAGGTTGGTGAGGAATGCAGGTATCGTCGTCGACCCGGACCTTCTGTGGTGGCGGTCACGCGGGCCACTTTCGGTGCGGAGGGAGCGGGCACCCGCGTATGGTTCCTTATCTTTGGGTGTCCACCGCCGGCGACTCAAAGACCGGTAGTGAACCGAGTTCACCGTTCTCAACTTTGGATTCTAGGATATTCGATCTGTATTAGTGATCTTACAAGATAATATTCGAGATATATTAGTTAATATTTGATGATGCATTAACTGAATTATTCGGGATGATGTATTAGTGATATTATATTCGAGGTTATTATAAATATTAATGTATTTGTGATATTTTATCGGTATAATGCGTGTGTGACTTTCGGCCTATTGTTGCTCCTTGTGTGAGTTTATGTATGTTCTTGATGGAGGAATCCCGACTGTTATCGTGGGGGCGCCTCCTCTTTTTTCTCTTCTTTGCGATATACTCGTCGATATATTGCGCAAGAAGAGAAGAGGGGAGGCGTCCATCACCGGCGGTCGAACTATTACTGTGAGAGATTGCCCACCAACATATATACACCACCATATCAGTGTGAGAGAGAGCGCACCAACACAACCATGAGATATGAGAGTTACTTAAGGAAAGCCTCGATGGACCGAAAGTCACACACGCATTAGGATCCAAAGCGTGCCGTAATTTTTGATCTGACTTATTCGGGATGATGTATTAGTGATATTATATTCGAATTCATTATAAGTGTATTTGTGATTTGCAAGTCATTCCGGTAAAACATAGGGAATTTTTTCTATGTCATTGCTCGATATATGAAACGGGTTGACTTTAGGTTTGTTTCGGCTCATTATGTGTCTTTCAGTGAGGGAGAGTGTCCACCATACACACACACATGCCGTCTATTCTACAATCGATGAAGCAAGTATTCTTCCTGTAGATCGATTTGGTTGGTGTATCCACAGACATGTTGTCTCCACCTAAGAGCCCGATGGCCGAATCGGCGCAAGGTTCATCCCGCAGATCTTGTGCTTGGGATTGTGATGTTCTGTTCATGTAGTACATTTTAGTTTTGTTCCTAGGATTGATTTGCTCATCTGTGGTTTTGGCATGGATTGGCAATGTTTTTATTTATTATATATTTGGTTGTGGATGTGAGATTATTTATGTCTTAGGTGTAGTAGATATGTTTGATGTTTCAACAAGTCTATTGTATGACATACACTGATTTGATGCTTGTTTTTGTTGAAACGATTTTATGTACTTCACCGAGTTGTAGTTTTGTATTGCTCCTCCATGTTGTTGTTGTACTTCACTTGTGTAGTACATTTGTACTTCTTATTTTATTCACAGTTTTTCTTTATGTTGTAGTGTGGTGAGTTTTATTGTATATTTTCATAACTGTTGTGATTTTAGGGTTTAGAATTGGCCACATATGTATTTCTTTCACAAATATGCTTTACACTGCTCATGATAATACATTGCTTTTTATTTTTCCCATATTGCATTGTAGTGCTAGCAGAATTGTTGTATTGCTTTAGTAGTTTCCTTTGTACTTCTTGTTGCAATTGTTCCAATCTTTTGTTTTCTGTATTGTTGTACTGCTTTCTAGCATTGGTGTAGTACTTCTGTTTTTGTTGTGTTTATTATATCAATTATATTGATTTCCTTTTGCGTAGCGGATACAGTTGACGGTGTTGCATCATCTGAAACTTATTCATTGTCTTCTTTGATTTTGTTTGCAGAAGATTCTGTTTCCCGATCAGAAAATGATATATCAGATGTTCTATCTGAACTTTGCTTAGAGTTTGATGGTAATAAGGTTGATGAGGCTACGAAAACGCCCGAGGACATTCGTGCTGCGATTACGCCTGAGGACATTCCTGCTGTGAATATGCCTGAGGACATTCCTGCTTGCAACCGGAGGTCTAAGGCATTGAATGACAGGCAAAGTCAGCCTGCCAGCAATCCTTCTAGCCCTGTTGGAAGGGGTGAGCATGATATTGGCTCTTTGGAACTTTCGGAGACGCAGTCACAGCCCGTTGATGGTACAGAGGCTGTGACTTAGCCCGAGGATATCGATGATCAGCTGGAGGCTGAGAAGTTAAGGGTGGTGGAGAAAATAGCAGTTGCTCGAAATCGCAGGTCGATGGCATTGCACGATATTCCATCTCAATGAACGGATACAGTTCTTCATGATAGTGCTGGTGTTCCTGATGGCCCTCCGAGTCCTATAAACCATGTCCCTGTAAAAAAGAGTAGGAAAACTTGTAGGAAGGTAAAGACACCTCCTGACGCTCCAGTACGCAGAAGCCCGCGTGTTCTGCCTAGACAATCACATGATGTCGATGGTAAACGGCAAAGTCCTAAAGGTATTTAGAGAGGCAGCTCTGCAAATCTTAATCCTGCTGCTGCAAAAAAGGTGAAGGCAGCTAACCAGGCTCTGTCCAAGGGTAAGGCACCCGTTGATAAGAAGAAGAATGATGTTCTTAAGGGTAAGGAGAAGGTTTTGTCCAAGGGCCAGCAAACTAGAGGTAGCACAAAGAAGTTACCTCGTGCTACTCGCAAATCTGTGCGTTTTGCAAAGGATGATGATTTTGAGTCTGATGAGGGTGATGATGGTGATGAAGAAGGCGACGATGACGAACCTTATGTTTTTGAAGAGGTTTCTGATTTTGGAGATGATATCGGGAAGGTGATTTTTTATTTCATTATTTGTTGTCAAGTGTTTCTTGCATAATATATTCTATATTTCCCTTTGATGTTATGATTGAACTGCCAATTGTGTAGTTACTGTACTTCTTATACTCTCCATTGAAATTTCCCAGTCTAGTTTTATTTTATAATTTCATTTTTTGTGTATAGTTATTTTCATCTTTATTAATTTGTGTTATTTTTTAAAAAATTTTAGTATGAGTTTGTGAAGAGGCCTTTCAAGAGGAAGAGAGGCGAGGAAGGTGACCCTAGCAACAAAGTTGAAAAGGTGGCGAAAAAGCGCTTCAACACCACTATTAGGTGCTCTTTGAAGGAGTTTGCTCTTTGTGTTGCGTTGTTGAAGGAACGTCACTTGAATGTTCTTGATACTGCTGAGCTTGGTCATATCAAAGACTTCAACATCAAATCCAACATTAATCGCCGTCTTGCTTGTTTTCTGATGTATAATATTGATCCTAGGACCATGATCCTTGATCTTGGTGGAAACAAAGTTCTGGAGATCAATGCAGATGTCATTGAGAAGCTTTTTGCACTGCCTAATGGTGACAACTCTCCTCCAAGGCCTTCAGATGATTATGGTGCTTCTTTGCTTAGGATTCCAAGGAATAAAGATATAAAAACTGATGAGCTTTGGAATATTCTCTCACAGCTTGTCGATGATCCTCTTAGGGATGGCCTTGCTCTGAAGGTGTTTGGTCCGATTTTGTACAACAAGTTTTTCTGCCGAGGGTATTCTCTGCGTGTGAAGAAGGAGGCGACAATGGTTGAAGACTTTGGCATTGCCAAGTTTAAAAACATGCATATTTGACAGCTGATTGTTGACGAGTTGAGACTTGCTATTGAAGCCTGGCAGAAAGCAGGTGCAGATTGGAGAGCTCTTCCTGGTTGTCTTATTGTGCCTATTCTATCTTATTTGGACTGTTTGGACCACCGTTCCATTGACCGTAAAGATAAGAGGCTCCCCCGTGCCATCTACATGGATCCTATGAAGCTTATGAAACTTGCCAATTTGGATATCTTGAAGAAAGGTGGCCCGGATCCTAGATCTTGGATCTTTGGCAAGTTGCCGGTGAGTTCTTTAGTACCATCCTTTGTAGTGCAATTCTTTTAGTTGTAAATATTATACTTTTTGGTGTTGTCCTGTTTTCTTAATTAGTAATTAATCTTATGTAATGTTTGGAGGTAGGTGTTGGGGTAAGAGGTTGGGGGGGGGTTGGGGTGGGGTTCTCCCCCCCATATTTGGTTAACAAAAATAGAATATATAAATACTGTCACCACATCCGACTCACACAAAATTATTATGTATGCATCTGTTTGTACTGCTTTGCATATATTGTTTGTACTGCTTTAGTGTTCATCTCAGCACACTCACACAAAGTTATTATGTATGCATCTGTTTGTACTGCTTTGCATATATTGTTTGTACTGCTTTAGTGTTCATGTGAGCACTTCTTGTTCATTTAGTATTGCTTTGTACTTCTTTTTTATATTTGTTAGGTTATTATACTTTTTATATTATTTAACTTTTGTTTATTAGTGTATTATTTTGTGGTATAACATTTTTTACTCTCTTTTTGTAGTGGAAGGGGCGCAACGACATTATCTATTTTGATGAAAGCTTTGAAGTGACTGGTACCAATTATTGTGTGTATCCCAAGAAGAGGAACTTTGAACTGTCTTCAGGAATTATTCACGCTAGTAGGCGTAAGTTTGCAGGAAGCAGTAGTGCTGCAGGGGTTTCATCTGAAGGAGTGGGTACTTTGTTTGATTCCACTTTCCAAGAGCTTGATGCTGCAACAGCAAAGGCAGTTCAGTTGTCACTTCAGCTGCCTACCACCAGCAGCCGTCTGAGCAGCACTGCTGGAGTTTTGTCCCGTGAGCTTGCATTTAATGAAGATGCTCACAGGATTATGTTGGATGCTGACGCTGTCAATCTTGATCACTTGCAGAAATCTTTATCCCAGATCCAGGATGGTTTTGTAATGTACAAGACCATGCAAGATGGTCGCTGCAAGCCTTTCGAAGAGCACGCACAAAAGTATCTCACGGAGATTGTGAAGGAAGATGGTCCTACTTCCGACGGAGATGCTCGTGCTGCTGCTGCCGGAGTGCATACATGTGCTGGTGGGAAGGGGAACACAATGATTCTATTGTTCCTCATGTAGATAAGGTGAGATATCTTTTGTACAAGTTTGTTTCTGTTTTACTATGATTTCTTAATTCTTTGTGTTTCTGTTAGGTGAGTACTGATGGGCCAAAATTATCTCAAATTTGTGCCCTTGAGCATCATGTGGCGTCCAGTGTTTCGACGCCAGAACATCATCATGAAGAGACAGATGTAGAACTTACTGGTGATGTTGGAGTTGTGAAGAAACCAAAAGCTGGTGTTGCTGAAGCTGCTCATGAAGATCCAGTTGAAGTTGCCGCTGGTCATAGTGATTCTACTCCAGTCACAGCTGCTCTTGAGAAGACATCCGCTGCTGTTGATGTCGGCATTGAGCGCGAAGCTGTTCCTGTATCGGATGCACACGAGATCCCATCTGTTGTTGTGCCGGATCTTGTAGCTAAAGCTGCGCCATCTTCTGCAGGCAAATACATAGGCAAGAACAAATAATGTCCACACCCATCTCTAAGCTTTACACCTTTTGTTATTGCGATGATCTTTGAGTGTGTGCTGTATGTTTATGGGAAGGGGGTTTCTTTTGTGAAAAAATGTACAATATGTGTTTCGGGAAACATTTGTGATACTTATAATATGTTTATATCGGTGTAATCGATGCTGTGCTTCTGTGTCCTGATGCCTTTGTGCTTTACATTGTGTATGTATGTTGTACTGCCTTTCCCCTTGTTGAAGGTATATGTGTACTGCTTTTAGTGCTGTACTTCTTGTTAGCTACAGTAGCTCAACTCACTAGCATATCTTGATTTCAGAACTGCATTTGCAGTTGTTTCTGTACTGTTTTAGTTCCACACTGCTTTATATCTGTACTTCTTGTGTATCTATAGTAGCTACACTTTTCATTATGTCATGAGGTTCTGTACTTCTCGTAAAGTTGTTTATGTACTTCCTCTACCTGTATATTCTGTACTTCTTTTAATGTACTTCTTTTTCTGCAGGTGCTGATGATTTTGATGATTTGATACAAGATCAGGTTAACATTCTAGATTCTGTTGAAAGGTTTTACAATGCAGTTACTTCTATTGAAGATAAGGACAAGATTGCGTATGTTTTGTATTCTTATTTCCTTTGTTCTATCTTTTTTCATGGTTTTATAATTTTTTTATTTGACCTGTGTCCTTCTGATTATTATGCGGTACATAATAGTTTTCAGTGAAGAAGTTATGTTTGAGAATAACTATTGCAAAGCTGCCGTATTGGATATTGCTAAAGCGTTTCGCCCTGATGGCATGCTTGGCACAGAAGCAGTGTCTGTTGGGATCTATATTTTATCAGAGAGGTATAAAGAATCGGAAAAGTTGGTTGTGCCCTACTGGATCACTGTAAGTTTGTTTCTTATATTTAATCTTTTGGCTATCTTTTTTTGCTTGCTACTTCATTTTTGTGAGCGTACCTTTTGTTTATGCTTGCGTTATTTAATATTTTTGTGCAATCTAAATTGTATCGTGGAGATATATCTGCTCCCGTGGTTAAATGGTTTTCAAAGAGAGTCGGAGACGAGCGTATTGACAAGAAGGATATTGTGAGTAAATTATAATTCTGGTTATCTTGTGTGTGTGGTTTTGTTTTTGTGTTTTTACTGACTTTTTGTTATTTTGCTTGTGCTTTATCTTGTTTCGCAGATTGTGTTCCCAACGTTAGATCCTCCTCCTCCCAAAAGGCATCCAGCTGAGTCAGCTGGTATTGGTCACTGGGTGACCATCAGCATAGACATAAAAAGACGGTGTTTCCAGTATATTGATTCTCTGTACGACAAGGATGACCAGGATGGGTGGACCATTTTCCTGAAAATGGTGAAGAATGTTAAGATTCTCTGGAGGGCTGTTAGCAATAAAATGGATATCCCTCTAAAACCTGATAATATCGACAGTTTTAAGACCAGATATATGAACACAGAGAAACAAGAAGATGGGTGAGGCATGCGCACATTTTTTCTTATCACACACTTCTTTTTGCTAGATGGATAACACTTTTTTTCAGTTCATTCACATTAGTGTTTTTTCCTTTTGCTGTGTATGAAGGTGTTCTTGTGGGTTTTTCATGCTGCCGACTGTTCAGTCGTGGAATGGTAAAGAACTTATGAACTTTGCACATGCTGACATTGCCAACATGAAGAAGACCATGCTTTATAGTTGGGCTATGTCTGGTCATTTCAATATTGATTTTAACAAGCTGTTCGGTTATCATCCAGGTTAGTATTTACTAGTTTTGTGTTTTGTTCTAATCAGCCTGTTATATAAAATTCTTACCTGCACTTCCAGTTGCATCATTATTGTACTTCTTGTAGCTGTGATATAGCCATCATAGGAGCAGTGTTATCTGTACTTCTTTTTGCTACTTTTGTTATACAAGTTTTGTGCTAGATCACTCTCTTTTATGGTTTCACATGTCTCTCATGATATTTTGTACTTCATTTTTTTATTTTAATTTTTTGTCTTTGTCAATTTAATGCAGGTGAATGTATGAACGTTGGGGATGAAAGATTGTCACTGTTTGAGACCCAAATGGTAAAGCCTTCTCATGAAGTTATTACTATTAGTAGCCAAGAAGATGTCAAGGTTCTGAAAGAGAAGCCCGTTGTTACGAAAACGCCGTCCAGCAAGAAGAAGCCGTCTTTAGAGTCTAATTCAGATTTTGAGAAGCTTGCTGTTGGACATGAATCTACTGACACCGATGACTTTGTTAGGCCAGTAATAACCACAAGGTCCGGCAGGCTAGCTCATGGTAAGTAGGGGACAATTTTTCCTGCAAAGAAGATTAAGAAAGCCCCCGGGATTGACTCTGCGAAGTTATTGTCCAATGATCGTGCGCCAAAGAAAGCAAAGAAGTGGAGTCAGCCGGTTGAGCAGCTAAGGCCCGTTGAGTACACTAATATCCAAAATGCTAGGCTTTTGAGGGATTTCATGCTAAGCAAGAGTGCAATTAAGAAGTATAAAGAGTGTGTTCTTCTTGATCTTACTAGTTTTGCTAATATTTTAGATGTTTAGTTAATCATGTGCTTCGTAATAGTATATTCTTATTCTTTCTATTTTTTCTTTTTTTCTTGCTGCCATGTTTTTTGTCCTTTAAAAGCAAGTACCCTGCTTTTGGTTAAATAAGTTTGTGCTGAATTCTGATAGTGATTCTAGTACTTCTCAAAGTTCTATTATTGTACATCTTGGTTTTGTCTTTTTGTACTCCCCTAATTTCAACCTTTGTACTGCCATGTATTGCTTAAACATGTACTGCCTTCATTAGCTTCTTCTGAATTTTAGATGTAATCATTTTAATAAGTTATGTTAATTTAATTCGTTTTATCTTCATTTTTGCCAATTGCAGAACAACTTTTGCTAGGTTCGTTCATAGTGTTGATGACACTGGTTTTGAGGTTAAGACAACTTTCACCGGTGAAGATTTCGTAAGGAATTTTGCTCAATATGGGCAGATCGAAGGCGAGATGATGGACTTTGTCATTTCTAGCTTTAATTCTGATGCAACCATGAGTCATGTTTTTTCTTCTGGGAAGCGTGTACGTTTGAGCTCGTACTTCGTTGCGGTAATGTTTTTGATTCTATTAGCAAGTTTCTCTTATTTCATGTGTATGTTATTTTTCTTTTTGTATTTGATGTGTACCCTGTATTTTCTGATCTTAAAGCACTTTTTCTTTGATGTGCAGTATGTTTTTGAACTGGATAATTTGACGAACACCAAGAAATTTGATCCGAGGCAGGAGTTAGGTCGTTCCACAATTTGGTGAAGCCTTCACAAAATCTTTTGTTGGCAGACTTGGTTAGTATAGTTTGTTAAAATTTTCATTTAGGTGTTAGCATGTTCTTTTTTCTTCTTGTTTTTGCGGTGTACACAGTTGTTTGATCTGTATATGTAACTACTTCTTACACATCTGGTTGTTATTTTTAAAAATAGATCTTGCTCCCCAACTGTAAACATGTTGGTACTTCAAATACTTTCCACCATTCGTTGTACGTTCTAAAGAAATACCGTAAGACATTTGATGTCCTGGAGTCATTAAATTGGCCGACAAGAAGCAGCACTCAAATAACAAAGAGCGGGTTCCACAAAGTTGATGTAAAAGAAATTGTGAGTTTATGCTACTTTACTTTTATGTTTATAATATTTTCTTGTTCCATTTTGATATTTTAGTAAACGGTTTGTTACACTTCAAGGATTGAGTTCACCTTTGTTTTTACAGGGCAAAAGGTTTGATGCTGTTATGCAAGCTGTTTATGGCAAAGAAGCGTGCAGGAAGAACAATCTACCGTGCTGGAGCAAGGTTGCAGATAAACCCCACTACTTGATGTCTGCTCAACAGGGAGTTAATGAGTGTGGTATCTATTGTCTCAAGTTTGTGTGCACGTTCGATGGGGATCGATGCGTTGAGCATATCAAGAACTACGATGTTTGTCCCTGCATACTACCCTTTTTGTTTTATGAAGCGAAAAATATTTTCTTTATATTTGTTTTTTTGCCACTCATTGTGCTAACATTTTTATTTTTTGTCGTAGGACCTTTATGAGGACTGGAAGGCTGAGTACATGGTAAGAGTTCTTTTCCATGAGGATAACAAGGTGCCTCTTGAGGACCTTCCGAAGGAAATCCAGTGCCTCTCCCGTACTTCTACGTTGTCAACACAGGGTGAAGAACTGCTGCTGATGTTAACTCAGCTCCCAGCTGAATGATTTGATGACGCACAATATGTAGTGCGACTACGATATGTGTTAGACAATGTGTCCTTTTTGTAATCTAGATGATCTGTCGTGTGAAGAACTACTTTATTTTTTGTTTTAGCACTATGTTCTGAAGTTTTTATTTGTGGGAATATTGTCGCCTTATCAGTACGCAAAACATCTATATTTAGTGTGAATTATGCTGAAACATTTGGCATAAATTTTTCAAGTTATTGAAAATATATTCTTGTACTTCCACTATTGCTTATTGTACTTCCTACAGTTGTATTTACTGTACTTCTATTTCAACACATATTTTTTACTCAAAATGTATTCTTTATAGCATCATTTTTGTCCTGGAAGCATTTTTACTGAATAATTCATTTTGTTAAATATAATAGAATATTTTACTTGTTATGGAAGGGGGGTAGGGGAGGACCCCCTTACACTGTCTTGTACCCGAGTGAACTTGTACCCCCATCTGTCTTAGCGCGAGGCCGAGCTGGGTGGGATTGCGGCGAGCGCTAGCGAGGCATAGGCCCACCCGGTGAGGCCGAGGTAGGAACGAGCCATAGTAGGCGACGACGCGGCGTGCCATGACGTCGCATGTGGAGGCGAGTCCGTCAAACCGGAGCCTCAACATCTATCTTAGGGGGTTGTGTGTGTGTGTGGGGGGGGGAGGTGGGTGTGGTTAGGCACCATTTTATATACGTTTCTAAAAGGAAGGCAAACAGAAATGAACAGAAACATTTTTACTATATGCGAAGTCGAGGCGTATAGTCACTGGTGTAGTACCTTGATTTTTTTAAAGTACTTTCTTTTTCAAAATTATAGAACTAATGTCATAATAGAACCTGTACTTTCCTTAGTGATACGGTTATACTTCTTTATCTATGTATTCTATATTTATTTGAAACTTGTTGTTTGTTAAAATAATACTTGCAAAGTCTGTTATGGGTTTTATAGAATCAGATCAATTTTCAATGTCAATGTATTTGTTTATATATCAGTCATGACTTACATTAGCACATTACCATATAACTTTTTACAGCAATATAACAAGTAAATTGTACTTATCTATCCAAATCAGCATATTTTTATGTCTGAAATGTATATATCATCTATGTTCTCAGAGTAATATACAACCCATGAGGCAATATGACAAGTTAATATATTACACAAGCTAATCAACATTTCTTTAATCTAGAGCTACTCCTTGTTGGTGGTTGTTTTGGCGCTTGATTATTGCTATTGTATCTTGCTTTTTTTGGGTGGGGGAGGTGGTGTTCGTTCTTCCTCTTCTTCGATGTCCTCTTCATCAATATCATTGTCTTCATCATCATCCTCTTCTTCTCCTTCCTGTTCATTGTCTTCCTATTGTTCTTCATCATCATCATCATCATCATCATCATCATCATCATCATCATCATCATCATCATCATCATCATCATCATCATCATCATCATCATCATCTTCTGCAGTGGACATATTATTGTTCTTCTTAGATTTCCGATTTATTTTCTTTGCTATCTCCAAAGCAGCTTTGATCACTAGACAACTTAGAATGTTGTGCCCTGGCCCAATTTGCTTGCATCCCTGGCATATCCTTTTGCTTTTTTAGTCAGTTGTTTCTTTTCATCTTTGGGAAATTTTGTTGGACACGACCTAGCATTGTGCCCTGACCCAATCTCGCCGCACATACCACATTTCCTCTTCCCTGTTTCAGTTTTCTCATCTGTTTTTAGGACTGCTTCTTCAAGCTTCATTTTCTTTCCAACCACCGATGGTCTCGATTCAGCTGTGTTCTTATACCCGCCGCCCTTAGTTTTTGATATTGGTGGGGGTAAGATAGCCTTAGTTATAGATTGAGCATTGCATCCAGTACTAGGCATGTCATCATCATCATGCGATGTTCTCGGCATGTTTGTTGATAAGTCAGGCTCAAACTGGTTTATATCTGGTGGAGTGCATGCATGCATCATCATCATCATCAGCTGCTGTTGATGAACCCATTGCTTCAACCCTGTTTAACGCTTCTAGCAGGCCAGCTTTTGCTGTTACGTGCTGGTCGTCTAACTTGCCTCCTGTTCTCACAACTTTCAAAGCTATTTGGAGAAGTTTATCTTGTTGATGTAGGAACGAAGACCCGTCAAATTATTCAGTCTTGTAGTCTCTCCTGTCAAATGTTTCCCTTGCCTTCGCTTTCGTAGTGTACCTCTTTAGGATGTAGATATCTGGCACACTCTTCACTCTCAGGTGCTCGAGCATTGCAATTATGTGCACGCAGAACATACCTAGGAGCAGGTAGTTTTTGTGCATGAAAAAACAATTAGTTTTCATCATGAAAAAACCATAAATAGTAAATTCACATTTTGTATATTTTGGAATTGGACGTGTAAAAATTATTTATGTTCTCTGTCTATTTTTACCTGCATGCTCAAACAGCTTGCACTCGCAGCTGTATTCCTCAGTCTCAGTGTTCGCAACAACTTTGAACTCATGATTTGACCATGAGAATGTATCCGTTGGCTCATGGTAGGTCACAAGATAATTATGTCCGTCAACTGTAGGATCCTGACTTGTTTTTATGCGGAAGAGTGTGCTATTTTTAAGTTTTCTCCTGAACTCGGTGAATACGGCTTTTGTATAGTGCTCATTGAACTGCTTCTCAAAACCGTAATGAGTTCTTGTATTTGGTTCTGTCTGCAAAATGTTTAAGCAAGTGTGTCAGTATGGGTTGTATGGAAATATCAAGTGCAAGAAGTTGTTGTACTTCTGTAAACTGTAACAACTGTACTTCTTCCTTATATTATTTCTGTACTTCCCCAAAAACTGTAATCTACCACTTCTTTTTACAAAGACAAAAGAAATTTGAATTGATAGCTTACCATTGATGTCAATGTCTGTGCATTTTCAACTTGCCTTCTTGAAAATATGCAGTTGTTTACTTGCTCAGCAAATCGGTGCAGGTTTTGGTCCTGTTTGACAAATCTATTCTTGAGTATATAGTTCATACTTTCGCTTCGTTGAGTCGAAGTCATCCTTGTAGAGAAAACCTCTTTGAAGTAAGCTGATATCCATTCCTTCCTATCTGCCCACATGTGCAGAATCATGTGATCATCATGAAGCTTGTATTTATCAACTAGCTGGTGCCAAGCTGCCTCAAATTCAGTTGGCATCAGGGGCCAATTTATGATTGCCTCAAACTCAGCCTTCAAAGTGATGTGCAACTTGTACAAGTATGAAATATGCGAGGCGTACTTGTTTTTTATATGCCATCGGCAAAACTTGTGTGGGGACCTAGTGAAAACTTGTTTTATCGCAGGGGGTCATCGAAGGGCACTGGTCTGATTAGAAAATGGAAGGGGCATCGTTAGGGTTATAAATATAGAACTTCTGATAATATAATGTTTGTATTGCTTGTATAGTAAAATTAGAACTTCTTTTTTGCATAATGTCCCTGAACTTTTGGTATTTTCAAATTAAAAACTTCTGAATTACTTGCAGAGTTATTTCATATAAAAAAACTGCTTTTAGGTAAACTAACTACAATGTCAGTCTATATGTCCACGATCTATATAAACTAGTCGGCAACCCGTGCATTCGCACGGGCTAGTTTTCATAATGTAAGATATGAATACTTAATATTATGAACTATTTCAAGTATATGAACTAATTAGATTTTCCAGTTTTATTGAGCGCTTGGTGTCATTTCATTGATAGGTCATTTCGAAGCATAGGAACTGTGTGGTCTCAAAGCTTCATGAATAAGTGCTTTGTTTATTGTATAGTCATCCATTTCTCATCCATAATTAACAATATATCTTCCAAAAAACAAAATCGAGTCACATACTACATTTCGACATTCAAGTTTAATCAAAGTTTAACCAAAAAAGGGGATCCATCTCACCAAAATTATATTATTAAATTTTCAACGAAATGGATTTTGCAAATGTCTTAGAAAGCCATGTGAGGGCGAAAAGTGAATCATTCTGAAGCTCAAATTTGCACTATCTCTTTCCTTCTCCTTCTTTTGCCTACTTCATTACATGCAGACTTTTTCCTAGTAGTATATATTTTTTTTTTCCAACCCTCTAAATATATTGAAGGCAAACCATTTTAGAAAATTAACTAAATTCACAGAGTATATGCAAAATAGGGACCTCTACGTAAAGTTTAAAAATATTTGAATGCATATTTGTGTATAAATCAACTTGCGTAAGTAGTACTAATTAAAAGTGAACTCTCTTGTTCTAAATGATAGATTTGGGTATATTCATGTTCTGCTAGCCTGAGTTGAAAGCACATCTGCTGGAAGTCATTCTTACTAAGAAAGCTAGTTTATCTATTTACTTGTAAGAAATAGATAAGATTATCAAATTATTAATTATTGTGGCTCTGGGCATTACTTTCTTTGGATTTTTTGAAAAGGAATTCCACTATTGATTTCATATTTTTCCATAATAATAATTCTTATTCCATGTTGACCTGCGTAAATTGGGTCACTAAAACGAACTATGATACAACTACCAATGCTTCTTTCGAGTAATGATCATCCAAACTTTGTGACTGTTCACACAGTTTCCTTTATAAGCCATATCCTAACATCACATTTAGTTGCTGCTATATGCAATCCTAAGAAGTTTCCAGTATTACACAATCTTCAAATTAATCATGATGATCTATTCTCCATAATAATAGTTCAATGGACCATACTAAGTTGCACGCACCATTATTTGTTTTCCTCGTAGTGTTAACATGATGAGGTAGTGCCTTTTGACGACCATATACCATTCTTATGTACTACCTCTGTACATTAATATAAGATATTTTAGGTCATATCATCATGTTTGGTATATAGAGTGGCCATGACTGGGTTGTAGAGAAATCTCAGCTATGTTATTAACTAAAAAATGTAAACCATGTCCTGCTAATTTCTAATAATCGTCACCATTTTCGGGCTATGTATGTATGTATGTATGTATGTATCATTCCCAATGGACTATGACGGACACATGCTACTTGTTGTACCAAGTGAAAAAAATTGTGTAAAGGATAAGTTCTTATTGCCTATCCTTTGTTCTCACAAGCGTCAGCAAACAACTCATGCTCTAGTCCCAGACACTAATTAATCAATACAGATGTAATAACGGATCAACACACCTCAAATCGAAGAGCCCATTCAGGGGTACTTTAACCCATCGAAAGACAATGACGGGCAAAGGCGGATTGTTATGCCTTCTCTTTTCTAGCAGCTGGATCAACAAATCTCCATCGGACGCATTCATAGAAGCATGGAACCCAGAGTAATTCCTGTGGATGTTGTGAGTAAACTAAGCCTATGGCAAGATTGGGGAAGGAGACCGCACTGTTCCTGCTAACTCGCCACAAACATTGGGTTGACAATTGCATCATTATAGCTGTTAGTTGTCCATAATGCATAGTTGCTTATGCATGCATATGTGAATCAACGACTCTTGCTTGCTTGAATCTAGATGCACATGTATCAATGTATACAAAAATAAGTCCAAATATGTGTTCCGTGACATTATCAAAGACAAAGAGGGAATTACTCGTCAGTGCACTACAACAATTATTACATGGGCTCAACCATGCAAAAATAACAAAGTTTGTAATATTACCCATGACTTTTTTCCTGCGCAACATATAATTCCTTGCACCATCTGGCAGATAATGTTCAGTATTGACGTAAAATTGTGGAAAAGCACATGCAGGATTATGGATGGCTATATTATAGGCCTCAAACAGTAGGCTTATCTGGTTTAAGTGAGAGAGCTTTATATATAGAATAATAAATACATGTACAGCTATCGTCGATATAAAATATCTGTGTTGATTTCGATTCCGATAGATCATCTTGGTTACAGTACAACAGAAGGTATCAAATAAACCACATATTAATTGAAGAGACAGGGAGAACAAAAAATTAATGCATGTTCCCATTATTGGTCATACGTGCATCAACTTATATAAACGTGGGTTCAAACATGAAAAGTACAATATGTACTGGCCGTGCACTACAAAAATCATAACATGACATCCTTGTAAAAGATACAGAAGTTGAGATTATTAACCACTTATTTATTTTGCTGTGTACCGTAGAATTCATGGCATCGCCTTAATTTGTGGATAATGTCCAGTCTTGGACATACAAGAATGTATAGAAATCACATGTACAATTATGAATAGTTGTATCAGAGGTCTAACATCACAGGCATCAATAAGTTTGACACCTCTGCTTATATTCCATGACAAATCTAGTATTGCAAATTTTTATACATAAAACTTGTGTTGATATTGATTCCAGTCGGTTATCTCGATGGCGAGAGAGAAATCATCTTTGTTACAGATCAGTAGAAGGTAAAAAAAGTGGAGGCATTTATGAGAGTGCCCAAGACTAAAAATATCAAACAAATTACCACATAAGAATTAGAAGAGGGAGAAGTGGAAGTGCCGTTGTATGTAAATCCCAAGTTCTGTGCCCAATTGCAGCGAGTTGTTACTACTGATAAGGATAAAGAACCCAACATATTGACGATACTGCATGTTTGTGTGTAGAACTGAATACCTATTTGTAAGTAACTGTTGAGTTGCTCCTTCGTGCATCCGCATACCTACACATAGAAATTAGGTCAAATAACAGTTATCTTACGTGAAAGAGAGAGAACCATAACAAATGAGACGTCTCATATATGTTATAATAGTTGTCCTGATAAATATTTGTTTTTGCATATTGTGCAAATAAGATTAATCCAAGGCTGGCAGTTTTACTGAATGACTTTTGTTACACCTAGAAATCATAGCAATGTTATGGGCCCGATGGCACATGGAGGCGGAGATTATGGCATATCTGCCTTGCCCTGTTGCAATATGAATCAATCAGAAGAAGCGACTAGATCTAACTCGCGGTCATCAGAAACTGGAGGAACTTAACATAATCCAATATAGTGGGGTCAAATGACTTGTGGGAATGAAGAAACACAAGCATGGTAGGGCTCTGTATTAGTTGGTGGTTGTGCTCAAAATTGATGTCGACAATGACTACTGTATTATCGTGCTCATTCCCCTTTAATCGCAGCTTCGTTTTGCATCCACATCGCTTTGTCATCTTGTCCCGCTGACGCTTAGATTCAGAAATAGAGGTCGCGTGCTTCCCTTCACGTGTGCAATACAGGTATCTATTGAAACCACTCTTCTGTCCAATTCTTGTTCCAAAGCCAGCGTGCCTGGCGTATCTATTGTAGAACACTTTGCCTGCATCGAAGTCCTTGAACACCATCCCCATCTTTGGTATAAGGTAATCTGGGAGGTCAGATTTTTGCAAAATAAATCCAAAATATACATAAAGATGCCTAAGAAGTGAGTTCCATACAAAACAAACACACATACTTGTACTTCTATGAAAGTACTTTGTTGTACTGCCATGTAACAATATTCTTATACTGCATTATGACACCTTCATGTGAAGAAAACCAGCACACAAAATGTTTTTTTGTTCCAATCAATTGCACAGTGCCAGCGTGACAAACGTGTCGACCGTGTGCCAATACAACACTGAGCAGATAGTTGGAACAGCCATTTGGGTGTGTTTCCGCACTATGTATGGTTTTATTGATCCTTATTAGGCAAAGAAAAATTGTACAGATGCAATCATTTATTACTTGTTCATAGTGCTGTTTTTCATTTTATATAAGTTACTACATATACAGGTAAAAAGGTACTGCTGTCCAACTACATTTGTCTTGCTTTGTAAACAAGAGGTAGTTTGACTATGAAATGTAGTAATAACATCTGTTTATTATTCTCACATGGATATACTTTCGATTCTCCTCTGGAGTTATGCAGTCGTCAGGTTGTATCGGACAAGGAGGCGTAACCATTGATTTGTGTAGCAGCGGGTCACGTTTCGGGTGCACCGGCAATTTCTTTGACGTAATGTTGTGCACTAGTTGCTGCTTTGAAGTCGATGAAGGTGGACGTGGAGGCAGCGTATGATCATCCACACCTGGCTGCTTACGACTCGGAGGATACAAACCTGCTACTCCAGGAACAATTTTAGGGCGGCGATTTATGGTGTTTCCACCTGTGTGGCAAGCCGCAGGTACTTTATGCATGTTGAGCGTACTTGTATTAGCATGCGCAGAATCCACATCCACATATGGTGGATGTATAGCCCCAATCTCAGGAATTTTTGTTCGGCTACGCTGCATGTCTGAAACCTAACGCACAATACGCTCAATACATGGTGGCACTTGTGGCCCAACACATTTACTTGTATGGCCAGCTTTCGGCAATATTGATGATCCAGAGAAAACGAAACTGTTCGGAGGTTGCGGCGACGGCTCCATGCCGCTAGGATCAGGTGAATATCCAGTGCCATAAAAATTTGGCGGATCTTCCATTATGCACCGCAGAGGCACTGCATTCGTGACAAGTGGAGTAGCATCCAATGGCAAACCATAATCATCAGCCTGAAAGTGGTCAGAAAATTGATGAGGAATTGTCAGATTTTTTCATGGATGTACTGCTTCTATACCTTAGATGTACTTCTTTGAAATCAAAACCTATACTTCTTTCTTTTTATAACTATGAGCATGAATATAGTGACACAAAACAAGATGTTTTAATTTGTACTTCTTCTCACAGATATTGTTGTACTGCTTTAAAAATGTATAATAGGTATTTAGAATCCAAAATCCAAATGTATTAAGTGTAGTATTGTAGTACAGTTATTATAACATAATCGCAATTAGTAACGAGATATAGCAATGACTTGTAAACATTTTTCTTTTGATTGAGGACCTCACCTCAGTTCCAGCATAGGGATCGACGTTTTCATGTGTAACAACATGTGCAATTGCAGTTGAGTCAGCTGCTCGATTTGGCAAATGAGTCAAACTTTGCTTAAATCTTGGATACATTCTCGTATTCTTCATTTCATTGGCAATTTTTCTTGATGAAGTAGGCACTTTTGCTGCACCGGGTGGCATGATGTCTCGCACTAAACGACAAAATGACAAACTAATTGTCAGAGCTCATTTAAATTGACACAAGGAAGTTTCTCGAAATTTATATTTATAGTTTTCACCTGTAGTATTTTGTACTGCTACTCTTCACTACAGAGAACCTTTTTGCACTTTCCTAAGCTTGCTAATTCCATAGCTCCAAGTAGCAGCTGCAAAAGATGAGTACCAAATTAGCATAAAGGACACCCTGTACTGCTACTTCAAACTATTCAGTACTTCTCTCAGTGTAACTATGGTATTGCCTCCCTAGCAAGAATAATTCTCAGCAGGTACTTCCTCGCTCGCATGATGTACTGCTCTATACTTCTACCAAAATATTGTATGTACTTCCCATTACTGCTACCTTTGTACTTCTCGTAATTCTCCACTCAACAGGTCAAAATTTCATCCAACCTCCTCGCTGCCCGCCGGAGTAAAAAAGATGCTACATAATGCCATGATGAAGAGAAGTACATTTTTACCTGGCACCTCTCGCTGGAGAAGGAGCTTGTGCTTGTGCTCGACATTGGGACCCGTAATAACCCCGCACCCGTAGAAGGTGGTTAACTGGGGCGTCGCCGCCGGTCGAGATCTCGTCGATCTCGCGCCGCTCGCTGCTCTGTCCTCGCCGCCGGAGGGGAACCAGGGGCAGCCTCACCGGGGGAAGAAGGTGGTTAACCGGGGAGGGAGAGGTGCGCAGCGGGGGTGGGATGGCTCCCCGAGGAGGGAGAGGTGCGCGGTGGGGGTGGGATGGCTCACCGGGGAGGGAGTCTGCACGCGGCAGGGTGGGATGGCTCGCCAGGGGAGGGAGGTGCGTGCGGCGGGGTGCGATGTCTCACCGGGGGAGGGAGGTGCGCGCGACGGGATTGGGGGTGGGATCTGGACCATGTGAGAAGGTGGCGGCTGGATCGGGGGATCTGTTTTGGGATCCGGGCAGGTGTTGCCTGGTCGGCTCGGTCTCCGGTTCAAACACTACCTTATATAGGGGCTTGCCTAATGTAGAATATTATTCTACAATCAGTTGTAGAATAGACCCACCCTATATATATATATATATATATATATATATATATATATATCCCGACTGTTGTCGTTAGGGTCGCTTGTCCTTCGTTCCAATGTGCTAGACATTTAGGTGTAATGCACTCTGGGACGAATAGAGGAGCCACCATCACCGATGGTCGCAATATCAGAGGGAGTGCCCACCATATATGTGAGACGAGAGTTTAGGAAGGAAAGACTCGACAAACCTAAAGTCAACCCGTTGCATATTGAGTAATAGTGATCTGTTTGTTGATCAGTTTTCTCGTAGTTTCCTTCGATCGATTTTAAATGTTTCAACTATGAACATAGGAAATGTCTGATGACAAAAGTGAATTCGGTATGTGCGAATACTGCGAAGACGAGCGCGGACTGTGTGACAAGACTTTCCTAGTTGATGGTAGGCGCTTCAGCATCATGCTGGATGAGACCTTCGAAGTGGATACAGTAAGTCACAATGACAAGTCTTTTTTCATGATTAAGCATGACTTCTGCCTCTTTTGTTTCAACTTATAATTAATTTTAATTTTTACTGTTCTACTAGCGTATCCCCTGCCATGCAAGAATTGCTGTCTTGAATAAGATTGGTTTTAATACTAAAAAAGATATGGAGGTAAAGATATTTCACTTGAGGACCGAGCATGGTTTTACTTTTGCGGTAAAATTGTGCCATGTAGACACCTATTGCTATTTTGAATGTAAAAGTTAGCAAGCACTATGCAAGGCTTATGCATTTGAGCCTAATATGCTTATCACCTTTGATATTCGTCCGGAAGATGAAATTGATGTTAATATCGACATCTGGGTCGATGTGCAGACGCCTCCAGTTCTACCATTATGTGAATTTCTCAACCATATTTATTAAGTAATTTATATTGTTTATTTAAAAATAGTCGACAACTTATTTGCATTGACAGCTTATTTTCATCATTCAAACAATGCACGGAAGATGGTGGACAGAACCAATTACTACAGTGATGAAACAGAATTAACTTATAAGGAGAAAGATCATCTTACAACATTTCTTAGTCATCTTGAGAATTACAATAGCAATTATCAAACTCCTGCACATTATGGTCAATACGTGCCACTAGTGCACGTGGTGAACTACGCTAACATCCATGGAGATTGCATGGTAAGATTTTAATTCTACTATTACGACAGCCATGCATATTTTGCATAAATTCTTCTAAAACTAAACTACATTGCTAACTACAAAGTTATTACTATGTTTTTCAACAGAAAATCCCGGAGGATTGTGTGCCTTATCTGATGTTTCCGAGAGGTCGCGTTGTTGTTACGAACTTAGGGCCACCATAGCCAGGTCAGCCTACGCATCACTCCTGTCCATACCGGATTTCTAAAACCGATGGAGTCATGACAATCAAAGATTGAAAAAAATGTATGCTCAATCGTAGAGAGCTACTTGGAAGCAACATTATGCATAGGCCATTAATAGGAGATAGGATGATCTCTATTCTCCACAATGGAGAGTCACGGCCTATCTTGTTTCATGATATTGTACCTAAGAGAGGGTAGAGTAGGTCCTACGAGATAGGAGTACGTAGGTACTTGGTACAATGTGTTATTATGTGCTATAATGTGTTAGAGTTGATGATGATAAGAAGGAGGAGGAGTTGTGATTATGACTAGTGACCAACTTGTTATATGATGTCTCATTAACGAAAATGATGATTAAATTGTGTTATATGTTCTATCTATAAGAATAGTATGTAGCGTCGTGACCAAGCACGGAGATAAGAGAGACCACTTCTCTCTATTAGCTATCTAATAAAGGTACTAAAGGTCCTCCACGTATAAATAGTGGAGGCCTCGTCCCGGTACGAGCCACGCACCGGGAGAAGCTCATTTGCGTGCCGCCAGGCTGCCTAAATCCTCCGTCGCCGCCACCCACCGCCCCGACCACCGCCTCAATAATGCCAGCAAATCAGTATTAAAAAACTGATATTTCATCCGGAGCACTAGCTAGCTAGTCCTGGCCGGGTTTTGGGCCTTAAGTTATAAGTCCAGAATATATATATATATGGATGTGTAATTCCATTTGTGTATATACTGTGTATGAGATATTGTATATTATATTACATATATATATATATGCATCAACTTGTGTAATTAATTTTTTCAGTATGTGGCACCGTAAAATAAATTTGAAATGAATGGACAACACAATAAATAGAGTGGAAAAGTAAAACCTAATTAAAAGCGAAAAAAACAGAACACTTAGTACCGGTTGGTACCACCAACCGGTACTAAAGGTCCTCCACCACCAGCCCACACAGGCAGCCATGTGGTGGGCCTTTAGTACCGGACCATGGTCCCACCGGTACTAATGGTCTGGACCTTTAGTTTCGACCCTTTAGTACCGGTTGGGGAACCGGTAATAAAGGCACATCCCGACCGGGACTACTGATCGACATTCTACTAGTGTTCCTACATATTCTACGAAGATCTTTATCGGTCGCACCACGATGTCAAGGGTTCAATCAATCCCGTCCATCGATATTCCCTTTGTCCATCGATATGTTACTTGCCCAAGATTCGATCGTCGGTATCTCCATACCTAGTTCAATCTCGTTACCGGCAAGTCTCTTTACTCGTTCCATAACACAAGATCCCATGACTAACTCCTTAGTCATATTGCTTGCAAGCTTATTGTGATGTTGTGTTACCAAGTGGGCCTGGAGATACCTTTCTGTCATACGGAGTGACAAATCCCAGTCTCGATCCACGCTAACCCAACAGACACCCTCGGGGATACCTGTAGAATACCTTTATAGTCACCCAGTTATGTTGCGACGTTTGATACACACAAGGTAGTCCTCCAGTGTCAGTGAGTTGCATGATCTCATGATCATAGGAACAGATACTTGACATGCAGAAAACAATAGCAATAAAGTGACACGATCATATGCTACGTTCATAGTTTGAGTTTTGTCAATCACATCATTCTCCTAATGATGTGATCTCGTTATGAAATGACAACTCATGTCTATGGGTAGGAAACCTTAACCATCTTTGAACAACGAGCTAGTCTATTCGAGGCTCACTAGGGACACGGTGTTGTCTATGTACCCACACATGTATTTGAGTTTCCAATCAATACAATTCTAGCATGGATAATAAAAAATTATCATGAACAAGGAAGTATGATAATATCCCATTTATCATTGCCTCTAGGGCATATTTCCAGCAGTCTCCCACTTGCACTAGAATCAACAATCTAGCTCACATCACTATGTGATTTATACCCAATGAGTTCTAGGGTTTGATCATGTTTTGCTTGTGAGAGAGGTTTTAGTCAACGGGTCTGCAACATTCAGATCCGTGTGTACTTCACAAATCTCTATGTCATACTATAGATGCTGCTACCACGCTCCACTCGGAGCTATTCCAAATGACTGCTCCACTATAGGTGTCTGGATTGCTACTCAGAGTCATTCGGATTGGTGTCAAAGCTTGCATCAAGGTAACCCTTTATGACGAACTCTTTATCACCTCCATAATCGAGAAACATTTCCTTAGTACACTAGTTTGTAAGGACAATCTTGAGCGCTGTCCAGTGATCCACTCTTGGACCACTCTTATACCCCATGATAGACTCATGGCAAGGCACACACCATGTGCGGTACACAACATGGCATACTATATAGAGCCTAAGGCTAAGGCATAGGGGACGACCTTCGTCCTTTCCCTTTCTTCTGTCGTGGCCGAGCTTTGAGTCTTACTCAAATTTACACCTTACAACACAACCAAGAACTCCTTCTTTCACTGGTCTATTTTGAACTCCTCCAAAATCTTGTCAAGTTATGTATTCATTAAAAGTTTTATCAAGCGTCTTGATCTATTTCTATAGATCCTCATGCCCACTATTTAAGTAGCTTCATACCAGGTCTTCCTTTGAAAAACTCCTTTCAAACAACCCTTTATGCTTTCTAGAAATTCTACATTATTTGCGTCAACAATATGCCAACCACATATACTTATCAGAAATTCCGTAGTGCTCCCACTCACTTTCTTGTAAATACAAGTTTCTGATAAACTGTGCATAAACCTAAAAACTTTTATCATCTCATAGAAGGATTGCTAGAGCTTGCATACCTTTTATCATCCTTAGGATCGTCAAAACCTACCGGTTATATCACATACAACATTTCCTCAGGGAAACCATTGAGGAACCGATGTTTTGACATCCATCTGCCAGATTTCATAATAGAAAAATACTGCAATTGCTAACATAGTTCCAACAGACTTTAGCATCACTATGGGTGAGAAAGTCTCATCATAGTCAACTCATTCAAGTTGTCGGAAACTTCTTTGTGACAAGTCGAGCTTTATAAATGGTGACATTTACCATCAGCATCTATCTTCTTCTTAAAGGTACATTTGTACTTAACGGCCTCCCGTTCATCGGGCAAGTCTACCAAAATCCTGTTGGAAATATGCCCTAGAGGCAATAATAAATTAGTTATTATCATATTTCCTTGTTCATGATAATCGATTATTATCCATGCTATAATTGTATTGATCGTATACTTAGATGCATGTGTGGATATATAGACTAGCTCGTTAATCAAAGATGGTTAAGGTTTCCTAGGCATGGACATGAGATGTCATTTGATAATAGGATCACATAGTTAGGAGAATGTTGTGATGGACAAGACCTAAACTACAAACGTAGAATATGATCGTGTCAATTTATTGCTACTGTTTTCTGCATGTCAAGTATATGTTCCTATGACCATGATATCATGCAACTCACGGACACCGGAGGAGTGCCTTGTGTGTATCAAACGTTGCAACGTAACTGGGTGACTATAAAGGTGCTCTACAGGTATCTCCGAGGGTATCTGCTGGGTTGGCATGGATCAAGACTGGGATTTGTTACTCCGTGTGACGAAGAGGTATCTCAGGACCCACTCGGTAATACAACATCACAATAAGCCTTGCAAGAAATGTGACTAAGTGTTAGTCACGGGATCTTGTATTACGGAACGAGTAAAGAGACTTGCCGGTAACGAGGTTGAACTAGGTATGGAGATACCGACGATCGAATCTCGGGCAAGTAACATACTGAAGAACAAAGGGAACATCATACGGGATTAACTGAACCCTTGACACAGAGGTTCGACTGATAAAGATCTTCATAGAATATGTAGGAACCAATATGGGCATCCAGGTCCCGCTATTGTTTATTTACCGTAGAGGTCTCTCGGTCATGTCTACATAGTTCTTGAACCCGCAAGGTCTGCACACTTACGGTTCGGCGACGTTTTTCGATAGTATAGAATTATGATGGTGGTTACCTAAGGTTGTTCGGAGTCCCGGATGAGATCCGGACGTCATGAGGAGCTCTGGAAAGGACCGGAGGTAAAGATTGATATATAGGAAGTCCTGTTTTGGTCACCGGAAAAGTTTTGGGCTCATCGGTAGTGTACCGGGAGTGCCGGTAGTGTACCGGGAGACCATCGGGAGGGGTATTTCGACCCAAGAGGCTACATGGGCTGTGGGAGAGTGAATACCAGCCCTTGGTGGGCTGGTAGATGTCCCACACAAGGCCCATGCGGCTGGGAGAGAAAAGCCCAAAGAGAAAAGGTGGGAAAAGGCAAAAAAGGCAAAAAGGGAAGGAGTCCTAGTCCTGTTAGGATTGGAGGAGGATTCCTCCTCTCCTATCCACTTCGGCCGAAGGCTCCTAGGGCTGTCCCTTTGCCAAAGCCTCCTCCTCTCTTCCTCTTATATATACTAGAGGTTTTAGGGTTTTTGGCACAAGTTTTTCAAGCCACGTGCTACCCTCTCCTCTAGTGCATAGTTTCTACTCTAGATCGGTTTTCTACAGTGCTTAGGCAAAGCCCTGCCGAAATTGCTCCACCACCATTGCCGCAACATCATCGCGCTGCCAGAGAAATCGTCTACCTCTCCGCTCCCTCTTGCTGGATCAAGAAGGCAGAGATCGTCATCAAGCTGTACGTGTGCTGAACGCGGAGGTGCCGTCCGTTCGGCGCTATATTAGAAGGACCGTGATCAAGATTGCGAGACAGATCATGATGAGATCGCAGGATGGATCATGATGAGTTCACGGTACATATCGTGATTGGATTGTAGGACGGATCGTGATGAGATCGCGGGATGCTCGACTACACCAACCCCGTTTCTTAACGCTTCCCGCCTAGCGATCTATAAGGGTATGTAGATCCACTCTCCCTCTCGTAGATGCTCATCACCATGGATAGATCTTGCGTGTGCGTAGGAAATTTTTTGTTTCCCATGCAACGTTCCCCATCAGTGATACCAGAGCTAGGTCTATGTGTAGATGAGATCTCGAGTAGAACAAAAAGAGTTTGTGGGTGTTGATGCTTAGATTGCTTCCTTCCTTGATAGTGTTTTGGTTCAGCGGTAGTGTGGGATGAGGTGGCCCGGACCAACATTACTCGTACGCTTACGAGAGATCGGTTCCCTCAACTGAAACTTGTTGC
The DNA here is from genome assembly GCA_022496015.1 of Hordeum marinum. Taxonomy (NCBI): domain Eukaryota; kingdom Viridiplantae; phylum Streptophyta; class Magnoliopsida; order Poales; family Poaceae; genus Hordeum; species Hordeum marinum. The sequence continues at coordinate 29,043,094 of CM039678.1, forward strand.
AAAAGATGGCTGGCGGGTGCCAGTTTCTCCTACTTTAGTTGTATTGGATTCCACAAAGGCGGTCCTTGAGAAGGTTGAAAAGCAACTTATGTATCACCGTTGTGGTTTACGTGTAGGTGAGAATGGTTCTTGCTCGATACCCGTAGCAGCCACGTAAAACATGCAACAACAATTAGATGACGTCTAACTTATTTTTGCAGGGTATGTTGGGATGTGATATGGCCAATCACATGATGATATATATGTGATGTATGAGATGATCATGTGTTGTATAGAATATCACGACTTGCATGTCGATGAGTACGACAACTGGTAGGAGCCATATGATTGTCTTTAATTATTGTATGACCTGCGTGTCAATCTTTAAGCGCTATGTAATGCTTTACTTTATTGCTACACGATAGCAATAGTAGTAGAAGCATGGTGGGCACGACAACACCAATGGCGACACGTTGATAGAGATCAATATGATGGAGATCATGGTGTCATGCCGGTGATGATGGAGATCAAGCCGGTGCTTTCAAGATGGAGATCAAAATCACAAGTCCATGGCCATATCATGTCACTCATGATTTTCATGTGATGTTAATCCTTTTATGCACCTTGTTTTGCTTAGGACGACGATAGCATAATAAGGTCATCCCTCACTTAATTTCAAGATAAATAGTGTTCTCCCCAAGTGTGCACCGCTGCGAAAGTTCGTCGTGTCGAGACACCACGTGATGATCGGTTGTGATAGACTCTAAGTGCACATACAACGGGTGCAAGCCAGTGTTGCACATGCAGAAGACTCGGGTTAAACTTGACGAGCCTAGCATGTACAGACATGGCCTCGGAACACAAGAGACCGAAAGGTCGAACATGAGTCATATAGTAGATATGATCAACATGATGATGTTTACCATTGAAACCACCTCAACTCACGTGATGATCGGACTTGAGTTGGTGAATTTGGATCATGTATCACTCGAATGACAGGAGGGATGTCAATTTGAGTGGGAGTTCTAAAGTAATATGATTAATTGAACTCATGATCATGAACATAGTCAGTACTATCTTTGCAAACTGTGTTTTAGATTACTAGATCACGCTGTAGCTCCCTTGAATTTTTATATGTTACCAGGGAAATAGAGTTGAAAGATGATGGTAGCAATGTTGCGGACTTGGTCCGTGATCTAAGGATTGTCCTCATTGCTTCACAGAAGGCTTATGTCCTTAATGCACCGCTCGGTGCGCCAACCCCTCTAGCGTCGTCTGTAGATGTTGTGAACATCTGACAGGCACATTCTGATGACTACTTGATAGTTTAGTGCGTCATGCATTACGGCTTAGAATTGAGGCTCCAAAACATTTTGAACGTCACGAAAGATATGAGATGTTCCAAGAGCTGAATTTAGGATCTCAGGCTCGTGCCCGTGTTGTGAGATATGAGATCTCCAACAAGATTCTTTGCCTGCAAAATGAAAGAGAATAGCTCAATCGTTGAGCATGTGCTCAGATTGTCTTGGTGCTACAATCGCTTGAATCGAGTGGCAGTTGATCTTCTAGATAAGATAGTGATTGATATAGTTCTCCAAGTCATTGTCGCTAAGCTACTAGAACTTGGTGATGAACTATAAAATGCCAGGGATAGAAACAATGATCCCTGAGCTGTTCGTGATGTTTGACACCGCAAAGGTAGAAATCAAGAAGGAGCATCAAGTGTTGATGGTTAGTAAAACCACTAGTTTTGAGAAGGGCAAGGCCAAGGAGGAGAACTTCATGGACGGCAACGCAGTTGCAGCTCCAGTGAAGCAACCCAAAGTTGAACCCAAACCAGAGACTTAGTGCTTCTATTATGAGGAGAGCGGTCGCTGAAGCGCAACAACCCTAGATACTTGGTAGATAAGAAGGCTGGCAACATCGACATAAGTATATTTGATATACGTGTTATTTATGTGTACCTTGCTAGTACTCCTAGTAGCACCTCGGTATTGGATACCGGTTCGGTTGCTAAATGTTAGTAACTCGAATTAAAAGCTATGGAATAAACGAAGACTAGCTAAGTGTGAGGTGACGATGTGTGTTGGAAATGTTTCCAAGGTTGATGTGATCAACATCGCACGCTCTCTCTACCTTCGGGATTAGTGACAAACCTAAATGTTGTTGGTGTTTGCGTTAAGCATGAACATGATTATATCGTGTTTATTGCAACATGGTTATTCATTTAAGTTAGAGAATGGTTATTCTGTTTACATGAATAATACCTTCAATGGTCTTGCACCCAGTGAGAATGGTTTGTTGAATCTTGATCGTAGTAATACACATGTTCATAACATTGATGCCAAAGGATACAAAGTTAATAATGATAGTACCACATACTTGTGGCACTACCGCTAAATGTCATATTAGTATAAATTGGACGAAGAAACTCCATGTTGATGGACCTTTGGACTCATTCAATTTCGAATCGGTTGAGCCATGCGAACCACGCCTCTTGGAAAAGATGACTAAGGACCCCGTTTTCCGGTTTGATGGAGCGGGCAAGTGACTTATTGGAAATGATACATGTTGATGTATACGCTCCAATGAGTGTTGTAGCGTGCAGTGGATATCGTTAATTTCTTACCTTAACTGATGATTTGAGTAGATATAGTGTATATTTACTTAATGAAACACAAGTCTGAATCGTTTGAAAGGTTCAAGCAAGTTCAGAGTGAAGTTTAAGATCATCGTGACAAGAAGATAAAAATGTCGGCGATATGATCGTGGAGGTGAATATCTGAGTTACAAGTTTTGGCATGCAACTTTAGACAATGTGAAAGTTGTTTCACAACTCACGCCACTTGGAAGACCATCGTGTGATGGTGTGTCCGAACGTCATGGTCGTAGTCTATTGGATATGGTGCGTGCTATGATGTCTCTTATCGTTTTGCTACTATAGTTTTCGGGTTATGCGTTAGAGACAACTACATTCATTTTAAATAGGGCACCATCTGAAAGTAGAGGGAGCGTGCGATGGTGATCACATCAACCTTGCAAACACTTCCAACACACATCGTCACCTCGCCCTTAGCTAGTCTTTGTTTATTCCATAGCTTTTATTTTGAGTTGCTAATATTAGCAATTGAATCGGTATCTAATACCCAGGTGCTACTATGAGTACTAGTAAGGTACACGTCTATAACACGTATATCAAATATCCTTCTGTTGATGTTGCCAACCTTCTTATCTATAAAGTATCTAGAGAGTTCCGCTTCAGTGACCGTTCTCCTCATAATAGAAGCACTTAGTCTCGGGTTTGGGTTCAACCTTGGTCTTCTTCACTGGAATGGCAACTGGTTTGCCATTCTTGAAGTTTCCTTTCTTGCCCTTGCCCTTCTTTAAACTAGTGGTTTTACTAACCATCAACCCATGATGATCCTTCTTGATTTCCACCTTCGCGGTGTCAAAAATCGCAAATAGCTCAAGGATCATCTTTTCCATCCCTGGCATGCTTATAGTTCATCACGAAGCTCTAGTAGCTTTGTGATAGTGATTTGGAGAACTATATGAATCAATTTCTTATCTAGAAGATCAACTCCCACTTGATTCAAGCGATTATTGCACCCAGAAAATCTAAGCACATGCTCACCAATTGAGATATTCTCCTTCATCTTGCAGGCAAATGATCTTGTTGGAGGTCTCATACCTCTCAACACGGGCATGAGCCTGAAATCCCAATTTCAGCTCTCGGAACATCTCATATGCTGTGTGATGTTCAACACATCTTTGGAGCCTCAATCTTAAGCTATAATGCATGACACACTGAACTATCAAGTAGTCATCAGAACGTGCCTATCAAATGTACACAACATCCACAGACGATGCTAGAGGGGGTGGAGCATCGAGCGGTGCATCAAGGACATAAGCCTTATGTGCAGCAATGAGGACAATCCTCAGATCACGGACCCAGTCTGCATAACTGCTACCATTATCTTTCAACTTACTTTTTCTCTAGGAACGTATCAAAATTCAGGGGAGCTACCACCGCGAGCTATTGATCTACAACATAATTTGCAAAGACATTTTGACTATGTTCATGATAATGAGTTCAATTAATCATATTACTTAAGAACTCCCACTCAAATCAACATCCCTCACGTTGTCTAAGTGTGAGATGTTCCAAATTCACCAACCCAAGTCCGATCATCACGTGAGATGAGGTGGTTTCAATGGTGAACATCTCCATGTTGATCATAACTACTATTTGACTCATGTTCGACCTTTCGTTCTCTTGTGTTCCGAGGCCATGTCTGTATATGCTAGGCTCGTCAAGTTTAACCGAAGTGTTCCGCATGTGCAAAACTGGCTTGCACCCGTTGTATGTGAACGTAGAGTCTATCGCACCCGATCGTCACGTGGTGCCTCGAAACGATGAACTTTCACATCAGTGCACACTCGAGGAGAACAAAAGTTTATCTTGAAATTTTAGCGAGGGATCACCTTATAATGCTACTGCGGTCCTAAGCAAAATAAGATGCATAAAAGGATTAACATCACATGCATATCATAAGTGACATGATCTCGCCATGAACTTGTGGTTTTGATCTCCGTCTCCAAAGCACCGACATGATCTCCATCGTCACCAGCACAACACCATGATCTCCATCATCATGTTGCCATCGGGGTTGCCACGCCAACCATGCTTCTACTACTATTGCTACCACTTAGCGATAAAGTAAAGCACTACAAAGCTCTTAATGATTGACACACAGGTCATACAATAATTAAAGACAACCCTATGACTCCTGCCGGTTGGCGTATGCATCGACATGCAAGTTGATATAAACTATTACAAAACATGATCACCTCATCCCTCAAATATATTCATCATGTCTTTGGCCATATCATATCACAACATACCCTGAAAAAACAAGTTAGACGTCCTCTAATTATTGTTGCATGTTTTACGTGGCTCATATGGGTATCTAGCAAAAACAACCTACGCAAAGCCACAACGGTGATATTCAAGTTTCCTTTTAAACTTGTACAAGGACCGCCTCGGTGGAATCCGATTCAACTAAAGTGGGAGAGACAGACACCCGCCAGCCATCTTTATGCAACAAGTTGCATGTCAGTCGATGGAACCTGTCTCTCGTATGTGGACGAGCAAAGTTGGTCCGAGCTGCTTCATCCCACAATACCGTCGAATCAAGATAAGACTTATTAAGGAGGTAAGCAATCTGAACATCAACGCCCACAAACTTTTTGTGTTCTACTCGTGCATGTTATCTACGCATAAACCTAGCTCTGATACCACTGTTGGAGAACGTTGCATGGGAAACAAAAAATTTCCTACGAACACCCAAGATATATCTATGGAGATCAACAGCCACGAGAGGGATAGTGGATCTACATATCCTTATAGATTTCTAAGTGCGAAGTCTGAAGAAACGCGATTGATGTAGCCGAACGTCTTTGCAATCCAAATCGCAATCCGTCCCGCGATCCAATCACGATCTGTCCCGATCTAGCACCGAACGGCCGGCACCTCCGTGTTCAACACACGTACAGCTAGATGACATCTTCGCCTCCTCTATCAAACGAGCCAGGTCGGAGTAGTAGATGAGTTCTCCGGCAACATGACGACATGGTGGCGGTGGTGGTGGTGCTGTCTCGGCAAGGCTACACCTAGTGCTACCTAAACTGCGAACGGAGGAGAAAACGATCTAGGGAGAGAGAGGGGCACCAAAGGCTTCGTGTGTGCTCTTCGTGTGCCCCCCTCAATATATAGGTGGAGGGGTGTGGAGATCAGCCCCTCCAATCCCTATGGCGCAGCCAAGGGGGAGGAGTTGGACTCCTAGTCCAATTCCCTCCCTTTCCTAAACTAGGTGGACTTTCCACATCTCCCAAGCCACATGGGCCTTGAGGGACTTTTGCGCCTGGCCCAATAAGGCCAGGGCGCCTCCCCTCAGCCCATGCAAACCCTTGGGACGTGCTGGAACCCTTGGTGGACTTCCGGACTCCTCCAGAAGTTTCTGAAACCTTCTAGAAGCTTCCCGGTACCATACCGGCAAACCCAAAACTTTCCCGATAGCCAAAATATGACTTCCCATATAAAAATCTTTACATCCGGACCATTCCAGAACTTCGAACAACCTTCGGTCACCAACATACATAACTCAACAACACCATATCTTCACCGAACATTAAGTGTGCAAACCCTGCGGGTTCGAGAACTATGCAGACATGACCGAGACACCTCTATGGTCAATAACTAAGAGCGGGACCTAGATGCCCATATTGGTTTCTACATATTCTAGGAACATCTTTATATGTCAAACCATGATGTCAAGGATTCAGTCAATCCTGTATGCAATTCCCTTTGTCCATTGGTATGTTCCTTGACAGAGATTCGATCGTCGGTATCTCCATACCTAGTTCAATCTCGTTACTGGCAAGTCTCTTTACTCCTTCAATACACAAGATCCTTGACTAACTCCTTAGTCACTTTGCTTGCAAGCTTATTGTGATGTTGTGTTACCGAGTGGGCCCAGAGATACCTCTCCGTCATACCATGTGACAAATCCCGGTCTTGATCCACGCCAACCCAACAGACAACCTCCGAGATACTAGTAGAGCACCTTTATAGTCACCTAGTTATGTTGCGAGGTTTGATACACACAAGATACTCCTCCGGTGTCAGTGAGTTGCATGATATCATGTTCATAGAAACAGATACTCGACATGCAGAAAACAATAGCAATAAACTGACACGATCATATGCTACCTTTATAGTTTGGTTCTTCTCCATCTCCTCATTCTCCTAATGATGTGATCTCGTTATGAAATGACAACTCATGTCTATGGCCAGGAAACCTTGACCATCTTTGATCAACGAGCTAGTCTATTAGAGGCTGACTAGGGACACAGTGTTGTTTATGTACCCACACATGTATTTGACTTTCAAATCAATACAATTATAGCATGGATAATAAACAATTATCATGAATAAGGAAGTATGATAATAACCAATTTCGTATTGCCTCTTGGGAATATTTCCAACATTCTCCCACCCTTCGCCCGCAAGTGCACGAACCCTAGGTCGGCAGCCATTTTTGCCGACCACCTTGCTCTACATCCCTCTCCCTCATTCACATAGAAACACATCCACCGACAGGGTGCCTCCGTCGTCCCGATGCAGAAGGTCGAGTGGATGATCTATGCTAGTGGTGGCGAGATTTGGCGCATCCTGCTGGCGGGATTTAGCAAATCTGGCCGCCGATGGACTGCATTTGCCATGGATTGACTGGGCACCGGTCCACCCATCCCGGGCAATGCCTCGGTGCTGCATGCACATGCTCAATCCGCCTCTAGATGCTTGGATCTGTATTGTCGTCGATCTGCAAGAAAAGCCATGGCCGACCGTTGCCCTGGCTAGGCGTTGGCCCAGAGGCTTGCCGGATCACCATTTCCGTTAATAAAGTACGACGACTACCTATTGGGTGTTCGTCTAGTGCAAAAATGAAGGGATACGTGATTTTCGTTCGGCCAAGCTCTTTGATTCGCATCAATTTCGGTACCTTATTTGCTTAATTTTGTGTATAGGAGGAATGCAACTTTTGGTATTTGGAAGAAGAATATATCGATCTATTGATCTCACGAAATTGGCTAGATGTTCGTATACTTCTAGCTAGAATTGAATCTATAGATGAGTGTAAAGAAGAGACCAAAGGGAAAACAAGTCTACTTCTTTAGAAATAAAGAAGAAAGATTTTGTTAAGCGCAAGAATCCACAGATCAACAATAAAGACATAGAGAAGATACTAGTCCAATTAGTAGGAGCAGTTATGAAAGTTCAATATCTTGTAAAATGTCTAATTCTGATTCTTGTTTGTGTTGGTCTTGTACTCGTAGGTAAAAACTGGTAAAAGGATGTATTTATTAAAATTCCATTGATGAAATAATGTTAACGTGCAAATACTAACCGAAAAAATGGAAGCCTTCCGGACACAAAGACAAGATTTGGGTCCATCCCTTGAACGCACGGCCAATCCATTTACAAAAGGGACGCAAGGTCGGTCCATTTACGAAAGGGACACACAGGCCAATCCCAAATGGACAAAAGGCGAACAAATCACACGTCCATTTGGATCGCCCGGTTGGAGTTACTCTTAATGCAGTTAACATAGTGATTAGCTAGACATCAAAGTCCAGCGAATGAGTGTGTCTGGGCCACTACTGTTATATGGTAGTCGAATCTGCCAACAACGAACCCAAGACTTGTCCGCACCTAGCCTGAGAGTTAGGAGAAACTGCAATGAGGCGACCCATTTGATGGAAATATGCCCTAGACGCAATAGTAAATTAGTTATTATCATATTTCCTTGTTCATGATAATCATTTATTATTCGAGCTATAATTGTTTGTATTGAAAACTCAAATACATGTGTGGGTACATAAACAACACAGTGTCCCTAGTATGTCTCTAATAGACTAGCTCGTTGATCAAAGATGGTCAAGGTTTTCTAGCCATAGACATGAGATGTCATTTGATAACGGGGTAACATCATTAGGAGAATAATGTGATGGACAAGACGCATACTATGAATGTAGCATATGATCAGGTCAATTTATTGCTACAGTTTTTTGCATGTCAAGTATCTGTTCCTATGACCATGAGATCATGGAACTCACTGACATTGGAGGAGTGCCTTGTGTGTATCAAATGTCGTAATGTAACTGGGTGAGTATAAAGGTGCTCTATAGGTATCTTCGTGTGTGTTTGTTGTGTTGACATGGATCAAGACTGATTTTGTTACTCCGTGTGACGGAGAGGTATCTCAGGGCCTACTCGGTAACACAACATCACAAACAAGCCTTGCAAGCAATGTAACTAAAGTGTTAGCCATGGGATCTTGTATTACTGAATGAGTATAGAGACTTGTCGGTAACGATATTGAACTAGGTATAGAGATACCGACGATCGAATCTCGGGCAACTAACATACCGAAGAACAAAGGTAATAGCGTACGGGATTAACTGAATCCTTCACATAGAGGTTGAACCGATAAAGATCTTCTTAGAATATGTAGGAACCAATATGGGAATCCAGGTCCCGCTATTGGTTATTGACTGTGGAGGTGTCTCGATCATGTCTACATAGTTCCCGAACCCGCAGGGTCTGCAAACTTAAGGATCAGTGACGTTTCGGTATAATAGAGTTATGTATGGTGGTGACCAAAGGTTGTTCGGAGTCCCGGGTGACATCCTGGATGTCATGAGGAGCTCTGAAATGGTCCATAGGTAAAGATTGATAAATAGGAAGTCCTGTTTTGGCCACCGGAAAAGTTTCGGGTACTTCGGTAGTGTACCTGGAGTGTCGGAAGGCTACCGGGGGCCATAGGGAGGGGTGTCTCGACCCAAAGGACCTCATAGGCTGTGGGAGGAGTCAAACCAGCCCCTAGTGGTCTCTCTGAACCCCCAACTAAGGCCCATGTGCTGGGGGTGGGAAAAACCCAAAGGTAGAAAGGTGGAAATGGTTTCCAAGTGGAGAGGAGGAATCCTACTCCTAGTAGGATTAGAGTAGGACTCCTCCACCTCCAATTTTGGCCAACCCCTGAGGGTTTGAGCCTGCCTCCTCCCATCCCTCCCTCCTATATATACTAGAGGATTTAGAGGGGGGAGCTAACCCTAATTGCCACGTGCTCCCTCTACTTCATCTAGATTGTTTTCTCCTCTAGTCTAGTTCGGCGGTGCTTAGGCGGATCCCTGCCGGAATAGGTCCACCACCATCGCATGCCATCGCGCTAACGGATAAATTATCTACCTCTCCACTCCCACTTGTTGGATCAAGAAGGTGGAGGTCCTTATCAAGCTGTACGTGTGTTGAATGCGGAAGCGCCAGACGTTTGGCGCTAGATCGAAAGGACCGTGATCAGGATCGCGAGATGGTTCGCGATTTGATCGCGGGACGGATCATGATGGGATCGTGGGACGGATTGTGATTGGATCGCGAGAAGGATCGTGATGGGATCGTGGGACGCTCGGCGATTTGGATCGAATAGGCGTTCGACTACATCAACCATGTTTCTTAATGCTTCCCGATTAGCGATCTACAAGGGTATGTAGATCCACTCTCCCTCTCGTAGATGCTCATGGAAATGTATAGATCTTGCATGTGCGTAGGAATTTTTTTGTTTCCCATGAAACATTCCTCAACAATAGTTTCATCAAAATAAGAAAACAACACATAGAAAATAGAATGTGTCTAAAAAAGAACAGTCTGTAGGAATCTATAAACTTCGAATACTTCTGTTACTTTAAAAATTCTGAAACATTACGAAAATATGGGAAATTGGTATATCAATCTTGAGTAAGATATTCAGATCCAATCGACGCTTTTGTGAATTTCTAAAATTCCTGGACTGGGCGTCAAAGTTTCTGTTTTTCAGCAAGATTAAATCAACTATCAACCTAGACCATCCCAAAGTTCTTACTTGGCATAAACAATAATTAAAACATTAAAACACTAAAACCCAATTACTACAGAGGTAATAATGTGTAATTTATTCCAGCACAGAAACAAAACAAAAAACATAAAAATAAAATTGGGTTGCCTCCCAACGAGCGCTATTGTTTAATGCCCCTAGCTAGATATAGGACAATAGATCTAAGTATTATCATCTTTGGTATGCAATCCATAAGTAGCTCTCATAATAGATTCGTATGGTAAATTAATTTTCTTTCTTGGGAAGTGTTCCATGCCCTTCCTTAACGTAAATTGAAATCTAATGTTTCCTTCTTTTATATCAATAATTGCATCAATCGTTCTAAGGAAAGGTCTACCAAAAATAATAGAACATGTAGGATTGCAATCTATATCAAGAACAATGAAATCTACGGGCACGTAATTCCTATTTGGAACAATAAGAACGTCATTAATCCTTCCAATAGGTTTCTTTATATTGGAATCCGCAAGATGCAAATTTAAGGAGCAATCATCAAATTCACGAAAACCTAGCACATCACATAAAGTTTTCGGAATAGTGGAAACGCTAGCACAATCACACAAAGCATGACACACATAATCTTTAATATTAATCTTAATAGTAGGTTCCCACTCATCATAAAGCTTTCTAGGTATAGAAACTTCCAACTCAAGTTTTTCTTCAAAGGAATTCATCATAGCATCAATGATATGTTTAGTAAAAACTTTATTTTGATTATAAGCATGAGGAGAATTCAACCTGGATTGCAAAAAGGGAATACAATCTATCAAAGAAAAAATATCATAATTAAAATCCTTGAAAGCCAAAGGAGTGGGTTCATTGCTACTTAACGTTTTGACCTCTTCAATCCTACTTTTATCAATTTTGCATCAAGATCTATAAACTCCGAATCATTGGGACGCCTTCTAATTAAAGTTGACTTATGTCCAGTCCCATGTTTCTCAATATTTATATTAGAAAACAAATATTCAATAGGAGTCACATCAGTCACTTTAAGATCTTCATCATTATTTTCACGAGAAATCGAAGAACACGCTTTTACTAACAATTCTCGTTTAACATGCATCCTAGCGGTTCTTTCTTTACATTCATCCATAGAAATTCTCATAGCTTTTATAGACTCATTATTATCATGCTTGAGTGGAATAGATCTAATTTTCAAAGAATCAATCTCAAGATAAATTCTATCAATGTTCCTAGCCAAATCATCAATCTTGAGAAATTTTTCTTCAATCTTAGCATTAAAACCTTTTGTGAACTAATAAATTATTTAATATTTGCATATTATTATAATTTTCATAAGAATTGTTGTAGGAATTACCATAATTCTAAGAGTAATTTCTAGGAAACGGCCTAGGGTTGAAATTACCTCTATACGCGTTATTACCAAAATTGTTCCAACCAACAAAAATTCACATCGATAGATTCATTATTATTTCCAATCAAAGAAGACAAAGGCATATCATTAGGATCAATAGGATCATTCTTACTACAAAACAATTTCATCAAATTCATCCATCTTTCCACTCAAAGTATTTATTTCTTCAATTGCATGCACCTTTTTACTAGTAGGAGATATTTCGGTATGACAGTGAGAGTAATTTGCCATAATATTATCTAGGAGTTTAGTAGCTTCTCCTCATGTGATTTCCATTAAAGTGCCACCCACGGCAGAATCTAAAAGATATCTGGAGGCAAAATTCAATCCCGCATAATTTTTTTTGTATAATCATCCATAACCCCAAACCATGCTTGGGACAATTTCTAATCATTAATTTCATCCTCTCCCAAAATTGTGCAACATGCTCGTGATCAAGTTGCTTAAAATTTATTATATCGTTTCGATGCGAGATCATCTTAGAGGGCGGAAAGTACTTGGAAATAAAAGCATCTTTACACTTATTCCATGAATCAATATTATTTTTAGGCAAACATGTAAACCAATTTTAGCACGATCTCGTAGTGAGAACGGAAATAGCTTCAATTTAACAATGTCATTATCCACACCTTTCTTATTTTTCATAACACACAATTCAACGAAAGTATTTAGATGGTATGCGACATCTTCACTAGGAAGGCTGGAAAATTGTTCTTTCAAAATAAGATTCAGCAAAGTGACATTAATTTCATAAGATTCCACACTCGTGGCGGGAGCAATCGGAGTACTAATAAAGTCATTATTCTTAGTATTGGAGAAGTCACACAACTTGGTATTCTCTTGAGTCATCGTGACAAAGCAAGCAATCTAGCACACAAGCAAACAAAATGCAAACGAAAAGAACAATGAAAGAAGGGCGAATAAAATGCAAATATTTTTGTTTTTTTTGAAAATATTTTTAGAAGTGGGGGAGAGGAAAACGAGAGGCAAATGGCAAATAATGTAAATGCAAGAGATGATTTTATGATGGGTACTTGGTAGGCTTGGTGTAGACCTCCCCGGCAACGGTGCCAGAAATTGGCGAGTTGACGGGGGAGTTCTGGTCTTTACTTTCTATGTATCCTCCCCGGTAATGGCGCCAGAAATTTTTCCTGCTAATTCTTGAGCTTGCGTCGGTTTTTCCCTTAAAGAGGTAAGGGTGATGTAGCAAAGTAGAGATAAGTTTTTCCCTCAATTTTGAGAACCAAGGTATCAATCCAGTAGGAGGTACAAGCAAGGCCCGAATCTATGCACCTGCACAAACAATCAAACACTTGCACCCAACGCTATAAACAGGTTGTCAATCCCTTCATGGTCATTTGCAAGGATGAGATCTGAGAGATATAGATATAAAAGATTACTAAAAGTAAAACTAAATAAAAGTAAATAAAATTGCAGCAAGGTATTTTTGGTATTTTTGGTTTATAGATTTGAAAATATATAATGGAAAATATACCCGGGGGCCATAGGTTTCACTAGAGGCTTCTCTCTTGAAGGAAAATAATATGATGGGTGACCAAATTACTGTCCAAGGCAATGATTATGACGATATCCAAGGCAATGATTATGCATATAGGAATCACGTGTGTTTCAAGTAGACCGAAACGATTCTGCATCTACTACTATTACTCCAGACATCGACCGACTCTTGCCTGCATTTAGAGTATTAAGTTCATAAAGAACAGAGTAACGCCTTAAGTAAGATGACATGATGTGGAGGGATAAACTCAAGCAATATGTTGAAAACCCCATCTTTTTATCCTTGATGGCAACAATACAAATATGTGCCTCACTCCCTCTATTTTTTCACTGGGTGAGGACACCACAAGATTGAACCCAAAACTAAGCACCTCTCCCATTGCAAGAACTACCGATCTAGTTGGCCGAACCAAACCATTAGCTCGAAGAGAAATAGAAAGAGATGAAATCATGCATATAAGAATTCAGAGAAGATTCAAATAAAATTCATAGATAATCTGATCATAAATCAACAATTCATCGGATCTCGACAAACATACCGCAAAAGAAAATTACATCGGATAGATCTCCAAGAATATCAAGAAGAACAAGGTATTGAGGATCAGAGAGAGAGAGAAAAAGCCATCTAGCTACTAGCTATCGACCCATAGGTATGAGCTAGACTACTCACGCTTCATCGGAGGAGCAATGGAGTTGATGTAGAAGCCCTCCGTGATCGAATCCCCTCCGACAGATTACCAAAAAAGGCCCCCAAAAGTGATCGCACGGGAACAGATGGTTGCTACAGAGGAAAAGTATTTTCGTGGCTCCCTCTGATGGTTTGGGAATATATAGGCGAAGAGTTAGGGTTACAAGGCCTCCAGGGGAAGCCAGCCCCCCTAGGGAGCGCCCTGGCGGCTTGTCGTCTGCTGCCAGGTCTTCCGACCTCCTCTCTAGATCTTCTAGATGTCTTCTAGTCCAAGAAAAATCATCGTGAAACTTTTATTCCGTTTAGACTTCGTTTGATATTCCTTTTCTGTAAAACTCAAAAACAGGGAAAAAACAGAAACTGGCACTGGGCTCTAGGTTAATAGGTTAGTCCCAAAAATAATATAAAATAGCATATTAGTGCATATAAAACATCCAAAACAGACAATATAATAGCATGGAACCATAAAAAATTATAGATACGTTGGTGACGTATCAATGGCCATATCATGCCACTTATGATTTGCATGTGATGTTAATCCTTTTATGCATCTTATTTTGCTCAGGACGACAATATCATTATAAGGTGATCCCTCAATAAAATTTCAAGATAAAATTGTGTTCTCCTTGAGTGTGCATCGTTGCGAAGGATTGTCGTTTCGAGGCACCACGTGATGATCGGGTGTGATAGACTCTACGTTCGCATACAACAGGTGCAAGCCAGGGTTGCACATTCAGAACACTCGGGTTAAACTTGACGAGCCTAGCATGTACAGACATGGCCTCGGAAAAAAAGATACCGAAAGGTCAAACATGATGCATATGGTAGATATGATCAACATGGAGATGTTCACCATTGAAACCACCTCATCTCACGTGATGATCGGACTTGGTTTGGTGGATTTGGATCATGTAACACTTAAACAACCTGAGGGATGTTGATTTGAGTGGGAGTTCTTTAGTAAGATGATTAATTGAACTCATTATGTTGTAGATCAATAGCTTGCGCTATAGTTTCCATATATTTTGATACATTCCTAGAAAAAAAGAAAGTTGAAAGATGATGGTAGCAATTATGCGGACTGGGTCCGTGATCTGAGGAGTTTCCTCATTGCTACACGGAAGGCTTATATCATTGATGCACCGCTCGGTGTGCCACCCCCTCTAGTGTTGTGTGTGGATGTTGTGAATATCTGACAAGAACGTTCTGATGACTACTTGATAGTTCAGTGTGTCATGCATTATGGCTTAGAATTGACGCTCCAAAGACGTTTTGAACATCACAGAGCATATGAGATATTCCAAGATCTGAAATTGAGATTTCAGGCTCGTGCCTGTGTTGAGAGGTATGAGACCTCCAACAAGATTCTTTGCCTGCAATATGAAGGAGAATAGCTCAACCGGTTTGTGTGTGCTCAGATTGCCTGGGTGCTACAATCTCTTGAATCAATTGGGAGTTGATCTTCCAGATGAGATAGTGATTGATATCATTCTCCAAGTCACTGTCACAAAGCTACTAGAGCTTGGTGATGAACAATAAACATGCCAGGGATGGATAAGATGGTCCCTGAGCTATTCGCGATGTTTGACACCGTGAAGGTAGAAATCAAAAAGGAGCATCACGTTTTGATGGTTAGTAAAACCACTAGTTTGAAGAAGGGCAAGGGTAAGAACGGAAACCTCAAGAATGGCAAGCCAATTGCCACTCCACTATAGAAACCCAAGATTGAACCTAAACCCGAGACTAAGTGCTTCGATTAGGAGGAGAACGGCAACTGAAGCGGAACTGCCCTAGATACTTGGTAGATAAGAAGGCTGGCAAGATATTTGATATACGGGTTATTGATGTATACCTTACTAGTACTCCTAGTAGCACCTGGGTATTAGATACCAGTTCAGTTGCTAATGTTAGTAACTTGAAATAAAAGCTACAGAATAAACTGAGATTAGCTAAGGGCGAGGTGACGATGTGTGTTGGAAGTGTTTCCAAGGTTGATGTGATCACCATCGCACGCTCCCTCTACCTTCGGGATTAGTGTTAAACTTGTATAAATTTTAATTGGTGTTTGCATAGAGCATGAACATGATTAGATCATGTTTATCGCAATACGGTTATTCGTTTAAGTTATAGAATAATGGTTATTCTCTTTAGATGAATAATACTTTCAATGGTCATGCACCCAATGTGAATGGTTTATCGAATCTCGATCGTAGTGATACACATCACATGTTCATAATGGTGATGCCAAAAGATGCAAAGTCAATAATAATAGTACCACATACTTGTGGCACTGGCGCCAAGGTCATATTGGTGTAAAGCGCATGAAGAAACTCCATGTTGATGGATCTTTTGACTCACTCAATTTCAATCGGTTGAGACATGCGGACCATGCCTCTTGGGCAAGATGACTAAAACCCCATTTTTTGATATGATGGAGCAGGCAAGTGACTTATTGGTAATGATACATGTTGATGTATGGGGTCCAATGAGTGTTGAAGCGCGCAAAGGATATCATTATTTTCTTACCTTCACTGATGATTTGAGTAGATATGGGGATATTTACTCAATGAAACACACGTCTGAAACGTTTGAAAAGTTCAAGCAATTTTAGAGTGAAGTTGAAGATCATCGTGACAAGAAGATAAAATATCTATGATATGATCGTGGAGGTGAATATATGAGTTAATAGTTTGGCATACAATTTAAGACAATGTGAAAGTTGTTTCACAACTCATGCCACCTAGAACACCAGGGTGTGATGGTGTGTCCGAACGTCGTGGTCGTGTTATGATGTCTCTTATCATTTTGCTACTATCTTTTTGGGGTTATGCATTAGAGACAATAACATTCACTTTAAATATGGCACCATCTAAATCCATTGATATGACACTGTATGAACTATGGTTTGGCAGAAACCTAAGCTGTCATTTCTCAGAATTTTTGAATGCAACGCTTATGTCTGATAAGCTCGAACCCAAAGCAGAAAAGTGCATCTTCGTAGGATACCCTAAGGAAACAGTTGGGTATACCTTCTATCTTAGATCCAAGGGCAAAGTGTTTGAAAGAATTGAACTTGATGAGGAAAGAGTTTCTCTCGAGAAAGAGTTTCTCTCGAAAGAATTGAGTGAGAGGAAAGTAGAACTTGATGAGGTTATTGAACCGTCACTTCAGTTGGATGGTAGCACGATGCAGAAAGTTGTTCCTATGGTGCCTGCACCAAATGAAGAGGAAGTTAATGATGATGATCATGGCACTTAGAATCAAGTTACTACCAAACCTCGTAGGTCGACAAGGACTCGTACCGCCTCTGAGTGGTACGGCAATCCTATCTTGGAGGACATGTTGTTAGAAAACAGTGAACTTACAAGCTATGAAGAAGCAATGGTGGGCCCGAATTCCAACAAATGGCTAGGCGCCATGAAATCCGAGAAAGGATCCATGTATGAGAACCAAGTATGGACTTAGGTAGACTTGCCCATTGAACGGCAGGCCATTGAGTACAAATGGACGTTTAAGTCGCCGCGGACAAAATCGATGGCACAATGCGCTGACCCATGCACAAATCGTGTTTGTTCCCTATCTGCGCCGACCCGTTTCATGCACAATTTTGGGCCAGATTTGCGTCCATGCGGACACCAAATGGACGCGCAACGCGTCCACTCTGTGTCCGCCACGGGATCACTAGTCTGCCCTTCAACCATCGCATGTGTCTTATTAAGTGCCTGTATTAAGTGCCTGTTCGGATGCCCTCCACTCCGCATCTCCACTCCCGGAGTTGAGGAGCTGCAGTTAAAAAATGCAGAGTGGGGAAGGAGGTACTCCGTAGATTCTCAGTTTTGAAGTAGATGCAGGCTTGCCGAACAGGTCCTAAATGCCAGCGCCTTCCTCCAGGCCTGCCTGGTAGTGGGTGGAAGGTCCATGTGGCCATCCTTTTTAATGTAAGCATGCAGCAGCGCCATCCTCATCGACTTCCTCGCTTCCATCCCCATATAGCCACGCCTTCTCCCTCGCCAGCGACTAGAAAACCCTAGTAGCCAGCCAACCAGTAACCCATGTGGTTTTTCAATGGGATGGGGAAGTGGAACTTGAAGGGGAGCGCCTGTTGGAAATATGCCCTAGATAAAATAATAAATTAGTTATTATCATATTTCCTTGTTCATGATAATTGTTTATTATCCATGCTATAATTGTATTGATCGGAGACTTAGATGCATGTGTGGATACATAGACAAAACCATGTCCCTAGTATGCCTCTAATAGACTAGCTCGTTGATCGAAGATAGTTAAGGTTTCCTAGCCATGGACATGAGATGTCATTTGATAATGGGATCACATCATTAGGAGAATGGTGTGATGGACAAGACCCAAACTACAAACGTAGCCTATGAGCATGTCAGTTTATTGCTACTGTTTTCTGCATGTGAAGTATATGTTCCTATGACCATGAGATCATGCAACTCACTGACACCGGAGGAGTGCCTTGTGTGTATCAAACGTCGCAACGTAACTGGGTGACTATGAAGGTACTCTAAAGGTATCTCCGAGGGTGTCTGTTGGGTTGGCATGGATCAAGACTGGGATTTGTTACTCCGTGTGATGGAGAGGTATCTCAGGGCCCACTCGGTAATACAACATCATAACAAGCCTTGCAAGCAATGTGACTAAGTGTTAGTCACGGGATCTTGTATTACGGAACGAGTAAAGAGACTTGCCAGTAACGAGGTTGAACTAGGTATGGAGATACCGACGATCGAATCTCGGGCAAGTAACATACCGAAGAACAAAGGGAACATCATACGAGATTAACTGAATCCTTGACACAGAGGTTCGACCGATAAAGATCTTTGTACAATATGTAGGAACCAATATAGGCATCCAGGTCCCACTATTGGTTATTGACCGTAGAGGTGTCTTGGTCATGTCTACATAGTTCTCGAACCCGTAGGGTCTGCACACTTAAGGTTTGGTGACGTTTCGATAGTATAGAGTTATGTATGGTGGTGACCGAAGGTTGTTTGGAGTCCCGGATGAGATCCCGTACATCACGAGGAGCTCCGGAATAGTCCGGAGGTAAAGATTCATATATAGGAAGTCCTGTTTTGGTTGTCGGAAAAGTTTCGGGCTCATCAGTAGTGTACCGGGAGTGCCGGGAGTGTACCGGGAGACCACCGGGAGGGGTATTTCGACCCAAGAGGCTTCATGGGCTGTGGGAGAGTGAATACCAGCCCTTAGTAGGCTTGTGGAAAGTCCCACACAAGGACCATGTGGCTGGGAAGAAAAGCCCAAAAGGAAAAAGGTAGAAAAAGGCAAAAAAGGCAAATTAAGGAAGGAGTCCTAATCCTACTAGGAGTGGAGGAGGTGGACTCCTCCCTAGTTTGTTCGGCCAACTCCTATAGGAGCCTTGGCCCTTGCGACAGCCTCTCCTCCTCTCCTCTTATATATGCCGTTTGATTTTAGGGTTTTGCACTAGTTTTTACAGCCACGTGCTACCCGTTCCACCGGTGCTCGTCTAGATCGGATTTCCGCAGTGCTTAGGCGAAACCCTGCCGGAATTGCTCCACCACCATCGCCGGAGCGCCGTCACACTGTCGGTGAACTATTCCTCCTCTCCACTTCCTCTTGCTGGATCAAGACGGTGGAGATCGTCATCAAGCTGTACGTGTGCTGAACGCGGAGGTGTCGTTCGTTCGGCGCTAGATCGGAAGGATCGTGATCAAGTTTGTGGGACGGATCGTGATCAAGTTCGGGGGACAGATCGTGATTGGATCGCAGGACGGATCGTGATTGGATCGCGGGACGCACGGCAATTTGGATTGGGAAGACGTTCGACTACACCAACCGCGTTACTTAACGCTTCCCGCTTAGCGATCTACAGGGGTATGTAGATCCACTCTCCCTCTCGTAGATGCTCATCACCATGGATAGATCTGAGTGTGCGTAGGAAAAATTTTGTTTCCCATGCAACGTTCCCCAAGAGTGGCATCATGAGCTAGGTCTATGTGTAGATGAGATCTCAAGTAGAACACAAAAGGTTTGTGGGCGTTGATGCTTAGATTGCTTCCTCCCTTGGTCGTATTTTGGTTCAGCGGTATTGTGAGATGAAGCGGCCCGGACCAACATTACTCGTACGCTTACGGGAGACCGGTTCCCTCGACGCAACTTGTTGCCTAGATGGCTTGTGGGTGACAGTTTCTTTCACTTTAGTTGGATCGGATTTGGCAAAGGCGGTGCTTGAGAAGGTTGAAAAGAAAATTATGTATAACCGTTGTGATTTATGCGTAGGTGAGAATCGTTCTTGCTAGATACCCGTAGAAGCCACGTAAAACATGCAACAACAATTAGAGGACGTCTAACTTGTTTTTGCAGGGTATGTTTGAAGGGGAACGTTGCATGGGAAACAAAAAAGTTCCTACGCACACGAAGATCTATCCATGGTAATGAGCATCTACAAGAGGGAGAGTGGATCTACATACCCTTGTAGATCGCTAAGCGGGAAGCGTTAAGAAACGCGGTTGGTGTAGTCGAACATCTTCGCGATCCAAATCGCCGTGCGTCCCGCGATCCAATCACGATCCATCCCGTTATCCAATCACGATCCGTTCCGCGATCCGATCACGATCCGTCCCATGAACTTGATCACGATCCGTCTGACGAACTTGATCACGATCCTTCCGATCTAGCACCGAACGGACGACACCTTCACGTTCAGCACACGTACAGCTTGATGACAATCTCCACCATCTTGATCCAGCAAGAAGGAGTGGAGAGGAAGAAGAGTTCTCTGGCAGCCTGACGGTGCTCCGGCGGTGGTGGTGGAGCAATTCCGGCAGGGCTTCACCTAAGCACTGCAGAAAACCGATCTAGAGGAGAAACTATGCACTCAAGGAACGGGTAGCACGTGGCTGAAAATCTAGTGCAAAAACTCTCAATACCACTAGTATATATAGGAGGAGAGGAGGAGAGGAGGCATCTTGGCCTCCAAGCCTTCTAGGCTTCGGCCGAACTAGGAGAGGAGGAGTCCACCTCCTCCACTCCTAGTAGGATTAGGATTCATCCTTTTTTTTCTTTTTGCCTTTTTCCACCTTTTTCCTTTTGGGTTTTCTTCTCCAGCCACATGGGCCTTTTGTGGGGGTTTCCACCAGCCCACTAAGGGCTGATATTCACTCTCCCACAGCCCATGAAGCCTCTTGGGTCGAAATACCCCTCCCGGAGGTCTCCCGGTACACTACCGGCACTCCCGGTACACTACCGATAAGCGCGGAACTTTTCCGTCAACCAAAACAGGACTTCCTATATATGAATATTTACCTTCGGACCATTCTGGAGCTCCTCGTGACATCCAGGATCTCATCCGGGACTCCGAACAAACTTCGGTCACCACCATACATAACTCTATACTACCGAAACGTCACCAAACCTTAAGTGTGCTGACCCTGTGGGTTCGAGAACTATGTAGACATGACCGAGACACCTCTTCGGTCAATAACCAATGGCGGGACCTGGATGTCCACATTGGTTACTACATATTCTACGAAGATCTTTATCGGTCAAACCTCTATGTCAAGGATTCTGGTAATCCCGTATGATGTTCCCTTTGTTCTTCGGTATGTTACTTGCCCGAGATTCGATCGTCAGTATCTCCATACCTAGTTCAACCTCGTTACTGGCAAGTCTGTTTACTCGTTCCATAATACAAGATCCCGTGACCAACACTTAGTCACATTCTTTGCAAGGCATATTGTGATGTTGTATTACCGAGTGGGCCCTGAGATACCTCTCCGTCACACGGAGTAACAAATCCCAGTCTTGATCCATGCCAACTCAACAAACACCCTCGAAGACACCTATAGAGCACCTTTATAGTCACCCAGTTATGTTGCAAAGTTTGATACACACAAGGTACTCCTCTGATATCTGTGAGTTGCATGATCTCATGGTCATAGCAACATATACTTCACATGCAGAAAACAGTAGCAATAAACAAACACGATCATAAGCTACGTTCGTAGATTGGGTCTTGTCCATCACATCATTCTCCTAATGATGTGATCCCGTTATCAAATGACATCTCATGTCCATGGCTAGGAAACCTTTAACCATCTTTCAATCAACGAGCTAGTTCACTAGAGGCATACTAGGGACATTGTGTTTGTCTATGTATCCACACATGTATCCATGTTTTCAATTAATACAATTACAGCATGGATAATAAACGATTATCATGAACAAGGAGATACAATAATAAACACTTTCTTTATTGCCTCTAGGGCATATTTCCAACAGTCTCCCACTTGCACTAGAGTCAATAATCTAGTTCACATCACTATGTGATTTACATTGTAATGAATCGAACACCCATGCAGTTTTGGTGTTGATCTTGTTTAGCCCTTGGAAGAGGTTTAGTCAATGGGTCTGCAACATTCAGATCCGTGTGCACTTTGCAAATATTTATGTCTTTCTCCAAGATGTAATCACGGATGGAGTTGAAGCATCGCTTTATGTGTCTGGTCCTCTTGTGAAACCTTGGTTCCTTGGCCAGAGCAATGGCACCAGTGTTGTCACAGAATAGGTTCATTGGATTCAATGCACTGGGCACTACTCCAAGATCTGTCATGAACTGCTTCATCCAGACACCTTCCTTCGCCGCCTCCGAGGCTGCGATGTATTCCGCTTCGCACGTAGAATCAGCTACCACGCTTTGCTTGGAACTGCACCAGCCTACCGCTCCCCCGTTAAGAATAAATACATATCCGGTTTGCGACTTAGAGTCGTTCGGATCAGTGTCAAAGCTTGCATCGACGTAACCCTTTACGACGAGCTCTTCATCACCTTCATAAACGAGAAACATTTCCTTAGTCCTTTTCAGGTACTTAAGGATATTCTTGACCGCTTGCTAGTGCTCCATTCCAGGATCACTTTGAAACCTTCTGGCCATACTTATGGCAAGGCTGACATCGGGTCTTGTGCATAGCATTGCATACATGATAGAGCCTATGGCTGAAGCATAGGGGATGACACTCATCTTTTCTCTATCTTCTGCAGTTACTGGGCATTGAGTCTTACTCAACTTCACACCTTGTAATACAGACAAGAACCCCTTCTTGGACTGTTCCATTTTGAACTTCTTCAAAACTTTATCAAGGTATGTGCTCTGTGAAAGTGCTATTAAGCGTCTCGATCTATCTCTATAGATCTTAATGCCTAATATGAAAGCAGCTTCTCCTAGGTCCTTCATTGAAAAACACTTGTTCAAATATTCCTTCACGCTTTCCAGCATTTCTATATTGTTTCCAATCAGCAATATGTCATCCACATATAATACTAGAAACGCTATAGAGCTCCCACTCACTTTCTGGTAAATACAAGCTTCTCCGTAAATTTGTGTAAACTCAAATGCTTTGATCACCTCATCAAAACGCTTATTCCAACTCCGAGATGCTTGCACCAGTCCATAAATGGATCGCTGGAGTTTGCAAACTTTGTCAGCATTCTCTGGATCGACAAAACCTTCGGGTTGCATCATATACAACTCTTCCTCAAGGAAATCATTGAGGAACTCTGTTTTTACATCCATCTGCCAAATTTCATAGTCGAAATAGGCAGCTATTGCTAACATGATTCTGACAGACTTAAGCATCGCTACGGGTGAGAAAGTCTCATCGTAGTCAACTCCTTGAACTTGTGAAAAACTCTTTGCCACAAGTTGAGCTTTATAGATGGTGACATTACCATCCGCGTCTGTTTTCTTCTTAAAGATCCATTTGCTTTGGGTTCCAGCTTTTCAGGATGAAGATTTTTGACATAAGCATCACATCCCCAAACTTTAAGAAACGACAACTTTGGCTTCTTGCCAAACCACGGTTCATATGGCGTCGTCTCAATGGATTTTGATGGTGCCCTATTTAAAGTGAATGCAGCTGTCTCTAACGCATAACCCCAAAACGATAGTGGCAAATCAGCAAGAGACATCATAGAACGCACCATATCTAATAAGGTTCAATTACGACGTTCGGACACACCATTAAGCTGTGGTGTTCCGGGCGGTGTCAACTGTGAAACAATTCCACACTGTCTTAAGTGACTGCCAAACTCATAACTCAGATATTCACCTCCTCGATCAGATCGTAGGAACTTAATCTTCTTGTTACGATGATTCTCAACTTCACTCTGAAATTGCTTGAACTTTTCAAATGTTTCAGACTTGTGTTTCATTAAGTAAATATACCCATATCTACTTAAGTCATCAGTGAAGGTGAGAAAATAACGATATCCACCACGCGCTGTAACATTCATTGGACCTCACACATTAGTGTGTATGATTTCCAATAAGTCACTCACCCATTCCATTGTTCCAGAGAACGGCGTTTTAGTCATCTTACCCATGAGGCATGGTTCACATGTGTCAAGTGATTCAAAATCAAGTGACTCCAAAAGTGCACCAGCATGGAGCTTCCTCATGCATTTTACACCAATATGACCTAAACGGCAGTGCCACAAGAAAGTGGTACTATCATTATCAATTCTACATCTTTTGGCATCAATGTTATGAACATGTGTGTCATCACTATCAAGATTCAATATGAATAAACCCCTAACATTGGGTGCATGACCATAAAAGATATTACTCATATAAATAGAACAACCTTTATTCTCTGATTTAAATGAGTAACCGTCTCACAATAAACAAGATCCAGATATAATGTTCATGCTTAACGCAGGCACTAAATAACAATTATTCAGGTTCATCACTAATCCCGATGGTAGTCGAAGAGAGAGCGTGCCGACGACGATCACATCAACCTTGGAACCATTTCCCACGCGCATCGTCACTTCGTCCTTTGCCAGCCTTCGTTTATTACGTAGTTCCTGCTTTGAGTTGCAAATGTGAGCAACCGAACCGGTATCAAATATCGAGGCACTACTACGAGAGCTAGTAAGGTACACATCAATAACATGTATATCATATATACCTTGTTTGTCGTTGGCCACCTTCTTGTCAGCCAGGTACTTGGGGCAGTTCCGCTTCCAGTGACCAGTTCCTTTTTAATGAAAGCACTCAGTTTCTGGCTTGGGTCCATGCTTGGGCTTCTTTGCAGGAGTAGCAACTGCTTTGCCATCCTTCTTGGTTTTACCCTTCTTGCCCTTGCCCTTGACTTTGCCATTTTTCTTGAAACTAGTGGTTTTATTGACCATCAACACTTGATGTTCTTGCTGGATTTCAGACTCAACGACTTTTAGCATCGCAAACAGCTCAGCGACTAACTTGTTCATCCCGTGCATGTTATAGTTCATCATAAAGCTCTTGTAACTAGGTGGCAGTGATTGAAGAACTCTGTCAGTGATCGCCTCTGGCGGAAGGGAAATTCCCAACTCCGCTAGACGAGTTGAATACCCAGACATTTTGAGTATATGTTCACTGATAGACCTGTTCTCCTCCATCTTGCAGGCATAGAACTTATCGGAGGTTTCATACCTCTCGATCCGGGCGTTCTTCTAAAAGATAAACTTCAACGCCTGGAACATCTCATATGCTCCATGACGTTCAAAACGTCTTTGAAGTCCCGGTTCTAAGCCATACAATATTGCACACTGAACTATTGAGTAATCTCTAGTACGTGCCTCCCAAGCGTTCTTAACGTCTTTGGAAGTCATGTCTTCTGGTTGGTCACCAAGCGGTGCATCAAGGACATATGATTTCTGGGAAGCCGTGAGGATAATCCTCAGATTACGGGCCCAGTCAACAAAGTTACTTCCATCATCTTTCAGTTTACCTTTCTCTAGGAACGCATTAAAATTCAGGGGTGCTACTGCGCGAGCCATTGATCTACAACATAATTATGCAAAGTTCACTTAGACTATTGTTCAAGATAATGAGTTTAGTTAATCAAATTACTAAAGCTCCCACTCAAATTGACAGCCCTCAGGTCATCTGAGTGTCACATGATCCAAATCCACCAACTCAAGTCCGATCATCACGTGAGTTGAGGTGGCTTCAATGATGAACATCATTATGTTGATCATATCTACTATATGACTCATGTTCGACCTTTCGGTCTCTTGTGTTCCGAGGCCATGTCTATACATGCTAGGCTCGTCAAGTTTAACCCGAGTGTTCTGCGTGTGCAACATTGGCTTGCACCCGTTGTATGTGAACGTAGAGTCTATCACACCCGATCATCACGTGGTGTCTCAACACGACGAACTTTCGCAACGGTGCACACTCGGGGACAAACACAATTTTATCTTGAAATTTAAGTGAGGGATCACCTTATAATGCTACCGTCGTACTAAGCATAACAAGGTGCATAAAAGGATTAACATCACATGCAATTCATAAGTGACATGATATGGCCATGAACTTGTGCTTCAGATCTCCATCTTGAAAGCACCGACATGATCTTCATCATCACCGGCACGACATCATGATCTCCATCATCTTGATCTCCATCAACGTGTCGCCATCGAGGTTGTCACGCCCTGCATGCTTCTACTACTATTGCTACCATTTAGCGATAAAGTAAAGCATTACATAGTGCTTAATGATTGACACGCAAGTCATACAATAATTAAAGACAACCCTATGGCTCCTGCCGGTTGCCGTACTCATCTACATGCAAGTCGTGAAATTCTATACATCACATGATCATCTCATACATCACATATATCACATCATGTAATTGGCCATATCGAATCACAACATACCCTGCAAAAACAAGTTAGACGTCCTCTAATTGTTGTTGCATGTTTTACGTGGCTGCTACGGGTTTCTAGCAAGAATGATTCTCACCTACGCATAAACTACAACGGTGATACATAATTTGCTTTTCAACCTTCTCAAGGACCGTCTTTCTCGAATTCGACCCAACTAAAGTGAGAGAAACTGCCACCTGCAAGACATCTAGGCAACAAGTTG
This sequence comes from Hordeum marinum, assembly GCA_022496015.1. Taxonomy (NCBI): domain Eukaryota; kingdom Viridiplantae; phylum Streptophyta; class Magnoliopsida; order Poales; family Poaceae; genus Hordeum; species Hordeum marinum. Next base: position 29,070,063 of record CM039678.1, read on the forward strand.
CGTTGAGGGAACCTGTCTCTCGTAAGCGTACGAGTAATGTTGGTCCGGGCCGCTTCATCTCACAATACCGCCGAACCAAAATACGACCAAGGGAGGAAGCAATCTAAGCATCAACGCCCACAAACCTTTTGTGTTCTACTCGAGATCTCATCTACACATAGACCTAGCTCATGATGCCACTGAAGGGGAACGTTGCATGGGAAACAAATATTTTCCTACGCACACTCAGATGTATCCATCGTGATGAGCATCTACGAGAGGGAGAGTGGATCTACATACCCTTGTAGATCGCTAAGCGGGAAGCGTTAAGAAACGCGGTTGGTGTAGTCAAACATCTTCGCGATCCAAATTGCCGTGCGTCCCGCGATCCAATCACGATCCGTCCCGCGATCCAATCACGGTCCGTTCCGCGATCCGATCACGATCCGTCCCACGAACTTGATCATGATCTGTCTCACGAACTTGATCACGATCCTTCCGATCTAGCACCGAACGGACGGCACCTTCGCGTTCAGCACACGTACAGCTTGATGACGATCTCCACCGTCTTGATCCAGCAAGAAGGAGTGGAGAGGCAGAAGAGTTCTCCGGCGGCCTGATGGTGCTCCGGCGATGGTGGTGGAGCAATTCCGGCAGGGCTTCGCCTAAGCACTGCAGAAAACCGATCTAGAGGAGAAACTATGCATTGGAGGAACGGGTAGCACGTGGCGGAAATCTAGTGCAAAAACCCTCAATACCACCAGTATATATAGGAGGAGAGGAGGAGAGGAGGCAGCTTGGCCTCCAAGCCTTCTAGGCTTCGGCCGAACTAGGAGAGGAGGAGTCCACCTCCTCCATTCCAAGTAGGATTATGATTCATCCTTTTTTTTCTTTTTGCCTTTTTCCACCTTTTTCCTTTTGGGTTTTCTTCTCCATCCACATGGGCCTTGTGTGGGAGTTTCCGCCAGCCCACTAAGGGCTGATATTCACTCTCCCACAGCCCATGAAGCCTCTTGGGTCGAAATACCCCTCCCGGAGGTCTTCGGTACACTATCGGCACTCCCGGTACACTACCGATAAGCCCGGAACTTTTCCGACGACCAAAACAGGACTTCCTATATATGAATCTTTACCTCCGGACCATTCCGAAGCTCCTCGTGACGTCCAGGATCTCATCCAGTACTCCGAACAAACTTCGGTCACCATCATACATAACTCTATACTACAAAAACGTCACCAAACCTTAAGTGTGCAGACCCTGCGGGTTCGAGAACTATGTAGACATGACCGAGACACCTCTTTGGTCAGTAACCAATGGCGGGACCTGGATGTCCACATTGGTTACTACATATTCTACAAAGATCTTTATCGGTCGAACCTCTATGTCAAGGATCCAGTTAATCCCGTATGATGTTCCCTTTGTTCTTCTGTATGTTACTTGCCCGAGATTTGATTGTCGGTGTCTCCATACCTAGCTCAACCTCGTTACTGGCAAGTTTCTTTACTCGTTCCATAATAAAAGATTCCGTGGCCAAAACTTAGTCACATTGCTTGCAAGGCTTATTGTGATGTTGTATTACCGAGTGGGCCCTGAGATACCTCTCCGTCACACGGAGTAACAAATCCTAGTCTTGATCCATGCCAACTCAACAGACACCCTCGGAGACACCTGTAGAGCACCTTTATAGTCACCCAGTTACGTTGCGACGTTTGATACACACAAGGTACTCCTCCGATATCTATGAGTTGCATTATCTCATGGTCATAGGAACATATACTTGACATGCAGAAAACAGTAGCAATAAACTGACACGATCATAAGCTACGTTTGTAGTTGGGGTCTTGTCCATCACATCATTCTCCTAATGATGTGATCCCGTTATCAAATGACATCTCATGTCCATGGCTAGGAAACCTTTAACCATCTTTCAATCAACGAGTTAGTTCACTAGAGGCATACTAGGGACATTGTGTTTGTCTATGTATCCACACATGTATCCATGTTTCCAATTAATACAATTCTAGCATGGATAATAAACGATTATCATGAACAAGGAAATACAATAATAAACACTTTATTTATTGCCTCTAGGGCATATTTCCAACAATGTTGTGATGCGATATGGCCAATTACATGATGTGATATATGTGATGTATGAGATGATCATGTGTTGTATAGAATATCATGACTGGCATGTCGATGAGTACGACAACCGGCAGGAGCCATAGGGTTGTCTTTAATTATTGTGTGACCTGTGTGTCAATCATTAAGCGCTATGTAATGCTTTACTTTATCGATAGTAGTAGAAGCATGGTGGGCGCGACAACCCCGATGGCGACACGGTGATGGAGATCAAGATGATGGAGATCATGGTGTCGTGCCGGTGACGATGGAGATCATGCCGGTGCTTTCATGATGGAGATCAAAAGCACAAGTTCATGGCCATATCATGTCACTTATGATTTGCATGTGATGATAATCCTTTTATGCACCTTGTTTTGCTTAGGACGACGATAGCATTATAAGGTGACCCCTCACTTAATTTCAAGATAAATTGTGTTCTTCCCGAGTGTACACCGTTGTGAAAGTTCATCGTGTCGAGACACCACGTGATGATCGGGTGTGATAGACTCTACCTTCACATACAACGAGTGCAAGCCAGTGTTGCACATGCAGAACACTCGGGTTAAACTTGACGAGCCTAGCATGTACAGACATGGCCTCGGAACACAAGAGATCGAAAGGTTGAACATGAGTCATATAGTAGATATGATCAACATGATGATGTTCACCATTGAAACCACCTCAACTCACGTCATGATCGGACTTGAGTTTGTGAATTTGAATCATGTATCACTCGAATGATCGGAGGGATGTCAATTTGAGTGGGAGTTCTTCAGTAATATGATTAATTGAACTCATTATCATGAACATAGTCAGTAGTGTCTTTGCAAATTATGTTGTAGATTACTTGCTCGCGTTGTAGCTCCCAACACCCCCCTCTCGTCGTCCGCCATGGCGCCATGACCGTTAAGCCGTGCCATCCCACAATCGGGTCAAGGCGCCGTGAAAACAGCTAGCTACTCCGAGGCGCAGCTCGGTTTATTCCTGACAAAACTGAAACTAGGACTACTGTCGAAACTCAAACTTTCTGACACCTAAAACCCTACTAACCTTAACTGAAGATTACAGCAACAGTTTAGTATGTGCAGTTTTCCTTCTGTAGACTGTAGTTGTGAGATTTCCGTTGACCTCTACCCTTGTGTAGACCAAAATAAACAAATAAATGATTAAGAATATTAATACTTTATTTGGTAAGGTTTGAGAATGTGACTTTTGGGAACGAGCCAATCTAGCCGTATACACAGACAAAAGATGCTGAGAGTGCTGTTGCGTTGAATGAAGTTAATCGGCTTATTGGACTCAGCATAATTATCAAGCCTGAGCGTGAGTAAATAAAATGAAGATGAAAATTGTTTAACTGATTTTATGTTAAAATTAATTGGTAGCACTCCACCTATTAGTGCACCACATCCATACAATAAGTATAAGTGCAACAACGAAAATAATAAAATCTTCTAGGGCATCAGCACAAACACAAAAAAAGAAAAAAAAACATAACAAAAGACCACCAAGTGGCTGGAAGCTCAGGAGCGGTCGAGGCAAGTCAGCACGCGACAATACGCATTGCATCCATCATGCGACCAAACTGGTCACTATCTTTCTAGAGAGAAATCCTTATTTAACACTGTCTACAACTTTTTTCACCTATTTAACACTGAAAAATATTTATTCCCTATCTAACACAGGTTTTAAATTTTATGTCCAATATAACACTTTCATCCATTTTTTGTGCAAATAGTGTTTACTGGCACATGAAATGACAATTCTACCCTCACACATCTATTTAATCATTTCATGTACTCCCGTGTCTTAATTAAGGGTGCAGTCTATGGTTAGTGTAACAGAATAAGCTAAAAGGTTAGACTAACAAATAAATAGCAGGACGTACATCCCAGGGTAGAAACGAGCACGGGAAAAATTAATCAAGCTGCTTGTGCGTTTCTGAGCTAGCTTTGCATGTATGTGCGTTCGTTTGGGTGATCGATCTAGCATTGTAAAACCAGGGGTAGACTTATAAGGTGCTTATAGTGCCAGGGGTAAACTTGTCATTTCACATGTCATTTAACATCATTAGGTCAAAAAATGGATAAAAGTGTTATATTGGGAACAGATTTTAAAGTTTGTGTTAGATGGGGAAGAAATATTCCTTCAGTGTTAAATAAGAAAACGAAATTTAAAATAGTGTTATATAAGGAATTTTTTCATCTTTCTATCTAGATCGCGTTTGACCGTGCTGCAAAAATGTGAGGGATATGAAGATCGAGTGAGAAGGCAACCTAAGAAAGACCAGCTCAACAATCATCTTATTCCGCGTCATTCACTGGGGGCAGGTTTCTTGAAGTTTTTCCCTTTTTCTATTTTTACTATATTTATTCTTTGTATTTCTTATTTCCTTTCTGTATTATTTTCCTTCTGTTTTTTTCTCTACCTTTTGTTATTGGTTTCCCTTTTTTTTGTTTCTTCTTCTTCATATTTGTGTTCCCTTTTCCTATTTTTATTTTTATTTTTATTTTCTTATTTGTTGTTCGTTTGGTTCTCTTCCCCTCGTGTATTGACAAATATTCACCGTGTTTCAAAAAACGGTTTTGCCAATTTCCTCAAGCGTATATCAACAATATTCATTGTGAATTTAAAAATGGATATTGTGTAATAGATTAAAAATTGATGTGTACAACAAATGATTCTAGTTTCATAAAATAGTGGTTGGGCATTGAAAACTATTTGTCGTATACTTAAAAAGGTTCATTATGTATTAAAAAATCATCTTGTATAGGCCATCATGTATTCGAAAGATGTTCGTAGTGTATTAAGCCACTTTTATTTTATACTTAAAGTGTTTATTGTGTTCAAAAAAATGTTCAACTTCTATTAAAAATATTTGACTTGTCGTTTTGATAAATTTTTTAAATATTCAGCTTGTATTAAAAAAACTTGTTTCCCGTCTGTCTTTTTACAATTATTAAAATGTTCATCATGTATTTCAAAAAATTGACCATGTACCGATTAACAAATGTTCAACATGTATTAGATTTTTATGTGTATTGTTTTCACGTTGTATTAAAATAATTCTTGGGTATTAAAAATTCATGAACAGTTTCCAAAAAGTAGGTCAACATGTTTTGTAAATACATGATCAACTTTAAAAAAATGCACCGATGTTTACAAATTTTGAATTATTTCTAGCTAAAGGCATGATTTTTTCCAAACAAATTCATAATTAAAAAAACGTTTGTACCTCTGAATTTTTTTAATCTATTCACTAAGTTATCAAATGTTTTTAGGAATACGGAAACTAATTAATAGAATTTTCAAATACATTTAGATTCATGAATAGTTTTTTAATTTTGTGAAACTTCTTTTATGTTCATGTGAATTTACACAATCCATAAATATTTCCTAAACATTGTGACCATTTTTTAATTTTGTGGGAAAAGAAAAGAAAAGAAATGAAAATAATAACGATAATGAAGAAAAAAATAAAGAGAAATGCTGGATGAAAACTGACTAAGCCGATATAGGAAAATAGAAACGGGACCAGAAGAAACCTGCCGAATGTAGAGCTTGAAAATTGGAAAGTAAAGAAAAACGAATGGAAAGAAAAAGAAAACGGGAAATTCGGAGGAAAGTTAGAGGAAAGCAGCGGCTCAACACAAGAGAGTAAAAAGACAAGACAGATGAAAATGCACTCCGTAATCTATCTACCCGTTCTTTTTAGCTCTATAATCTATTTATCCCTGGAGAGTTCTGAAGCTTCATGTGACGGAAGCACCAAGCTTCTTCTCTCTGTTTTCCTTCCGTTTTTGCACGTCGTCGTCGTGTTTCTTAGGGCCTGCATGGAGTTTCAGAAGAGTAGAATATTAAAAGGACAACAAAGTCGACTCAGGGCAAGAGCACTAGAGCAGGGCAGCTTCCTTCCTGTTGCTCTACCCAGATAAAATTAATATAGGCTGATTACTTGTTGCGAGCTCCGTCAAAGGCCGGGCTTGCAAGAAGCCAGGTGTTTGCGACGTCTCGATCGTGCATGCTCACTTGCTCAGACCCGGTCAATGTCCATTTCCTAAATCAAATGCGAGAGGTCATGATTACTGTTAATCTCGACCATGTTTACTGCACAACAACTATACGACGGTAAACATGCAATCACGGTCCACATGCACACTGGTCAATTCATAAATCAAACGGTTTATTGTTGTAATTTAGTAAATTGTTAGGACGTGCCTGTCAGTCTGGAACCTAGAGGGCATATTTTACAGGTGGCTGCTCTGACAGTGCACACTCCGGCTTGGGGCGAAAACTAGAGAATGAACTGCAAATCTTCTAGCTTGACCAGGTCGATTCGTCTCGGTCTCGCCTAATTTTATCAGGTTGTTGCCAAATTCAGAGAAATGCGCCGATCGATCATCCGGTCCAATTTGAGGGACACTTTTGGACTCGATCGAAAGATGAGGAGGACGTTTGAAAATGTTGACGTGCGTTGTTTAAACTGAACTTGGATAAACAGGACGCATGGATGCATGGTGGCATGGTGGCGGGCGGGAGATGATATCACTCGGTCGTTGGTAGGTTTCTCAACTTTTGAATTTCGGCCAGAAAATCGGCGACAAGGCCGCTTATTTTTCTTCTTCATGCGTAGTCTCGTATGCGACACTGGGCATGTGTGCTGGACTTGCGAGTGCATGCGGCATAGTCGTTGAACAGCTTTTGTCCTTACTAAAAGTTCATTATATTTCGAAAATGATTAGCTAGCGATCAAAGACCAGCGAACGATTGTGACTCTGCCTCACTATTATATGGTAGTCCAATCTACCAACAAGAGTTGAATAATGAGGGAGATTAAGAAATGTCGAGAAGAAGCTGAAACTTGTCCGCAGCTGGCATTACCCGTCGGCGTAACACCGTCGGCATCATATATGTCGGCATACCCCAGGGTGCCGTTGGCATAGGAAAGCCGTCGGCATAAATGCTATGCCGACGGTGTCAGTACATCGATGCCGACAGCTCCAGCCGTCGGCATAGCTCCATGGCAAACGGCGTTTGGCAGCGCTGCCGTCAAGAGCGGCGCATCCAGGGACGGTCACATGTCGCTCTATGCCGACGGCCCGGCCGTCGGCATAGACTGCCACGCGGCGGCCGGAGACGGTCCCTGGTGGCGCACCTATGTCGGCGGCTCGGCCGGCGGCATAGGTCCGAAGCTACGCCGACGGCATAGCCGTCGGCATATCCTGAAATGTGGCGGCCAGTGGTAGTTCGTGGGCGTACGTACGTCGATGGCTCAGGCCGTCGGCATAGGCTAAAAAACTACGCCGACGGCCTAGCCGTCTGCATAGCTTGCCACGTGACAGCCATTGCTAACTCGAACGCCCGCTATACGGACGGCTTAGCCCTCGGCGTAGTTTTGTGCTGTTTTTTTCATGTTTCCTATAAATTTATTTTAATTCAAAATATCAGGGTATATACAATGAAAAATAAATGCACGGCGGCATCCTCAAGAGCATCATAAATATAAGTAGCGTAAACAGACGGAAGTCATCAACATCACCACCATCACATCCTCACAACCAACAACATAAGGAGCTCCGAAATATACGTAGCGAAATACAATTCATCTAAGAAGCGTAAAAAGAGCACAAGTCATCTAGGGAGCGCCAGTACGTCCACCTCCAAGGTTGTCGACGCCAAGTCCACCAAAGCCCAGGTCTTCACTGCTAGCGGCAGCGCTACCACCTCGGTGGATTGGAGTGACCGGGCTCCATGACTCGGGATTGATGTGAACACCGACACCACCACCAACGGATGATCTACTGGTTCCCTGGATGTTTGAAAAGACATGTTGAGTGAATGATATTGTGTTGAATAAACAGTAAGCGTTGGTTGAATAGTTTGGGGATGTACTAACCACCGTTGTCCCCGGTTGTTGTGCTAGAAATTCCTCAAAGGAAAGAAGCACTGGTTGTGGTCCTGCAACTGATGGTGCTGGTTCCATTTCAAGAATCGTGTCGTTCCTCATGCTCTCAAACACGAGATGCATGTTAATTGACAAAGCAAACACCAATGTCAGAAAAAATGAAAGTGTCAATATGGAAATGAAATGAAAGGGGCTAAACTAACCATCATCATGCGAGTGTTGTGGTCCTGGACGGCTGCAACTCTCGCGCTCCACGCCATGGTCTCCTGTCGTGTGTATTCCATGTAGGCCTACAATATGACGTGATGGAACTCATTAAACATCTAAATATGGGAAATAAAGTGAGCAACGAAGATAAGAGGGAAAAATACTTACAAAGTGTTGCTCGGCTAGGAGGGACTGTGACTGCGCAGTGGTCGTGGGCGTGTGTTGTCTCAGGCTTGGGTCGGTAGCAGCTGTCTGTAGGAGATAGAAGGAGTGACCACAACATCCAGAACCGGCTGCCGACCATGAGCCTTCGGCCCCATGCCAACCATCGCCCTGTCGTCCAAAGGCGCCTTGATGGGGTTAGGTGTGTCAGGATGTAAATTCAGATACGCCGCAGAGTAGTTCTTCTTCTTCTCCGGGTCTTGCCGTAGTACTTGTCTTCCCCAGGCTTGGGCTTCCTCCGAGTATGGGCGATCTCCCACGCCTCCATGTGTGAGAGCGGCCGCTTGAGTTTCTCCTCCTGCACCAACAAACAGATGTTAGTCATACATAAAAAAGTGAAGGTAAATAGAAGAAGATTGTTTAATGAGGTTAGTCATACCTGAAGTGCCTTGTGGAGAAAGTGGTTCCGGTTTCCCTGAGCATGTACTCCCTCCTTCCCTCGGTTAGCCTTGTTTTTGCTGCTAGTAGCCGCTCAGGCCCCATCCTGACCACACCACAGGTCCACCAATGTCGCCCAGGACTCGTCTTTTCCATAACACCAATTTGGACACACCTACATAATAGGAAGCATAATGGCATGTCTAACACGAAACGATGAAATTTACCACAAACTTCGGAATGAAAAATCGTTAATACTTACCGACAAGTACTCGTCCCTCTCCAAGGTAATGTGTCGCGCCTTCGCTCCTTCCTTGGTCATCTTCATACCAAGATAGTCGTGATAGTATTGCGTGATGGCCACCAACCGCACCTCGTACTACATCTGGCGGGCCTTCTTCATCGCTTGGCGCAGCACGATCTCGTCGACAGCGGCCTTGTGCTCCGGAAGAACTCGATAGTATTTCTACAATCATTCATGAAACTAGAATGGAAGAAGCCATGAGTTAAATCATTAATGAAACCAGAATGGATGTGTGCTTGTGAAGAGAACTCACCCAAAAATTAGTGATCACGGGCTTAGCATGGGTCACATACTCCGCGTGGGGGGCCGCTTCCCAGTGCTCCACGGTCTTCGCCAAAACCCAAAGATCCGGGTGCCTGACTGGATCCGGACAGTATAGCCGCGGCCAGTATTCCTTGAGCAAGACGGTGATGATGCCGTTGGGAACACGGCCCCCTTAAGGATGTACCCAGTTACTACAAAAGATTTAAAGAATGAAAATATTAGGATGTAACAAGCAAAAGAATTAAATTATGATTGAAATTATTTAGTGGAACTTACTCTATCCCCTTTGGCTCAATGAGCCACTTCCGCTCCTCGGTAGTAGGAATATGCTTTGGGACCTTTGCGTTACCACGCAACCATCGCTTATTGTTACCATTCCCACCACCACCAGCGTCCCCACCACCACCATCATCCCCGCCTGCCTCGTCCTCGTCCCCCTCCCCAACCTCATCCTCCTCGTCGTCCTCCTCCTCCTACTACTCACCCCCTCCTCGCGAACCACCTCCTCCTCGTCGTCCTCCTCCTCGGCAGAGGTTACCTCACTAGAGGAGGGCCTCGAAGACAACACCCCTAAGTTGGCGAGGGTGCGCTGTTTGTGGCCTCGACCCCCTCTAGTGGCTCTCCCACCACCCCTCGCCCTCCATGGGCTCTCCTCTCGCCCCCTCATCCTCTAGGGGCACCTCTCCCTCTCTCTTCCTGTGAGGAGTCATCCTCAAGTAGTCGGGGGGTGGGGCGTAACAGTACATGCTCGACCACTCGACCCCACTGTTGTCCAGATACACGTCTCGGCAAATAGCCGAGAGAATGTGCTCCGGAGAACAATGGGGAGGCATCGCCGAAATCCCGTCTCGGAACAGGGTAGAACATGGATAACGTACCCAATCTACACATCCTCGGGCTGTCCATGGAAAACACTGGACAATCCGAAAGAGCTACGGTCATAAATATGCAATTGAATGCATATTTATCAATGCAACCCTTTCGGATGGGAGACACCTAGGTTACGCGACTTGACATGAAAAGAAAATCTAGTGACCTGATTAAAAAAGCCTATAAGGTGAAGGTGGATTCGTAGCTCACCCTCGGCTGTAGAGGAAGTAGTCGAACAGCGGCGGGATCACGGACTAACAACTTCGACGACAATGACTCCAAAGAGATGCAACACCACAAAGCCTACAAATTTTACCGACAAAACAATTTAGATCATCACATCAAATATCTATTTTTTAACAAGACCATCAACATTTTTAGCATGTTAGGTCATCCATCCATCTATCACAAATCCATCTAACAAAATTTCATCCATCCATCTATCACACATCCATCTAACAAATTCATCAATCCATCCATCTATCACAAATCCATCTAACAAAACTTACCAACATTCATCAATCCATCTATCTATCACAAATTCATCTAACAAAACTTACCAATATTCATCAATCCATCCATCTAACTGTTGGAAATATGCCTAGAGGCAATAATAAAATGGTTATTATTGTATTTCCTTGTTCATGATAATTGTCTATTGTTCATGCTATAATTGTGTTACCAGAAACCATAATGTATGTGTGAATACATAGACCACAATATGTCCCTAGTGAGCCTCTAGATGGCAAGCTCGTTGATCAATAGATGGTCACGGTTTCATGACCATGGACATTGGATGTCCTTGATAACAGGATCACATCATTAGGAGAATGATGTGATGGACAAGACCCAATCCTAAGCATAGCACAAGATCGTGTAGTTCGTTTGCTAAAGCTTTTCAATATCAAGAATCGTTTCCTTATACCATGAGATTGTGCAACTCCCGGATACCGTAGGAATGCTTTGGGTGTGCCAAACGTCACAACGTAACTGGGTGACTATAAAGGTGCACTACGGGTATCTCCGAAAGTCTCTGTTGGGTTGGCACGAATCGAGACTGGGATTTGTCACTCCGTGTGACGGAGAGGTATCTTTGGGCCCACTCGGTAAGACACCATCATAATGAGCTCAATGTGACTAAGGAGTTAGCCACGGGATGATGTATTACAGAATGAGTAAAGAGACTTGCCGGTAACGAGATTGAACAAGGTATAGAGATACCGACGATCGAATCTCAAGCAAGTATCATACCGATAGACAAAGGGAATTGTATACGGGATTGATTGAATCCCCGACATCGTGGTTCATCCGATGAGATCATCGTGGAGCATGTGGGAGCCAACATGGGTATCCAGATCCCGCTGTTGGTTATTGACCGGAGAGGTGTCTCGGTCATGTCTACATGTCTCCCGAACCCGTAGGGTCTACACACTTAAGGTTCGATGACGCTAGGGTTACAGGGAAATGGTATACATGATTACCGAAGGTTGTTCGGAGTCCCGGATGAGATCTCAGACGTCACGAGGAGCTCCGGAATGGTCCGGAGGTAAAGATTAATATATAGGAAGTCCAATTTTGGTCACCGGAAAGTTTTCGGGCTCATCGGTAGTGTACCGGGAGTGCCGGGAGGGTGCTGGAGGACCCCGGGAGGGGTGTGACGACCAAAGGACTTCATGGGCTGTTAGAGGAGGTGTACCAGCCCTTTATTTGGGCTGGCTAAGTCCTTCCTAAATGTCCATGCAGCTAGGGATAAGAGATAAGGCTGAAAAGGATTCAAAAGGAAGAGATCCACGTTCCTTGTGGGAGGTGGACTCCTCCCTAGGTTCGGCCGAACCTCTCCTCCTTGGAGGAGGGGACAAGGCAGCCCTCCCTATCCCTCCTCCTATATATACCCAAGGTTTTGGGATGATTTGAGACACGACTTCTCTCTCTCGGCGCAGCCCTACGCTTCCTCTTCCTTGTTCTCCGTAGCGCTTGGCGAAGCCCTGCCGGAGTCCATGTAGCTCCACCGTCACCACGCCGTCGTGTTGCAGGAGCTCTGCCCAAACCTCTCCTTCCTCCTTGTTGGATCAAGGTGTAGGAGACGTCACTGGATTGCACGTGTTTTGAACGCGGAGGCGCCGTTGTTCGGCGCTTAGATCGGAGTCCACTGTGATCTGAATCGCTACGAGTACGACTCCACCAACCGCGTTCTTGTAAAGCTTCCGCTTAGCAATCTTAAAAGGTATGAAGATCCAATCTCTCCCCGCTCGTTGCTGGTTTCTCCATAGATAGATCTTTGTGACACATAGGAATTTTTTTGATTTACTACTACGTCTCCCAACATTGGCATCATGAGCTAGGTCTATGCATAGAATCTATGCACGAGTAGAACACAAAGCAGTTGTGGGCGTCGATCTTGTTAATTCGGCGGTATTGTGGGATGAAGCGGCCCGGACCAACTTTACACGTACGCTTACGTGAGACCGGTTCCACCGCCTGACATGCACTAGTTTCATAAGGTGGCTAGCGGGTGTCTGTCTCTCCCACCTTAGTCGAATTGGATTCGATGAAAAGGGTCCTTATGAAGGGTAAATAGCAATTGGCATATCACGTTGTGGTTTTGGGGTAGGTAAGAAACGTTCTTGCTAGGAACCAATAGCAGCCACGTAAAAACTTGCAACTACAAATTAGAGGACGTCTAACTTGTTTTTGCAGCATATGCCTTGTGATGTGATATGGCCAAAAGGATGTGACGTGATGCATTGTGATGTATGAGATTGATCATGTTCTTGTAATAGTATTCATGACTTGCATGTCGATGACTATGTGATACGTCTCCAACGTATCCACTTTTCCAAACTCTGTTGCCCTTGTTTTGGACTCTAATTTGCATGATTTGAATGAAACTAACCCGGACTGACGTTGTTTTCAGCAGAACTGCCATGGTGTTGTTTTTGTGCAGAAATAAAAGTTCTCGGAATGACCTGGAGACTTATGATGATTTTTTGTGGAATATATAAAAAATATCGGAGAAAGAATCAACCGAAGATAAGCTGCTAGTGGGCCACGAGCCCAGGAGGCGCCCCCCCCTTAGGGCGCGCCTGGCAGGCTCATGGGGCCCACGTGGCTCCTCCGACCTCATCTCCAGCTCCATATAACCTCTTTCGCCCAGAAAAAATTCAGAGAGAAGAGTTCATCGCGTTTCATGATACGGAGCCGCCGCCACCACCTGTTCTTCCTCGGGAGGGCAGATCTGGAGTCCGTTCTGGGCTCCGGAGAGGGGAAATCGACGCCATCATCATCATCAACCATCCTCCATCGCCAATTCCATGATGCTCTCCATTGTTCGTGAGTAATCTCATCATAGGCTTTCTGGATGGTGATGGGTTGGATGAGATCTATCATGTAATTGAGTTAGTTTTGATGGGGTTTGATCCCTAGTATCCACTATGTTCTAAGATTGATGTTGCTACTACTTTGCTATGCTTAATGCTTGTCACTAGGGCTCGAGTGCCATGATTTCAGATCTGAACCTATTATGTTTTCATCAATATATGTGTGTTCTTGATCCTATCTTGCAAGTTGTAGTCACCTACTATGTGTTATGACCCGGCAACCCCGAAGTGACAATAGCCGGAACCACTCCCGGAGATGACCATAGTATGAGGATTCCATGTATTCACCATGTGCTAATGCTTTGTTCCGCTTCTCTATTAAAAGGAGACCTTAATATCCCTTATTTTCCATTAGGACCCCTCTGCCATGGGAGGGATGGACAAGAGATGTCATGCAAGTTCTTTTCCATAAGCACGTATGACTATATATGGAATACATGCCTACATTACATTGATGAACTGGAGCTAGTTACATATCACCCTTTGTTATAACTGTTACATGATGAATGCCATCCGACATAATTATCCATCACCGATCCAATGCCTATGAGCTTTTCCTATACTGGTCCTTCTTAGTTACTTTACCGCTACTATTGTCACACTTGCTACATAAATCACTACTGCTACTGTTATCACTATTATTGTTACTATCATACTACTTTGCTACTAAAACTTTGCTGCAGATACTAAAGATTTCAGGTGTGGTTGAATTGACAACTCAACTACTAATACTCGAGGATATTCTTTGGCTCCCCTTGTGTCGAATCAATAATTTTGGGTTGAATACTCTACCCTCGAAAACTGTTGCGATCCCCTATACTTGTGGGTTATCAAGACCTTTTTCTGGCGCCGTTGCCGGGGAGCATAGCTCTATTCTCTGCATCACTTGGGATTTATATCTGTTGATCAGTATGAAGAATTTGCGAGATCCAAAAACTAAAGTTCTGCCCTCAACTACGAGGACACGTAAGGAACTGCCATTTAGCTCTGCACTCGATTCACCTTCTGTTATGAGTAAATTTGCGACACAGCCACCTACTATTAATTCTGATATGTCGCGTGTGCTTGATGATGCTACTTCTGCTATAGATGATAATTATGATGATGATTTGCTTTATATGGATATGCCACTTGGTGAATTTCTTGATGCACAAATTGCTAGAGTTACTACTGAATCAAATGATACTTCTGAAATTGATGAAATTATTGAAATGGAACCTGCTGTTACACCTGTTAGACCTAGCCCTCCTAGATATGAATTGCCTAATATACCTAAGGGTTATGTTATGGAAGGAGAGGTAGCTGAAGACTTTCTTGCTTGTAAGGATAGCTATGATCTTGACAAGTTATTACGCAAGTGGAAAGAAAAATGTCTGAATACTAGAATGAAATATGATCCTAAGTTTGCTACTTCACCTATCTTTGTTACTGATAAGGATTATGAGTTCTCTGTCGATCCGGAGTTAATCACTTTGGTCGAATCTGATCGTTTTCATGGTTATGAATCTGAAACTGTTGTAGCACATCTTACTAAACTGAATGATATAGCCAGCCTATTCACTAATGAGGAAAAAAATCGCTATTACTATATCCTTAAGTTGTTTCCTTTCTCACTAAAGGGTGATGCTAAAACTTGGTTTACTTCTCTTGCTCCTTGTTGTGTGCGTAGTCCCCAGGATATGATATACTACTTTTCTGAAAAATACTTTCCTGCTCATAAGAAACAAGCTGCCTTGCAGGATATATATAACTTTGTGCAAATTGAAGAAGAGCGCCTCCCACAAGATTGGGGGAGGCTTGTCTAGTTACTTAATGCTTTGCCTGATCAACCTCTTAAGAAAAATGAAATACTTGATATCTTTTATAATGGACTAACCAATGCTTCTAGGGACCACCTAGATAGTAGTGTTGGTTGTGTTTTCAGCGAACGAACTGTGGAACAAGCGGAAATTCTATTGAATAATATCTTGAGCAATGATAATGCTTGGACTATTCCCGAACCACCTCCGAAACCAACTCCGAAGAAAAGAGGTATTCTATTCCTCAGTCCTAAAGATATGCAAGAAGCAAAGAAATCTATGCGAGAGAAAGGTATTAAATCTGAAGATGTTAAGAATCTACCACCTATTGAAGAGATACATGGTCTTGATAACCCGACACGGGTAATAAAGGTAAATTCTCTTCGTAGATTCAATGAGAGTGATATCCCTTATGCTAAACCTGCTAGCTTATGCTTAGATGAATTTGATAACTTTGTTGCCAAACAACAAAGTTTTAATGATTATGTTAGCAGACAACTGGAACAAAATGCTCGTATGATTAATCATATAAGTGCTTGTGTCGATAGAAATGTTAATGATCTTAAGCTTATTTGTAAACATGCTTCTATGGTCACTACTCAAGTGGACCAAGTACTTAAGGCTCAAAATGATTTGCTTAATGAATTGAATGATAATTCTGTTAAAGTTGTTACTAGAGGTGGTAGAATGACTCAGGAACCTTTGTTTCCTGAGGGCCATCCTAAGAGAATTGAGCAAGATTCTCAGGGAATTAATACTGATGCACCCAGTCATCCTGGTAATAGGAAGAAAAAGAAATATGATAGGAACTTGCATGCTAGTAAACCTGTTTCTGTTACACCTGAGAATCAAAATGATATATCTATTTCTGATGCCGAGACACAATCTGGTGATGAACATGAGCCTAGTGATAATATTGATAATGATGTTCATGTTGATGCTCAACCTTGCAATGATAATGATGTGGAGATTGAACCTGCTATTGATCCTGATAACCCACAACCTAAGAATAAAAGATATGATAAGAGTGATTTTATTGCTCGGAAGCATGGTAAAGAAAGAGAACCATGGGTTCAGAAACCCATGCCCTTTCCACCCAAACCATCCAAGAAAAAGGATGATGAGGATTTTGAGCGCTTTGTTGAAATGATTAGACCTATCTTTTTGCAAATGCGTTTGACTGATATGCTTAAAATGTCTCCTTATGCTAAATACATGAAAGATATTGTGACAAATAAAATAAAGATACCTGATGTGGAGATTTCCACCATGCTTGCTAATTACACTTTTAAGGGTGGGACTCCTAAGAAACTAGGTGATCCCGGAGTACCCACTATACCTTGCTGCATTAACGGAAATTATGTTAGAACTGCTTTATGTGATCTTGGAGCCGGTGTTAGTGTTATGCCTCTCTCTTTATATCGTAGACTTGAATTGGATAAGTTGACACCTTCTAAAATTTCTTTGCAAATGGCCAACAAATCAATTGCTTTACCTATCGGCATTTGCAAAGATGTGCCTGTTGTGGTTGCGAACGTTACTATCTTAACAGACTTTGTTATTCTTGATATTCCCGAGGATGATGCCATGGTAGTTATCCTTGGAAGACCCTTTTTAAACACTGCAGGGGCTGTTATTGATTGCAACAAAGGCAATGTCACTTTCCATGTCAATGGTAATGAGCACACGGTGCACTTTCCGAAGAAACAATATCGGGTTCATTGCATAAATTCTATTGAAAAATCTTCATCCATTATTATTGGAAGCTTGGAATATCCTATACCTACTGTCAAGATGAGATATGATATACTTATTGTTGGGGATATGCATACCCCATTGAGGTAACCTAGTGATTTTTCGAAGATTCTCCGGTTTCATGTGATTCAAAAAAAGTTTGTCAAGGAGACTTGATCAACCTCATTGATGGATTTCTTTTGATGACCATGAGATGGATGAATCTAGAAGTCACAACCTTCTGTTCCCAACTTTTACTTTCTGTTATTTAGTAGAAAAATAATAAATATAGCATTATTCTCCTGTTTTCTGCATTATCCGTCCAATAAAAAAATGACCTGAAAATAAAAGTTCTTCAAATGCCCTGAAATTCAAGTATGATTTTTTCTAGAATATTTAAGAATTTCTTAGATAGATAACTAGTCAGGGGGATGCACCAGTGGGCCCACCCCCCCTAGGCACGCCTGGCAGGCTCGTGGGTCCCACATGCCCCCCTCCACTTATTCCAGCACCCATCTCCTTCTTCTACCTCCAGAAAAAATCATTCGACAGCTCAAACCTGTGTTCTTGCTCATTTTGCTTCGTTTTTTGATCTCCTTGTGCAAAGCCCCATTCACCAAACTGTTTTAGGGAATTGTTCCTTGGTATGTGACTCCTCCATTGGTCCAATTAGTTTTTGTTCTAGTGCTTTATTCATTGCATATTATTGCTGCCTTGGTGACCTTGTTCTTGAGCTTTGCATGTTAATTTTATGTGGTCCCAAGTAGTTTAGATGCAAGATATGGCCTCTAGGCACTTGTAGGAGTAGTTGCTATGAGTTTTGTTAAGTTTTGTTCACTTTTATTTTGAGTCACTCAAAATTTCAGAATTATTTCAGAAAAACGAAAATGTCTAGGAAGAACTATCATGGTGGTTCCTCAAGCAAGAGGGGTCCCCGTCTCGCGATTCGGGAGCCCGATCCTTATCAGCCGAGGGACGCACCGTTGCAACCATGTGAATGGCCTTCCGATGAATTCATGATTGATGCAGGTTTCAAGGACAAGTTTGATACATTTATTCGCAACGCTAGTCTCGAAGAATTCATCTCCAATAAATGTGAACAGTATACTACACTCACAACCTCTTTTGTTCGTAGATTCAAATTTTCAGTTGGCCGTGACACAACCATACTGTTTGATCTTTATGACAAATTGTATGCTATGGATTTAGAGGATTTTAATAAAATATGCAAGATACCTGATTGGGGTAGTCCCAATGACCCTCCTAAGTCCTCGGTTAGAGATTTTATTTCCAGTATAACTATTGGAGAAACTAGAGATATTACGCAGGCTACCATGGGGAGCATTCATTTTCCTGCCTTACATTATTTTGCCCTCTTCATAGGTAGATGCATTAATGGTAAACATGACCATAGCCACCTCTGCGCACCTGACCTCAGTATACTTAAGAGTGCAGTAACAGGTGATAGAAGTTTCAACATGGGAGCTATAATTGCTAGGAGACTAAATAACAATGCTAATGAAGGAGATTTCTTTGGTGGGGTCTATGCCACTCGCCTAGCTAATTATTTTAAAATATCCATCCATATAGGAGATCCCCCTCTTCACAGTGCTTTCCTTGATCGTGCTGCTATGATACACTTCCAGTTCCTTGAGAGGAGCAATGAGTCCCTCCTATACCGGTTAATATTTAACCGACAGCGTGTTTTTCATATTACCCTTCTTGCTCCTGCCTTCTTTGATTTTCAGAGTAAACGGAGATATTACATAACCAGAGGAGAGGTAGAGAAGTATGAGCGGGAGGTGAAGGCTGCTCGCCTCCGTGAGGCAGCTATTCAGGCGGTAGCTACCGCGTCCCAGTACGACCCCCATTATGATTTTGGATATGCTCTGGACCAGCCTTGGGAGTAGACCAACTTAGGACAAAAGTCTAAGCTTGGGGGAGTACGTGTTTCTCCCCGACTTTATATTCATGTTCACACAATTACTTTGATAGTCGGTGTTCACACTTATTCATTATATCATCCACACTAGTTTATTTTCTTTTTATCGCATTCTTCTTTTTGTGTTTGATTAACTTGAGAAAATCAAAAAAAAAGAGAAAAACAAAAAAACTTTACATTCTTGCATGCTTAGTAGTAGCTAAAAAGAAAACCCAAAAAGATTTCTCGTTCTTCTTTTGCTTGTTGGGAGCTTTCCCGTGTAAATAGTTTTCTTTTTCTTTGGGACAAGGTAGAAGACCATGATTAAAATGATTAGAGGCTCTCATATGCATTATTGTTTATCCGTCAAAGAGCCATATTACTTTGTCTTCTCCTCTGAGTTTGCTTGCAGATTCCAGCTTAGTCCCATGCACGAACACTCTTATTATTATTCATATCATTCGGTCGTGCAAGTGAAAGGCAATAATGACGATATATGACGAAGTGACTGAGCGTGGAAAAGCTGGTATGAACTCGACCTATTTTGTTTTTGTCAATATGACTAGCTCATCGTTCCTAATTCGGCCTTGTTATGAGAGAAACATGTTTGCAATGAAAACTTAGAGATCATAGTTTCTTATGCCATGCTTAATTAGCTAGGAGCTTAAAATCGTTTGTCTTGGATGCCAACATGAATTTTAAAATAATTGTGATGTGGTATGATAGGATGGTATCCTCCTTTGAATGATTCAAGTGGCTTGACTTGGCACATGTTCACGCATGTAGTTGAAACAAATCAACATAGCCTCCATGACATTCATGTTCATGGTGATTTATATCCTACTCATGCTTGCACTCAACATTGGTTAATTTCAATGCATATTGATGACTGTTGTCGCTCTCTAGTTGGTCGCTTCCCAGTCTCTTTCTATCCTTCACTTGTACTAAGCGGGAATACTGCTTGTGCATCCACTCCCATAAACCCAAAATTGTTCCATATAGTCCACCATACCTACCTATATGCGGTATCTACGTGCCGTCCCAAGTAAATTTGCATGTGCCACTCCCTAAACCTTCAAATAATAATCTGTTTTGTATGCCCGAACCGCTCTTGTGGTGACAGGGGGCGGTCAGTATCTTCCATGCTAGGTGTGTTATCCTCGATATGTGTTTATTCTCTATCACTCACGAGAAAGGGGCCGGTAATCGGAATGCCCAGTTCCATGCTCAAATCAAATAAAATATAATTTCAAACAAAACTCCCCCTGGATTGTTGTTGGTATGGACGGCACCTGAGGATTCGGCTAGTCGTGGAGTGTGATTGATCGGTGGTGGGGGAGTCAAAACTTTACTATTCTGTTTGGGAACCGCCTATAATATGTGTAGCATGGAAGATGGTGAAAACTCTTGGTCATCGCGTTGACAATGAAAGCATGCTACCCCAAAACTATTTATCTCTGTTTTAAAAAGCCTGAGCTCTGGCACCCTGCAAATCAATGCTTCCCTCTGCGAAGGGCATATCTATTTACATTTATGTTGAGTCATCCTCTTCTTATTAAAAGCACTAGCTAGAGAGCACCTCCGTCATTTGTATGCTTTGCTATTAATTGATATTGAGTATGACTACGACTGGATCTTCCTTGCCATGAATTACAATTTCTAGTCGGCCCTTGGTCTTTGATGGTGCTCTGCATTTATGTTTTGCGGTCTCAGAAAGGGCTAGCGAGATATCATCTATTCATATTGCATCACGATTGTTTTGATTGAAGTGTTGACGTTTGAAACTTATTATTATTACTTGCTAGTTAATTATGCCATTGATATGAGTATGCCATGAGACCTAAATGTCATTGCTTATGTGCTTAGCTTATGATCTTGCTGAAAATCTGAATATGAGTTAGACATAATTACAACAACAAGATCAAACAGAGTTCGTAAAAGTTTTTCTTTTGTCTCTTTCAGTTTATCAACTGAATTGCTTGAGGACAAGCAAGGCTTTAAGCTTGGGGGAGTTGATACGTCTCCAACATATCCACTTTTCCAAACTCTTTTGCCCTTGTTTTGGACTCTAATTTGCATGATTTGAATGAAACTAACCCGGACTGACGCTGTTTTCAGCAGAACTGCCATGGTGTTGTTTTTGTGCAGAAATAAAAGTTCTCGGAATGACCTGGAAACTTATGATGATTTTTTGTGGAATATATAAAAAATATCGGAGAAAGAATCAACCGAAGATAAGCTGCTAGTGGGCCACGAGCCTAGGAGGCGCCCCCCCCTTAGGGCGCGCCTGGCAGGCTCATGGGGCCCACGTGGCTCCTCCGACCTCATCTCCAGCTCCATATAACCTCTTTCGCCCAGAAAAAATTCAGAGAGAAGAGTTCATCGCGTTTCATGATACGGAGCCGCCGCCACCACCTGTTCTTCCTCGGGAGGGCAGATCTGGAGTCCGTTCTGGGCTCCGGAGAGGGGAAATCGACGCCATCGTCATCATCAACCATCCTCCATCGCCAATTCCATGATGCTCTCCATTGTTCATGAGTAATCTCATCATAGGCTTGCTAGACGGTGATGGGTTGGATGAGATCTATCATGTAATTGAGTTAGTTTTGATGGGGTTTGATCCCTAGTATCCACTATGTTCTAAGATTGATGTTGCTACTACTTTGCTATGCTTAATGCTTGTCACTAGGGCTCGAGTGCCATGATTTCAGATCTGAACCTATTATGTTTTCATCAATATATGTGTGTTCTTGATCCTATCTTGCAAGTTGTAGTCACCTACTATGTGTTATGACCCGGCAACCCCGGAGTGACAATAGCCGGAACCACTCCCGGAGATGACCATAGTATGAGGATTCCATGTATTCACCATGTGCTAATGCTTTGTTCCGGTTCTCTATTAAAAGGAGACCTTAATATCCCTTAGTTTCCATTAGGACCCCGCTACTACGGGAGGGATGGACAAGAGATGTCATGCAAGTTATTTTCCATAAGCATGTATGACTATATACGGAATACATGCCTACATTACATTGACGAACTGGAGCTAGTTACATATCACCCTATGTCATAACTATTACATGATGAATGCCATCTGACATAATTATCCATCACCGATCCAATGCCTACGAGCTTTTCCTATACTGGTCCTTGCTTAGTTACTTTACCGCTACTTCTGTCACACTTGCTACATAAATCACTACTACTACTGTTACCACTATTACTGTTACTATCATACTACTTTGCTACTAAAACTTTGCGGCAGATAATAAATCTTTCAGGTGTGGTCGAATTGACAACTCAACTGCTAATACTCAAGGATATTCTTTGGCTCCCCTTTTGTCGAATCAATAAATTTGGGTTGAATACTCTACCCTCGAAAACTATTGTGATCCCCTATACTTGTGGGTTATCACTATGACAACCGGCAGGAGCCATAGGAGTTGTCTTATTTTATTGTATGACCTGCGTGTCAATCATAAATGCCATGTAATTACTTTACTTTATTGCTAAACGTTAGCCATAGTAGTAGAAGTAATAGTTGGCGAGACAACTTCATGAAGACACAATGATGGAGATCATGGTGTCATGCCGGTGACAATGATGATCATGGTGCCCCGAAGATTGAGATCAAAGGAGCAAGATGATATTGGCCATATCATGTCACTATATTGATTGCATGTGATGTTTATCATGTTTACATCTTATTTTCTTAGACCGACGGTAGTAAATAAGATGATCTCTCAATAAAATTTCAAGAAAGTGTTCACCCTAACTGTGCACCGTTGCTAAGGGTCGTTGTTCCGAAGCACCACGTGATGATCGGGTGTGATAGGTTCTAACATTCGCATACAACGGATGTAAGCCAGATTTACACACGCGAAACACTTAGGTGGACTTGACGAGCCTAGCATGTACAGACATGGCCTCGTAACACGGAAGACTGAAAGGTCGAACATGAGTCATATAGAAGATACGATCAACATGGAGATGTTCACCATGGATGACTAGTCCGTCTCACGTGATGATTGGACACGGGCTAGTTGACATGGATCATGTGTCACTTGGATAACTAGAGAGATGTCTATCTAAGTGGGAGTTCATTAAATAATTTGATTGTGTGAACTTAATTATCATGAACTTAGTCTAAAAACTGTCTTTACTATCTATATTGTAGATCCAATGGCCAACGCTAATGTTACCCTCAACTTCAACGCGTTCCTAGAGAAAACCAAGCTAAAACATGATGGAAGCAACTATGCGGACTGGGTCCGTAGCTTGAGGATCATCCTCATAGCTTCCAAGAGATTGTATGTCCTTGATGCACCGCTAGGGGACCCACCCATTTTCCCAGCAGACCAAGACGTTACGAACGCGTGGCAATCGCACTGCAATGATTACTCCCTTGTTCAGTGCGGCATACTTTTACAATTTAGAATCGGGGCTCCAAAAGCGTTTTGAGCAACACAGAACACTAGTTTTCCAAGCTGACGCCCGGGTCGATAGATATGACATCTCCGACAAGTTCTTCAGCTTTAAGATGGAGGAAAATAGTTCTGTCAGTGAGCACATACTCAAGATGTCTGGGTTGCACAACCGATTGACTCAGCTGGGACTTAATCTCCCGGATGACTCGATCATTGACAGAATCCTCCAGTCGCTTCCACCTAGCTACAAGAGCTTTGTGATGAACTACAACATGCAGGGTATGGAGAAGTCCATTCCTGAGTTGTACTCGATGCTGAAATCAGCAGAGGTCGAGATCAAAAAGGAGCATCAAGTGTTGATGGTGAATAAGACCACTAGTTTCAAGAAAGGCAAGGGTAAGAAGAACTTAAAGAAGGACGGCAAAGTTGTTTCCGCGTCCGGTAAGCAAGTTGCCGGGAAGAAGAAGAACAAGAATGGACCCAAGCCTAAGACTGAGTGCTTTTATTGCAAGGGTACCGGTCACTGGAAGCGGAACAGCCCCAAGTACTTAGCGGATAAGAAGGATGGCAACGTTAAAGGTACATGTGATATACATGTTATTGATGTGTACCTAACCAGCGCTCGTAGTAGCTCCTGGGTATTTGATACCGGTGCAATTGCTCACATTTGTAACTCCAAGCAGGAGCTGCGGAATAAGAGGAGGCTGGCAAAGGACGAGGTGACAATGCGTGTCGGGAATGGTTCCAAGGTCGATGTGATCAATGTCGGCACGCTACCTCTACATCTACCTTCGGAATTAGTTTTGAACCTTAATAATTGTTATTTAGTACCAGCTTTGAGCATGAACATTGTATCTGGATCCCGCTTGATGCGAGATGGCTACTCATTTAAATCTGAGAATAATGGTTGTTCTATTTATATGAGAGAACTGTTTTATGGTCATGCCCTGCTGGTCAATGGTTTATTTTTGATGAATCTCGAATGTGATGTTACACATGTCCATAGTGTACCAAAAAGTGTAAGGTTGATAACGATAGTCCCACTTACAAGTGGCACTGCCGCCTTGGTCATATTGGTGTCAAACACATGAAGAAGCTCCATACTAATGGACTTTTGGAGTCTCTTGATTTCGAATCATTTGACACGTGCGAACCATGCCTCATGGGCAAGATGACCAAGACTCCATTCTCCGGATAATGGAGCGAGCAGCTGACTTATTGGAAATAATACATACCGATGTATGCGGTCCAATGAGCGTCGAGGCTCGCGGTGGCTACCGTTATGTTCTCACACTCACTGATGACTTGAGCAGATATGGGTATGTCTACTTAATGAAACATAAGTCTGAAACCTTTGAAAGGTTCAAGGAATTTCAGAGTGAGGTAGAGAATCAACGTGACAAGAAAATAAAGTGCCTACGATCTGATCGTGGCGGAGAATATTTAAGTCACGAGTTTGGCACGCACCTAAGGAAATGTGGAATTGTTTCACGACTCACGCCGCCCGGCACACCTCAGCGAAATGGTGTGTCTGAACGTCGTAATCACACTCTATTGGATATAGTGCGATCTATGATGTCTCTTACCGACTTACCGCTATCATTTTGGGGATATGTATTAGAGACTGCCGCATTCACTTTAAATAGGGCACCGTCAAAATCTGTTGAGACGTCACTGTATGAATTATGGTTTGGAAAGAAACCTAAGCTGTCATTTCTAAAAGTTTGGGGATGCGATGCTTATGTGAAGAAACTTCAACCTGAGAAGCTCGAACCAAAAGCGAAAAAGTGCGTCTTCATAGGATATCCCAAAGAGACTATTGGGTATACCTTCTACCTACGATCCGAAGGCAAAGTCTTTGTTGCCAAGAATGGATCCTTTCTCGAGAAAGAGTTTCTCTCGAGAGAAGTAAGTGGGAGGAAAATAGAACTTGATGAGGTAATTGTACCTCCACTCGAACTGGAGAGTAGCGCAGCACAAGAAGTTGTTTCTGTCGAGCCTACACCGGCTGGAGGGGAAATTAATGATGATGATCATGAAACTTCAGATCAAGTTACTATTGAACGTCAAAGGTCCACAAGTACACGTTTCGCACCAGAGTTGTACGGCAACCCTGTCCTGGAGATCATGTTGTTGGACAACGGTGAACCTTCGAACTATGAAGAAGTGATGGTGGGCCCGGATTCCAACAAATGGCTTGATGCCATGAAATCCGAGATAGGATCCATGTATGAGAACAAAGTGTTGACTTTGGTGGACTTGCCTGATGATAAGCGAGCCATTGAAAATAAATGGATCTTTAAAAAAAGACTGACGTGGACGGTAATGTGACCGTCTATAAGGCTCGGCTTGTCGCTAAGGGTTATCGACAAGTTCAAGGAGTTGACTACGATGAGACTTTCTCACCCGTAGCGATGTTGAAGTCTGTCCGAATCATGTTAGCAATTGCCGCATTTTATGATTATGAGATCTGGCAAATGGACGTCAAAACGGCATTCCTTAATGGCTTCCTCAAGGAAGAACTGTATATGATGCAGCCGGAAGGTTTGGTCAATCCTAAAGATGCTAACAAAGTATGCAAGCTCCAGTGCTCCATCTATGGGCTGGTGCAAGCATCTCGGAGTTGGAACATTTGCTTTAATGAGGTGATTAAAGCGTTTGGGTTTGTACAGGTTTATGGAGAACTCTGTATTTACAAGAAAGTGAGTGGGAGCTCTCTAGCATTTCTTATATTATATGTGGATGACACATTGATAATGGGAAATGATATAGAATTCTTGGAAAGTATAAAGGCCTACTTGAACAAGTGTTTTTCAATGAAGGACCTTGGAGAAGCTGCTTACATATTAGGTATTAAGATCTATAGAGATAGATCGAGACGCCTCATAAGTCTTTCACAAAGCACATACCTTGAAAAGATATTGAAGAAGTTCAATATGGATCAGTCCAAGAAGGGGTTCTTTCCTGTGTTACAGGGTGTGAGATTGAGTACGACTCAATGTCCGACCACGGCAAAAGATAGAGAAGAGATGAGTGTCATCCCCTATGCTTCAGCCATAGGCTCTATTATGTATGCCATGCTGTGTACCAGACCTGATGTGAACCTTGCCATAAGTTTGGTAGGGAGGTACCAAAGTGATCCCGGAGCGGAACACCGGACAGCGGTCAAGAATATCCTGAAGTACCTGAAAAGGGAAAAGGACATGTTTCTCGTATATGGAGGTGCCAAAGAGCTTGTCGTAAAAGGTTACGTCGATGCTAGCTTTGACACAGATCCGGACGACTCCAAGTCGCAAACCGGATACGTGTATATTTTGAACGGAGGGGTGGTCAGCTGGTGCAGCAGCAAGCAAAGCGTCGTGGAAGCATCTACATGTGAAGTGGAGTACATAGTTGCTTCGGAAGCAGCAAAGGAAGGATTCTGGATGAAGGAGTTCATCACCGACCTAGGAGTGATTCCCAATGCGTCAGGCCCGATGACTCTATTTTGTGACAACACTGGAGCTATTGCCCTTGCGAAGGAGCCCAGGTTTCACAAGAAGACAAGACACATCAAGCGCCGCTTAAACTCCATCCGTGATTACATTCAGGAGGATGATATCGATATTTGTAAAGTACATACGGATCTGAATGTCGCAGATCCATTGACTAAAACTCTCTCACGAGCAAAACATGATCAACACCAGAATGCTATGGGTGTTCGATTCATCACAATGTAACTGGATTATTGACTCTAGTGCAAGTGGGAGACCGTTGGAAATATGCCCTAGAGGCAATGATAAAATGGTTATTATTGTATTTCCTAGTTCATGATAATTGTCTATTGTTCATGCTATAATTGTGTTAACCAGAAACCGTAATGCATGTGTGAATACATAGACGACAACATATCCCTAATGAGCCTCTAGTTGGCTAGCTCGTTGATCAATAGATGGTCACGGTTTCATGACCATGGACATTGGATGTCGTTGATAACGGGATCACATCATTAGGAGAATGATGTGATGGACAAGACCCAATCCTAAGCATAGCGCAAGATCGTGTAGTTCGTTTGCTAAATCTTTTCAATGTCAAGTATCGTTTGCTTAGACCATGAGATTGTGCAACTCCCGGATACCATAGGAATGCTTTGGGTGTGCCAAACATCACAACGTAACTGGGTGGCTATAAAGGTGCACTATGGGTATCTCCGAAAGTGTCTATTTAGTTGGCACGAATCGAGACTGGGATTTGTCACTCCGTGTGATGGAGAGGTATCTCTGGGCCCACTCGGTAAGACATCATCATAATGAGCTTAATGTGACTAAGGAGTTAGCCACGGGATGATGTATTACAGAACGAGTAAAGAGACTTGCCGGTAACGAGATTGAACAAGGTATAGAGATACCGACGATCGAATCTCGGGCAAGTATCATACTGATAGACAAAGGGAATTGTATACGGGATTGATTGAATCCTCGACATCGTGGTTCATCCGATGAGATCATCGTGGAGCATGTGGGAGCAAACATGGGTATCCAGATCTCGCTGTTGGTTATTGACCGGAGAGGTGTCTCGGTCATGTCTACGTGTCTCCCAAACCCGTAGGGTCTACACACTTAAGGTTCGATGATGCTAGGGTTATAGGGAAATGGTATACGTGATTACTGAAGGTTGTTCGGAATCCCGGATGAGATCCCGGACGTCACGAGGAGCTCCGAAATGGTCCGGAGCTAGAAGATTGATATATAGGAAGTCTAGTTTTGGTCACCGGAAAGTTTTCGGGCTCATCGATAGTGTACCGGGAGTGCCGGGAGGGTGCCGGAGGACCCCGGGAGGGGTGTGACGACCAAAGGACTTCGTGGGCTGTTAGAGGAGGTGCACCAGCCCTTATTTGGGATGGCTAAGTCCTTTCGGAAGGCCCATGCGGCTGGGGATAAGAGATATGGCTGAAATGGATTCAAAAGGAAGGGACTCCTCCCTAGGTTCGGCCGAACCTCTCCTCCTTGGAGGAGGGGCCAAGGCAGCCCTCCCTCTCCCTCCTCCTATATATACCCAAGGTTTTGGGCTGATTTGAGACATGACTTCTCTCTCTCTCTCTCTCTCTCGGCGCAGCCCTACCCTTCCTCTTCCTCGTTCTCCGTAGCGCTTGGCGAAGCCCTGCCGGAGTCCATGTAGCTCCACCGTCACCACGCCATCGTGCTGTCGGAGCTCTCCCCCAACCTCTCCTTCCTCCTTGCTGGATCAATTTGTAGGAGACGTCACCGGACTGCACGTGTGTTGAACGCGGAGGTGCCGTTGTTCGGCGCTTAGATCGGAGTCCACTATGATCTGAACCGCTACGAGTATGACTCCACCAACTACGTTCTTGTAACGCTTCCGCTTAGTGATCTTCAAAGGTATGAAGATCCAATCTCTCCCCGCTCGTTGCTGGTTTCTCCATAGATAGATCTTGGTGACACGTAGGAATTTTTTTTGATTTACTACTACGTCTCCCAACACTAACAATATTCACCCATGCATCCATGCACATACCAAACATAAACATAATGAAAAAATGAAAAAAAGCTCACCGAGGGCGTTTTGGGCGCCGGTGCAGTGCACGTGCAGGGAGGCCGAGGCGGAGCTGAGGAAGGGTGGAGGGCGGCCGGGGCCGCCGCTGCAGGGCGTCGGCAGAGGGGGGCACCAAGCCCCGGCTGGCCCAGCAAGGGTCGATGCCCGAGCAGGGAAGGGAGGGCGTGGGGTTGGGGCGGCGTGTACGAGCAGGCCGGCGAGAGGTGGCAGGCCGGACGGGTGTGGTGGTGGGGTTAGGGGTAGAGAGGGTGGTGGCGGCAGCGCCGGGACGTCGAGGTGGCAAGGCTATGGTCGGGGCAGCGCAAGGAGGGGGCAGAGAGGGTCGCGGCGACAGCGAGGGTCAGGGTGGTGCTGGGCGGAAGTGGCGGAGGGGCTCGGAGTCGGGGTGGAGATGGGCGGTGGCGGCGCGGGTCTTGGTCGAGTGGGGCGGCGGCGACGACAGCGGGGCGGGTGAGGGGGCGGGGTTGGGGCGTGAATGGAGAATGAGTGGACGGGGTTGCCCCGCGGATGGATAAGAGGGGGTATGCCGATGGTTTAGCCGTCGGCATAGGTGCCGATGCCAGGTGGCCACCTACACCGACGGCAAAACCGTAGGCATATCTATTTTCCAATGTTTTTCTTCAACCTCAACTTTTTTTTAAAAAAAACTTCTACCTATTTTTAAAACACCCACTATCCTTCCTACCCTCCGAAGGCTACCTACGTGGTGGTTTCACCCCTTCAAGTGTCGGTGACATCGCCATCCGTGAGGGAGGCCACACCCCGGAGCCTATGTACACCGCAGAACGTTTACTATCGTGTCATCGTCGTCCATGAGGGGGCCACACCCCGGAGCCTATGTACTGCCTCTTCAGACATGCCACGTAGGTACACTTCGTATCAAAGTCCGGGCACAACCCACACCAAGATTCCCTTCGTTACTACCCGACGTGGTTGTTCCCCCCTCCGTGCGATGGCGGCGGTGACGTTGGTGAGGGGGTCACACCATGGATCTGTGTGTCGTGTGCTTGCACCCACCACCGCACTTACGGACGTGTAGGAGGGCCCAGATAAAGACCTGGCGGCAGAGCTACCCCCCAAACTACACCCGTCCCGTCTAACCCTGCGAGAGTTGACCGAGCGGTATACGCCTTTGACTTTCGCCAGAGGGGGTTTGACCAATGGACATTTTCACCTGGATGTGATAGCCCAGCCCCTAGGTACACTTCGTATCAAGGTCCGGGCATAACCCACACCGATATTCCCTCCGTTACTGCCCGACGTGGTTGTTCCCCCTTCCGTGCGATGACGGCAGCGACGTCGGTGAGGGGTTCACACCATGAAGCCGCGAGCCGGGTTCTTGCACCCGCCACTGAGCTTCCGGACGTGTAGGAGGGCCTAGAGAAAGAATTGGCGGCATAGCTACCCCCCAAACTACATCTGTCCCGTCTAACCGTGCAAGAGTTGACCAGACGGTCTATGCCTTTTACTTTTGCCGGAGGAGGTTTGACAGAGGGACATTTCTACCTAGCTATGATAGGCCAGCCCATAGGTACACTTCAGATCAAGGTCCGGGCCCAACCCACAGAAAAATTCCCTCTGTTACTACCCGACGTCGCCATTTCCACCCTCCGTGTGACGGCGGCAAGGACGTCTATGATGGGGGCCACGATATAGAGCCGCATGCCAGGTGCTTACACATGTCACCACTCTTCCACACGTGTAAGAGGGCATGGCGCAAGACCTCGCGGCATAGCCCCCTCCAGGTCCCCCGTCCCGTCTAACCCTAACACTTTTGACCGGACGGATCAACCCCTTTGACTTTCACCGGACGAGGTTTGACCGAGGGACATTTTCACCTCGCTATGATAGGCTAGCCCATAGCAACATCTTAGCACAAGGTCCGGGCCCAACCCACCGCAAGATTCCCTCGGTATCCACCCGATGCGATAGTTTCCGAATGGAAGAGGGCCTAGGGCAAGACCTGGCGACATTGCCCCCCCAGGTCCCCCGTCCCATCTAACCCCTGACACTGTTGACCGAACGGATCTACCCCTTTGACTTTCACCATACAGGGTTTGACCGAGGGACATTTTCACCTGACAGTGATAAGCCAGCCCATAGCAACATCCTAGCACAAGGTCCGAGCCCAACCCACGGCAAGATTCCCTCGGTGTCGACCCGATGCCACATTTTCCCAACGTTACAGGGCCCAGGGCAAAACCTGGCGGCATTGCCACCCCTAGGTCCCACGTCCCATCTAACCCTAACACTGTTGACCGAATGGATCTACCCCTTTGACTTTCACTGGACGAGGTTTGATCGAGGGACATTTTCACCTAGTCGTGATAGGCCAGACCATAGCAACATCTTAGCACAAGGTCCGGGCCCAACCCACAGCAAGATTCCCTCGGTGTCGACCCGATGCCACATATTCCCAAAGTAAGAGGGCCCAGGGCAAGACCTGGCGGCATTGCCACCCCCGAGGTCCCCTGTCCCGTCTAACCGTGACACTGTTGACCGAACGGATCTACCCCTTTGACTTTCACCGGACGGGGTTTGACCGAGGGACATTTTCACGTGGTTGTGATAGGCCAGCCCATAGCAACATCTTAGCACAAGGTCCGGGCCCAACCCACTGCAAGATTCCCTCGGTATCGACCCGATGCGATAGTTTCTGAACGTAAGAGGGCACAGGGCAAGACTTGGCGGCATTGCCACCCCAGGTTCCCTGTCTCGTCTAACCCCTGACACCGTTGACTGAATGGATCTACCCCCTTTGACTTTCACCGGACGGGGTTTGACCGAGGGACATTTTCACCTGGGTGTGATAGGCCAGCACATAGCAACATCTTAGCACAAGGTCTGGGCCCAACCCACCGCATGATCCCTCGGTGTCGACCCGATGCCACATTTTCCCAATGTAAGAGGGCACAGGGCAATACTTGGCAGCATTGCCACCCCCAGGTCCCCCGTCCCATCTAACCCTGACAAAGCATGCAAATTTTACCGAGGAGCCGCGTGCCTGGTGCTTGCACCTGCCACCACGCTTCCAGACATGTAAGCGGGCCCAGTGCAACACCTGGCCGCATAGCTACCCCCCCCAAGTACACCGTCTCGTCTAACCGTGGCATAGTTGACCGATGGATCTAGGCCTTTCACTTTCGCCATACGTGGTTTGACCGATGGATCTTTTCACCTGGTTGTGATAGTCCATCCCATAGGCACACTTACGATCAAGGTCCGGCCCCAACACACTGCAAAGATTCTCTCCGTGTCTGCCAGGCGTTTCCCCCCTCCGTGCGACGGCGGCAGCGAAGTCCGTGAGGGGGGGGGGTCACACTACGGAGCCACGTGTCGGGTGCTTGCACCTGCCACCATGCTTCCAGACCTGTAAGAGGGCCTAGCGAAAGACCTGGTGGCGTAGCTACCCCCCAAGTACACCGTCCCGTCTAACCCTGGCACAGTTGACCTCCGGATCTACGACTTTGACTTTCGCCGGACGAGGTTTGACCGATGGACCTTTTCACCTGGTTGTGATAGTCCTGCCCATTGCTACACCCCCGAACACCCTCCGGGCCCAACCCACCGCAAGATTCCCTTTGTGTTTGCCTGATGTGTCTGTTTCCCCCCTTCGTGCGATGGTGGTTGCGACGTCCGTGAGGGGTGTCACACCCAGGAGCCGCGTGCCGGGTGCTTGCACCTGCCACCACGCTTCCAGACCTATAAGAGGGCCAGCGAAAGACCTGGCGGCATAGGTACCCCCCCCCCCAAGTACACCGTTCCGTCCAATCCTAACACAGTTGACTGGTGGATCTAGGTCTTTGACTTTCGTTGGGCAGGGTTTGACCGATAGACCTTTTCACCTGGTTGTGATAGGCCAGCCCATAGCTATACTCCCGAACAAGGTCCGGGCCCAGCCCAAGACCCCCCAAGTACATCATCCCGTCTAACCATGGCACAGTTGACCGGCGGATCTAGCACTTTCAAGATGCTTATAAAAACATATAGAACTTGTCAAACTAATTGTAATTATCAATTGTTTGTGATTTTACTAAATTATAGGAACCTATATACAAAAAAACATGTGGTCACATTACTAACATATTCGAAAACAAATACAAACTACATATACATAATATATGAAAAATTCAACACAAATCTATAAATAATTTATTATGTATGTTTATGTTTAGATAAGACACATTTAAGTTGATCAAATTTTAATTTAGAAAAAAACTAAAATCCAAAAATAAGTAAAAAACAGATAAAACAAAGCTATGTCGGCATAGGTTTGCCCACGGATCGACCGGCAGGCCTTGGATCGATGACGTGGCACGCGTCGCGGATCGATGACGTGGACCACACCTACGCCGACGGCCTTGCCGTCGGCATAGCTATGCCGACGGCTGCCGTTAGGGCCGTCGGCATAGGTATGACGGCGTCAGACTCCGTTGGACGAAGGCTTGCCGGGCCCACATCTATGCCGACGGCCACTGTAGGCATATATTATGATATGCCGACGACCACCGTAGACATATCTCTAGGTACGCCGACGACTTTTCTGCACCGACGGCTTCGCCTAGGCCGTCAGTATATCTCCCTCTATGCCGACGGGGGCCGTCGGCGTAGATTAGGCCGTCGGCGTAAGCTGTTATTCTGGTAGTGTGGCCTTAGAGTTAACTTTTAGTACTTTCTACTAACTTTGTACTAAATCAGTAACAATTAATATGGGTTGAAGGGAGTATCAAGTTTTCTCTTAACATATTGATCGATGCTTTCTTTCTGAAAAGGGAATGTACGTGAACATGTAGATTCTTTCTTGGAACGAGGATACAAGTAGTAGTGGGTGGCGACTATACCACAGAACAGTAGGCTGGTGCTCCCTCGGTCTGTTCTATGCACGATTCCGATCCAGTCGATGTTTGCCATGCGCCTCCCTCTTAAGACGATTGCAGCGTTGATCAAGGTTTGTCGCCAATTTCTCTAGTGCGGCAAGGCGGAAGCGAGAGGTCGCAAGTGTGTCGTGGATTATTATTTTTTTGAATTTTCACCGGAGATGGGGGAGGCCCCCTCACCACCTGAAATATATTACGTGTAACCGGGAGCACGCCCTAAAGCAGTCAGATTACAACGAGAAGAAAGAGGGGGGCGGGGGGGGGGGGGGGGGGGACTGTCCAACATGGACGAGCACAACTAGGGCCCCCGAAGGCCGAGAGCCAGACATCAATATGGGAACGGTCATCAGCCTTCAACCGGTCATGCCAGAGAATCGCGTCGTCCCGGTAGGCTTTAAGAGTAGCAGCCATCGAAGACGTGGCATCCCTGAAAAGGACGGCGTTGCACTTCCACTCGATGTTGGCCATGCGCCTCCCTCCGAAGACAATTTCAGCATTGATCAAGGTTTTTTGCGGATTTCTCTAGTACGACAAGGCGGAAGCGAGAGGTGGCAAGTGTGTCGTGGATTGG
Organism: Hordeum marinum; assembly: GCA_022496015.1. NCBI lineage: Eukaryota > Viridiplantae > Streptophyta > Magnoliopsida > Poales > Poaceae > Hordeum > Hordeum marinum. The sequence continues at coordinate 29,104,576 of CM039678.1, forward strand.
GATATTGTTTGTAGGCCAAAGTGGGCCAGCGGGCTCGACATACCTGATATGCGATGGATGAAGGCGACATTCCAGGCAAAATGGATATGGCTGCAACGGATGGACCGGAGTAGGCCTTGGTCGGAAGTCGTCTTCTCCGTCCGAGAAGAATCAAGGCAAATATTCCAAGCGTTTACTGGAGCTGAGGTGGGCAATGGACGGGACACGTTTTGCTGGGAAGATCGCTGGCTCAACAGCTTTCGAATCCAAGAGCTTCCACACTGCGGCTATACAGACGAGTCTCTACTCAAACGAGGAACTCTCGAACAGTCTACGATGCCATTGCTGAGGGCAGTTGGGCACGAGGTATTGGGCCATCGATGAACATGGAGACGCCGGGGCAATATATGGACGTTTAGCCCATGGTTAAGACATTTCAACTTGAAGATGAGTGAGGTGACTGTATGTTAAAAGACGAGATACGCCAGGCCCCCGCGTCGCTCCCACAGGGGCGGCACGGGAGGCGATTCTAACCTAGCCGCCATCTCGCCAGTCCCCCATCTCTCCGTCCTCGCCGCCGCCTGAGCAAGCCGGCGGGAAAGCCCGCGGCGCTTCCGAGGACGACGGCGGCGAGGTGCTTGTTCGTCGCGGCGTTCGGCTGCCCCCAGGTCGAGCTGGTGGTTTCCCTCTGCTCAGGTGCTTCCACAAGCGAGCAGCACAGGCGGCCAAGACGGGTCGCGTGGCGGTTTCGTCGGCATGCGCGGGGCGAGCTTGGCAGCGCCGACGGCGCATCGGGACAGGAAGGGCCGGATCTGGGCCGGAGTGGGCCGTGGTTGTATGCGCTCGCAGGCGCGTCTGTGGCAGAGGAGGGTCAGGCGGAGGCGGGGCAGTGTCTTGCGCTGCTGCGGTGTTGGGTGGTTCGTTCTGCCTCCAGGCGCAATGCTGCTGCAGACGGAGGTGTGCGGCGGCGGCCCGGCTGGTTATTGCACAGGCGTGCTTGTGCGACTCTCTGTCGGGTCCTGATGGTCCATCCTCAGCTGCCGGCTTCGGTCCGGCGAGCTGCTTCTTATTTGGCCCTCCGTAGCTCGGTTCCCAGCTCTCTGCCCCGGGCTTGTGGGCTACGGTGGTGGGTGACTGACATCTCCGGGCGCGAGGTGGAGGAGGCAATGCCGGGTGAAAACTCTATCGCCGGTGACGCCTGTGGGCACCATTTCTCCTTCTTGAAGGCCTCGATTTTGGCATTGTTTACCTTCCCCATGCTCTCAGATCCCAAGAGAAATCTCGAATTGTTTCTGCTTTGGATGGACTCGCCCCTTGCTGCTCCATCTTCACCTCGGCTCAGATCCCGTCAGGCCTTTGTTATCGACGACTCGGGTAGAGCTTGCATGGACGTCCTGGGGTGGACTCGACGGCATGCTGCCCTTCGACCTCGGTGGTGGTACACCGGTGCTGTGCCCTTCGGTCTCGGTGGCGTGTTGCCTTCTCGGCTTCGCTGGCAGCACATCGGTGTCGCCGCTCGAACTCGGCTGTCCGATGCTCTTCGTTCGCTCTAGTGACACTTCTCGGTATGCTTTTACTTTGGTGTCTCCTTAACGTCAGGGTTGTGCTTCATGGTGGTCTAGACGACATTTGCGTGGATGTCCTGGGGTGGCCTCGGTGACACGTTGCCCTTCGACCTCGGCGGCGGTACACCGGTGTCGCGCTCTTCGGTCTCGGTGATGTGTTGTTCTTCGGCTACACCGGCGCACACCGGTGTCGCCGCACGAACTCGTCTCCCCGATGCCCTTCGTTCGTCCCGATGATGTCCCTTGCAAGCTGCTGTTTCTGGTGCCCATCTTTGTCTCCTTAGGCCTCGCTGTGGTTCTTGGTTTGTGGTGGAACGAGCTGCTCAGCAGAGCTCGCTACCGAGATGTCTGCTATCGGGGGTTTCGGTTTGATTCTGTAGCCAGCCTTCCCCTCCATCTGTATCTCTCTTCTAGTTTTGGGCTCTCATCTTGAGGCCTTTCTCTGTAATTTTGTGTTTGCTCCTTTTGTGCGCTCTCATGTATTTGTACGGACTGCCAAGTCATTTTCGAGTTGGAATATAACAAGCGGTGCGATTTTATGCCCCCCGTCAATCTTGAAAAAAAGGTGACTGTATCTTTTGTTGGGAGTTCCATCCGCCACGTTTTGCGTCAACTTGGCGGCCGCACGCACAGGATGCACTTTGACTGGGCCGGCCCACGTAGTCAGCGAGCCATGTAAAAAATGAACGCAAACGCAATGCCCCAGCTAGGATTCAAAGGAGCAACTAGTTATCGAGCACTCCCTCATAAGCGTTCCAGTAATCGCTCTCACACGCCATCACTTGGCGTGTTCCCAGTTACCGCCACATGTCACGTTCTGAGCGTTCCCTTCGGATTTTTTTTTCGCACGCGTTTTCACCTTTTCTGAATTGTAAAGAAATTTTAAAACATGACAAAAACTCAAATTTGTGAACAAAATTATAAAATTATGATTTTTTTCCGAATTTTGAACCAATTTTGTAACCACGATCATTTTTTTAAATGTGGACAAATTCTGAAACATGAAATAATTAAAATTGTTGAACCAAATTATAAAATTATGAAGATTTTTCGAATGTGAACAAATTTTGAAACCACGAACATTTTTTGAATTGTGAACCAAATTTTAAAATTCGTGAACCAAATTAAAAATTCTGAACAAATTTTGAAACATGAACAAATTCTAAATTCTTGAACAAAATTGTAAAATTGTGAACATTTTTTGAGTCGTGAACAAATTTTGCAACAACATTTTTCTAACTGTGAACAGAATTTGAAACATGAACAAATTTCAAATTCATGAACAAAAGAAAAAAATTATATATTTGTTAAAATTGTGAAAATTTTCTAATATATTAAAAAATTTCAAGTTTGTAACACACGAACATTTTTTTGTAAACGTGAACATTTTTCGAGACTCTCAAAAAAAGTTCAAAAACGTGAACAATGTTTGAAAAAACGAACATTTTTTCGGAAATACAAGCATTTTTTGAAACTCCCAAAGGATAATTAGGATATGAAAACATTTTTTGAAATTCTCGAACATTTTCTTAAGTGTGAAAATTTTAATAAAAAATAATGTTTTCTGAACAATTAGAAAATAGGTCGTTTTTTAAAATTTGGAACAAATTTTGGAAATGAAAACATTTTCGAAATTTCTGAATCAAAATCGAAAAAGTAAAAACGTGAAATAGTAAAATGAAAAGAAAAGGAGAAGCAGAAAATGAAGCAGAGAAATAAAAATGAATGAAAAACAAAACAAAGTGAAAAACGGAATAAACAGAAAAAAATAGCACAGGAGAAATCTAAGCTGCACTGTGCAATGCTGGAAATGGGCCGGGCCATGCGCCCGCTGGCAGCGGCGCCCCTGTGCGAAGCCTGGGTAATTCGCTGCAGTTACCAACGAATAGGATTTTCCTCCTTTGTTCTTGGGAGAAGGAGGGCATTTCTTAAATGGCGTCACAGGCGCCGGTTAACCTGCATTTCTGTTAACTGGCGCCTGTGGCGTCCGTAAATGGGTCGGCCTATCTAGGAGCTGGTGGAAGATATCTTTTAAAAAAAAATCTGTGAACTTTTTCAAGATTGAAGAACTTTTTGGAATATCGCTGAACTTTTTTCAAATTTGACGAACATTTTTTAATAATAGATGAAATTGTTTTCGATTTATTAATTTTTTTTTCAGTTCAATGAACTTTCTGAAAAATACATGAACTTTATTTGAATTTCAATGAACTTCTTCTAAATTTGATGAACTTTTTTCTCAATTTCAATTAACTTGTTTTCAAATTGATGAACTTTTTTCATAATTGATGAACCTTCTTTAAAGATATGAACTTTTATTAAAATGGATGAAACTTTTTTCTTTAGATATGTGAAACCTTTTTTGATTTCATATTTTCATTTTCATGACAAAAAAAACTGGACAACACTCTAGTGGGCCGGTCCATGGTAGCAGCGTTGCAGGCACCAGACCATTAATGGGCACCTGCAGCAATGCATAGGAGCTCCCGAGAAGGAGGGGCAGTTCTCAGCCAAGTCGGCCTACGAAACAAACTTTTGGGGGTCTTGAGGTTTCGCCCACTACCATCTTCACATGGTAATCGCGAGCTCCACTCCAATGCTGGCTCTTCTCATGGCTTATTCCCAAGAACCGATGTTGGACCTCAAATAGGTTGGCACGTAGTGGCTTGCCCCATCAGGACTCGTGTCCATTCTACAACCATCACGACGAGACGATTGGCCATTCGCTCCTACGTTGAGCCTTTGCGTGGGATCTATGGACCAGAGTCCTTCCGGCGTTGTGTGTGGTACAAGGCGAGCCGTGTGTGTGTGTGGGGGGGGAGTTACTTCCGGGGTGATGCACAAGGCATGGACAGTAGGGTGTCCGAGTGATGATGGTGTGCAACATATATCTTCATGGCATGTGAGAGATGTGAAAGGATCGCAACGCCATAGTGTTTGATGGAGGAGCGCCATGCCTTCGAGAGGTACAGCACCAGATTACGAATAACTGTAGAGTATGGCAACAAGCGGGGCTACTGCAGGCAGAGGGAGAGTTAGATGCTCTCTTTGTAACCGCAATAGAGTGGGCACAAGGAGAATAGTCCCCTAATGGTTAGAGTGTAAGTGGGGTGTGATCAGCTTTGTAATCATACCATGTAACCAATGATGGAGGAGCTATTTTTCTCTTTTTTCTTTAATATTTGATACACACATTTATGGGTATTCGAGAAAAAAGTAATAGAAATGCAACTAGTTGGTTGTTGCTATTAAAACTGCATTTCTATTTTGCGAATGATGTGATTTCAGGGTGAAGTGCTGTTGGTAAGTTTTGGAGTAGGTGTTTGTCACTGTGTTTGATAAGATAGAGACAGCAGCAATACATATAGACGGCGCCTACTTGTACTGGTCATTATTCATTACGTGCTCGTACAATTCAATGTCAAATTATGCTGGTCGTTTCTTCTGATTTTAGCCATTACACGATTCAAATGGATAGGATTGAACGGAAAAATTAAAGGTCAAGATATTTGAATGTAAAGTCGCATGTCCAAACTAACATGTCCTTTACGTAGAAAAGATTTCCATGAAATCAACACATGTAAAGAATATCATGACGTGATTGAAGTACCTGCAAGTTGCGAAGGCGGGGTCTTGGATGCGATGAAGACTTTGATTCACATATAGTTGTTCAGACTTGGCTTGCGGGATATGTTCCCGTCCAGCCATGCACGAGTTCCTGCGGGCTTGGTGGTACGTGACTTGTAGTAGCAGCCTCCGCGAGTGGGGGCGACAACATTGGAGGACTTCTTTCTTGGTGGTGCTCTTTTGAGTATGGAGTCGGGATTTTCAGGGTAAAAACCCGAGGTCTGTCTTTATTGGTTGTTCCTGGTAATGGCCTTGTTTTGGGAACGATGTCTTTCTTCAAGATGAAAACCTATAATCTTTGAGCGGGCAACGGCAATGCTTATGCATTGTTTTCTTTCTAGAGACATTGCTTTTGGAGAACTTACTTTTTAGTCCTAATGTTGTCTTTGATGATGGTTAGAGTGCTTGTACTGCCGGTGATTGATCAACGTGGCAGGTTATTCCCTGAGAATATTCTGAACGAAATTCCCTTACAATATTTACAGGCACTTCCATGTTCAGTTTATTTGGCTTCAACAAAAGGGGAGAGCATGGATGAAACCTGCTCTGTTATTATTATGTTTCTGTTTCCATCCATGGTATTTATCCTAGACAAAAATTTTAAATGTTCCTACGTTTGATGCAGCCCCCTCATGTACGTAGGAAGATGGATTCGTTTGGTTGCAACCCTGTCGGCATCTTCAAGGCGGATCTGTAAACATCCCGTAACTTTTCACACCATGGAAGTCATCCAACGCGGCTCTGTATCGATTCCGGACGTGATTTCTCCTGCAAATCGGAGACAAACTTTGGGGATGTTTGCGGGAGTCCGGACTGCTTCTTCACACGATTCTCACCGCCTTGGTCAACAAAAAAGCCCCCACCCGCTCTTTCCATGCTTTCCATCCCACGCACGACGCCGCATTCATGTCGACCCAGAGCATGCAACGGTTGTCATTGAAACCTTGATTTAGCCGGACGGGAAGGCGGTGCGGACGGGCACGACCTCTCAGGCCTCGCCGCTTCAATGCAGACGCTGCGTTCCGAGGAACCAATTCTGACGGTTTCGCCGCATTGAAGCGGGCTGAGCGCCCGCCTGGCCTGGCTACGGCTATTTAAGCCGTGCTTCGACACCGTCTAGAGTACCGGACCTTCCTCCTCTCCCCCTCTCCACGTCTTTCCTTCTCTACATCCTATCCGAGCCAAGCTAGCGGTGATGCCAAAGTCCTAGTTCTCCGCGTCGGCAGGCGGCCTCGATGGGAGCTCGTCGTCTAGCGGATCATGGCGCTGCCGCCCTCAGTCACTGGGACCATCGGCATCAACAACAACAGGCTCCACCGGCAAGGAGGAGATAGTCATCTCTTCCAACGATGAGGAGAAGCAGCCGCGACAGTTGCCACATCTACTGTTGGAGGCGTTTGTGACGGATGAATAATTCGTCCGTCAGATGGAGATGGTGATGAAGCGTTCGCTCCGTTAGATGGGACCAGTGCCACCATCATCAGCACGCATGAAGGATGAGCCAAAGTCTTCGCCAAGGGTCCGCGTCAAGAACGAGCCGGCATCCCCGCTCCAGTCTGTCAAGAATGAGCCTACGTGCCCGCCGTGCAACCGTGACCTCACGAAGGAGGAACCCGCGCCCCCTAGTGCACCCGCTGCGTGAAGCTTGAGCCGCCGTCACCACCGCACAACCACTACACGCGGATCGACTCCCCATCGTTGCCACCTCAACGCCACTGCAACCGGGAGGTGCCGCCAGCGATCACCAAGGTGTCTGGACGCATCCTCCACTACCTGGGAGGCGGAGGCTTCAGCGGTGCCTCCGGCTCTCGGGCCGTGGTGTCCGAGGCCGTGAGCGCGGCGTGACAGCAGGCGAGGTACGACCGGCGCAATATCGGTCACCACTCCGCGTTCGCCAAGACAGACGTGTCGTCAGAATGGGTCCGCAACGACTTGGACCTTGTCACGACGTGGGCACTCGACCGCTCCGTCAACACCGGTCGGGATAAAGCCTCCAACATGTCGTTAGTGACCGCGGCGGCACTCTGCACGCCGCTACAGCAGGCGGAGCAGCTCCTCTGTGAGCGACAGCCAGCCACCGGACAAGGTTGCCGTGACCCTTCGCTACCGATTCGCCGTTGGAGGGACGACGACAACACAGTCAAAGACAACAGTGCGGCTGGCAAGACGACCATGCGTACGAGGTGGTTGTCTGGTAGGGTTTAGGTTTTTTCCTTGTTTTTTAATTAAATGGTTGAAATATCAACATTTTGATGAAAATTATCTTCGAACTTGAATGAAATCCGCTCTTTTGATCGAATTTCGAGAGATTGGTTTGAATTGTTGGACGGATGTATGCGGCTATGCTTGGACGTCATCCTCTTACATCCGTGTCCACGGACTTGCCCTCCTGTCTGCAGACGGATGCAGAAGAAAATTTACGGATTGCCGTTGGAGATGCCCCAAGTCTATCCTAGAGGATTCATTTATATTTTTTAGCGGTTAGGAAGAAATAAGCTTTTGTCAAGACGGAACCTGTTGATTTGTTAAATCTTTGCATCGTGCTAAGACAAATAATCTAAAATTTCATAGAAAAACACGCTTTTGAGCGGTGTGTTTCACGTGCATGATGTATGGACCCTGCCACGAGGAGGAGATTACCGCACAACGACTATATAACAGTTATCATGCACTCGTGATGCAGGCACCATGATTATTGCAAATCTCGACACAACAAGTATGAGAGTGGTCATGCAGTCATGGTCCACGCACACACCAATCAGGAATCTCATCCGAGCTATAATTATGTGATGATTTCTTTTTTTTTTTGGTATCCACTGTCCACGTCTCAGTCTCAGAAACCGTAAGTGAACTAGATTATTCGACAATATTCGATTTGTATTAGTGATAATATTCGATGCTTCATTAACTTGATTATTCAAAATGTATTAGTGATATTATACGATAATATTATATGAAGAGTTCTCAACAATCACCGGTGATATCATATGTATTAATAATATTATATGATGTTTTGCTTAAAAAATTGTCATCTATTTTTAATCTTAGAATCATGAACACAGAAAATGTCGACGTCGTCTGACGACGATAAGATCCCTCCGTGCCCTTTATGCTGGGATGACAGGGGTATATGCGACCTTTATTCTCACCTGGACAACGATAGGGTGTTCAGTGTCAAGCTAAGAGAAGAATTTAGTATTATTACGGTATGTAAAGATGGCATGTATTTTTTGTTAATGAAGTGTGCTATGTTTTTTCTTTAATTAACCTTTAATTTTTTTTGTACAATCCGACTAGTGTGTTACTTATCATGCAAGATTTGTTGTTTTGGATAAGTTCCATTTCAAAGAGAAGGGTAGTACAAAGCCTAAGATAGCTCATCCTAGAACGGAGCATTACAATTTTGTTGTTAAAGTCAAAAATAACGAAGATCACACATATTTTGTTTGTTCTAATTGAAGGTCATTTTGCAAGGTGTATGGGTTGGGTGAGGACATGAACATTACCTTCGATCTTGGTAATGACGATGTTCGTGATAATAATATAGATATTTGGGTGCATGCGGAGGATGACTTGATTCCGGTGCTATTGTCAATAGATTTGTTAGGTAATTTATATTGCTTATTGAAAAGTATTTGGTATTCATCCGGACTAAATTTCTTTATTTTTAATTATCAGCTTATTTCCATGCTACAAGAACTACCCGACAGATAATAGATCGGACGTACTACAGTTATGACTCCAATCTTACTTGTTTGGAGAAAAATCATCTCATCTCATTTATTCATGATGTTAAGGATCATGCTAAACATTACCGCAGTGGCAATATTTATCATGGATACGTGCCACTAGTACATAAGTTGAACTATTATAACATCACTTCAAACAACTTTGTAATAAAAAAATTACCATTGCATCACTAGTCCATCCTTTTCATATATACATTGTTCTTAAGCAAAACTAGTTTGCTAACTATGTTATTATTACTAATGTTCTTCAATAGGTACCCCTCAGATACCGTTCCTAAATGAATGTTCAGAAATGCTGATTTACAAATGGTTAGCTTATGGCCGCCACTCCCGAGTAATTACAGTGGTAAATAGAGGATATCTCAAAGTGAATAAACCCTAAAAATCACAGGATAGAAAAATGCAATACAAGCATTCACTCTACCACTTGGAGAGGAATACTTGCACATCTCATAAGTTGAAGATAGGTTGATCTGTGTTGTACAATCGGGAGATGACGGAGTTCGTCTTTATTATGCTTTTCGACCTAACAGAGAACAGTAGTTAATGTTTCAACCTTGTGATAACTACAATAATAAGGATCATTGATTAAGATGATGATGAGTTGTTGAATGTTAAATGATGAAGAGTTGATTAAGATGATGACGATGAGTTGTTATATGACATATACGAATACAAATTAGATGGATTCAATAGACCAAGTTGAATTAGAAGAAAATACGATGTTGCGATATTGAATCCATCTAATTTGTACAGATGTTCAATGTTTTTTTCCATAATTTTAACTAATGATGTTATATATTACTATGTGTAACCGTGTGAAAATACAATATAAATATAAAAGAAAATGAAAAAAATGAAAGACAGCGCTTTCCAAAAAAATAAACAAAAACCCTAGCGCCTTATTGTCCCAGTTTGTATTAAGAACCGGGACTAAAGGTCCTCTTGCCTCGGCGTCACGAAGCGGCCACGTAGAGGACCTTTAGTCCCGGTTCGTAACACGACCGGATCTAAAAATAGAGGGCATTAATCCCAATCGTTTAATCCCGATTGTAGAACCGAAACTAAAGTGCCTCTGAAAACGTGACTAATGACCCGTTTTGTACTAGTGTTAATACATCTACACACACTTATGGGTATTTGAGAAAAAATAAGTAGAAATGCAACTTGTTGGATAACCAACTTGTTGGTTGTTGCTACATACTTTGAGATTAAAACTATATTTTCATTTTGCGGACGATGTGATTTCAGGGTGAAGTGCTATTGGTAAGTTTTGGAGTAGGTTTGTGTCACCGTGTTTGGTAAGATAGAGACAGCGGCAATACATATAGACGGCGCCTACTTGTATTGGTCATTACTCATTACGTGCTCGTACAATTCAATGTCAAATTATGCTGGTCGTTTCTTCTAATTTTAGCTATTACACGTTCAAATGGATACGATTGACTGGAAAAAAATTAAAGGTCAAATTTTTTGAATGTAAACTCGCATGTCCAAACTAACATGACCTATACGTTGAAAAACTCTAGCACGACATGTGTGCAGTGCACTTAAGCATGATCCATTTACTGGCTTTTTCTTAAGTGTTCCTACATTAGCGATGCCTGACCGGGTCTCTCTGACTTCATGTCTAAATTTGGCAAAGTCTAATCTATCTATTTGAAGGAAGTGACATTCAAGCATGCATAATGCATCAAAATATTCTCTACAAAATTCCGCACGAATATTTACAGACACTTCCATTTTCAGTTTATTTGGGTACAACAAAAGGGGAGAGCATGGAGAGTTATTTCCTAAAAACCACCACACTTGGGGCTAGGGTATCAACTTCGTACCAAATTTGAGGCAGAGCACAAAACAACACCATAACTATGCCTAATGCATAGCGCGGAGCGCTGATAGTCTGATAAGCTCGTGAAAACAGCAAAACTGACAAGTTGGGCCCACCTATCAGGCTGACATGGCGTGCTTACGTGGATAGTATGTTGAGTTGGACGGGCCCCACCTATCAAAGCTTCAAGTGTCTATGTTTTTTTTCTCCTTTTATTTCTTCCTTTCTTCCTCCATGGACATTTCAACAGACAGATTGTGAGCGCCCTTATTTGTTCCCTGTCTCCAGCCGAGCTCCACCTCCGTCGTGGCTGATTCTTCTCCATCGCTGAGGTTGTGTCGTGGAATTGGACTCCCCCATCGGCATCGCGCAGGGCGTGCTCGAGAAGCCCCTAAGGCCACGCGTTCACTTCCTGGAGCGCCTCCATGCCTGCGGTAGAGCTCTCTTACGAGCACATGGGACGTGTCCCGCCGTCGTTTCGGCAGGAGGAGGTTCCGCGTCGGGCTACCCCACCGAGCGCCTCCATGCCGAGCTACCCACCATCGTTCGCGACATTGCCGTCCGCTCTGGAGGTGCATGCCCGTATGCGCACCTGGAACATGTCCCTCCGTCATTTCTCGGCGTGAGCAGGTGCCCAGCCCCGTTGTACGACCGTGCTGCCCCTGTGGTCCGCCCCTTTGAGCTCTTCTGCCTGTACCCGCCATTTGCGGCGTGGCCGTCGGCTCTGGCCGTGCACGCCCTCGCGATCCACGAGCTAGACAAGCCCGCCATCTTGCGCTGGTGGAAGGGCACCGAAGAGCTCCGACCAAGCCATCGCGGTCGTCTGCTTCTGCAAGGAATCCGACGTGTTGGGCGGCAAGGCGGATCCTCGACGGATCCGGCCTGAAACGGGTAGGAGAGCGGCTAGGGTTGGATCCGATGCGGGCTAGGGGCTAATGGTGGCGGATGGTAGGTGGCTGGGGCGACGGGGATGCTCGCTGGTGGTGGGGTGGCTCGCCGGGGTAAGGCTCCAGCGGCGGTGCGGGTGGCTGCGGCTAGTGTGTAGGGAGAGGCTAACAGGTGGGTCTTCGGCCACCTTAGCAAATTATCCATGTAGGCAAGCCACATCGGTCCGACAGGTGGGTCCAACCGGTCAGATTCTCTATTTTCGTGGTTAAATTCGAATATCAGTGCTCCGCCTTGCATTAGGCGCAGTTTTGGTGGTTTTTTGTGCCATGCCGCAGATTTGATACCAAGTTGTTACCCTAGCCCCAAGTATGGTGATTTTGTGTAAATAACTCGAGCATGGATGATCGAGCCCCCTCATGGGTGATGCAGCCCCCTGCTCTGCTAATCTTTTTTACTTCTCTCTATCCACGGTATTTTTTACCCTAGACAACATTTTTAATGTTCCTGTGTTGATGCAGCCCCCTCATGTACGCAGGAAAAATGGATTAGTTTGCTTATAAACCTGAAGGACATCTTCAAGGTGGACCTACAAACCTCTCGCACTGGTTTGGACCACGCCGTCCGGACCGCGAAAGCCATCGAAAGCGGTCATGTATCGGTCTGAGGAGCAGTCCGGGCGCGATTTCCCCCGCAAACCGAGACAAACACGAGGAAGGTTTGCGGGAGTCCAGAACGCTACTTCGCACGATTCTGACCGTCTTGGACCACCAAAAACCGTTCACTTTACCTTCCCGTGCTTTCCATCCCACGTGCCGTGCCATTTGCCGCGCCGCATTCATGCCAACCCAAAGCAATGTAGCTGCTGTCATTGAAACCATGATTTGACTGGAAGGGAAGGCAACGCAATAGGACGCGACCTCTCAGGCCTCGCCGATTCAATATGGACGCCCATCCCGAGCAACAAACTCCGGCAGCTGTGCAACATTGAAGCGGGCTGACCGCCCTGTTGGGGAACGTCGCATGGGAAACAAAAATTTTCCTACGCACACGCAAACCTATCCATGATGATGAGCATCTACGAGAGGGAGAGTGGATCTATGTACCCTTGTAGATCGCTAAGCGGGAAGCGTTAAGAAACGCGGTTGGTGTAGTCGAACATCTTCGCGATCCAAATAGCCGAGCGTCCCGCGATCTCATCACGATCCGTCACGTGATCCAATCACGATCCGTCCCGCGAACACATCATGATCCGTCCCGCGAACTCATCATGATCTGTCTCACGATCTTGATCATGATCTGTCCCGCGAACTCATCACGATCCGTTCCGTGATCACATCACGAACCGTCTCGCGATCTCGATCACGGTCTCGCGGTCTCGATCACGGTCCTTCCGATCGCGATCTCGACCTCCGCGTTCAGCACACGTGCAGCTTGATGACGATCTCCACCATCTTGATCCAACAAGAGGAGGTGGAGAGGAGAGAGAGTTCACCGGCAGCGTGACGGCGCTCCGGTGATGATGGTGGAGCAATTCCGGCAGGGCTTCGCCTAAGCGCTGCAGAAAACCGATCTAAAGGAGCACCGGTGAAACGGGTAGCACGTGGCCGTAAACTGTGTCCAAACAGCACCCAATCCACCAGTATATAAAGGAGGGAGAGAGAGGAGGGCTGGTGCAAGGAAACACTCCAATAGGAGTCGGCCAAACTAGAGGGGGAGGAGTCCTACTCCTCCTCCACTCCTAGTAGGAGTAGGATTCTTCCTTTTTAGCCTTTTTTCTACCTTTTCCTTTAGGACTTTTGCCTCCTGCGCCCTGGGCCTTGGTGTGGCTGTTTTTCCAGCCCAATAAGGGCTGGTTATTATTCTCCCACAGTCCATGGACCTCTTGGGTACACTACCGGAGGTCCCCCGGTACACTACCGGCACTCCCGGTACACTACCGATGAGTCCGAAACTTTTCCGGCGACCAAACTGGGACTTCCTATATATGAATCTTTAGCTCCGGACCATTCCGGAGCTCCTCGTGACGTCCGGGATCTCATCCGGGACTCCGAACAACCTTCGGTCACCATCATACACAACTCTACACTACCGAAACGTCACCAAACCTTAAGTGTGCAGACCCTGCGGGTTCGAGAACTATGTAGACATGACCGAGACACCTCTACGGTCAATAACCAATGGCGGGACCTGGACGTCCACATTGGTTCCTACATATTCTACGAAGATCTTTATCGGTCGAACCTCTATGTCAAGGATTCAGTTAATCCCGTATAACGTTCCCTTTGTTCTTCGGTATGTTACTTGCCCGAGATTCGATCGTCGGTATCTCCATACCTAGTTCAACCTCGTTACTGGCAAGTCTCTTTACTCGTTCCGTAATACAAGATCCTGTGACTAACACTTAGCCACATTGCTTGCAAGGCTTGTTGTGATGTTGTATTACCGAGTGGGCCCTGAGATACCTCTCCATCACACGGAGTAACAAATCCCAGTCTCGATCCATGCCAACTCAACAGACACCATCGGAGATACCTGTAGAGCACCTTTATAGTCACCCAGTTACGTTGCGACGTTTGATACACACAAGGCACTCCTCCGATATCCGTGAGTTGCATGATCTCATGGTCATAGGAACATATACTTGACATGCAGAAAACAGTAGCAATAAACTGACATGATCATATGCTATGTTTGTAGTTTGGATCTTATCCATCACATCATTCTCCTAATGATGTGATCCCGTTATCAAATGACATCTCATGTCCATGGCTAGGAAACCTTAACCATCCTTTGATCAACGAGCTAGTCCATTAGAGGCATACTATGTAGACATGACCGAGATACCTCTACGGTCAATAACCAATAGCGGGACCTGGATGCCCATATTGGTTCCTACATATTCTATGAAGATCTTTATCGGTCGAACCTCTATGTCAAGGATTCAGTTAATCTCGTATGATGTTCCCTTTGTTCTTCGGTATGTTACTTGCCCGGGATTCGATCGTTGGTATCTCCATACCTAGTTCAACCATGTTACAGGCCAGTCTCTTTACTCGTTCCGTAATACAAGATCCCGTGACTAACACTTAGTCACATTGCTCGCAAGGCTTATTGTGATGTTGTATTACCGAGTGGGCCCTAAGATACCTCTCCGTCACACGGAGTAACAAATCCCATTCTTGATCCATGCCAACCCAACAGACACCCTCGGAGATACCTGTAGAGCACCTTTATAGTCACCCAGTTACGTTGCGACGTTTGATACACACAAGGTACTCCTCCGGTGTCAGTGAGTTGCATGATCTTATGGTCATAGGAACATATGCTTGACATGCAAAAAACAGTAGCAATAAACTGACATGATCATATGCTACGTTTGTAGTTTGGGTCTTGTCCATCACATCATTCTCCTAATGATGTGATCCCGTTACCAAATGACATCTCATGTCCATGACTAGGAAACCATAGCCATCTTTGATCAACGAGCTAGTTTATTTAGAGGCATACTAGGGACCTGGTGTTGTCTATGTATCCACACATGCATTTAAGTCTCCGATCAATACAATTATAGCATGGATAATAAACGATCATCATGAACAAGGAAATATGATAATAACTAATTTATTATTGCCTCTAGGGCATATTGCCAACACGCCCCACACCGGACCTTCCTCCTCTCTTTCCCTCCCCGCGTATTCCTTCTCTACAACCTCTCCGAGCCAACCCAGCTGCGATGCAAAAGTCTTGGTTCTTCACGCCGACAGGCGGCCCTGGTGGGTGCTCGTCGTCTGGCGGATCCTGGCACCGCCGCCCTTGGTCATCGGGGCCATCGGCAGCCATGATAGCGTGCTCCTCCTGCAAAGAAGAGATAGTCATCTCCTCCGATGACTAGGAGGAGAAGCCATAGCAATGTTCACGAATGCTATCGGAGGCGGTTGTCACGAATGAAGAATCCGTCCGTAAGATGGAGATCGTGATGGAGCGTTCGCTCCGTAAGATGGCACGAACGCCACCATCACTAGAGCACGTGAAGGATGAGCCACCGTCCTCGCTACGGGTCTGCGTCAAGGACGAGCCGGCATCGCCGCTCTGGCCGGTCAAGGACGAGTTGGCGTCCCCGGTGTGCAACCGTGGCCTCCACATCTGTGGTTGCATGAAGCAGAAGCCCGCGTCCCCCCAAGTGCATGCCCCCCGTGAAGCCTGAGTCGTCGTCGCCACACGCAGATCGACTCACCATCGTCGCCACCTCGACGACACTAACCCTAGGAGGTGCTGCTCGCAATTTCCAAGGCTTGTGGCCACGTCCTGCACTACCTAAGATGCGGAGGCTTCGGTGGTGCCTCCGACTCTTGGGCCATGGTGTCCAAGGCTGAGCGCGCGGCATGACAGCAGGCGAGGTCCGACCAGCGTAATGTTGGTCACCGCTCTGCATTCGCCAACACGAACGTGGCATCAGAATGGGCACACAATGACCCGCACCTCGCCGGTGTGGGTGCTCAACCGCTCTGTGACCAACGCGGAGACGGCCGCCAGGCGTCGTCACCGCCTTGATGGCGAGCTCGCCAAAATCGGCAAGGGGTGGTCACTTAGCGACTACTCCGCCAACGTAGGTCGTGACAAGGCCGCTGTCAGGGCTATGAAGTCCATGTTGTCAGTGGCTGCGATGGTGCTCCACACGGCTCAACAGGAGGCGGAGCAGTACCTCCGCGAGTGGTAGGCAGCCGCCAGACAAGGCTGACGCGGACCTCCGGCGCCGTTCCGTCACTTGAGGGACAACGACGATGACGACACAGATGGAGACAAAAATGCGGCAGTGTAGGGCGGCCACAGATGGTGCATCTCTAACGACAACCCGTAAATTCCCTCTCACATCCGTCCACGGATAGGGGGTGTCAGTCAATGGACACGAATGCGGGAGGATGACATCCAAACGTAGCCGCATACATTATCCCAGCAATTCGAATTAACCATCAAAAGAACGAATTTCATTCAAGTTCGGAGATCATTTAGAGAAAAGTCGATATTTTGAATGTTTAACTAACAAAAAGAAATAAGTAAACCCTATACCAGACGACCACCACCTGGTATGCGTGGCTGCCCTACGCCGCTGCATCGTTGTCTCCATCTGTGTCATCATCATCGTTGTCCCTCAAGTGACGGAATGGCACCGGAGGTATGCGTCAGCCTTGTCTGTCGGCTGCCTGCCACTTCCGGAGGTACCGGTCCGCCTCCTATTGTGTCATGTGGACCACCGTCGCACCCACTGACAACGTGGCCTACAGAGCCCTGATGGCCTTGTCGCGATGTACGTTGGCGGAGCAGTCGCTAAGCGACCATCCCTCGCCGATTTTTGCGAGCTCGCCGTCAAGGCGGTGACGACGCCTGGCAGCCGTCTCTGCGTTGGTCACAAGGCAGTTGAGCACCCACACCGCGGAGTGGTCTGGGTCATTGCGTGCCCATTCTGGCGCCACGTCCGTGTTGGCGAATGCGGAGCAGCGACCAACATTACGCTGGCCGTACCTTGCCTGCGGTCATGCCGCGCGCTTGGCCTCGGACACCACGGCCCGAGAGTCGGAGGCACCGCCGACGCCTCCACATCATAGGTAGTGCAGGACGTGGCCACAAGCCTTGGCGATCGCGAGAGGCACCTCCTAGGGTCAGTGTCGTCGCTCTGCACATGGCGACTATGCGGGGGCGACGATGACTCAGGCTTCACGCGGCGGATGCACTGGGGGGGACGCGGGCTCCTGCTTCACGCATCCCAGATGTGGAGGCTGCAGTTGCACAGCAGGGACGCCGACTCGTCCTTGACCGGCCGGAGCGGGGATGCCGGCTCATCCTTGACGCAGACCCGCAGTGAGGACGGTGGCTCATCCTTCACGTGCGCTAGTGATGGTGGCGTCCGTCCCATCTTACAGAGCGAACGCTCCATCACGATCTCCATCTGACGGACGAATTCTTCGTTCGTGATAACCGCCTCCGATATCATACGTGGCCACTGCTATGGTTTCTCCTCCTATTCATCATAGGAGATGACTATCTCCTCCTTGCAGGCGGAGCACGCCATCATGGATGCCGATGGCCCCGGTGACCGAGGGCGGTGGTGCCAGGATCCGCCAGACGACGAGCACCCACCGAGGCCACCTGTCGGCGTGGAGAACCAAGACTTTGGCATCATAGCTGGGTTTGCTCGGAGAGGTTGTAGAGAAGGAAGACGTGGGGAGGGCAAGAGAGGAGGAAGGTCCGGTGTGGGGCGGCCAGCCCGCTTCAATGTTGCGCAACTGCCGGAGTTTGTTCCTTGGAACGGGCGTCCGTATTGAATTGGCGAGGCCCGAGAGGTCGCGTCCGACTGCGCTGCCTTCCCTTCCAGTCAAATCAAGGTTTGAATGACAGCCGCTGCATTGCTTTAGGCCGGCTTGAATGTGGCGCGACAAATGGCACGACACGCGGGATGGAAAGCACGAGAAGGGAGGGTGAACGGTTTTTGGTTGGTCAAGATGGTCAGAATCGTGCGAAGTAGCGGTCCGGACTCCCGCAAACCTTCCTCGCGTTTGTCTTCGGTTTGCAGGAGAAATCGCGCCCGGACCGCTCCTCGGACCGAGACATGACCACTTTCGATGGCTTCCGCGGTCCGAACGGCGTGGTCCAAACAGTTACGAGATGTTTGCAGGTCCGCCTTGAAGATGTCCTTAAGGGTTACAACCAAACAAATCCATTCTTCCTGCTTACATGAGGGGGCTGCATCAACACAGGAACATTAAAAATGTTGTCTAGGGTAAAAAAATGACGTGGACGGCGAAAAGTAAAAAAGATTAGCAGAGCAGGGGGCTGCATCACCTATGAGGGGGCTCCATCATCTATGCTCGAGTTATTTACTCAAAACCATCATACTTGGGGCTAGGGTAACAACTTGGTATCAAATTGGCGACAGGACACAAAAAACCACCAAAACTGCGCCTAATGGATAACGCGAAGCACTGATATTCAAATTTGACCACAAAAATAGCGAATCTGACCGGTTGGACCCACCTGTCGGACCGATGTGGCTTGCCTACATGGATAATTTGCTAAGGTGGGCGAACGCCCACCTGTTAGCCTTTCTCTTATTCCGCTCTCTCTCCCACAGCCATCTTGTTCCCCACATGCTAGCCGCAGCCAGCCATACCCGCACCACCGCCGGATCCTTACCCCAGCGAACCACCCCACCACCAGTGAGCCTCCCCGCCACCCCAACCACCTACCATCCGCCACCATTAGCCACTAGCCCGCATCGGATCCAACCCTAGCCGCTCTCCAACCCGTTTCAGGCCGGATCCATCGAGGATCCGCCTCGCCGCCCAACACGTCGGATTCCTTGCAGAAGACGATTGCGATGGCTCGGCCAGAGCTCTTCGGTGCCCTTCCACCAGCGCAAGACAGCGGGCTTGTCTAGCTCGTCGATCGCGAGGGCGTGCACGGCCAGAGCCAACGGCGACGCCACAAACGGCGGGTACACGCAGAAGAGCTTGGAGGGGCTGACCGCAGGGGCAGCACGGTCGTACAACGGGGCAGGGCACCTGCTCACGCCGAACAACGATGGCGGGACACGTCCCATGTGCACATACGGGCGTGCACCTCCAAAGCGGACGACAACGCCCCGAACAACGGTGGGGTAGCTCGGCGTGAAGGCGCTCGGAGGGGTAGCGCGACGGGGAACCTCCTCCTGCCGAAACGACGGCGGGAGACGTCCCATGTGCTCGTAAGAGAGCTCTACAGCAGGCATGTCGGCGCTCCAGGAAGTGAAAGCATGGCTTCAGGGGCTTCTCAGGCACGCCCAGCACGATGCTGATGGGGGGGTCCAATTCCATGACACAGCCTCGGCGATGGGGAAGAATCAGCCACGATGCAGGCGGAGCTCGGCTGGAGACAGGGAAGAAATAAGGGCGCTCACAGTCTGTCTGTTAAAATGTCCATGGAGGAAGAAAGGAAGAAATAAAAGGAGAAAAAAAACATAAACACTTGAAGCATTGACAGGCGGGACCCGTCCAACTCAACATATTATCCACGTAAGCATGCCATGTCAGCCTGATAGGTGGACCCAACTTGTTAGTTTTGCTGTTTTCACGAGCTTATCAAACTATCAATGCTCCGCGCTATGCATTAGGCGTAGTTATGGTGGTGTTTTGTGCACTGCCTCAAATTTGATACGAAGTTGATACCCCAACCCCAAGTATGGTGGTTTTTAGGAAATAACTCTCCATGCTCTCCCCTTTTGTTGTATTCAAATAAATTGAAAATGGAAGTGCCTATAAATATTCATGCGGAATTTTGTAGAGAATATTTTGATGCATTATGCATGCTTGAATGTCCCTTCCTTCGAATAGATAGATTAGACTTTGCCAAATTTAGACATGAAGTCAGAGAGACCCGGTCAGGCATCGCTAATGTAGGAACACTTAAGAAAAAGCCAGTAGGATCATGCTTCAGTGCACTGCACACACGTCGTGCTGGAGTTTTTCAACGTATAGTTCATGTTAGTTTGGACATGCGAGTTTACATTCAAAAGTCATGACCTTTAATTTTTTTCCATTCAATCCTATTCGAACGTGTAATGGCTAAAATCAGAAGAAACGACCAGCATAATTTGACATTGAATTGTAGGAGCACGTAATGAGTAATGACCAATACAAGTAGGCTCCGTCTATATGTATTGCTGCTGTCTCTATCTTACCAAACACAGTGACAAAGACCTATTCCAAAACTTACCAATAGCACTTCACCCTGAAACAACATCGTCCGCAAAATGAAAATAAAGTTTTAATTTCAGAGTATGTCGCAACAACCAACAAGTTTGTTATCCTAGAAGCTGCATTTCTACTATTTTTTTCTCAAATACCCATAAGTGTGTAGATGTATTAACACTAGTAGAAAACGGGCCATTAGTCCCGCTTTTAAAGGCACTTTAGTTTCGGTTCTGTAATCGGGATTAAACGATCGGGACTAATGCCCTCCACTATTAGGCCCGGTCATGTTACGAATCGAGACTAAATGTGCTCTACATTGCCGCTGCGCGGTGTCAAGGCAGGAGGACCTTTAGTTCCGGTTCTTAATACGAATGGGGACAATAAGACGCTATTTTTTTTTCTTTTTTTAGAAAGGGCAGTATTTTATTTTTTTGTTTTCATTTTTTTATATCTATATTGTATTTTCACGCGGTTACACATATTAATATACAACATCATCAGTAAAAATTATGGAAAAAAACATTGAACATCATTCCAAATTAGATGGATGCAATAGACCAAGTTAAATTAGAGGAAAATACGATGTTGCGTCGCAACATCGTATTTTCCTCTAATTCAACTTGGTCTATTGCATCCATCTAATGTGTACTCGTATATGTCATATAACAACTCATCGTTATCATCTTAATCAACTCTTCATCATTCAAGATCCGTCATTATCATAGTTATCACAAGGTTGAAACACTAACTACTGTTATCTCTTAGGTCGAAAAGCATAATAAAGGCGAACTCCGTCATCTCCCGAGTGTACAACACAGATCAACCTATCTCCAACTTGTGGGATGCACAAGTATTTCTCTGCAAGTGGCAGAGTGAATGCTTGTATTGTATTTCTTCATCCCGTGATTTTTAGGGTTTCTTCACTTTGAGATATCCTGTATTTACCACTATAATTACTCGGGAGTAGTGGTCTTAAGCTAACCATTTGCAAATCATGATTTTTGAACATTCATTTAGGAACGGTCTCTGGGAAGTACCTATTGAAAAACATTAGTAATAATAATATAGTTAGCAAACTAGTTTTTCTTAAGAACAATGCATATATAAAAAAGATGGACTAGTGATGCAATGGTAAAAAAATTCTTACAAAGTTGTTTGAAGTGATGTTATAATGGTTCAACTTGTGCACTAGTAGCACGTATCCATGATAAATGTTGCCATTCCGGTAATGTTTAGCATGATCCTCAACATCATAAATAAATGAGATGAGATGATTTTTCTGCAAACAAGTTTGGAGTCATAATTGTGGTACGTCCGATCTATTATTTATCGGGTAATTCTTGTAGCATGGAAATAAGCTGATAATTAAAAATAAAGAAATTTAGTATGGATGAGTACCAAATACTTTTCAATAATCAATATAAATTATCTAACAATCTGTTGACAAATGCATCTCGAGGTAGCACCGGAGTCAAGTCATCCTCCGCATGCACCCAAATATCTATATTATTATCATGAACATCGTCATTACCAAGATCGAAGATAATGTTCATGTCCCATCCAACTTATATGACTTGCAAAATGCTTTCCAATTAGAACAACCAAAATATGTGTGATCTTTTATTAAGATGAAACCTGTTGATTTGTTAATTCTAAGATAAATAATCTGAAACTTAAAACAATAATTTAAGCATAAAAAACACGCGGCTGAGCGGCGTGTCTCATGTGCATGGACCCTCCCACGAGGAGATTACTGCACAACGACTATAACAAGTATATCATGCAGTCATGATGCAAGCACCATGATTATTGCCAATCTCGATTATGCATGAGAGTATGATTATAGTATAGCCAACTGCTGGGTATAAGTCATTGTCATGTCATTTATAGTTCATCTTATAGTCCATATGTATAATAGTTGATTAGAAGAGTATACTACTTTTTTATTATATGATTCATTTTTCAGTCTTACAAAGTGTTCAGAAACACGTGCTAGAGCTGTTTCTTCATCAAGAGTTCGCTTACCTTCTTTCTTCTCTTACCTTTTCTCCAACTAAATAAGAATATACTAGGTTATTTTTTATAGCCCATGGACTCAGATCTGTTGTACTTGCTCTAACAATTCTGAGAGTGGTCATGCAGTCATGGTCCATAGACACACCGAACATTTCATCAATCAAAGGGTTCATTGTCCTAATTAGTGAACTGTTTTTTTAATTGTTAATCAGTGAACTGTTGTAATTGCATGTCAGCCTACATATAATTCGGTCCAATTTGACGGGGCGGATATTTTTGATCTCGATGGAAGACGAGGGGCTGTTTGAGGAGTAAGTTTCACTTTTGGAAACGTGTTTGAATTCAACTTCGAAAAAGAGGACTCATGCTTGCATGCTGGCATGTTGACGGGCAGGAGATAATATCATTCGATCGGCTGTTGGTAGCTCTCTAAACTTATGGTTAGATCTCGGCCATAGTCGTTGGCGAGAGTGAGACGCTCGTATGCGACACCGGCGTGAGCGAGCACATGCGGCAGCCGCAGCCTAGCACGTATGCCTGTCTGGTAGTTACGCTGCAGCTAGCACCATTAAATGGGTAGGATTATGCTGGTCCTTTACGTGCTGGTACAATAAAATATCAATTTCTTTTAGAAAAGGCGTTACCTCCTGTCTCTCTGCATCAGCATGATGCATATAGCCTTTTTATTAAACAAGATCAAAGCCAATATTTGTTCACCTCTGCCAAGTTGCAAAGGAATAACAAGTTTGAACCGAAATAAATAGAAATAAAAGGCCATAACCGGCAAAAATAGAACTAGATGCCTAACCACCTATTTTATTATTGGACCGCCATCCAAACCGGTTGAATATATCCCGCGCTACCATCTCTCACCGGGCAGACCCAGTAACCAAAGGCTCCCTGGCTTCCGCAGGAGTGAGTAACGACCACATACGGATCGAAGCCGCCGCCCTGTGTAGTACCTGCAAGAAATGAATATTTGTTTGTTTGTTAAATACCGGGTCATTCTTGCAATTCCAAATTGCCCACAGTAGTGCAGATACACCTATGCGTATATGCCTAGCAAGTGTAACATCCACTCCATCTAGCCATGTACCAAACAACGTATCAATGCTATTCGGAGGATTAATACTAAACGCGACGGTAACCGTTTGCCATAAAAGTTTCGCAAGTGGGCAGCCTAGAAATAAGTGTCGGATCGACTCTTGTTGATCACAAAAGGTACAACGTACACTCCCATGCCAATGTCGTTTTGCTAGGTTGTCCTTAGTGAGAATCACCCTTTTGTGCACGAACCACATGAATACCTTAATTCTTAGAGGAACCTTAACCTTCCAAATATGAATTGACTTAGGCACGGCCATCATGTCTACAAGGTCTAGGTACATCGATTTTATTGTGAAATTTCCAGACTTCGTCAGTTTCCAAAGCACTCTATCAGGATCTCCTGATAGTTGAATGTCCATCAGTCTGTTAACTAAGTGCAACCACTCAGTCCAACGATGTCCAATCAAGGAGCGCCTGAACTGAATATTTAGTGGGATTGTCTGCATAATGATGACAACATATCTTTCTTTATGTTGCACTATGTTATACAACGATGGATACTGTATAGCAAGAGGCGTGTCCCCTAACCACGTATCTTCCCAGAATCTAGTGGTCTCTCCATTACCCACCACAAACTTAGTTCGCCTGAAAAAATCAGGTTTAACCTTCATCAATCCTTTCCAAAAAGAAGAATCAGTGGGTCTAGCGAAAACCTGTGCTAATTTCTTGTTATTCAAATACTTATTAGGAAGTATTTGTGCCCACATTCCATCCGTTTTCGTAGACAATCTAAATAGCCACTTGCTAAGCAGACATCTATTCTTGACCTCAAGGTTCTCAATGCCTAAGCCTCCCTAGTCTTTAGGGCGGCAAATAATATCCCATCTTGTGAGCCTATATTTTTTCTTGATCTCATCACTCTGCCAGAAAAACCATGACCTAAAGAAGTCCAATCTCTTACGAACTCCTATTGGTATCTGAAAGAATGATAAAAGGAACATGGGCATACTTGTGAGGATTGAGTTAATCAATATGAGCCTCCCCCATATGACAATAACTTGCCCTTCCAACAGCTCAGTTTCTTTTCAAACCGATCTTCGATCCTCTTCCACTCGTGATTTGATAGTTTTCGGTGGTGGATAGGGATGCCCAAATAGCTTAATGGTAAGCTATCTAATTCGCATCCGAACAGTTGCGTATAGGATTCTTGCTCTTCTTTAGCCTTTCCAAAACAGAACACCTCCCTCTTGTGGAAGTTAATCTTTAACCCCGACATCTGTTCGAAAAGGCATAGGATAAGCTTCATGTTTCTTGCCTTTGCAATGTCATGTTCCATAAAGAGTATCGTATCATCAGCGTATTGTAGGATGGACACCCCATCGTCTACGAGGTGGGGCACCAGGCCACCAATCATACCCTCGTGTTTGGCCCTCCCTATCAAGATTGCTAACATATCCGCAACTACATTAAAGAGGATGGGAGACATAGGATCGCCCTGCCGGAGACCTTTATGAGTTTGGAAGAAATGACCCAAATCGTCATTGACTTTAATTCCAACACTCCCTTTTTGAACGAAGGCCTCGATATGTTTTCTCCACAACTCATCGAAACCCTTCATCCTCAAGGCCTGTTGTAGGAAGGACCATTTGACCTTATCATATGCCTTTTCAAAATCCACCTTGAAGATAACCCCATCTAGTTTCTTCGTGTGGATTTCATGAAGAGTTTCGTGTACAACCACCCCTTCAAGAATATTTCTACCAGGCATAAACGCTGATTGACTAGGTTGCACCACCGTGTGGGCAATCTTTGTGAGCCTATTCGTTCCAACCTTAGTAAAAATCTTAAAACTGACATTAACAAGGCAAATATGTCTGAATTGTTCAATACGCACAACCCCCTCCTTCTTTGGCAACAACGTTATAGTTCCAAAGTTCAGATGGTGCAACTACAGGTGTCCTTCAAACATGTCTTGAAACATCGGGATGAGTTCCCCTTTAATCGTGTGCCAGAATCTTTTATAGAACTCCGCTGGAAACCCATCTGGTCCAGGAGACTTATTATTCTTCATTTGAGAGATGGCCTCGAACACCTCTTTCTCAGTGAAAGGTGCGGTTAATAACTCATTCTCGTCAGTACCAAGTTGGGCTATATCCACTACTGCCCGTTCATCCATGTTAACCGTATTATCCTCAGGAGCTCCAAATAGTTTCTTATAATAATCTGTATGTACAACTTCAGGTTTTCTTGCCCAACGATTATACTCTCATCCTGCTCCAATTGGTAAATCCGTTTCTTCCTATGTTTACCATTTGCAATGAGATAAAAAATTGCGTGTTGTCATCCCCTTGGATGACTTGACGCACCTTTGCTCTTAGTGCCCATTTTAACTCTTCTTCCCTAAGTAGAAGTTTTAAGTTATGCTCTGCCTCCGCTTTGGATGCCCTCTCATCGACATCCAACTGCACGGATTCAGCCTTAATATCCAGGGCATTTATTGTTTGCATAAGCCTTTCTTTTTTCGCTTATATAGACCACTTTCATGTTTTGTCCAACCCCTAAGAAACTGGCTAAGATGTCTAATCTTATTTTGCCATCTATCCATGTTTGATCTACCTCCAGGAGCTCTTACCCATTCCCTCGCCTCCATGTCTGAGAACCCTTCTTTCTCAAACCAGGCCATTTCAAACGAGAAAGTGTCTTTGTTCCCTCTATGGGTAGTGTCACCAGAGTCAACAAGCAAAGGGGTGTGGTCAGAAATTACTCTCGACAGAGCTCTCACTGTAACTCTCGGAAACGTCTATTCCCATTCCACACTCGTCAGTACTCTATCCAATTTCTCAAAAGTTAACTGACAAAGTATTGGCCCACGTGAACTTTCTGCCCATGAGCTCTATCTCTCTTAAGTCCAAGCTTTCAATGATAGAATTAAACATGAAGGACCATCTGCCGTCAAAGTTATCATTGTTCTTCTCATCCCTACGCCTGATAATATTAAAGTCACCCCCACCAAGATAGGTAACCTCTCATTTTCACAAACTTGAACTAAATCCGTGAGGAAATCCATTTTGAGCTTAGGCTGTGCCGCCCCATAGACAGCCACTAGAGCCCACTGGAACCTATCCTCTTTGGATCTAACTCTAAATTTGACAACAAATTCACCTAAGACCACTTGTCTAACTTCCAGTGTCTCACAGCGCACCCCAAGTAAGATCCCGCCAGACCTTCC
Source organism: Hordeum marinum (assembly GCA_022496015.1). Classification (NCBI taxonomy): domain Eukaryota; kingdom Viridiplantae; phylum Streptophyta; class Magnoliopsida; order Poales; family Poaceae; genus Hordeum; species Hordeum marinum. The sequence continues at coordinate 29,131,230 of CM039678.1, forward strand.
TCTTGGAGGTAGACAGTGCCAGTCAAAGTCAGTACCTCCTAAAATCGTACTGAGAAACTGCGAAGTAAAGTTATTCCTCCCAGTTTCCATTAGCGCGATAAAATCAAGCTTATGCTCGATAGTAGTTTCTGCAAGAAATTTCCTTTTAGCCAAGTAACCAAGACCTCTGCTATTCCAAAATATGCCCTTCATCGTTCATCATGGAATTTTTTTGCAGTTTTAAATCTTGCACTACGTCGGACTGCCGACACCGGGTAAACCTTTCTCTTCCACGGCCGCTTAGGCTTGTCCTGTGTACCGACCTGGTCTACATAACCAGTTGGTAGCAGTACACGATCAGTGGAAGCAGATGTGGTTAGAAACTCCTCGTTACTGATGTCATCAACCTCCTGAGTCATCAAGGACGATGGTACTAAATCCTCACAAAGACGTTCCATCGCCTCCAAGCCCAGGTCATTAAACTCATCATCATCTATTGGTTTTACAGCCGCAATATTTCTTAACCTCGTCATTGCCATCTCTGCCTCTAAGTCTAAAAGTGTATTAACAGATTTTTTAACCTCAGTAGCATTATTACCTAAAGATACTCCTAGTTGATCGGACTTTGATAAAATATCATCATCGGAGAAATGCAGAATAGAACAAGACGTATTAACTGACATACCTGTTAATCTCTCCATATCGCGAAGTTTCGCTACCCTCATAGCGCGTCCTGCGACCAGGTCATCGGCGTCCGGCTGATCTTGTAAGAGGCTACTGATCCGCCTCTTCCCCGTATTAGGATCCAGGATGCCCCCGAACTCCACCACCTCCGCCGTAGTCCGGCCCGCTAGCAAGGAGCCACCTGCACCACGACTAGCAGCGGTACGTGTGACTCCGTCCACGCCACCCGAAAGCCCAGCTGAAGTTGGATCGGAACCGGCCATGGTCAAATTATGCTGGTCCTTTACGTGCTGGTACAATAAAATATCAGATTACGCTGGAGCTAGCACAATTAAATGGTCAGATTTTATTCATTACAGATCAAATGGATAGGATTGCATGAAAACTAAGAGTCAAGATTTTTTTTTGGCTAACCAATCCGTGGTTTGATGGTTAGAAGATGAATGGTATCCACTGACCACCAAGGTTACCGTCGACTAGGAGACGTACAATGGCTTTGTAACATCTTAAGATGATATATCGGCTCAGTCTCTCGAAGGTGATCGTAGGGATAAGGTGTATGTGTATGTGTTTATAGGAATGGGCATATGTATGTTTCAATGTACACTTGCGTCTGTATTCTTTTAAAAAAGTTTTTTTTCTGCAGGTCAAAGGCCAAGATATTTGGGTGGGAACACGCATGTAGATCACCGTGACCAAACAAACATGACCTATCCGTAGAAAAATGCTAGCACACCACGTGTGTGCAGTGCAAGATCGATTGACTGCCTTTTTCTTACTTGTGCCTAGACTGGCGATGCCTAACTTGTTAGCCAAATCCTACTCTAATCTCTCCTTCCTTGGTTCAGCTCGTCACGCAGTTCAGGTGTTTGAGAGTTGGAAGAACAGAGTAGACACATGTTGCTTTTGTCCAGGCAACACATGCCCTTCGATTTTTTCTATCTGGCTTCACAGCGACACAGCCTGCAACACATACAAGCCTTGACCCGACAGTCTACTGCAATACATCCAGTGTTCCATCACTCACACACACTATGCACCAACACATAAGCTCTTCGCTGTGTACTCAAACTAACACAGGGCAGGATTAACGGAAATTCGATATGGCTCATAGGACCATATGATCACATTATCTGTGTCATTGGTCTGCTTCGGGATTTTTTTTTGAAAAGAAAGGGGTCTCCCCCTGCCCCATTTTATTGAAGCAGCAAACGAGACATGAGTTTAGCTAGGATAACACCTACCATCGAAATGAAGGAAAAAGGCCCAGTGCTAAACCACGCAGGGAAAGCCTGGGTAATCCAACCATTAGCCATATGGCCTCCACACAGTTCTAATAGGAATCGAGCTAGAAGTTTAGCCAACTTATTACATTTTTAGCACCAAAACGTCGCAACAGAGTTCATACGCAGATCAGTTCCAGGCTATCCTCAATAGCGCTCCACGGTGCTTGTCAAGCAGAGCGATGAAGCGCCGGAGGGTGTCCTTCTGTGCAACGTCGCAAAGTACCATCCAGTGCTGCAGGAGCCCTCTTAGCTTGGCAAGGCCGCAGCTCAAACTTTTCCACGTGCATCCCTGGAAACAAAAATCATTCCTCAGTCTCCAGATACTCCACAAGGAGGCAGCAACAACCATATTAAGCACATGTCTTCTTTTGTTAAGTTTCCACAATGCACAAACATCAGCAAAGCATGAGACTGTATCTATGTGAAAGAATTCAGATATCATCGACCAAATATGACTAACATTGATGCATTCAAATAATAAGTGATGAAGAGTTTCAGTCTCATTACAAAATAGACAAGATAGATCCTCTACATGCCTTCTCTTGGCTAAATTATTCCTGGTCAGAACCTTGTTGTAGAGACACAGCCATAACAAAACATGGATTTTTTGTGGGCACATCACTTTCCACACTGAATCCCCAACTAGGGTTGCCACACCTCCAAAATTGATAATACTCCCTCCGTTCCTTGATATAGGGTGTATAGATTTTTGAGAAAAACTCTGAAATATAAGGTGTATTGTATTGCACCACTCGTTTGGATATTTGTTTTAGGGATTTTATTGCATTTTCTTATGTCAAGCAAGCTCCTCTATTTTCTGATGTCAATTAGTCAGGTGTCATCTCGCCCAAAACTTGTGAAGCTTTCCCTCCATGTGTGTTCTTTAATTTCCGTGCCAAAAACTATACACTCTATATTTAGGAACGGAGGGAGTACTATAAAAGGATTTAACTGAGTATCTCCCGTTTAGTTCAAGCAACCAAACTGGAGTGTCATGGCAGTCAGAAAGAGGGAATTTTGTAATATGCTCAATGAGCTGGAGCCAACTATCCATGCCTCTCTGATCAACACAACGTCTAAACGACAGCCTAAGTGTCACCCCATCCCAAACCTGGGATACCGAGCAGTCAGTTTGCTCACAAATCTCAAATAATCCCCAGAACTAACTTTCAGGGAACACTCCCTAGCCCAAGTATCATGCCAAAAACTGATATTGTCCCCTCTCCCAATCTTCCAAGAATAGAAGGTTTTGGCAGCTTGTAAGGCCCAGGTCACACTCTTCCAGAAGGGAGATCCCACCTGCTGCCTTGACCAAAGTATGTTTGGGGATTGGACATTGTACTTATATGTAATTAGTTTATGCTAGTCATTGTCATAGTTTTCAAAGAAGCGTTTCCCCAGGAAGCCAATAAGGCCATGTTATATTCCCTCAGATTGGGTACCCCCAAACCACCCAAATTTTTCTTCCTCGAAACCATGCCCCATTGGGCTAAGTGATATCTATGTTGTCTTCCTATATTCCCCCAGAAGCAGTGAGCCATTTGGGAATTGATGGCATTAATTGCCCACTTAGGAAATTTTAGAACAACCATCAGATAGGCAGGAATGCTAACAATGCAAGCGCATAGCAGAATTAATTTGCCTCTATAGGTGAGGTATCTCCCCAGCCATCCAGAGATAGCTCTCACAATCCTATCAATGATAGGTTGGAGGTCTTCCCTCCTTAATTTGTCATAATGCAAGGGGACACCCAGATATTTGATTGGAAAAGAACCCAGCTTACAACAGAAGATTTGAGCAAAGATACTTGCTCTATCCTCATCTACATTGATCATCAGTAGGTCACTCTTATGGAAGTTAATTTTCATCCCAGAAATATTTTCAAAGCAGGATAGGATCCATTTGAAGTTCCTAGCCTTTTCATAGGATTCCTCTAGAAATAGGAGTGTATCATCTGCATATTGTAAACTAACCACCCCACTCGGAATAACATGCGAGAGGAGCCCTGATATTAGCCCGTGGTTAGAAGCCTTAACTAACATCTTGGTAAAGACATCTGCAACCAGGTTAAAGAGAAGGGGGGAGAAGGGATCTCCCTGTTTAAGACCTTTTCCACCCATGAAGTATGGACTAGTGGTGTCATTAATTCGTACACTAAAGGTACTTCTCAACAATAAGACTTTGATACAGGAGATCCACTTAGATCTGAATCCCCTGGATTCTAACATCTCAAAAAGGAATTCCCAACTAACCTTGTCATATGCTTTTTCATAGTCAAGTTTGAGCACAAGCCCAGGAGTCTTAGATTTCTTAACCTCATGAATTACCTCATGAGCCAACACCACACTCTCCAGAATGTATCTCCCTTTTATAAAAGCTGTCTGGTTCGGGAGATCATTCTAGAACTAATAGGGAAAATCTATTGGTCAGTGCTTTGGATAGGATTTTCACAACACAATTGCTAAGACTAATAGGTCTGAAATTTTTCATATCTTTAGCATTATGTTCTTTAGGAATCAGAATAATCAACGCAAAGTTGAGTCTGTGAATATCTAATTTGCCATCTTCAAAATCTTGCACCATGTCCATAAAATCTTTTTTAATCAACTCCCATAATGATTGGTAGAATAAGAAAGACAGGCCATCTGGGCCGGGGGCTCCATTGGCATAAGATCCAAAAATAGCCTCCTTAATTTCCTCTTCCGAAAATTTCCTCTGTAAAGTCTCATTCTCAGCATACGTAACTCTTTCATCTTTCTCCCACAAGGAAGGCCCAAGATGGATGTTATGCTTCTCCTCATATCTGAATAGATCTTTATAAAAGGAGGTAGCCACTCCCAACATCTCCTTAGTGGTGTGAATAGGGCCAGAGTCCCCATTCAACTCCGACAAATGGTTTCTACGATGTCTATGATTAGCCAAGGCATGAAAATAAGCATTGTTCTTATCTCCTTCTTTAATCCTACGATCTCTCGATCTCTGCCAAAAGGCAGTTTCCTCTTTTTTGCGATAGTATCCAACTCACTCTTAATATTCTTCATCCTAGCTCTATCCGCATCCGATACCCTATTAGATTCTGCAAACACATCAACAATATCGAATTCACGGATAAAATCTCTCTTCCTCCTCTTAGTCTCTGCTTCAATGTTAATGCTCCAACCCCTAATTTTTTTTCCTAAGCAGTTTAGTCTTAATCAGCCACACATCGATGGCATCTTTACCATGAACCGGATTGTTCCACACCTCACTTACAAGTTGTTTAAAATCAGGTTGATCCAACCACCATTTCTCGAATCTCAAAATCTTAGGGGAGGAAACCCTCCGAGCCCTAGTATCTAGGATTAAAGGGGTGTGATCACTGCCGATCCTTGGTAAAGCTCTCAACACAGATAAAGGAAACATACTATCTCAAGGAAGAGAAACGAACACCTTGTCAGTGGTAGAGAAGATAGGTTCATTTTGGTTATTACCCCAGGTGTACTTCCTATTTGCTACATTAATTTCCCTCAGCCCCCACTTATTGATCCAATCATTGAAAAGGAAAGTGGTAGACAGCTTAATATTACCATTACTCTTGTCAGTGTCAGACCTAACAAGGTTAAAGTCCCCTCCCAGGATAACTGGGTAGGTAACAATGTTCATAATATCATGCAGTTCGGAAATAAATTCCATTTTAAACTCAATATAAGATGTACCATACACAGCAACAAGCTGCCGCACTGCTTTATTATTTTTGTTCTTAATAGTTGCAACCACACAATAATTCCTATCAACAAAGCCAATTACTTCAAACAATTCATTGTTAACACCCACAAGGATGCCCCCAGCAGTATTTTTCGCGGGAAGTTGATGCCAAGTAAAATCAAGCCTACCAGAAATGGTTTTAATGATGTTATCCTCAATATTTTCTCTCTTGGTTTCAAAGAACCCAACAAAATCTATCATATTCTTACTCAAAAAGTCACACAGGCGCTATGTTTTACCAGGTTGACCTAGACCACGTATGTTCCAAAAGGCACCTATCATTTTATTTCAAAAGGATGGGAAAGGCCACAAGGCACATTCTTAGTGTTCAGGGTTGGGCTAGAACTACCTGGATCAGCAACGCCCCTGATCCAACGTTAGTGCCAACACCATTCATGGGGGAACCCCCGTCCATATTGTCTGGTTCAAGATATAAATCAGTAGGTAAAAAAGATTCAGGATTAACATCTGCAAATTGAAGACATCTAAGTTTCTCCCTATAAACGATGTCCTGAATAATGTTGGTTTGTTCTCCTTTATCACTACCCATACATAAGTCAATTCTGGTAATCTGATCAGCAAGAGTATCAATACAAGTGGTAGCAAATGATTTACCTTGGAAGGAAGGGATCTCCAAGTTTTTCTTCTGCATATAAGTTGTTTCTTTCTCCATAATCTTGATGTTGCCATGTTGCCTAGTAACAGGTCTGGTAGAGAGCACAGGCTCCCACTTCCTCGATTGTCCTGTGTTGCATTTCATCTTCTTATCAGACTCAACAATGTCCAGGGACTCAAGCAGTGATCTCTTAACTGATCCAATAGCTGTAGCCAGGTCATGAGAGAGACATTGCATCTCAGGTAGTTCAGTTTCCTGATCTTCTTCAGAGTCAGCCATCTCAATTTTGCCCAGTTGAGCAGAGCAATATTCCATATGTGCAGATAAGCCCTCATTCTCATGCTCCATGTCCTTCTCTATGAACTGCACATTGTCCTGCAAGCTTTTGGGAGGAGTCTTGTTTCTGGTTTCCTCAATGAACTCTTCATGGCAACAGTTCTTGAGGTTTGGTGGGTGAAAACCAATCGCAGAAGCAGACAATCCAGCCATACCTTTGCTCCTAGATCCAACAGAGCCTTTAGCAGCAAAGTTTGCTTTGTCCAACTCATCAATAGGTTCTTCATCATCGTCCTCCATAGAATCCTTACCTTCATGTCCAGTATCCTCATCCACCTTATCATCAATTAAGTTGTCTAGATCAGGGTCTTCATCATCACCATCTGATCCATCTCCCATTTGTTCATACCCTTCAAAAGTGAAGAAAAGCAGATACAATTTCTTTTTCATTTCCACCAGTCTCTCATATGGGATTTTTGTGGGATCTCTGCATGCAATTTTGATTCTGACTCTCTCATAGAAGCTTTTGAACATCCCATTCCAGTCTACATCCACCAGTATACCAAAGCATGAAGCCACTTGGGCAAAGACCTTCCAAGCACACCATTTCGGGGGGATTCCTTCCACTTGCACCCAAGCTTCAGTCAACTCTCCATAGTTGTCCAGCATTCTTTCCCATTCACAAATTTTGACAGAGACACCATCAATGGGAAGTTCAAAGGCAGGGAATCAATCAGATCCTCTACTTTTTTCCATGGTGGAAATCTGAGCAGGAACTTCTTCTCCTCCAGTTCTCTAATCTGCCAAGGCCACTCTTTACCCTTGCAGAAAATGCCATTTAACTGTGTAATCAGATCAGAAGCAGAAACTTCACCTTTCATCACTTTCAACACTGCACAGTTCTTGTAATTCAACCAACTGGATTCAGCAGCCACAAGTATATCAATGTGGTAGAAACCCAAGCCTTTGGATGCACTACCAAAATATTTAGCCGTAGGTTGAAGCCTAGCCCAAGAGATGCAATTGTTGACATTATGATTGTCCACACAGATGAAACATTTTTTCTGCTCCACACAATTTCCAACATAGTGTCCAGGCCAGATGCAATTGAAACATATCATGTCCTTGTACCTTGGATCGAGGACCTGAATCCCGGGAGTTGTGTGAGGAGCGGGTTGGAAGGAGGAGCACTCAGACCCGGGGCAACACCTTTGGTGGTTCCATCAGCAGGTTTGGCAGGAGGAGTCGGGGCCTTCATATTCGTGGCCGGGGGGGGGGAGCTTGGGAAGGGGGCGCCGCACTCTTCTTGGATGGCGGCTGCCTCTTCCTCTGTTGTCCCCTCTGCTCCATGTTCTTCCGCACCGCAGCCGTGAACGAAATACTTCCAGGTCTGATCCCCTCACACGTGAGACGGAATTTGGTAGGAATTGGGTCAAAAGGACCAAGTCAAAGGACCGGGTGGCAATCCTCAATCGTGAATTGGCGAGATCTAAACAGATCCTTCTTCACCCAAAACAGATGGCTACCTAGAGCGAAGCTAGGGTTTACAGGAGGGGGGAAATGGAACTAGACTGGCGGCGACGTGGGTGTGTGTGTGGGGGGGGGGATGGGATAACCCATAACTGGCCATAGAAATCCGCCACCTCCTCCTCCATTCTTTTAACATGCATAGAAGACGTATTCTTAGACCTCGCTTTCCTATTCACCACACACACCCTGATAAGTGGGGCCGGAGGTGGGGTGGGCCCTCGACGAGGTGTTGCTGCAATTGCAACATGCTTGTTCACCCCCACATAAGCAGGGTCACCGCCGGCAACCGGCCTTGTCGGAGTTGGATTCAGGGAAACCCCTAGAGACTCCGATTGATCACAAGTCACTAACTCCAAAGGTACAATCCTCTGCTTCTCACCGTCTCCCCTACTCGACTTCTGGTTACAACCAATCCCATCAACACTAGCATGAAAGGAGAATTTAAATTTGGATTTTTGATTTACCTTAGTTTGATTTGGATGAACTACGCCTCGATCTCCTGGCCAGGGGGGTGGATCCGCCGGACGGCAGAGCACCCGCCTCTCCCCACAGCGTGGTCCTGGCCGCCCACGCCCCCGAGGTGCCCCTCGTGTCACATACGGGGCGGCGTGATCCCCGGTGACAGCACACCAGCCGGGATGTTGGCGAGCCCAGCCATTAACGGCGGCGTGATGTTGAGCCTGGCGGGACTCGTTGACTTGAATCGTCTCCACTTCGTCGCCTGCTTCGGATCCACGGATTCCGCCTTCTGGATGGCCCAGAAGATCAGGTCTGCTTCGGGGTCTGATTCTTCCGTGGTATTTTTGTCTATTTTTAACTTGTCACGTGCTTTTAGGAACAGTTCGCCTGGCTTAGCTCTGTTCGTTATTTAATGCGAACCAGGCGTTTATTTGTTCTTGTCCAGACGGAGAATGGGCCGGTCACACTTAGCATCCGTGCCATCCCCGAGTGGTACAGAGCATGCTACCCCTTATTCTATAGGTGCTTATCCACAGGTTAACTCCCTCGGTTCATATTATAATACTAGCAACTGGGTTAACAAATAATAATTGTTGTGTCACAAATTAGGAGGCGCATCACAAAAATAGTATGCCATTCGTGAAAATCATCTCACAATCATGTATGTAACGCATGTCCATACCTTTTTCTCTTCTACGAGTTGGTGCCAATTTCAGCACCTGCAAATATATCTTCTTGTTATATCTTTATAATCAGTGACACACCAATTGATATGATACAACAACGTGCAGTAATATGTCGCCTCATTTGTTGCCAAATTCATCACCACCAGTGCTTGTGTTATTTGTGCACAAGCTGGCAGTCTTAATTACCTCCTTTGGATATGATTGTTTCTCTTCTTGTTTAGTTAACGTCTGTCGGAAATTGCAGTATCATGCGCTTCATTCTTGAGATCACCTAATCACACTCGCCCTCCGACCATTTTTGGTTCAATATAGGTATTGAGCAAGCTGTAAATTCTTCGTTATTCATGTTAAGAGATCAGCTCACCTCTTGACAGTTTTTGGCACTCGCAGCTACAGGATGCCATCTGATCGGATTCACTTCCATGCTCTCAACGGTCCTAGGCTGTATAGTCTTAATATGGGATCCATCATGCAACTCAACTGAATCATGCTCTTAACTGCTTGGTCAACATTTATCTTCAAGCGTATGCTGCAATCATTGGCACCAAATCAGTATAGAGTATACAAGCTGTCTTTACATTAACCAGTCCACCCTAAGCAGCAGATCTGTTACAAAACATGATGTTCTTGCTAGCATGATATTGCAAGATCTTATAACTAGGAAACGATTACGGAATTTTGACGTGGAGGAATATATTGCATCCACCAAGGGAGTAACTGGTGACCCCATCAGCTTCGTCCACCTGCAGTTTATCTGCTGTATTCCTCAAGATATCGAGAATGTATCATGCCTAATTGTACGTGCTTATATCATCTGGCTCAGACACACGCCTCAAAAGCTCGTCCGGCTCATTTGCCTTGGACGGCCATGCTGAAATCACGCTGGAGCATGCAGACAGCGTGTACACCATATTAACAGCACGCGCGCGCTCCCTAGTGAGGCTCGCTGTGAAGCAGAGCTGAAGAACCTTCTTTGAATCCCCCAGCTTGATTCCCCTTTTCTTATTCACAGTTAGGCCTAAAAGCGATTGGACTTGCGAAACTCATTTGACTATATTGCCACGCTAGCCTAATAGGCCTAACCCCAGATTTAACCCCCGTTGCAGTTCGACCTCTGATCCACTTATATCCCTAATGTTTTAAACCATCACGAAACATTCTGTACCATGGTCCAACTACGAAGAAAATTATGCACCATCTGTTCAAATAATAAGCTCCGTCCTTGGGGGAACAAACGGACTACAACGGAACTCGTCCAACAACGTTTGCACGCGGTAGACAGCGTCTGACACGTATCCAATCCAGCCTTCAACACATGATTTTCTGAAGATGTGAAAACCTAGCATTTAATGCACATGGCTCGGATCTTAATAGCACTCTACGGTTCAGATAATATGATCATATGCCAGTAGGACCCAAAACGCCGTGTTCCAGGATTAACAATAACATGACTGGGTCTCTGGGTTGATTTCTATCTATTTTGAAGAACGGAACATTCAAGCATGCATAACGCATCCAAATATTCTTTACAAAATTTTCTAAAAAATATTTTCTACAAAATTATGTGCGAATATATACAGGGACTTTGTTTTCCATTTATGTGGCCACAACTAAAGGGAAGAACATACCGCACATGGGACATGTGGTTAGCAAACTCAAAATTCATCATAAGGGCATCTCCAATAAATTTTCTCCCACATCCGTTCACGGACAGAGCAAATAGTTTGGACATTGATGCGGCAGTCAGCCATCACATGCTATACACATACATTTCGGACCACGAGAGGAAATCCATCAAACATGTCATCTTTCATTCAAGTTCTGACGTAAGTTACAGTCGATATTTCGACCGTTTCAACATAAAACTACAAAAAAATCTAAACCCTATATTGTACGACCACTTTGTATGCGTGGGCGCCCTGCCATGCTGCATCGCCATTGTTGTTCGTGTTGTCATCATCATCCCTATCCCTTCAACAACGGAAGGGCGCCGAAGGGCCGCGACAGACTTGTCCAGTGGCTGCATGGCGCTCACGGTAGAGCCGCTAGGCCTCCTCTTACATGGTGCCAAGGGCCGCCGCAGCCAGAGCAAACGACACCCATAGAATTCTGACGTTGGCCTTGCCCCTCCCGGGGTTGGCAGCGGAGTCTCTAAGTGACCACTCTTTACCGATCTTGGCGAGCACGTCGTCAAGGTGGCGGCGAGCGAACTTGACAGAGCCTGTAGAGACCTCATGCGGCGGTGAGGTTGTAGTGACCCGACTCAAAATGAGTCAAGTCTCTGTGTGTCAGTGTCATCCCTGGATCAGTATGCTGGCACACACAGTACATTAATATATATATATATATATATATCAAAATGCAATCACATGTAAATAACGTAAAACTGATATATATACCTATTAAATCATAGCGGAAATAGTCAATAGGAGTGGAGTCCCAGTAAACGCCAACGGCAGGTTGAGTGTAGGCCGTAATCCAAAAACGTACAATTACTCGTCGTAGAAAAATTTCTTGCAACATGAGACGTTGCAGCCGTGTAGGTCAGTACATTGAATGTACCGGCAAGATCACCATACAAGAAAATGATAAGGACTATTCTATATGCAAAAGAGCTTTATCGCTTTGTGTCTGAGTTTTTGCAGAAAAGCTGATTTTATTTTCCCTACAACAAAGGAGTGAAATAGAAAGCATTACTAATAGTTGGTTGTTAATAGACTCACTCATCATAAAATTTGTTAATTGTGTTGAGACTGGCTGATAGTATCATCTTTGGTGCTCAAGCTGTCCATAACCAGGGACACAACTAATCGATTAGTTTGACACTCTGCAGAGGTTTGTACACTTTACCTGCAAGATTCGATCCCTCCCGTTGTTTCCTCGCACTGCCTGGTGTTTGAGAATGCCACCGACCGCGCTGGTCGTCCTCATGCTGTCGGGTTCTTCTTCGCCTACTTCGAGCATCGCTGCCACGCTCCTAACCAGCTGTCGCCGCTGTCAGGCCGTCGCCATCGCTCTTCTTCGAAGTTGCTGCAACTCACCCGAGCCGCGCCGTTAGTCCACCCCGTTCCTCTTCGTCCAGCACCACCTCAACGCCAGCGTCACTGTCGTATACCACGACCACTTCATCTACTCCGACCACCGCGAGCGACATTGGCTCCATACCGATTTGCGCCACAACCGTCGTCGAGTCCTTCTCTGCTAGCCTCCTCGGCATGGCATACAAGTTGTGTGTAGGTCCCTGTCTGCGCATGCCTGGTGCTGGCAACACCGTCACGTGCCTTCGTCCCCGGTGTGTTCCCAAGTCTGGCAAGCCTGGAGCGACGCATCGTCAACATCGACTTCGTCCGTCTATGCATGCGTGGCAAACCCGGGGCGACGCGCCTTCATCCATGATGTGTCCCCGGGCTCGGCAAACCCGGGGCGACGCGTCTCAACAACGTCTTCTTCCCGGCACACCACTACTTCGACACCACTACGCACATGACTAACTTGGCACCTCCTTGCGCCTGCGGCTCCTCGGCGACTTCCTCGACACCGGCTACCCTGACTCGACATCGACCATGACATTCTTCGCATGGCTACCTCGACCACGGCTACACCACTCTATGCTCTCGGCTACCTCGACAAACGCACAAAGGGCTACCGTCTTGCTTGAGCAACCTCGTCGGTTTTCACTCCAGCCACAACTTCTGCGATGCATCGACTGTGGAGGGATGTCCGTCGGCTTACCTTCGGATTCTTCTTCAGTCTCACCATCTGCGTCGCTACCGTTGTGACTGCGGAGGGATGTTGAGTACATTGATTAGATTAGAAAATATGAGATAGACTAGGATTTGTCCTAGCTTGTCTTGTACTCCAAATTGATCATTGTATTCTTATATATATGCCCATGAGGCTCAAGCAATACATCAACTGAGGCATCCTAACGAACGAACGATTTGAACCTTGTTCCTACACGGCCTGATCAAATCGATCAGGCACTTGCCATCTATCTTCATTGTTCAACTCTTTGATGAAAAGATGAAAAAACCAAAAAAAAGCCCTGCCCTTCCATACTTTACTAAATCCCTTTCTTCCTTCTAACAGTATGTGGAGTTTTCTCCTGTAGTTGGTGAGGTTTCTTGTTGACCTCTAAATGAGGCCATCAGTGACGTTTCCGGTGACAACTGGGTAAAACCAATGGCTAGGCTGCAGACCCTGAAGCATCTGGGGAAATATGTGATCTTCTGGGAATGGATTAGTTAGGTTCACCTTACATACCTGTCAGGAGGATACCATATCTTGGAACATGACTACAAAAGGCTCTTACTCTTTGGCGTCCGCCTATGCGGTCCATTTCTATATGGATCTCACCCCAGGTTTGAACCGGCCATGATTTGTTCTGCGGACTCTACGAACAGCCTGCGAATTATTACATGATTTACCTTAACTACTGAACTCTCTCCCCCTGATTTCAACCAGGGTGGGCCCCAGCCACTAGGCCTGCTCCAATTACTAACTCCCATGTCTACATTTACGTAAAATCATCACGTAAGATTACGTGGGTCTAGCATTGCTGCTTAAAACAATTACATTTTTCTTTTCTTTTGCGGATAACTATTTTTCTACTCCTTCACAACATCAGAGTGGGTAACGATGCGCGCACGTCTTTCTAGGACGCCCCCTGGGTAAACGACCAGAAGTCCAAAGACATCATGCCACTCATCTACGCGGCATCCGCGAGGACGAACTGGAATATAAGGGATGATTTGAAAGATGATGCCTGGGTTTCCAAAATCAAGAGAACTGCCGCCTTCTCACTCTTACAGTTCCATCAATTTGTCAAGTTGCGGGCCAGCATACGTGACTTCCAACTCCATGAGGGTGTGTGGCTGACGACATTGTGTGAAAGCACACTAACAACGCCCTCTACTCAGCAGAATCCGCCTACAAGACGCAATTCCTTGTCATGATCCGCTTTGCGATGGAACACATGACATGAAGAGTTTCGGCACCGTCAAAAGTGAAATTCTTTGCATAGCTAGCCATGCAAAATCGGATTTGGACTGCAGATAGATTGGCCAAGAGAGGCTGGCCAAACTATGGGACTTGCCCACTTTGCAAGCGTGAGAATGAAACCGTCGACCATCTACTCTTGAAGTGTTGGTTCACTGCGAGAGTATGGGATATGTTCAAAGCCTGGCTTCAGTTGGACTGTATGATACATCTTCCTGGTCTGTGCTAAGCTCCACCAAGGAGGGATGGATTGACTTGACAGACTACTACATCCCAAACAGGAGTGCCATGACATCGCTTGTGATGTTAACCTATTGGGTGAGAGAAACGCTCGATTATTTCACCATAAAAGTGCACCACCCTCAGTCCTTCCAAGCAACATCAACGAGGAGATGGCTCACTGGATTACCGCGGACGCAAAAAGGTTGAAATCAATCATACCGGGAGAGTAATCCGCTTTGTATTCTTAGAAATGTTGTAACTCTTGTAAACTCTATTCTTTTTCTAAATTAATGGATGACGCAAATATTTTGCCTCCCTTTCAAAAAAAACAAAACAATTAGAGGCTTTCGAGTGTGCTGCTACATCGGACACCCTAAAATTGCATGCTCTATATTTCTTATTCCATGTGGGGCCATTTGTCGGTGGGTTAACATCCCCCCCCCCCCCCCCCCTTTTCATGCAAATACTAGACTTACATCTCATTCGAGTTGGCGCCACCGTTGGTCTATTTACATACTATGTTGGATAATAACAAGGAACATTTACACGACAGGATTATTTCAACCAGCGTCATTTAGCAAAAGGATTTTTTTGGTGCTTTTAGGATATAAGTTACTATACTAAAGCTGCAAGCTTTTGGTTTTTCTCCTCTTTTTTTCTTACATTCACTGTTCAATTTATGTGACAGAACGAGATAATGACAAGTAAACCGTATGGTTCAGTACATGTATTAAAACGGGAAGGATTCTTCTTTTCTTATTTCTTTTTGACTTTTTCTAAAGATTACTATCCGGTTTGATGATTGTGACACCTGTGAACAGTAACTCTCACTTCAGAAGTGTTCTAAAGAATCTGATATTCTTCCCTTACCTTTTTTATCTGCCAACATTTTTTAGCTTTCACCGAAGAAAAAATACGCATGTATTTCAGAAAAAAACTGAGATATTTTTTACACATAATTTCTCTCCCCACCCCCTCCTCTGCCCTCTCTTCCTTATGTAGATATTTAGGATTTAGAATTATATATATATATATATTATTTCTCAAAACTGGCATGCACAGCCGCCTCAATCATCTTCTGATCCTTTCTGAACAGTGATGTCATGGCACAAAACAGTATGCCGGAACTTTATATTTGCATAAATTGTAAAATGTGGGAAAATAAGTTCTTGACCGATTACTGCCCATTTTTACAACACAACAATCGTTAAAAATACAATAACAAATACCCGAACAAAAATCAAAACGTTATCTAAATAAAATCAGGACTACTAACCAAAACAATAGCCGAAATAATCGAAACAACAACCCCGAATAATCCGGAGCAGTAAAGCTAGTAAAATGGAACAACACTTAAATATCACGGCGACTGCCATATGAGCCATTGAAGTCCTCCTATGCTTAAGCCTAAATATGTCTTGAAGATCAATGTGGGAGGCAGTTGGTATCTCAATACCAAAGCTGTGCCTCATCTTGAGCTTGTCATTCGTTATATCAATGCTAGCAAAATGTATGCCGATGCAAAGGAAATCCATGAGTCTTGGACAGTGCTTGTCACTACTGCAACAACAAATTAAAATGGAACAAATGTTAAATACTCCTGCAACAATGTTAAATATTGAACAGTGCTTTCCCATAGGATTCAGATGGAACATGTTGTTATCCTATCCAATTTTCATATCCTATCAATTGATCAAGAAATCCTAAATTAACTATGACAAATATGTTCTCCCACGGTTTTGCCAATACATACAACAAGGAAAATTGTTTCACTACAACACAAGAGGAATTGATCTTTCCCATATGATTCCAATGGAACATATTGCTATCCTATATATGCAATTTTCGTATCTTATGAATTGATCAAGAAACCCTAAATTAACTATGACATATATATGTTCTCCCACGGTTTTGCGATATATGCAACAAGGAAAAAAATTCACTACAACACAAGAGGAATTGATCTTTCCCATAGGATTCAAATGGAACATATTGCTATCCTATGAATTGATCAAGAAACCCTAAATTAACTATGACATATATGTTGTCCCATGGTTTTGCCAATATGCAGCAAGGAAAATTCTTTCACTACAACTAAAAAAGAATTGATCTTTCCCATATAATTCAAATGGAACCACTAGTAGAAAACATGGCTTTGGTCCAGGCCGGGCCAGCCCATTACTCACGAACTGGGACCCATGGCGGCATTGGTCCCGGTTCGTGAAGCCAGGGCGCCGGCCGGGCCTCGTGAGCCATTGGTCCTGGTTCGTCTGACCCCTTTGGTCCCTGTTCCAGACACCAACTGGGACCAATGGGCCTCGCTCCTGGCCCACAACCATTGGTCCCGGTTTGTGGTTGGAAACATGACCAAATGGGGTCCTTTAGTCCCGGTTCCAGACACGAACCGGGACCAATGAGATGCCTATATATACCCTCTCGCTAGCGAGCAGAGCAATCCACATTGCTCTGTTTTTCTGGCCGGCGAGGGGAGAGCTTTGTGGTGCTCTAGCTCACCTCCTATGCACATGAGGTGTTCGATGAAATGACGAAGCCACACTTAAGCTTTCTCCTCTCTAAGCTCCTTGTCCAAGCTCCATTTTCCTCAAGATTTGTCTAGGTTTGGCGGTCCGTCCTGTCCTGTCCCCATCCTCACCGACGTCGTTCGCTTGCGCCCATCTCAGTGCCGGCATCACCGAGGTTAGCCTCTTCTTCTTATCTTATTTTTAAAAGTAAAAAGTTTTTACTTGTATGATTTAGATAGATACCTGTGAAATTTTCTTACTTTTATTATTGTTTGTTACATAGTGTGATGGTTTTCGTATCCGCCTCCGTTCGCCCTCGTCCCGTCTATGATTCAGATGTGAAATATATTGTCTTTTATAACTATTTGTTTTATTTGGTCACTTCTCTATTCATGATATGTTGTAATGGTTTTTAATACACTTTATTATATAACACACGTAGGTGAACTGGCAATGGAATTGTGGTGACAGGCGCACCTTCGAGTATATTAAGGGCCTGCATAATTTTCTCGAAGCGGCTGAGGCAAACAAACACAATGGTTTTATTCATTGTCCATGTACTGTCTGTGAGAATACGAAGGCTTTCACCAATTCTAAAACCCTTCACTTCCACCTGCTTTACAAGGGTTTTACGCCACGCTATAATGTTTGGACCAAGCATGGAGAAAAAGGGGTTATGATGGAAGACAACGAAGAAGAAGAGAATGTTGACAACTATGTGCCTCCTGAATACGGTGATGCTGCAACGGGGGAAGATGAAGATCAAGAGGAACCAGACAATGTGCCCGATGATGATCTTCATCAGGTCATTGTTGATGCAAAGAGACAATGCGAAAGTGAAAAGGAGAAGTTGAAGTTCGATCGCATGCTAGAGGATCACAAAAAAGGGTTGTACCCCAATTACGGAGATGGCAACACAAAGATCGGTACCACACTGGAACTGCTGCAGTGGAAGGCAGAGAATGGTGTACTTGACAAAGGATTTGAGAAGCTACTGGAACTATTGAAGAATAAGCTTCTAGAGGATAACGAATTGCCCGACAGTACATACGCATCAAAGAAGGTTGTATGCCCTATAGGATTGGAGATGCAGAAGATACATGCATGCCCTAATGACTGCATCCTCTGTCGCAGTGCGTACGAGGATTTGAACGCATGCGCGGTATGCGGTGCATTGCGGTATAAGATGAGACGAGATGACCCTGGTGATGTTGACAGCGAGCGCCCCAGGAAGAGGGTTCCTTCCAAGATGATGTGGTATGCTCCTATAATACCATAGTTGAAACGTCTGTTTAGAAACAAAAAGCATGCCAAGTCAATGCGATGGCGCAAAGAGGACCGTAAGAAAGACGGGAAGTTGAGAGCACCCGCTGACGGGTCGTAGTGGAGAAAGATCGAGAGAAAGTGGAGCGACTTTACAGGTGACCCAAGGAACGTATGGTTTGGTTTAAGTGCAGATGGCGTTAATCCTTTTTGGGATCAAAGCAGCAAGCATAGCACATGGCCTATGACTCTATGTATGTATAACCTTCCTCCTTGGTTGTGCATGAAGCGGAAGTTCATTATGATGACAGTGCTCATCCAAGGCCCTAAGCAACCCGACAATGACATTGATGCGTACCTAAGTCCATTAGTTGATGAACTTTTACAGCTATGGAATGGAAGATTTATACGTGTGTGGGATGAGAACGAACAGGAGGAATTTGACCTACATGCGTTTCTGTTTGTAACTATCAACGATTGGCTTGCTCTCAGTAACCTTTGAGGACCGACAAACAAGGGATACCACGCATGCACACACTGTTTAGATGACACTGACAATGTATATTTGGACAAATGCAGGAAGAATGTGTACCTGGGGCATCGTCGATTTCTTCCGAGCAACCATCAATCGTCGAAAGAAAGGAAAACATTTCAAAGGTGAGGCAGGTCACCGGAAGAAGCCCACCCTCCGTACTGGTGATCACATACTTGCTATGGTCAATGATTTACAAGTAATATTTGGAAAGGGTCCCGACGGACTATCTGTTCTGAATGATGCTGAGGGACAAGCACCCATGTGGAAGAAGAAATCTATATTTTGGGACCTACCCTATTGGAAAGACCTAGAGGTTCGCTCTGCAATCGACGTGATGCGCGTGACGAAGAATCTTTGCGTGAACCTGCTAGGCTTCTCGGGAGTGTATGGGAAGACAAAAGATACATCGGAGGCATGCAAGGAACAACAAGATGTGCATGAAAAAGACGGCATGCATCCAAAGCAGTATGAAGGTCCTGCCAGCTGCGCTCTTACCAAAGAAGAGAAAGAAATCTACTTTGAGTGCATGCTCAGTATGAAGGTCCCGTCTGGCTTCTCGTCGGATATAAATGGAATAATAAATATGGCAGAGAAATTTTTTTAGTACCTAAAGTCTCATGACCGTCACGTGATTACGACGCAACTGCTTCCGGTTGCATTGAGGGGGTTTCTACCGGAAAACGTTCGATTAGCCATTGTGAAGCTATGTTTATTCCTCAATGCAATCTCCCAGAAGATGATCGATCCAGAAATCCTGCCAAGGTTAAGGAGTGATTTGGTGCAATGTCTTGTTAGTTTCGAGCTGGTGTTCTCACCGTCCTTCTTCAATATCATGACACAAGTCCTAGTTCATCTAGTCGACGAGATTGTCATTCTGGGCCCTGTATTTCTACCCAATATGTTCGTAACCGCGCTAGGCCAGAAGGAAGCATCTCCATGGGCCATCAAACAAATGATGTCATTGTTGGAAATATGCCCTATAGGCAATAATAAATTAGTTATTATCATATTTCCTTGTTCATGATAATCGTTTATTATCCATGCTATAATTGTATTGAACGGAGACTTAAATGCATGTGTGGATACATAGACAAAACCATGTCCCTAGTATGCCTCTAATGGACTAGCTCGTTGATCAAAGGATGGTTAAGGTTTCCTAGCCATGGACATGAGATGTCATTTGATATCGGGATCACATCATTAGGAGAATGATGTGATGGATAAGACCCAAACTACAAACATAGCATATGATCGTGTCAGTTTATTGCTACTGTTTTCTGCATGTCAAGTATATGTTCCTATGACCATGAGATCATGCAACTCACGGATATCGGAGGAGTGCCTTGTGTGTATCAAACGTCGCAACGTAACTGGGTGACTATAAAGGTGCTCTACCGGTATCTCCGATGGTGTCTGTTGAGTTGGCATGGATCGAGACTGGGATTTGTTACTCCGTGTAACGGAGAGGTATCTCGGGGCCCACTCGGTAATGCAACATCACAATAAGCCTTGCAAGCAACGTGACTAATTGTTAGTTGTGGGATCTTGTATTACGGAATGAGTAAAGAGACTTGCCGGTAACGAGGTTGAACTAGGTATGGAGATACCGACGATCGAATCTCGGGCAAGTAACATACCGAAGAACAAAGGGAACGTTATACGGGATTAACTGAATCCTTGACATAGAGGTTCGACCGATAAAGATCTTCGTAGAATATGTAGGAACCAATGTGGACGTCCAGGTCCTGCCATTGGTTATTGACCGTAGAGGTGTCTCGGTCATGTCTACATAGTTCTCGAACCCGCAGGGTCCGCACACTTAAGGTTCGGTGACGTTTCGGTAGTGTAGAGTTATGTATGGTGGTGACCGAAGTTTGTTCGGAGTCCCGGATGAGATCCCGGACATCACGAGGAGCTCCGGAAAGGTCCAGAGGTAAAGATTCATATATTGGAAGTCCCAATTTGGTTTCCGGAAAAGTTTCGGGCTCATCGGTAGTGTACCGGGAGTGCCGGTAGTGTACCGGGAGACCTCCGGGAGGGGTACTTCGACCCCAAGAGGTCCATGGGCTGTGGGAGAGTATTAACCAGCCCTTAGTGGGCTGGGAGAACAGCCACAAAGGCCCATGGTGCAGGAGAGAAAGTCCTAAAGCAAAAGGTGGAAAATCAGCCAATAGGAGGCAATCCTACTCCAACTAGGATTGGAGCTGAAGTAGGATTGCTTCCCACCTCCTATTTAGGCCGACCCAAAGGCCTTGGCTGCCTCTCCTCTCCTCTCCTCCTATATATACTAGTGGATTGGGTGGTTTTTGGACAGAATTTCCGGCCACGTGCTACCCGTTTCACTGGTGCACAGTTTCTCCTCTAGATCGGTTTTCCGCAGCGCTTAGGCGAAGCCCTGTCGGAATCACTCCACCACCATCACCGGAGCGTCGTCACGCTGCCGGTGAACTCTCTCTCCTCTCCACCTCCTCTTGCTGGATCAAGACGGTGGAGATCGTCATCAAGCTGCACATGTGATGAACGCGGAGGTGCCGTCCGTTCGGCGCTAGATCGGAAGGACCGTGATCGAGATCGCGAGACAGTTCGTGATGAGATTGCGGAACGGATCATGATGAGTTCGCGGGACAGACCGTGATCAAGATCGGGAGATGGATCGTGATGAGATCGCGGGACGGATCGTGATGAGTTCACGGGACGGATCGTGATTGGATCGCGGGACGGATCGTGATGAGATCGCGGGACGCTCGGCGATTTGGATCACGAAGATGTTCGACTACACCAACTGCGTTTCTTAACGCTTCCCTCTTAGCGATCTACAAGGGTATGTAGATCCACTCTCCCTCTCGTAGATGCTCATCACCATGGATAGGTTTGCGTGTGCGTAGGAAAATTTTTGTTTCCCATGCGACGTTCCCCAACAGTCATTGGGTTTTGTGTTGACTTCATTCCTGACCTTAAGAAGATTGGTCTCCCTCTATCGCGGTATGTGGGGAGACTGACTGGAACATGCATGCTAGGAGCGGACTCAATAATATGTAGGGACGGGCATCTTTGATCTCGAGCACACTACACAGTTCTACAGAATTCTACCTTGGTGACCCCTTATGTCGATGAACACAAGAATATTCTGTGCTCCAAACACCTGGAGTAGTGTGACAACTGGATTACATGTGAACACGTTAGGACTTTCAGCAGTTGGTTGCAAACACGTCTCATATATGCGTGAAAACACTGTTTCTGATGAGCTGTACGCGTTGGCCAGGGGGCCATCTTCGACTGTAATGACTTACAAACGGTACGAGATAAATGGGAATACATTTTACACGATCGCCCAGGATCAAAAGAGCACCAACCAAAACAGCGGTGTCCGCTTTGATGCAGCAACCAAGAGGGGAAAGAACACATATTATGGTTACATAATGGACATATGGGAACTTGACTATGGACATGATTTCAAGGTCCCTTTGTTTCAGTGCAAGTGGGTCAATCTGTCAAGAGGCAGGGTATAGGAAGATCCACAGTACGGAATGACAACAGTGGATCTGAACAATCTTGGGTACACAGACGAACCATTCATCCTAGCCAATGATGTGGCACACGTTTTCTATGTGAAGGACATGTCTACAAAACCGATAAAAAGAATAGATAAGGAAGTGAATACATCATGTCTCAAGATTATGAAAAGTTCCATGAAATTCCTCCCTTAAAAGTCAAGGCTAACCCAAGCATCCTGTTAAACGATAAAGATTATCCATGGTTACGCCGCAATAAGCAAAGGCCACAAGCGAATAAAAAGTGAAGACTTTCTATCCACAACTATATCATTGAAGTTACATGTGAAGAAATGAAATGCTTTTTGTAACACATGAGTTTTCGTCCGAAACCCTGACACTTCGAAAGAGATTGTCTAGTTTGTACACGAAGTGCATCTAGTTTTTGTCGTAACCCTCTCAACTTTTTATAACATGCTATGTGGGTGAAATGATGATACCATTGCAACTTTCAACCTTTTCAGAGTTAATTTGAAGTGCTTTTCAATTTCAGGGTCATTTAGCTCAAAAAAAATCAGTAAGTGCATGAAAAATACCAAATGAAGTCACAAAGGGTTGAAAATTGATGATGTGGCTTTGAATGGTGCATTTTGAACACACAAAAAGTATGGAGTTCAAATAAGTTCAAAAAATGAAATCCCTTTGTAACAGATGAGTTCTCGTCCGAAACCGTGATACTTCGAAAGAGATTGTCCATTTTGTACACGAAGTGCATCCAGTTTTTGCTGTAACACTCTCAACTTTTTATTACATGCTATGTGGGTGAAATGATGATACCATGCCAACTTTTAACCTTTTCAAAGTTCATTTGAAATGCTTTTTAATTTCTTTCAAAACATCATGGTAGTGGAGTTCAAAACAAATCAACTAAAAAGCTTTTATAAACCTCTAGTATTTTTGAAACTATAATTATATAAAAATTATGCAACTAAAATTATCAAAGTATTTTTTGTTCAAAACATTAATAGAAAAGGTCTCTTTTCGTCTCTTTTGGTCCCGGTTGGTGGCACCAACCGGGACTAAAGGTGGGCATTGGTCCCGGTTGATGCCACCAACCGGGACCAATGCTTCTTGTATATAAGAAAACCCTTAGAAAATTTCAGTTTTCATCTACCAGTTGCGCCGAGCCCGTCGTCCTCATCCCCATCGCCGCGTCGTCGCCTCCTTGAGCCCGCCATCCTCGTCGTCGGGATTCCCAAGCCCGCCGTCCTCGTCCCCGTCCCCGTCGCCTCCCCGAGCCCGACGTCCTCATCCATGTCGCCGCGTGCCGCCTCGAGCCCGCCATCCTCATCCCCGTCCCTGTCGCCTCCCCGAGCCCGCCGTCCTCGTCCCTGTCGTCGCGTGCCGCCCCGAGCCCGCCGTCCTCGTCCCCGTCCCTGTTGCCTCCTCGAGCCCGCCGTCCTCGTACCCGTCGCCGCGTGCCGCCTCGAGCCCGCCGTCCTCATCCCCGTCCCTGTCGCCTTCCCGAGCCCGCCGTCCTCATCCCCATCGCCATGTGCTGCCCCAAGCCCGCCGTCCTCGTCCCCGTCATCGCGTGCCGCCCTGAGCCCGCCGTCCTCATCGCCGGCTTCCAGCCATGGCCCAAGTGAGCCCCCCCTTTCCCATGGTCCTTTGCTCCCCGTCACCGCGTGCCACCCCGTCATCATTTAGGTTTTTTTAGGGCATGTATATGTGTATATGTTCATGTATATGCTCACGTACATGTTTTTTCATGTATATGTATATATGTTCATGTATATGTGTGTATATGTTCATGTCAAAAGTCTTCGTTGTTTTTCAAATGTACAAAAATGTAGAGTGAAAACAAAAACAAACATATAAGAAAAAACAAAGAAAAAAATGAAGAAGGGAAAGAAAACCGCCCAGCCCGGCCACCACCGCATTTTCATAAAGTTTTTCCACCTAGTCTACGTCGCACCGAGCACCCACGGCGAAGCAAGTCTCTTTTTGAAGGTAGTTTTTTTGTTAAATGAAAATGTTGGCTCTATCATCACGTTGGCATCGGCTCTATCTATCAACAAGGCCACGGGAGCACCCCGACCCCCTATCATCACGTTGCCATCGGCTCGTCGAGATCTTTCCCAAGGATCTAGAATGTATGTCGTTGTTGATGTACCCCCTCCCCAATAACTTCGACATGATGGGGGGTCAATATACCCCCTCCCTGATAATATTTTTTCTAAGTTACTAATGTAAAATATTCACCCCCTCCCGATATATCAGGCGACCAACTCCCGAGGCCACCCAAACCCTAGAAAAAAAAGCGTTGTCATTATACCCCCTCCCCGATAACATTTTTTTCTAAGTTACCAAGGTAAAATGTTCATATAGAAAACTCCGGTAATATAGATTTATCAAGAATGCCCCCATTACGGATGTGCACAAGTTGATCCAACTTTTTTCTGATCCCATCTATATATATGTTCTTCTATATGTCATGTTGTGTGTTAAAGTATTGAAGAAATCCATGGCTTCATCATTAGCTGGAAGTAACCGGCGTATGATGCTATAAAGCTCTTCAAAGTTGTTTTGGAACGGAGTTCCGGATAGAATAATTTGCGTTTTGGTACGAATTTCAGCAATGGCCTTCCAAATAGCGATATTAAGAAGGCTATTGCTGAATTTCGTACCAAAAGACTAATTATCCTATCCGGGACTCCTTTCCAAAAAACATTTGGAGAGCTTCATACCATTATGCGCCTGTTACTTCCGGCTAATGATGAAGCCGTGGTTTCCTTGAATCCTTTGACACTAGACAACGTGGCATATAGAAGGGTAGATGAGATCAGGAAAAATATGGACCATTTTTTGCACATCAGAATGGCGCCATTTTGTTAAATCCCTAAAAGGTTAAGAGAATTCCGGCCCTCTCGCCCGACCAAACCCTAGAAGCGTCGAGCGCCACCCCTAACCCTGGAAGCGTTGGCGAGGCCACCCCAAATCATAGAGAAGTATATTAATTGCCATGTTTTAATATTTGCAGAAACTATGGATCAAAGAGACTTGGAACAAGAAAAGTTGTTGGGGGACATAATCCGAGGCGGAGGTGAGTTCTTGTCGTTTCTCAACGACACCGATGGTCTTGAAGGAGAGGAAGGACATGATCTTGATGGCTCCGGTCACTGAATGCCGGAGGAAGAAGGAGACCATGGTGACGGATCCGGTGACCGAACGGAGGAGGGAGATGTTGCAAAGTACGGTGAGGTATATATATTAATTAAGCATGTGCTGACTAGCTAATTGATGCATTAATTGTTTTGGTATGTACATATATTAACTCTTATATCTTCTTTTATATAGCCCTCCGGATCGAGCCAAACTTTAGTAACGAGACGAGGCCCGAAGAAATGGTTGAAAAGGAAGAAAGGTTCACGATCACAACACTCACGGACGATGTCCTACCGATTGAACCAAAGCGGACCAACGACACATTTGCTGCTTAGTGCGGAGCTACTGTTAGGGATAACATCCCGATCAAAATCAACCAATGGAATAAGCCTAAGGACAACAACCCTGAAATTTCTTATGTCCCCGATAGACAGAAAGATGATCTTTGGACCTTGCTGAAGGCAAATTTCACCCTACCGCCAGAGGAGGATCCGAATAACCCAGTTATAGAGCCACTGGTCAATGTGTGTGTTCTTAAGAAGATGGCAGATCTATTCAGGAGGTGGAAGAATGAGTTGAAATCAAAGTTTGTCGACAAAGGGACGACTCCGGAATTCATCGGCCGATTTGAGAAGATAAGAGATCACTGGCCCGAATTTGTGGCCTACAAGACATTGGAGAAGATTAAGAAAATATCTGAGACAAACAAGAACAATGCTGCAAAGAAGCAGTATCAACCACACAGGGTCAGGTGGCTACCTCAAAGCCCGGCCGTTGTGGGACAAAGCTGAGAATGACTTGCTTGCTATAGGGGTCCAACCAGAGATATTAAACTGGCCAGACCGTTCAAGGACTTGGTTCTTCGGGGTTGGGGGAACTTTGGACCCTGAAACAGGGAAGTGCTAGTGGACGAACGAGTAACTTGCAATACCCGTCACGAAGCTTCAGAAGTATATCACCGCAGCGGAGGAAGGGATGTTCATTCCCGACAGAGAGAAGGACGAGCTGGCTGAGGCCCTAGGGAATGCTGAGCACCCTGAACGAACACGAGGTACATCAGGCTCCGTTCCGTGGAAGGTTGGGTTTCCCGATGCAGGCGGTTACAGAAGCCGACAGAAAAAGAGGAAAGCGGAGCTGAGCGAAATGCAGAAGCTCAATGCAAGACTTGAAAAGCTAGAGGAAGTTGAGAGCCAGCGAGCTGCCGGCCAACCATCTCAGCGGCACGAAGCTACCCCAGAAGCTACCCCGCCATCTCAGCGGAGAAGCAGTGTGGCTTCCATGGATCCCGTTCAGCCTGACTTCATGGCTCCTAGCTACCCCGTGGATACTATCACGGAGGTTCAACATTGCGAGCTTTGGACGAAATTCTGGAACTTCACTTTCAAGGCGGCTCTCTGCTCTGTTGCACCTTCTCAACCCAACAAAACTTTTCACTGC
The DNA here is from genome assembly GCA_022496015.1 of Hordeum marinum. Lineage (NCBI taxonomy): Eukaryota > Viridiplantae > Streptophyta > Magnoliopsida > Poales > Poaceae > Hordeum > Hordeum marinum. Next base: position 29,158,126 of record CM039678.1, read on the forward strand.
CTTCCGATTCCACATGGCTATGCTGTTGTGATGGTGGATGAAGTAATGGAGGGATTTGATGATCTCGATCTTGACCGCCATACTGGTGAAGGGGAGAAGAAGCTGGTTCATGCTCTGAGGAGTACATGTCTATGGCCGAATGTGTACATCAAGCTTCCAAACAGGATGCCTCCGTCTCCTCCTCCTCCTCCGGCGCGTGAGGGCACTCCATCTCCTCCTCCTCCGGCGCGTGAGGGCACTCCGCCTCCTCCTCCTCCTCCTCCTCCGGCGAGTGATCAGGGCAGTCCGCCTCCTTCTCCGGCTCTTCCAATGCGTGACGACACTCCGCCGCATCCTTCACCTACTCCAGCACGTCGGTGCAGTCCGCATCCTCCTCCGCCTCGTCGACAACGGCGAAAGACAGACGCCGCCACTCCGGCTCCTTTGACGTGTTGGAGCGCTCCGCCTCCTTCTCTGCCTCGTTTGCAAGGACGGAAGAAACGCCGCCGCTCCTGTGGCTAGCAGTACAAGCAGAGGCGGGAGGCAATTCAGATACGGTCCATCTCTCAAGCCTCTGGAAAAGTTACCATATGAGAGGATCGAGCAGGAAACCGAGGACATATGTCATGCCCAAGTGAGGAACCATTTTGCAAAGAAAACTCCACCTGCGAAGGAGAAGCCAGATCCGGTGAAAGTGAAGCGCACTATCGATGCCCTGAAGCGACCACCACCGCCTCCGCCGGATTCCAACTATGTCTGTTGTCTTAAAAAGACATATCAAGATGCGCGGCGGTGGGGAAGTACTTCCAGTGATACAAGGTTAGCAAAACGAAGAAGTGGGAAAAAAATCCCCGGCTCGGCGAATAGGAGAACCAATCATGCCCCCCGCTCAAGGTGTCTAGCGATATCGCCGCTGATTATCCGGGGATGGTGCCTAGTACCAATCCTGTTGATTACATAAGCGATGATGTAATGTTTGAGCCATTGGAGGTGGACGAATTCAGATACCGGTACGGGCAGCCTCTAGTCAAACCTGATCATCCTCCTCTAACAACGATGATGCGAAGATTCCATGATTGGGACCTGAAAACCTGCAGCGAATCTGGGCCGGATACTGTGACGATGAGAATTAAAGAGGAGCACGACCTCATTGGAATGGAGCAGTTGTCTGTTGAATTTGAAGAGTGGTTCCAGTTATACAATCAAAAGGCCATCGACAAAACAATCGTGGCTTCCTACTGTCTGTAAGTACTACTTCTGTAATTAAGTCTCTATATATAGCTCAGCTCTTTCATTGCATGTATATATAATAATCCTCACTATATTATGCAGATTGAAGATCGTCGAATGCAGAAAAGCACAAACCTGTGACATTGGGTTCATTAACCCAAATATCATACATGAGTATATGGTTAAAAAGAATGCCACACAAACCGAGGACAACTTGCTACAATCCTTGCTTCCAAATCAAAACAAAGAGACATACTCTTTCCTTACAACTTCAAGTGAGTGTTACTGTCTTGTGCATATTTGGTTTCCCTTATTACTCGAGATTATAATAATGTAATTGATGAGTTATGCATGCGAGCGCAGCTTCCACTTTATTCTGCTAGAGATTAAGGTTGAGCGGGGAGTAGTAACCGTCTTAGACTCGAAACGAAAAGATCTCCAGGATTATGCGGACATGACCGGAATGCTCCAAAAGTAAGTTCAATCGATCATTATCTCATTATATCGGCAAATTTGTTCATTTCCTGATATCAAGTAATTATTTTCTTTGTCTGGCAGGTTTTGGAAAGAGTTCACTCCAATTATTCCGGCACTGTCGAGGGAGCTATGATTTACACACCCGAAAGTAAGTACTACTAGCTAGTTCCGTGCATCTCTCACTGATTCTAGTTTCATCAATACCATTTATCATGTTTGATTATCAGTTTGATTAAACTCTATTTCTTATAAAATGCTTGTGGCAGGAAGCCGGGAATGATTTTTGTGGATACTACGTTTGCGAGTTAATCTACAACGCGACGACCCCTAAGCGGGGCTACCCTGAAAAACAATATGAAGTGCGTAAGCAATAATATTCGTAATTTTATTTTATTACAATGATTTGTGTTGAGTTTCATTCATATATATGTATTGACCCCTTTTTCAAATTAGATGTGACAGATGCAGGATGAACTCCTGCCACATGATTGCGTATGAGCAATTCAAGAAGAATTAGCGGGATTCTTTCTTGACCACGTCATAAATAAAGTCAGAGAATACAATATGGAATTTGACATTAGATGTTAGGGATTGTAAGAGATCTTATATTGTATATATGTAGCTAGTAGTGTCGGATAGATATATGAAAACTTATTGTACGACCAATCTCTCGGAGAAAGAGAGGTCGATCACTTCTCTCTCTATATGTTCATGACGATCTTCTGTACTTAATGGTTCCTTCATTTTCTTACTAGCTAGCGTGTCGAGTTCTCTCTATAGTAGCTAGCGACGACCAAACACGTAGAAAGAGAGGACACTTCTCTCTATTAGCTAGCTAACACAGTATGAAACCCCTAAATTAACCCTACAAAACCCCCGTAAAACCAACCCGCGCACTTTAAAAAAAACTCAGCTCCTGCCCGATGCTGACATGTGGATGCCTTTTGGTCCCGGTTGGTGTTACCAACCGGGACTAAAGGACCTCTTGCTTGGGCTCCCCGCAGCGGCCACGTGGAGCCCCTTCTGTCCCGGTTTGTAAGTGAACCGGCACTAAAGGTTTAGGTCTTTAGTCCCGACCCTTTAGTCTCGATTCCAGAACCGAGACTAATGGGCCTCTGGAACCGGGACAAATGGGTCGCTTTCTACTAGTGAACATGCTGCTATATCCTATGCAATTTTCATAACCTATCAATTATTGATCAAAGAAATGCCCCAAAACTTACCTTACCCATTGGAAGACTATGACATTTCTCTTGAAACAAAGTTGGATGACGACAACATATTTTTTATTGGATGTGTACTCGAGATCAAGCCCCATGAACTTGCTTACTTCCACCGCCTCTTCAAGCCATCCCTCGAAGTCGGAAAGAAAACGCGGCACCATGGCGCTGTCATTCATGTAGACGACACTGAGTTTGGTTGTGCCATGTGCGAGCACCTTCCCGTAGCGAGTGATTAGATGATCCATGGTGGAAGATATGGGGGAAGAAGAGAGTAGAGATGGAGACGAGTAGGAAACGGCCGCAGTTACTGTAGCAGTCGCGATACTGTATCATTTCTTGTGTTTTCATCGCGTGAACCGCTGCGGGATGCCAACGGTTTGGGCCTTTAGTCCCGGTTTGAGCCACAAACCGGGACTAAAGGGGCTTGCTCCAGCCGAACTATTACCACAACCCCTTTAGTCCTAGTCCGTGGCTCAAACCAGGACTAAAGGCCCCTAGCGAACCGAGACAAAAACACTGGCCTCACGAACCGGGACTGATGCACCCTTTGGTCCCGGTTCGTAAGTGAACCAGGATTAATGCCCTTATCCTGGCCTCAACCAAAGCCCTGTTTTGTACTAGTGGTCATCTTAACTAGAGATAACCTGGCACGATGTAACTGGCAAGGTTGTAAGACATGTGTCTTTTGGCAACATGACGAGTCTATTAAACATTTATTTTTTGAGTGTAAGTTCGCTCGTGCAGTATGGGCCATAGTTCAAGTAGCTTCAAATCTGTATCCCCCACATAGTGCACGTAACATGTTTGGCAACTGGTTGCGGGGTATTGATAAACAATTTTCTGCACATATTCTTGTGGGAGCGGCTGCCTTATGCTGGGCATTGTGGCTTACCAGAAATGATGTGGTTTTTAATAATAAATATGTTTCTTCTCATGTGCATGTTATTCATGCATGTACGCGATGACTCCATACTTGGTCTATCCTACAGAGGCCGGAGGACAGAGACCTTTTTATGATTATGTCTACATGGCTGGAGCATACGGCCAAGGAGGTTTTCTCCCTCCATGGACGGCGGTGTAATCTCCGGATAGGATTTGCTGCATTGATTCATTTTCTTTAAACCTTTTTATTTTTGGATCGTTTAGACTTGTTGGTTGTGTGCATTCTTTTGACGCAGTTGTATCACCTTGAAAAATCAGTTGAATGAAATGTCTTTTATAAAAAAAAATGTAAAAAGGGCTAGGAGGGAGTTTACTCTGATTATGTTCTATATATATGTGCATTTCTTTAGTTAGATACTTCCTCTGTTCACAATAAAAGGTGTATTGTTTTTCGTGTAAGTCAACCATTTGAATGTTTGATCAAGATTATAGAATAAACTAACGACGTCTACAATACAAATAGATAAAATATAAAACTACTTTTCATGATGAATCAAATGATATAAATTTTGTATTGTGAATATTGATACATTTTTTAAAAAACTCGGTCAAACATGGCCTCGTTTGACTTTTGAAAAAGAAATAAATAAACCTTATATAAAGGAACGAAGGGAGTATGAGCTATTAAGAAAGAACAATTTTAGCATGGTTAATACGCCTGTAAAGCTTTAAACGTATAAAAGTGACACCACAGAGACACTCCACAAGGAAATAAAGATCGAGTCACAAAAAGAAATGAGAAACTAAAGATAGCACATTCTAATATTTCTGCATTTCTCTTCATGGCAGAAAGGATGCAGAGGATAGCAATCTCCGGCGTTTTGGATGAAAGAACAATTAGGCCTAGAGAAAGCGACATGATCACAAAAGAAGATGTAAGAGGGTTATCATAAAAAAACAGGCCAATAAAATCGACAGTAAAATTAGAATGAGGACATGTTACAAGAAAATCATGGATCAGATGGTAAAATAAACTTTAGGAGCAATTTCTGGCTGTAATTAATCTAACATAATTATCTAGCTTGTTTGCGCAGAAGCTATATTTAAGATTGTGAACAGTACAGGCTGGATAGAACCAAAGAAAGAGATCAAATTGAAAGTACGACTCAAAAAATACAAGATGTTCTAGGAAGCTTGCAGTCAAATTTGTCAAATAGATGAAAATGGTGACGTTGGATTGTAAAGAAAACAGCTTAATAACACACCTTTTCATAATTACTTACTTACATATATATTTGTAATAAAATCTAAGGTCAAGCCGATTATTAAAAAATATATCCCGCTAAACATACATCAAGTGTGGCTAAATAAACGAGTAGAGCCTATGATGAGTCATGAGAATGATTTACCCCGTCTCGAAACTTTTGATTCACCTTAAAGACATGATATGGGCGATAAGGCATGGGCGATAAGGCTACATGGTCCTTGTGTCAAGCCGCTCTCGCTGCATTCATCGGTTGCTTGCGACCAGGTGCTACTACCGAGACAATATTCAGAAAATTGTATCTTTCGTGGATGGCAATAGATCACGGCGTCGCCTGTAATGCCAGGCAGTATCTTCAAAGGGACACACAATGCCCGTCCTCCCACGAATATGACTTTGTCTCCGATGCTTTTTACCGGGACATACCGTCCTGAAACAAGATCCGACAGCCTGTGAACCGCCAACTTGGTGAACGACCTGTCCTTGTGCCCGATTACTAGGACCTCCGAGTCACATTCTACCAGATAGACAGGGTAGGCGAGTTTCTTCCTTGGGATCGTGGCGATCAGCTTTGGTGTATCCTGCAGGTGCACCTACATCTCAAAAATCTGTGATGCATCAGGATCATCTATGCACCAGATAATGCTTGCCTCCTGCCGCCAATGGTTGGTAATGACTCGGAACTCTCCAAGGCAGCATAGTCCACTCCGTATCTTGGGAGGTGGCAACAACTGCCCGCATCATATTAATCAAGATAACCATGACTCTCACGACTCCATCGGCAGCAACCGAGATGGAAGCAGAGATGTCTCTCATTAGTTTCAGCTTGGTTGCCTCCGTATAATCAGTCTTCAGTTGCGTGACAAGAGACGTGAGAGGTGGGAGCTCAACGATGTCGCCAGTGAAAGGGTGGAGGAGGCGGATGGCGGTGTCCTCGTCTCGCTGGAGGACGAGGAGGCCCTCCACGGAGTCAAGAACACAGTGATCCGTGAACAGCGGGAGCCGGACGCGGACAAAGATCCCCGAGTCGAGGTTGAAGAACCGGATATGTCCACAGAGATTTTCATGGCCGGGGTAAAGTCCATGGCCCTCAGCTAACATCATCCAGCGGCGCGGGTGAAAGCGTGGGTCGATCACGCCTCGGCCGCGCGGAGACATGGTCGAAGACCGCCAGTTGGTGCATACGGCACGGAGGCGAACGTAGTCCGTCAGGTCGCCGGCCAGCAGGCGCCCCGCCACAAGACGAATCATATCTTCTGGCAGAGATGCCCATGGAGACCGGGTGGCCGGCGGCAGTAAAGGTGACATATTGCTGCTACAGATTGACGATCGAAACCTGCAAGAAACCAACTTCTGTTAGAAAATATACTAAACAATAATAATAGATTGAAAAGGGTTAATGGAACCACGGAATCCACACCTCAACAATCTCCAAAACTATAGTGCACGGTATTAGACGTAAGAGTTTCACGGCTGGCGGAATATGGTTGGGTTTATGTACGGAACGGACAAGAGTTCTGATAGATGATTCAGAATCAAGTTCAAAGATGGACTCCCGCTGTCCCACGACTTATTAGCATTAATCTATCAGAGGAGAAGAGGTATAGTAGATTAATGCCGTTGCAACTTGGGTCGGAACAGACCGTTCTCGGGACGAATCCCACTGTCCCCTATACCTGGCCATGGGCAGCCCGGCCCGACCCGACCTTGCCCACAGGCCGGGGTCAGGCCTAAATTTTGAGCCCGTTGGACGGGCCGGGGTCAGGCCTAAATTTTGAGCCCGTTGGACGGGCCGGGCCGGACTCGGTCCTGAAGAAACTGAAGTTTATACCTACGCCGGGCCGGGCCTGTCGGACGGTGTTGGTGTCAAAACCGACAGATTTCGGATAGGGAGTCTTGAACTGTGAGACTAGAATTAATGGTAACAGGAGACGAAGGGGACATAGATTTATCCAGGTTCGGGCCCCCCTATGGAGGTAATATCCTACGTCTTATTTGGTTGTATTGATGATATGTGAGGTTACAGAGTTGATCTACCTCGAGATCGAATAAATAACCCTAGATGAGTTGTTCTGTCTCTATACCCTAACATGCTTCGGCTTATATAGACGTCGAGGGTGCCCTGTGCTTACACATGATCGGTTACATGTCGAAGAGATAAGCAATGCCAAACTACGACTAATAACTTGGAAAGTACGTCATGGCTCGTCGAAGCTTCATTATGGTGCCGACGGTCTTTAATCGTCCGATGCTCACCTTGTGGCCCATATAGTCCGGTCCATAAACAATAGGTCGGCCATCCGAGGATCCCCTAATCCAGGACTCCCTTGGTAGCCTCCAGACTAGCCTTCAACGTCGATATATAAATGGTCAATCTCCTCAGGTTGTCGTCTTCGGCTTGCGAGGCGAGTCCCTCAACGCTCTCTCTTGAGCAACCGACCAGTCTTCGGTAAGATCCCAAGCGTCGCAGGCGCAGGTCCATTATAATAACCGCGCGTGTTCCTTGATTTTCGCGCGTCGTGGGAAGGCGAGTGGTTAGTGATTTTTACAATCTTACCCCTCCGTAGCGGAAGCACCACCCATTTAATCAAACGAAGTCGTGGCTCAGACCATATCCTCTTATTCCCCATCGAAAGAAACTCCCAGCGGAAGCTCCACGAGGAACATGGCTAACGCCCCAGCTCCTCCGTGCGCCCCTACGGCTCACGCCCAAGGGACTGGACTAGCTGCTCCGTTACACTCATGCGACTCCGCAACCTGGAGACCCAGGGATATCTCCCTTCTTCGGATCTAGCGGCGACCCGCTCAGGTCTACTTTCTTACACAACGAAGTTTTGTCGAGCTTTTCCCCAATCCTAACAAGGGGGAACGCGTATGCTTCGTCCCCTTTCTCCTTCGGGGCCTTGGGTTTCCAATCCATCCGTTCCTGAGGGGATTGCTGGAGTTCTACGGGATCCAACTCCACCACCTTACTCCAGGGTCCATCCTGCACATCTTGGGCTTCGTCGCTCTCTACGAGATGTTCCTGGGGTGTGAGGCGCACTTTGACTTGTGGAGAAAATACTTCTATCTTGTCCCCCGAACTTGGGACAAGACAATTTTGGAGGTCAACAGAGCCGAGGTGTGCCGCATAGTGGGGACGGGGTATCCGGTGGGCACGCCAAAGAAATCCGAAGAGTGGACTTCAGAATGGTTTTATATTGAAGACGTCCCCTTATTTGAGCCAACTCGGAAAAGTCTTCCCGAATACTCCGACGCTCTCCCAAAGAAGAGATACAACTCGCGGGCGAGGAGTTCGTCCTAGGAGGAAAGAGTCGAAGTACGACGCCTAGCAACTCAGGTGCGGATGCTTTGCAACCATTGGCTGACCATGATCAATATCATGGCCGCCGCCATCTCCCAGTGTTTGCAGCCCCTCCAACAGAGGGTACACCCCTTGTGGCAATACAATAGGACGAGCGACACCACGCACTTCCGAAGACTAGGGCCCGCCGATCCGACCTGTACAAAGGAGAGCAAGAGAACTTTGTTCGACGGGCAACCAAGGAAGGATATTCAGCCCACACTCCCATCGAATGGGTAAACCTTTCTTTCTCCAGCATGAACATAGTTCGGAGGTGGAGAGTGCCATGAATCACCGGCAAGGACGGGAGGCCATGCGGCACCCAATATTCTCCAAACAAGAGTTCGGCACCCTACGCTCAGCGGATGCGCACATTGGTCCTGCCCGAGCTGGGTTAGGCGAAGCTATGAAGTTGATATCAACCAGCATGCAGGTAAGTGATCGGTGTTTATAGAATCCAAACACTAGTTAAGCCTAGTAGCCCCCGAGCCTTAATTTGGTTTGATACAAACGAATTAAGGATCTCCGCACTGTTTGACTGCTGACGGAGGCTTCAAAGCAACAAGCTAAGCAATTGGCCAAGGAGCTCGAGGAGAGCCGCACGGAAGTGCAATCCGTGAAGGCCGAACTGGAACAAGTAAAGAGCTTAACCCGGGAGGCCCATGGTCTGTGTACCTTTACTGCTAATCTTAATGTATTATCATGCCTCACGCACGGATTCCGTGTAGCAGCCGAATCAATAGGGCACATGAAAAGGCAGTTGGAGGAAGCCCGAGACTCTCAGTGGTACACCGAGTCTCAGCACCAGGCTGGCTGCCTTGTTGTGCAAAAGCGGGCCGAAGAAATTAAGAATTTGAAGATTCAGTTGGCCCAAGCTCAAGAGGAAAACAAAAAGCTTCAGAGAGGCATGTTCGGTAAGTGTGATTCTATTATCAGCAAATATTTCTGATGTAGGAAGTAAAAGTAAGTACGTTGTTGCCTCATGTACAGGCCTCCTGTCCGGGCATCCTGAAGAGGGGATCAGATCATACAAGGGGGACCCGCTGAAAGAGCTGACCGCTCTCCATGGGCGTGTGCGGAAAGCAATGAAAGGCATGGTAATGGCAGTATGGCCTGCCGAACAGCCACCTGAAGGGCTAGCCGAACCCGTGGATCGATTCAAGGGGGTCTCGGAATAGGTTTGAGCTGTGGAAGACATCGGCTTGCCGTGAGGGACCACGGGAAGCATGGTTAATGCTCAAGACCCGTTTCATCGGACTTAATACTAAGCATATGGCGTAGGTTGGTCCCGTGGGATTGGATGGAAAAGAAGTGCCACTCCACCCGGTGTATGACCAGGTGATGCCCGCCACCCGTCTTTCATAAGAGGACCGCCCCCTTGACACCATAATAGAAAATCTCGATCAGCAGCCGAATATGTAATTTATATGTACTTGTGTATAAACAATCTGTGTTGTGAACTTTGTCTTAACCGGCCATCGGCTTCTTCCCCCCCCCCTTGTGCGAAGAGATCGGGAGTGTTCCTCCTTATTTGCCACTCCAAAAGAGCGAACTGTGTTCGGGGAACCAGGAAATCCGGCCATGTGGTGCGAACAGACAGAAAGCACACAGAAATATATGTTATATTACTACTTAGCGTAAGAAACATCTTTCGAGGAAAATAGTAACTATATCGATACCTTTCGTCAGGGCTCTACGAAGATCGTAGATAGAAGTCCGCATACTTTTAGTATGCGGATGATTGTGCTTTGGGAAGAAAAGACCCAAGCAACACTGATAACGATCGAAGCCATATAAGGTGTTTCCGTCACGGCCGACCAATTGTCTATGTAAGATAGCTAGCTTTCGGCTTCACCCGTCTGAGGTACGTGTCCGGATGACCCGGTCATAACAATCATAGAGGTACTACCTTTACCCTCTAGCCGGACAATCGGGAACGTAAAGGGTAATCACAGGAGCGAGGCAATCCAGCTTGGCAAAGTCTTAGTTTGAATTTATGCATATGATGGCTTGAAGGTGAAAAAAGAAACGTGTGTGCATGATAAGTGTGAGCAAATACCTGTAATATAAAAATGTTGGCTGGTAGAAAAAGCCCCCACGTGTTGTGTTCGGATTTAACACTTTATGGTGTATGTCAATAATCTTTAGTACAAGATCGGCTCAACCGAACATAGGGAAAGAAAAGAAATTGACCCTGTCAAATAGCAAAATGGGAAGGGAAGAACAAGAAGGCAAAAAGGATAAGAGGAAAATCAGAAAAAAAAATATAGGGGAGTTAGACAACATCGGTTTATCCATAGAAGCACCAAAGATGAGCTACATTCCATGGGTTTGGTTCAAGGCGGTTGTCGGATGGACTCCAAAGACGATAGGCACCTCCCGCGAGTATTTCGTCGATGATGAAAGGACCCTCCCATTTGGGGCTAAGTTTATGCTTCTGCTTCTCTGGGAGCCGTAGGACGAGTTTGTCCATGTTGTATGCTTTTGCCCTGACCTCCCTACTTTGGTAACGTCGAGCTTGCTGTTGGTAATGAGTGAAGCGAGCCCGAGCTATGTCGCGCTCTCCCTCCAAGGCGTCTAGGTCATCTTGCCGATCCAACTCGGCCTCCTTTTCCTCGTACATGCGCACCCTTGGTGCGTCGTACATAATGTCACAGGGGAGGACTGCCTCTGCCCCATAGACCATAAAGCACGGTGTGTAACCCGTTGACCTATTCGGGGTGGTGCGCAGGCCCTATAAAATGGAGTCGAGTTACTCCACCCAATGACAGTTGGACTCAAGAAGAGATCAGACCAAACGTGGCTTAATGCCGCTCATAATGAGACCGTTTGCTTGCTTGACATGTCCATTGGTCTGCGGATGACAAACTGACGCGTAATCGAGCTTTATGCCCATTTTCGCGCACCAGTCCTTGACCTCTTGGGCTGTGAAGTTGGATCCATTATCCATTATTATACTAAGCGGGACACCGTAACGGTGTACTACATTGGATATGAAGTCGATCACTGGTCCAGATTTAGCCGATTTGATAGGCTTTGCTTCTATCCATTTGGTGACCTTGTCAACCATGACCAGTAGGTATTTATTTTTCTTGGTCCCCCCTTTAAGGGGCGCGACCATGTCTAGCCCCCAGACCGCAAAAGGCCAAGTGATCGGAATAGTCCGAAGAGCTGTTGGCGGCATGTGACTTTGATTTGAAAGAGTTGACACCCTACACAATGTTGGACAAGTGACTAGGCATCCGTCCGAGCTGTAGGCCAAAAGAAAATGGCTCGAAAGGCCTTGCTGACAAGAGATCTTGTCGCGGCGTGATAACGGCCCATGCCTGCATGCATTTCGGCAAGGAGCTCCCATCCTTCTTCCTTGGATATACACCATTGTAATATTCTGGTTGTGCTTTTCTTATATAACTCACCCTCGTGTACTTTGTAAGCTTTGGATCGTCGAACTATGCGTCGTGCCTCGGTTTGGTCGTCGGGGAGTTCCTTGCGAAGAAGGTAAGCGAGGAGGGCTCTGTCCATGGCACTATTATTGCAATTACCTCATGAGCCGAAGGCATTTCATTCATTACGGAGCCACCGATGATGCCATCATCTGGTTCGGTTATAGGGGGACAACCTCATCTGCCATATTCGGACCGGCGCCATTATCATCGTCCTGCCACACTACGGACGGCTTAAAGAGCTGCTCCATAGAAGTGTTTCTCGGGACAAGATCGTGCTTGGCTCCCATACGGGCTAGTATGTCGGCGTCTTGGTTGTTATCGCGAGCGACATGGTGAAATTCCAACCCCTCGAACCGAGCAGATATCTTGAGGATGGCATTTCAATATGCCGCCATCTTCGGATTTTTGCTGTTGAATTCATCATTAATTTGAGAGATGGCCAAGTTTGAGTCTCCCCGTACCTCTAGCCGTCATATGCCCATTGATACTACCATCCGAAGATCATGAAGGAGAGCTTCATATTCGGTTGCATTGTTGGAGTCGTCATACATGATTTGTAGCACGTATCGAACATTGTCGCCTGTGGGGGGTGTGAGGATAAATCTAGACCCCGGTCTGACCAAGGTCTTGGATCCATCAAATTACATTATCCAATGGGAGTATGCACTGTATTCCTTGGGGAGCTCGTCCTCTGTCCATTCAGCCAGAAAGTCTGCCAATACCTGAGATTTGATGGCACGGCGCGGCTTGTAGGTTATTTCAAAGGGAAGGAGCTGAATGGCCCACTTGGCTATGTGGTCTATGGCGTCCCTATTGTTGATTATATCATTTAGGGGGGCCTCAGATGCCACTGTTACCGCACACTCCTGGAAGTAGTTTCTGAGTTTCCTTGACGCCATGAATACTCTATAGGCTATCTTTGGTAGTGCGGGTATCTGGACTTGCACTGCATTAGCACCTCTGACACATAATAGACCGGTTTCTTAGTCCGGAATTTGTGTCCCTCCTCGTCTCGTTCAACGACGACCACTGCGGTGACAACTTTGTTGGTAGCTGATATGTATAACAACATGGATTCACCGGCGCCTGGTGCCGTGAGTATGAGATTGGTTGCCAGTAGTGTTTTGATTTCTTCTAACGCGGCTATTGCTTCATCGGTCCATTCAAATTTTTTGGTCCATTTCAACAGCTTATAGAACGGTAAAGCTTTCTCTCCGAAGCGGGAGATAAAGCGGCTTAACGCCACTACGCACCCAGCTAGCCTCTGGACATGCTTCAGCTCTGTGGGGATTGCAAGTTCCGATAGAGCGCGGATCTTGGCTGGATTTGCTTCTATTCCTCTATGGGAGACGATAAATCCAAGCAGCTTACTAGAGGGAACTCTGAAAACACATTTTTCCGAGTTGAGTCATATATCATATTCGCGTAGATTGGCTAAGGTTTGCCATAGGTCGTCTATCAACTGGCTGACGTGTTTGGTTTTAATTACCATGTCATCCACGTATGCCTCGATAGTTTTAACGACCTGTGTCATGAGGCGGGTCTAAATGATGCGCTGGTATGTGGCCCCAGCGTTTTTTAGCCCGAAAGGCATCATGTTGAAGCAGAATGGCCCATAGGGGGTGATGAATGTGGTAGCCACTTGGTCGGATTCCTTCATTTGAATTTGATGGTATCCGGAGTAACCGCTGAGGAAACACAACTAGTCGTGTCCGACTGTGGCATCAATAATCTGGTTTATGTGTGGTAATGGGAAAGGGTCCTTAAGGCAGGCCTTGTTGAGGTCTTTGAAATCGACACACAACCGTCAGGACTTGTATTTCTTTGGTACCATCACCAGGTTTGCCAGCTATTCGGGGTGCTTAATATACCGAATGAATCCGTCCTAGAGCAGTTTGGCTAATTCTTCACCCATATCCTACCATTTGGGCTCGGAGAAGCAAGGCAGAGTCTGTTTAATGGCCTAAAGCCTGGGATAATATTCAGACTATGTTCGGCAAGCCGTCGTAGGATTCCGGGCATATCAGAAGGATGCCAGGCAAAAATGTCCTACTTTTCTCGAAGAAAAATCCGCAGTGCCTCATCCACAAGGGGATCAAGCTGAGCTCTGATGGACACTGTCTTATTGGGGTCTGTCGGATGTACTTGAAACTTGATGATTTCTTCGGTGGGTTTGAAGGACGTGGACTTGGGCCTTTTGCAAAGGATCACATCATCCGTATTAACTATCGACCGTGACGGGGTCAGTTCTTTGGCACCAAAAGCCTCCGCTAATGCCTCGAGGGCGAGTGCTGCCGTTTTGTTTTCGGCCCAAAGGGCTATGTTCGGATCACTCGCAATCATGATCACTCCATTTAGTCCTGCCATTTTAAGTTGCATGTACCCGTAATGGGGTATGGCCTGGAACTTTGTAAAGGCATCACGTCCCAATAGGACGTGATAGCCACTCGGTAAGGGGACGATGTGGAAGAGAAGTTCTTTGGATCAGTAGTTTTCAGGTGTGCCGAACACTACGTCCAGGACGATACATCCGGAATAACGTGCCTCCCTCCCTGGGATAATCCCCGGAAAGTTGTGTTGCTATGTTCGATGCGAGATCGATCGAACTGCATTTTTTCCAGGGTGCCTTCGTATATAAGGTTTAGAACATTGCCGCTGTCCATTAGCACTTTATGTAGCCTATATTCGTCAATGATGGGGTTCAAGACTAGTGCAGCTGGTGAGTGGCCAGAAAGAATGGCCGGCTGGTCAGTGTCCTCGAAAGTGATCGGTATGCCTACCCATGGGATAGTGGTTGCCACATGGTAAACCTGTTTGAGCTCCCTAAGAGCCCTTTTACGCCTGTTCCTTGAGGGAAAGGTCTCATAGACCATCAGGACTTCGGCATTGTATCCAGGCGGCGATGGGGAGCGCCTACTCGATGGAGGTGGTCCAAGGATGTCCTCGCCACTTTTCGCGACTTGCCTGACGACCAAACAAGCTCTAAGGCTGTGAGTCGGGTTTGTGTTTAACAACACGGAATGTATGGGGCAAGGTTTATCCAATAGTCCGTCATTCCACGGGTTCATACCTGGCTGGCCGCTTTAGAGGTACCCTCTTTTTCCGAGCTCCATTAGGGTGTTCAGGGAAAATTGGTTTCGAGAACAGTTGTTCAGATTGCCAAACGCTCTGCATGGCACAATATTTTTGTACCAATTCGGATAACTCCGAAAAGTCACGAATGTGTCGGCGGGGCAGGGCATTATGAATCCTTTCATCAAGGGAATTATGAATGAAAGTTGCCATGATATCTTGGTCACTAAGACCTTTTTCTTTGCTTCTAGCGAGTAGGAGTCTGGCCCAAAAGTGATGGACTAATTCTCCTTGTAGTTTCTTAATGTCCCAAAAGTTCGAAGACATGGGCTTTGGTGCGATACTGGGATGATCGTCTTAGGTGGTGGGTGGGAAAAAATTTGATTCCATGCCGCATTGAGTGTTCGGAATTATAGATTATGAATCGTGTGGTAAATTCCAAACCAATGATGGTCCATCTTTAGAGTGATTCCCGGTTTCAGGCTCGTTGACGGAGTCTAAGAGATCAGAGATCTGGGTGTAGATTGTTTTCAATTCCAGCTGCTGGGATGAATCCGCGGCCGGACACTCAATGGTAGCGACGAGGTGGGTGACCGGGGGGACATGAATATCCCTGTCATCGGGTCTGATCCCAAGCCGATCATAGATTAGAACCTGGTCATCCGATATACGCATAGCTTCGATCTGATCGAACAACTCGTTTAAGAATGAGGCGATGGTAGGGTGTGTGTCGCTGAGATGAGTGGATTCATCGAGTGGCGTGACGGCTCCGGAGCCGCGCCAGAGTGGATCCGTGTTCCGTTTGGCCACGAGACCTGATACGTCTATTTTGCATCATGATTTTATATAGATATTTATTGCATTATGGGCTGTTATTACACATTTTGGTACAATACTTATGCCTTTTCCCTCTTATTTTACAAGGTCTACATGAAGAGGGACAATGCCGGCAGCTGGAGTTCTGGACTAGAAAGGGAGCAAACCTGAGATACCTATTCTTCACAACTCGAAAAGTCCTAAAAATCTACGGAGAATTATTTTGGAATATATAAAAAATATTGGGCGAAAGAAATACATCAGGGGGCCCACCAGGGAGCCACAAGCCTGCTGGGCGCGGCCACCCCCTGGTCGCGCCCTTGGGGCTTGTTGCCCATCTGGCAGCCCCCGGGTGCCCATCTTCTTCTATATTGAGGGTTTCGTCCTGGAAAAATCATATCAGAG
This sequence comes from Hordeum marinum, assembly GCA_022496015.1. Lineage (NCBI taxonomy): Eukaryota > Viridiplantae > Streptophyta > Magnoliopsida > Poales > Poaceae > Hordeum > Hordeum marinum. The sequence continues at coordinate 29,174,263 of CM039678.1, forward strand.
CTTTCGGGACAAAGAGCCGCCGTCTCGAGGCAGAACTTGGGCAGAACCAATCTAGAGCTCCGGCAAGGCGATCCTGCCGGTGAAACTTCCCTCCGGGAGGGGGGAATCGAAGCCATCGTCATCACCAACGATCCTCTCATCGAGAGGGGGGTCAATCTCCATCAATATCTTCATCAGCACCATCTCCTCTCCAAACCCTAGTTCATCTCTTGTATCCGATCTTTGTCTCAAAACCTCAGATTGGTACCTATGGGGTGCTAGTAGTGTTGATTACTCCTTGTAGTTGATGCTAGTTGGTTTACTTGGTGGAAATTATATGTTCAGATCCTTGATCATCACTTATACTCCTCTGATTATAAACATGAATATGCTTTGTGAGTAGTTACGTTTGTTCCTGAGAACATGGGATAAGTCTTGTTATAAGTAATCATGTGAATTTGGTATTTGTTTGATATTTTAATGAGATGTATGTTGTCTCTCCTCTAGTGGTGTTATGTGAACGTCGACTACATAACACTGTTGGGGAACGTCGCATGGGAAACAAAAAATTTCCTACGCACACGCAAACCTATCCATGGTGATGAGCATCTACGAGAGGGAGAGTGGATCTACGTACCCTTGTAGATCGCTAAGCGGGAAGCGTTAAGAAACGCGGTTGGTGTAGTCGAACTTCTTCGCGATCCAAATCGCCGAGCGTCCCGCGATCCAATCACGAACCATCCCGCGAACACATCATGATCCGTCCTGCGAACTCATCACGATCCATCTCACGATCTTGATCACGATATGTCCCGCGAACTCATCACGATCCGTTCCGTGATCACATCACGAACCGTCTCGCGATCTCGATCACGGTCCTTCCGATCTAGCGCCGAACGGACGGCACCTCCGCGTTCAGCACACGTGCAGCTTGATGACGATCTCCACCGTCTCAATCCAGCAAGAGGAGGTGGAGAGGAGAGAGAGTTCACCGGCAGCGTGACGGCGCTCCGGTGATGGTGGTGGAGCAATTCCGGCAGGGCTTCGCCTAAGCACTGCAGAAAACCGATCTAGAGGAGAAACTATGCACCGGTGTAACGGGTAGCACGTGGCTGGAAATTCTGTCCAAAAACCACCCAATCCACTAGTATATATAGGAGGAGAGGAGAGGAGAGGCATCCAAGGCCTTTGGGTCGGACGAAATAGGAGGTGGGAGCAATCCTACTTCACCTCCAATCCTAGTTGGAGTAGGATTGCCTCCTATTGGCTGATTTTCCACTTTTTGCTTTAGGACTTTCTCTCCTGCGCCATGGGCCTTTGTGGATGTTTTCCCAGCCCACTAAGGGCTGGTTATTATTATCCCACAGCCCATGGACCTCTTGGGGTCGAAATACCCCTCCCGGAGGCCTCCCGGTACACTACCGGCACTCCCGGTACACTATCGGCACTCCCGGTACACTACCGATGAGCCCGAAACTTTTCCGGAAACCAAATTGGGACTTCCTATATATGAATCGCTACCTCTGGACCAGTCCGGAGCTCCTCGTGACGTCCGGGATCTCATCCGGGACTCCGAAAAAACTTCGGTCACCACCATACATAACTCTACACTACCGAAACGTTACCGAACCTTAAGTGTGCAGACCCTGCGGGTTCGAGAACTATGTAGACATGACCGAGACACCTCTACGGTCAATAACCAATGGCGGGACCTGGACGTCCACATTGGTTCCTACATATTCTACGAAGATCTTTATCGGTCGAACCTCTATGTCAAGGATTCAGTTAATCCCGTATAACGTTCCCTTTGTTCTTCGGTATGTTACTTGCCCGAGATTCGATCGTCGGTATCTCCATATCTAGTTCAACCTCGTTACCGGCAAGTCTCTTTACTCGTTATGTAATACAAGATCCCGCAACTAACAATTAGTCACATTGCTTGCAAGGCTTATTGTGATGTTGCATTACCGAGTGGGCCCCGAGATACCTCTCCGTCACACGGAGTAACAAATCCCAGTCTCGATCCATGCCAACTCAACAGACACCATCGAAGATACCTGTGGAGCACCTTTATAGTCACCCAGTTACATTGCGACGTTTGATACACACAAGGCACTCCTCCGATATCTGTGAGTTGCATGATCTCATGGTCATAGGAAGATATACTTGACATGCAGAAAACAGTAGCAATAAACTAACACGATCATATGCTATGTTTGTAGTTTGGGTCTTATCCATCACATCATTCTCCTAATGATGTGATCCCGTTATCAAATGACATCTCATGTCCATGGCTAGGAAACCTTAACCATCCTTTGATCAACGAGCTAGTCCATTAGAGGCATACTAGGGACATGGTTTTGTCTATGTATCCACACATGCATTTAAGTCTCCGATCAATACAATTATAGCATGGATAATAAACGATTATCATGAACAAGGAAATATGATAATAACTAATTCATTATTGCCTCTAGGGCATATTTCCAACAGTCTCCCACTTGCACTAGAGTCAATAATCTAGTTCACATCACCATGTGATTCGCATTGTTATGAATCTAACATCCAATGAGTTTTGGGGCTCGATCATGCTTTGCATGTGAGAGAGGTCTTATAGTCAACGGGTCTGCGATATTCAGATCCGTGTGTACTTTGCAAATCTCTATGTCAAACCGTAAACACTGCTACCACACTCCACTTGGTACTATTTCCAAATGGCTGCTCCACTATACGTATCCAGATTGCTACTAATAGTCATCCGGTTAGGTGTTAAAGCTTGCATCGACGTAACTCTTTACGACGAACTCTTTATCACCTCCATAATCAAGAAACATTTCCTTAGTCCTCTAGTTACTAAGGATAATTCCGACCGCTATCCAGTGATCCACTCTTGGACCACTCTTGTACCCCTTGACAGACTCATGGCAAGGCACACATAGGTGCGGTACACGGCATGGCATAATATAGAGCCTATGGCTAAGGCATAGGGGACGACATTCGTCCTTTCTCTTTCTTCTGCCGTTGTCGAGCTTTGAGTCTCACTCAACTTCACACCTTACAAATCAGACGAGAACTATTTCTCTGGCTGATCCATTTTGAACTCTTTCAAAATCTTGTCAAGGTATGCACTCATTGAAAGTCTCATCGAGCATCTTGATCTATCTCCATAGATTTTGATGCTCAACAATTAGGTAGCTTCATCCAGGTCTTCCTTTGAAAATCACTTTCCAAATGACCGTTTTATGCTTTCCAGAAACTCTACATTATTTCTGATCAACAATATGTCATCCACATATACTTATCATAAATTCTATAGTGCTCCCACTTACTTTATTGCAAATACAAGTTTCTCGTAAACTTTGTATAAACATCAAGACTTTGATCACCTCATCAAAGCGTATATTCCAACTCCGAGATGCTTGCTTCAGTCCATGGAAGGATCACCGAAGCTTGCACACCTTTTAGCATCCTTAGGCCTGACAAAACCTTCTGGTTGTATCACATACAACCTTTCCTCAAGTAAACCGTTAAGGAAACGATGTTTTGACATCCATCTGCCAGATTTCATAATTGAAAACACAACAACTGCTAACATAATTCCAACAGACTTTAGCACCACTACGAGTGAGAAAGTCTCATCGTAGTCAACTCCTTGAACTTGTCACAAACATCTTTGCAACAAGTCGAGCTTTACAAATAGTGACATTCACCATCAGTGTTTGTCTTCATTTTAAAGATCCATTTGTACTCAACGACCTGCCGTCCAACGAGCAAGTCTACCAAAGTCTACACTTGGTTTTCATACATGGATCCTATCTCGGATTTCATGGCCTCTAACCATTTGTCGGAATCCGGGCCCATCATCGCTTCTCCATAGCTCATAGGTTCATCGTTGTCCAACAACATGATCTCCAAGACAGAGTTGTCGTACCACTTAGGAGCAGTACACATCCTTGTCGACCTACGAAGTTTGATAGTAACTTGATCCTGAAGCTTCATGATCATCATCATTAACTTCCTCTTCAACTAACGTAGGCTTCACAGAAACAACATCCTGCGCTGCGCTACTCTCTGGTTGAACAAAGTTTAAACAACCTCATCAAGTTCTATCTTCCTCCCACTTAATTCTTTCGAGAGAAACTTTTCCTCGAGAAAGGATCCGTTTTAGTAACAAACACTTTGCACTTGGATCTGAGATAGAAGGTTCACCCAACTGATCTTAGGGTATTCTATGAAGATGCATTTGTCCGCCTTGGGTTCGACCTCATTAGGTGAAAACATTTTCCACACAAGTGTCGCAGCCCCAAGTATTAAGAAATGACAGCTTAGGTTTCTATCAAACCATAATTCACATGGTGTCATCTCAACGGATTTAGATGGTGCCCTATTTAAAGTGAATGTAGTTGTCTCTAATGCATAACCCCAAAATTATAGTTGTAAAACGACAAGAGACATCATAGCACGCACCATGTCCAATAGAGCATAACTATGATGTTCGGACACACCATCACACTATGGTGTTCCAGGTGGCGTTTAGTTGTGAAACAACTTTCACATTGTCTTAAGTTGTATGCCGAACTCGTGACTCAAATATTCACCTCCACGATCATATCGCAGTCATTTTTATCTTCTTGTCACGATGATCTTTAAACTTCACTCTGAATTTGCTTGAACCTTTCAAACGATATAGACTTGTGTTTCATTAAGTAAATATACACTATATCTACTCAAATCATCAGTGAAGGTAAGAAAATAATGATATCCACTGCACGCTACAAGACTCATTAGATTGCATACATCAACATGTATCATTTCCAATGAATCACTTGCCCGCTCCATCCAACGGGGTCCTTTAGTCATCTTGCCCAAGAGGCATGGTTCGCATGTCTGAACCGATTCGAAATCGAATGAGTCCAAATATCCATCACCATGGAGTTTCTTCATACGCTTTATACCAATATGACATTTTGCGGCAGTGCCACAAGTATGTGGTACTATCATTATTTAACTTTGTATCTTTTGACATCAATGTTATGAACATGTGTATTACTACGATCAAGATTTCAACAAACCATTCTCACTGGGTGCATGAGCATTGAAGGTATTATTCATGTAAACAGAATAACTATTATTCTCTGACTTAAATGAATAACCGTATTGCAACAAACATGATCTAATCATGTTCATGCTCAACGCAAAACACCAAATAACATTTATTTAGGTTCGTCACTAATCCTGAAGGTAGAGAGAGCGTGCGATGTTGATCACATCAACCTTGGAAACATTTCCAGCAGACATCGTCACCTCACCCTTAGCTAGTTCTCTGTTTATTCCGTAGCTTTTATTTCGAGTTACTAACATTTAGCAACCGAACCGGTATCCAATACCCAGGTGCTACTAGGAGTACTAGCAAGGTACACATCAATAACTCGTATATCAAATATACTTTTGTCGATGTTGCCAGCCTTCTTATCTACCAAGTATCTATGGTTGTTCCGCTTCAGCGACCTCTCACCTCATAATAGAAGCACTTAGTCTCGCGTTTGAGTTCAACTTTGTGTTGCTTCACTGGATCAGCAACTGACTTGCTATCCATGAAGTTTCCCTCCTTGCTCTTGCCCTTTTCGAAACTAGTGGTTTGATTAACCATCAACACTTGACGCTCCTTCTTGATTTCTACCTTCGCGGTGTCAAACATCGCGAACAGCTCAGGGATCAATACTTCTATCCCTGGTGTATTATAGTTCATCACTAAGTTCTAGTAGCTTTAGTGACAGTGACTTGGAGAACTATATCAATCACTATCTTATCTGGAAGATCAACTCCCACTTGATTCAAGCGATTGTAGTACCCAGACAATCTGAGTACATGCTCAACGATTGAGCTATTCTCCTTCATCTTACAGGCAAATAATCTTGTTGGAGATCTCATATCTCGCAACACAGGCACGAGCCTGAGATCACAATCTCTGCTCCTAGAACATCTCATATGTTCCGTGACGTTCAAAATGTTTCGGAGCCTCAATTCTAAGCCGTAATGCATGACGCACTAAACTATCAAGTAGTCATCGAAACGTGCCTGTTAGATGTTCACAACATCTATAGATGACGCTAGAGGGGGTGGCGCACCGAGCGGTGCATTAAGGACATAAGCCTTCTGTGCAGCAATGAGGACAATTCTCAGATCATGGACCCAGTCCGCAATATTGCTACCAACATATTTCAACTCTATTTCTCTAGGAACATATAAAAATTTAAGGGAGCTCCAGCGCGAGCTAGTAATCTACAACATAATTTGCAAAGACACTTTGACTATGTTCATGATAATGAGTTCAATTAATCATATTACTTAAGAACTCCCACTCAAATTGACATCCCTCTGATCATTAGAGTGATACATGATCCAAATTCACCAACTCAAGTCCGATCATCACGTGAGTTGAGGTGGCTGCAATGGTGAACATCATCATGTTGATCATATCTACTATATGACTCATGTTCGACCTTTCGGTCTCTTGTGTTCCGAGGCCATGTCTGTACATGCTAGGCTCGTCAAGTTTAACCCGAGTGTTCTGCATGTGCAACATTGGCTTGCACCCGTTGTATGTGAACGTAGAGTCTATCACACCCGATCATCACGTGGTGTCTCAACACGACGAACTTTCGCAACGGTGCACACTCGGGGAGAACACAATTTATCTTGAAATTAAGTGAGGGATCACCTTATAATGTTACCGCCGTACTAAGCAAAACAAGGTGCATAAAAGGATTAACATCTCATGCAATTCATAAGTGACATGATATGGCCATGAACTTGTGTTTAAGATCTCCATCTTTGAAACACCGGCATGATCTCCATCGTCACCGGCACGACACCATGATCTCCATCATCTTGATCTCCATCAACGTGTCGCCATCGGGGTTGTCACGCCCTACATGCTTCTACTATTATTGCTACCGTAGCGATAAAGTAAAGCATTACATAGCGCTTAATGATTGACACGCAGGTCATACAATAATTAAAGACAACCCTATGGCTCCTGCCGGTTGCCGTATTCAACGACATGCAAGTCATGAAATTCTATACATCACATGATCATCTCATACATCACATATATCTCATCATGTAATTGGCCATATCACATCACAACATACCCTGCAAAAACAAGTTAGACGTCCTCTAATTGTTGTTGCATGTTTTACGTGGCTGCTACGGGTATCTAGCAAGAATGATTCTCACCTACGCATAAACCACAACGGTGATACATAGATTGCTTTTCAACCTTCTCAAGGACCGCCTTTGTCGAATCCGATCCAACTAAAGTGAGAGAAACTGTCACCCGCAAGCCATCTAGGCAACAAGTTGCGTCGAGGGAACCGGTCTCTCGTAAGTGTACGAGTAATGTTGGTCCGGGCCGCTTCATCTCACAATCCCGCTGAACCAAGATCCAACCAAGGGAGGAAGCAATCTAAGCATCAACGCCCACAAACCTTTTGTGTTCTACTCGAGATCTCATCGAACCATCAACCTAGCTCATGATGCCACTGTTGGGGAACGTCGCATGGGAAACAAAAAAATTCCTACGCACACGCAAACCTATCCATGGTGATGAGCATCTACGAGAGGGAGAGTGGATCTACGTACCCTTGTAGATCGCTAAGCGGGAAGCGTTAAGAAACGCGGTTGGTGTAGTCGAACTTCTTAGCGATCCAAATCGCCGAGCGTCCCGCGATCCAATCACGAACCGTCCCGCGAACACATCATGATCCGTCCCGCAAACTCATCACGATCCATCTCACGATCTTGATCATGATATGTCCCGCGAACTCATCATGATCCGTTCCGTGATCACATCACGAACCGTCTCGCGATCTCGATCACGGTCCTTCCGATCTAGCGCCGAACGGACGGCACCTCCGCGTTCAGCACACGTGCAGCTTGATGACGATCTCCACCGTCTCAATCCAGAAAGAGGAGGTGGAGAGGAGAGAGAGTTCACCGGCAGCGTGACGGTGCTCCGGTGATGGTGGTGGAGCAATTCCGGCAGGGCTTCGCCTAAGCACTGCAGAAAACCGATCTAGAGGAGAAACTATGCACCGGTGTAACGGGTAGCACGTGGCTGGAAATTCTGTCCAAAAACCACCCAATCCACTAGTATATATAGGAGGAGAGGAGAGGAGAGGCATCCAAGGCCTTTGGGTCGGACGAAATAGGAGGTGGGAGCAATCCTACTTCACCTCCAATCCTAGTTGGAGTAGGATTGCCTCCTATTGGCTGATTTTCCACTTTTTGCTTTAGGACTTTCTCTCCTGCGCCATGGGCCTTTGTGGATGTTTTCCCAGCCCACTAAGGGCTGGTTATTATTATCCCACAGCCCATGGACCTCTTGGGGTCGAAATACCCCTCCCGGAGGCCTCCCGGTACACTACCGGCACTCCCGGTACACTATCGGCACTCCCGGTACACTACCGATGAGCCCGAAACTTTTCCGGAAACCAAATTGGGACTTCCTATATATGAATCGCTACCTCTGGACCAGTCCGGAGCTCCTCGTGACGTCCGGGATCTCATCCGGGACTCCGAAAAAACTTCGGTCACCACCATACATAACTCTACACTACCGAAACGTTACCGAACCTTAAGTGTGCAGACCCTGCGGGTTCGAGAACTATGTAGACATGACCGAGACACCTCTACGGTCAATAACCAATGGCGGGACCTGGACGTCCACATTGGTTCCTACATATTCTACGAAGATCTTTATCGGTCGAACCTCTATGTCAAGGATTCAGTTAATCCTGTATAACGTTCCCTTTGTTCTTCGGTATGTTACTTGCCCGAGATTCGATCGTCGGTATCTCCATATCTAGTTCAACCTCGTTACCGGCAAGTCTCTTTACTCGTTATGTAATACAAGATCCCGCAACTAACAATTAGTCACATTGCTTGCAAGGCTTATTGTGATGTTGCATTACCGAGTGGGCCCCGAGATACCTCTCCGTCACACGGAGTAACAAATCCCAGTCTCGATCCATGGTAACTCAACAGACACCATCGAAGATACCTGTAGAGCACCTTTATAGTCACCCAGTTACGTTGCGACGTTTGATACACACAAGGCACTCCTCCGATATCTGTGAGTTGCATGATCTCATGGTCATAGGAAGATATACTTGACATGCAGAAAACAGTAGCAATAAACTGACACGATCATATGCTATGTTTGTAGTTTGGGTCTTATCGATCACATCATTCTCCTAATGATGTGATCCCATTATCAAATGACATCTCATGTCCATGGCTAGGAAACCTTAACCATCCTTTGATCAACGAGCTAGTCCATTAGAGGCATACTAGGGACATGGTTTTGTCTATGTATCCACACATGCATTTAAGTCTCCGATCAATACAATTATAGCATGGATAATAAATGATTATCATGAACAAGGAAATATGATAATAACTAATTTATTATTGCCTCTAGGGCATATTTCCAACAAACACTTCACCATTGTTTGGGCTTAGAGGAAGGAATTGGGAAGTAATAAGTAGATCATGGGTTGCTAGAGTGACAGAAGTTTAAATCCTAGTTTATGTGTTGCTTCGTAAGAGGCTGATTTGGATCCACATGTTTCATGCTATGGTTAGATTTATCTTAATTCTTTTTTCGTAGCTGTGCAGTCTTGCGGGAGGGGTTAATCATAAGTGGGAGTATTGTCCAAGTAAGGACAACACCCAAGCACCGGTCCACCCACATATCAAATTATCAAAGTAGCGAACGCGAATCAAATGAGCATGATGAAAACTAGCTTGACATTCCCACATGTCCTCGGGAGTGCTTTGCTTTACATAAGAGTTTGTCCAGGCTTGTCCTTTGCTATAAAAAGGATTGGGCCACCTTGGTGCACCTTTGTTAGAATTGTTACTTGCTACCCGTTACGAATTATCCTATCACAAAACTATCTGTTGCTGATAATTTCAGTGCTTGCAGAGAATACCTTACTAAGAACCGCTTGTCATTTCCTTCCGCTCCTCGTTGGGTTTGACACTCTTACTTATTGAAAGGACTACGATAGATCCCTTATACTTGTGGGTCATCAAGACTTGATGTCTTCGGCGTCAAGGCGTTCGGACTTACAGGTTCTTCCTCTAGGGGCGAAGGTTCCATTAGAACGAGTATTCCCCGGGAATGAGCTACGAACTCTAAGGTTCCGAACCCGATCCTTTGATCGGGGGAGAAATTTCCGATCTGGCTGTGACGACTGATCGGGATGGCGTGTGACAAGATGTCAATGCCCGCGAGACTCTGATCGGGGGTGATAATCCCCTGGATGCAGATCTCATTGCTCATAGCAAGGTGAGCCATCGATTCCTTTGGCGCTCAGAGAGAAATTCTCAATGAAAGCACCAATGTTAGTGTCAAAACCGATGGATCTCGGGTAGGGGGTCCCGAACTGTGAGACTAGAATCAATGGTAACAGGAGACGAAGGGGACACAGATTTACTCAAGTTTGCGCCCTCCTATGGAGGTAATACCCTACGTCATGCTTGGTTGTATTGATGATATGGGGGGTTACAGAGTTGATCTACCTCGAGATCGAATAGCTAACCGTAGATGAGTTGTTTTGTCCCTATACCCTAAAACCGTCCGGCTTATATAGACGCTGAGGGTGCCCTGGGTTTTACACATGGTCGGTTACATGCCAAAGAAATAAACATGTCTAACTACGACTAATAACTTGGAAAGCACGTCATGGCTCCTCGAAGCTTCCATCTGGCACCGGTGGTCTTTAATCGTCCGATGCCCACCTTGCGGCCCATATAGTCTGGCCCATAAACAATATGTTGGCCATCTTAGGACCTCCTAATCTAGGGCTCCCTCAGACGGGCCAAGCTTTTTTCGGGCTTGGGCCCAAAAATCAGGTCCGATGGCCGGGCTCGGGCCTGGGTTTTCAGCGTCGGGCTTTTTTTGGCCCGGCCTGAGGCCCGGCCCAACCCGATATATGGCCAGGTATACTGTCCCCCAATGATTTTTTTGTTTAAGTATAAGTACAGTATAATAAGGAGCGGTTGGTAGATGAATTGATTGCTTGCGGTAAAAAAGCATAAATTGGTTGTCGATGGCCTTTTCTTTTAGCAAAACTAGCAAATACCTGTATGTTATAGTGGGAGTGATAAATGACGTGTCCACTTCCCGTCAGCACGGTCCAACAACATCTGAATTGTGCCCGGCCACGGTAGAGAGGCGCACACTGAGTTCTAGTAGAAATTCGGATCAATAGTACATTAAGAAGTATGCATACAATACTTTGGTGCAGTTTTTGTATGACGAATCTGATCTTAAAAAGCATAATTTTCAATTTTTTCATACCAAAGAATTACCTATAAGTTGAAACAATGTTTGAAATTTGCACCAAGTCAAGAAAAAAATGTCAATAAAAAGATTCTCTTAAATCTGTTTTAGGCCATCTTTGCATAAGCTTCAAGATTAATAAAAAATTGTCACATGCCCTTTATTCTTTTTTTATTACTCCTATATATACATTAAAACATATCCTTGATACTCCCTCTGATCCATATATATAGACCCTCCTAACAGACGCCATATATATTGTATATAATATATATATATATATATATATATTCACTAGATAGTGTGTTAGCATTTTCTAAAATATACCATAGCAATTAATTAGGTTAATTAGGTTTATGCTCGAAACAGAATTTTGAAGCGGTTCACAAGAGCAAGTAATATCACGAGTGGAAACTACGCATTTTTTTGATCCAATTACATATACAAAATATTTTAATCCGAGTTACGATTGCAAAGTTATAGCATGATCATGTTGAAGTTGTTCTTTGTAAGTAATAAAACTTAAAGATCTAAATAGGCTGAAAACAGGGTGAATTAGGCCTACTGCACTACAGCTGAGCGGAGTACACTAATCAGCACTAAGACGTGTGAGATATTGGCTACCGCGGTTGGGTTGAAGCCCAAAGACCCTTAATGTTGGACTGCGGGTTATTTAAAGAAACACTCATAGTCTTTTGATACGGGGCAAACCCGTGAGGGATGATCTTTTCACACTTGGAGGGGAAAGAGAGGAAATCAAGAGGGAAAAACGAAGAACACTCAAGAACGATCCTCAAATCACACATCCACTAGAATAATAGATCACAAGAGATACACGAACCAAGTTGAATGAACGGATACAAGTAACGGTAGTCTTCCCATTCCGGAGAAGGGGCCTTTATATCCCGTGGGATATCACCTACAAGTGGGGCCTTGGCATCTACTTTGATTTTCTCACATAAAGGTCACCTCCATGGGAGGAGGTAAGTAGATGGAGCTATGCTCAACAAATCTGAATGCTAAACATAAGCTAATATAACCCTAGCGTGAGGTGGGGGAAGAGTATTTCTAGTCTAAGGCGGAGTAGAGGGGTATTCAAACTAAGAAATGAAAATTCACATAAGTGAGCATTGAACATAACTAACACTGAATAATGCGCCACAAGTAGGATGTAACTTCATTGCATAACTATTGACTTTCTTGCATGCATAGGGAATCACAAACCTTAACACCAATATTCTTACTAAGCATAATTACTCATCAACAACACTCACATATTACTATCATCATGTTTCAAAACTATTACAAAGAATCAAGTTTAATTTGTCCAATTATCTTTATTGAAGTTTTTATTACATCCTCCTTGGATATCTATCACTTTGGGACTAGTTTCATATATTGCCATTGCTTTTTGGCAAGCTCAAACAATTTAAGTGAAGCATAAAGATTTCATCTCTCAAAAAGGTATACGTGATGCATGAGAGGATTTCTTCAAAATTTACTAACTCTCAAATTAATTTAAGTGAAGCATGAGAGTGCTTCTACAAAAATTTCCAAGCACACCGTGCTCAAAAAGATATAAGTGAAGCACTAGAGCAATTCCTTTACTCAAAAAGTTTAAGTGAAGCACATAGAGCAATTCTAACAAATGATAGCATAATTTTGGCTCCCTCGAATAGGCGTGTCCATCAAGGATACAAAGGGAAAAATAACAAACAATGCAAGCAAAGATACAAGACGCTCCAAGCAATACATATGATATGTGACGAATAAAAATATAGCTCCACATAAAATATGAATGGTCATTAGAAGAAAGAGGGGATGCCACTCGTGGGCATCCCAAAGCTTAGTTGCTGGTTTATCTTTGGATATATCTTGTGGGTGTGGTAAGATCTCCAAGCTTAGTCTTTTGCTACTCCTGATTCCTTCATCCATCGTGATCTCACCCAAAACTTGAAAACTTCAATCACACAAAACTTGACAAAATTTTCGCGAGATCCGTTAGTATAACAAAGCAAATGACTACTTTAGGTACTGTTGCAAACCCATTCATATATTGTTATTACATTATACCTACTGTATTGTAACTTTACCATGGCTTATACCCCCCAATACAAACCATAGATTCATCAAAAAAAGCACACAATGCAACGAAAAGAAAATCTGTCTTAAACAGAACAGTCTGTAGTAATCTGTATTCTACCCGTACTAATGGAACTCTTAAAATTCTGAACAATTAGGAAAACGTAAATATTTTTTATAGAAATACTGTGTTAAAATTTCAGCTCAATATCATATTCCAGTAAAAATTGAAAATTCATATACTGGGCGCAAAGTTTCTGTTTCAGATTCGGCATTGTTTCTACTCATCTTATGAATCATCCTAAAGGATTTACTTGGCATAAACACTAAATAAACCATAAAAACACAATCATAACATAAGCATAATTGTGTCAACACACAAAAACATAAAGGAAAAAAGCAAAAATTTATTTATTCATTGGGTTGCCTCCCAACAAGCGCTGTCGTTTAACGCCCCTAGCTAGGCATAACGTGTAGGTTCAAGTATTGTCATCTTTTGTTTCGGACCCATAGGATGCCCTCATGATTGATTCATATGGTGGATTAATTCTAGTTCTGGGGAAGTGTTCCATACCCTTTCTCAAAGGATATTGAAACTTAATATTGCCTTCTTTCATATCAATCACGACACCTATAGTGCGTAAAAACAGTCTACCAAGTATAATGGGACAAGACGGATTGCAATCAATATCAAGAATAATAAAATCAGTGGGCACATAATTCCTATTTGCAAGAATAAGAACATCATTAATTCTTCCCAAAGGCTTTTTAATAGTAGAATCCGCCAAGTGCAAATTAAGAGAGCATTCTTTAATGTTGGTAAGACCAAGCATATCACATAGAGATTTCGGAATTGTGGAAACACTAGCACCCAAATCACAAAAGCAAAGCATTCATAATTTTTAATATTGACCTTAATGGTGGGTTCCCACTCATCATAAATTTTTCTAGGAATGGAAATCTCCAACTCCAACTTTTCTTCAAAAGCTTTCATCATGGCATCAACAATATGTTTAGTAAAAGCTTTATTTTGCTCATAAGCATGGGGTGAATTCAACATGGATTGCAGAAAATAAACACATTCAATCAAATAGCAACTATCATAATTAAAGTCTTTGCAATCCAATATAGTGGGCACATCACTAGAGTTTTGATCTCTTCAAACCCACTTTTATCAAAAATTTCATCAAGATTTTCACCCTCCAAATTATTGGTACACCTCCTAGCTAAAGTTGACTCTTCTTCAGTCCCTTCATTATCATTTTTAACATTACTAAACAAGGAATCAATATAAGAAATGCCAATCACTTTAAGATCCTCATAATTTTTATCATCTAGAGAGATTGGTTTGGCATCCATTTGATTTATTAAAGTGGCTTGTTCATCAGAGATTTTACCAACCAAATTTTCAGCATGAGCATATTTAGATTGAAGATTACAAACTTCTCTGCTAATATCATATAGTTGCCTTGTTATGGCATCTAATACGGTAGAGTGTTCTCTAAGCTCATCGGTAAAATACTTATTATGCTCAAATTGCGTAGTCATATATTCCTTGGTACTTTTCTCAGTTTCAAGCCAAATATTTGGGTAAGGATCTTCATACTGCTTTTGTCGTGGGTTTATCACGGCAGATGTCCGGGTGAACGGACTTGGATTCAAGGCCATCGCTAACGGGGTGGACTCAAAGGGGTTAATCGGGACGAAGGACACGGATTTACCCAGGATAGGGATTTACCCAGGACAGGGATTTACCCAGAGGTTTGTATTGCTTGTGTATCGATTACAAGGAGCTAGAAGCTTGACCTAGTTCTCGATCACCTGTCCTCTAAGTTGCCCCGGGTCTGCCTTTATATAAGAGGTCAGGACCACCGGGTCGTCAATTGCTAACCGAGTCTTACTGTATGTCCGAGTCTCTCTCTATCTTCTTGTCCAAGCTGTCTTTGAGACGGCTTTACACGCCCGGGTCTTCTCTGTCCGGGCCGTCATACGGCCCACACCACGAGTCGCCTATCTTCCTAGGCCACCAGTCTTACGGCTCACCCTTGGGCGGGCTCACGAGCTAACAACATGACCCGGAGCCTCCAGGGCGGGTCATATCGCGGGGTTATATCCCTAACATTAGGCCGCAGGTTGAACTGAGCTTGCTCACTTCATCCTTCTCTTCCGATTTTGGCGAGTCACCTGGAAATGACCCGGCATGATGTCATGAGATCTGCTGACGTACCACCGAATCTTTCATTAACTGTCATCCCGAGAATCGAGGCGTCCACCTCGGTCAAACGGTGTCTTCGCCTGGATTTTCGCGCCTTCCTTATTCCCTTTTTTAAATACGACCAGTGCGGGTTGGAGCTTTCCATCCTCCCGCTCGTGCCTCTTCTTCTTCTTCCTGTCGCCGCCGCTCCAGCGTCCTCGTCGTCCGGCGCCGTCTTTCGCATCTACACCGACCGGGCCGCTGCATCACCCTGATACGTACCATAAATCTTCCGCCGCCACCGCAACATCTCCGGTGAGTTCTCCTTCCTCTTAGATCGCCCACCACCGTAGTAGGGTTCCACTGGGGGCTCCATTGCTGCCGCTCGGGCTCCGGCACCGCCACCACGAGTATATCTCGACGCCGTTTGGTGCCTTTAGATTGCACTCTCGCCCCACCACCACGCGCGGGCCGGCCGCGCGCAATGCGTAGACCGCAATGGCTATGCTCCATGTTCTTCTCTTTCGCTGTTCATCGCTTGGTCAGGATTAAAATCCTTTTTCTCCGCTTTTGTAGATCCGTAGCCATAGTAGTAGTTTACGGAATCTGTTTTTTAGGACTTAGATGATTTTCAATCTTCCTTCCCTCTGTTGAGTCGCTAAGCCTCTCCGGCTCTCATCAACCAGGTCTTTCCACATTATCCATAGAACCCTTAAACCTTTAAGCCGTCATAAATATTTGCTTGCGCTTTGACTCATCACGCCTTTTACCTTGCACAGTACTTAAGCCGCCAATATGTCTCGTGCGTCCAACTCATGCAACTGGGTTGGTTCTTGCGTTACGGAGGAGTACTTAGCAGGTTATGTTGAAGCGGGTACTCTCCCTCCCAAAGAGGTCCTTAATTGGCGGGTTCCAGGTAACGAGACCCGGCCTTCTCCTCAGACAGGAGAGATAGTGGTCTTCACTAATCACATCGAGCGAGGGTTCGCGCCGCCCGGCTCTAAGTTTTTCCAGGATGTTCTTCATTTCTACAAGCTGCATCCTCAAGACTTGGCACCCAACTCCGTCTCAAACATCTGCAACTTCCAAGTTCTCTGCGAGGCTTATCTGCAAACTAAGCCGTCCGTGGGGTTCTTTCGAGAGTTCTTCTATGCCAACCATCAAACGGAAATGAAGGGTGGTCCGAGTCTGGAGCTGGGCGGCATCTCTATTCAACATCGTCGAGACATCATCTTTCCTGCCACTCCAATGCCGAGTCACCCAAAGGATTGGAATAAGACGTGGTTCTACTGCCAAGAGACCTCTCCTGAAAAAGAGCACTCGTTTGCGGGTTACCACCCCTCCCGTCTTAGGACAGACACTGAGCTTCCCGGCCAGCTCTTAGCCTCAGAGCGTTCCAGATACGAGCCGTTCCACGCCAACATCAAAGCGCTCCTAGCCAACGGTTTAATAGGATTGGATTTGATCCGCTGCTGGATTTCCTGGCGGATCATGCCTTTAAGCCGCAAAGGTCGGCTTATGTGCGAATATGAAGGCAAATATGACAGCTCGTTGTGCTTCAGTGAATCAACACTGACAGAGGATGATATTACCACTACCATCCGGAGCCTTGTCCACGAGGCCTCCGGCTCATGCAGTGCCATTGGTCTGGCGCCTTTCTGCATCAATAATCTGGCTCCCGATGTAAGTTAATCTCTTCCCATCCGTCTCGTAGATGTTTCTTGTACTTTGTTGATGTGCTATTCACTCTCCGGGTCATTCCTATAGGCCGGCTTAGACTTCTGGAAGAAGGAATATGTTTCCCCTCCAAAGAAATCCACGAAGAAGGTCATGACCAAGAGGGCTAAAAAAGATGCCCCGCAAGAGAATTTGTTTGACCCGCCACCATCATCCAGCTCAGAGGTAATACTTTAAATGCTTTGTTTGATCTTTTAGCTTCCTGCTTTATTAATGCTTGTTTTACTCACAGGATGAAGTGGAAACCAGCCACGCCAATGCTCCTGAGGTAAATTATTTTTCTTTCGACTCAGAATGTTTCGTCCCCCGAAAGCCGCGGTGGGTTATCAGAAAAGCTCCTCTTTCTCACCCTCTTGCTTATCTGGCTCCCGATTTTCTCTTGAAAAAGCAACAGCAGGCCGAGCGTCGACAGACCCAAAGCACCAGCTCTACTGAGCTCGTGTCCGGGTTACCAAATTCTCTGGCTCCAAAGAAACGCCCCGCCGAGGTATATGTCTCTACTTTTCCTTTGACTTTCCTTTGTAAACTTGATATTTTCTTCATCTTTCTGTTTTATTATTTTTAGAAATCACCTTCCTCCGGCAACTCTTCGGCATCAATTCTACCACCGCCCAAGATCAATCCGCTGTAAGCATTCCTTACTATGATATCCGGACATCTGGCTCTTAATATGATAGCAACATCTTCAATTGCTGATCCTTCTATTTTGCAGTGCTCAAGCTAAGCGTCGCAAGACCAACAAGCCCTCCTCCGGCCCAGCTATCCAAGAGCCAGAGCCCGAACAACCGGAGGAGGCTAAAGCAGAAGAAAATCCACCAGCTACCTCCACAGAGCCGACTGCTGCTGATATCATCATGGAGAGCCCTCCAAGGGCTCCTTCAAAACCGGCGACTCCTGCCAAGACCCCTGAAACTCCAGATGTTGTTATCACCGGGTCTGTTCATCAAACTCCTCTGGCTCATGTGTTGACCAAGCATACAGAGCCGACTGAGGCCTCGAAGAAGCTGAAGTTTGACTCTTCGTACGAGAAGATGACAGCCGAAGAGCTCCACGCCGGGTATATAAACCGGGTTACCACCAACCGGGATCTGGAACTTTGGCTGATCTCTTTAATGAAGACAAAATATGAGGTACCTTTCCTTCTTATCATATCCTTACTTAGCCCCCAAGAGCCGGTTTAATGTACTCAATCGTTGAACCGGGTCTTCGTTTAACTTTCTGTTAGAACAAATTCATAGTCATTGTCCCCTAGAGACGGCTTAATTTGCCAAAGTTGAGTCGGATCTTCCTTTAGATAACTTAAACTGCCAGTCTTAGCCCCCAAGGGCCGGCTCAAGTTTGATGAAGTTGAGTCGGATCCTCTATTAGAAGTAAATTGAAGACCCATAGTGTAGGCCCCAAGTTCCGGTTTAACTTCGAAGAAGATGAGCCGGAATTGTGCTGCATGCTGAAACATCAAATATACATTAGCCCCAAAGTGTCAAATATATTGCTTGCAATCTGTTTGAGACTTGCATAAATTTTCTTTTAATACTCGTCCTGTATTTTAGTGACTTATACTGTATTTTGATGTCTTATAGGAAGCTTTAAATGAAGCCGGCTCTCAATTGTCTGACATGAAGGCAAACTTAGCGGCTCAACAAGAGGCCCGCAACATCTCTGACGAAAAGTGCCGGCTGTTGTCTGAAGAGCTGGTCCATATTAAGGTGGAGCTTGCTTCTTTAAAAGAATCTACTGAGTTGGAGAAAGTTGCGTTGACTAAGCGAGCGGATGATGCCGACCAGCGGCTGATAGCCGTGGCGGATGAGATTCAAGGCCTAAAGTGTCATATAACCAAGATGGCAGCCGCTCTCTTTGGTAAGTTCTTACTCACTTCATGTTTCCAGTATGTCTCATTCATCTGTTGTGATGGCGACTCATCTTGCTTTATTTGACCTACACAGGCCCCAGAAGCCGGCAATTGGTTTCAGATAGCCTTTTACCCCTGAAGGCTATTTACACCTTTGCAGAACAGCTTTATTGTGGTGCTATTTTCACGATTAAGACGGTTCAATACAAGGAGAAGATCCCCACCGCTCTGAAAGGTGTCTTGGAACTCTTCTCCACAATGCCCAAGCAAATAGAGGAGCTGAAGAAGTCCGCCTTCTGCCAAGGAGCCGTCGCTGGATTGAGCCGGGCTCTGGCCTTCGCCCCCGAGCTAACGTCGGCCGAAATGATGGATGGTTACCCGTCCAAAAAAGATGACGACTCAGAATTCACCGACGAAGATTACATTCGGTGTGTCAAAGATTCGCGTTATCTGGCCTCTATACTGGCGGATGAAGCTGACTTGAGCACTTATCAGGCGGCTTATGACGCAGAGGAGAAGAGGATCTGCAGGCCTCTCTACGAGTGGAAGGATCTGACACCCGCCCGCAATAAGGATCTCTTCCCTTGTGAGCTTGACACGTCCCCTTTCCTTGATGGGTCTTTTGCTGCTCTGGGTGACAGTAATTGGGAATTGGGAAATCTCCAGATAAAGCCAGCGGAAGAACCGGAGCGGGATGAGCCGGCCAATAATTGAAATTTGTTCTTTTAACCTTTCTGAGCACAGACTCATGTACTGACTCATGTAATGACCCACCGTGAGAGGTTGAATCTTGGCAATGCCTTTTGCTCCTTCTGAGAGTAGTTTTTGTAAAAGAGTAAGCATGACCCTGCCTTTGCCGGCTGTATATATTTTCATCTCTCTGTGTGCATTTTCCTTCTCTACGTGTTTCAATTTGATGTGTTGCTAGCTCTCCATTGATTGCTCATCACTTTGCATAAATATACCTTGAGATTTTCTGATGAGGGGTGTTTGTCTTTGAAGACGTCGCTCCTTCTCCAAAAGATTTAGAGCCGGATAATATCTTTGAAAACTCAAATTTTGTCAACCGGGCAACATGACTCCGGCTCTTGTCGGATGAATTCATTAAGGAGCCGGTTGTCTTTAGGATAATGTAAGCTATACCTGATGGTAAGAAGCCTCTATCGACAACTACGGCTATTGATGAACTGGAAGCAGCTTAAAGCAGGTTGTATGAAGGGTAATGTAAGCTATACCTGACAGTAAGAAGCCTCCTTTTAACAGCAAATGTTGTATGTGCGAACGCCGGTTGTTGATGGGAGATGTAAGCTATACCCTAAGGCAAGAAGCCTCCATCAACAGCCGTGGCTAATAATGAGCCTGAGACGGCATAAAGCCGGCTGTTTGAAAGGAGATGTAAGCTATACCCAAAGGCAAGAAGCCTCTTTCAACACCTACAGGTGATAAGCAACTGAGGTTTGGCGTAAACGCCGGTTGTTAGGGTGAGATAAGCGAACCCGTCGGTAAGAAGCCCCCTTCGACAACTGCGGTTAATAAGTAACCAGAAGTGGCATAAAGCCGGCCATTAGGGTGAGATAAGCGATACCCGTCGGTAAGAAGCCCCCTTCGATGGCCGCAGTTGATAATCAACTGGAATTTGGTGTACACGCTGTTGTCTTAGGGTCATGTAAGCTATACCAAAGGTAAGAAGCCTCCATCAACAACAGCGCTTAATGTAACCAAACTAGGCATAAAGCCAACTGTGCAAGGGAGATGTAAGCTATACCCGAAGGCAAGAAGCCTCCTTGTAATAGTTTAATAATAGCTGGCTGTGCAAAGGAGATGTAAGCTATACCTGAAGGCAAGAAGCCTCTTTGCAACAGTGCTCAATTGGGCATAACGCCGGCTGTGCAAGGGAGATGTTAGCTATACCCGAAGGCAAGAAGCCTCCTTGCAACAGCGTAAAAGCAGACTGTGCAGGGGAGATGTAAGCTATACCCGAAGGCAAGAAGCCTCCCTGCAATAGCGCTTGATAGGGCATAAAGCCAGATCAGCCGTTTTGATGGCGAAAAAACCATTTTAACTCAAATTTTTGAGCCGGAAAAATTTCATCTTGATTGCACAAAGGTATACATAAGAGCATAAGCCTTAGTCTTTGCGGGGATGCTAGCTTTTACTCATGTAAGCATGATATATACAATGATAGCGGCTTTCAACGCCTGCTAAGTAAAGTATGGTCGCAAATGTGCGATATTCCATGGCCGCAACGTCTCTTGACCCGCGGTTTCCGACTCATCTCGGATATCAATGAGGTAATATGACCCATTGTTAATGTTTCTGCTGATCACAAAAGGCCCCTCCCATGGTGGAGATAACTTATGCATTCCAGATTGGTCTTGAATCAGCCGGAGCACCAGGTCACTGTCCTGGAACGTCCGGGTCTTCACCTTGCGGCTATGATAGCGTCGCAGGTCTTGTTGATAAATTGCTAACCTGGTTGTTGCTAACTCTCGTGCTTCATCCAAGGCGTCGCGTGCTACCTCATTGTCGGTCTCAACATAAGCCGCCACCCTTGGTGAGTCGTGTCGGATATCGTTGGGTAGAACCGCCTCAGCACCATACACCATGAAGAAAGGCGTGAAACCTGTAGATCTGTTAGGGGTAGTTCTGATGCTCCATAAGACGGAAGGCAACTCCTCAACCCAACATCCGGGTGTCCGCTTCAAAGGAACCATGAGCCGTGGTTTGGCTCCTCTTAAAATTTCCTGATTGGCTCGCTCTGCCTGACCATTAGACTGTGGATGTGCCACGGCTGAAACATCAAGCCGGATATGCTCCTTCTCACAGAACGCTTTCATAGCTCCTTTGGATAGATTTGTTCCATTGTCCGTAATGATACTGTGCGGGTAACCAAAGGGATAGATCAGCTTCTTAATAAATTGAACCGCTGGAACCGCGTCACATTTACTGACCGGCTCTGCCTCTACCCACTTAGTAAATTTATCAATTGCCACCAGAAGGTGTGTTTTCTTATCCTTGGATCTCTTGAAAGGTCTGACCATATCAAGCCCCTAGACCACAAATGGCCAAGTGATTGGTATCATCCTCAACTCTTGAGCCGGAACGTGAGCACGCCAGCCAAACTTCTGACAACCATCACACTTACGGACTAAGTCTTCTGCATCCTTGTGAGCCGTCAACTAGAAAAATCCATGTCGAAAAGCATTGGCCACTAAAGATTTTGACCCGGCATGATGTCCACAGTCGCCAGCATGAATTTCACTCAAGATCTTCCGGCCCTCCTCTGGTGAGATGCAGCACTGGAAGACACCCGTCGCACTACACTTATGTAACTCCCCATTGATAATCGCCATAGACTTAGAATGCCGGGTGATCTTCCTGGCCAGATCCTCCTCCTGAGGCAACTCGCCACGTGTCAGATACACCAAATAAGGAATAGTCCAATATGGGATGGCATGCAGAGCCGCCACCAATTCCGCTTCCGTGTCAGGAATAGCCAGATCCTCCTCAGAGGGTATCTTGACAGTCGGATGATGCAATACGTCCAGAAAAACATTAGGTGGTACCGGCTTTCGTTGAGAACCTAACCGTGATAAGGCATCAGCTGCCTCATTTCTGCGACGATCAATATGATCCACCTGGTACCCCTTGAAGTGACCGGCAATGATATCAACCGCCTGTCGATAAGCCGCCATCCGTGGATCCTTGGAGTCCCAAGTACCTGAAACTTGCTGAGCCGCAAGATCTGAGTCGCCTAAACATCTGACCCGGCTTAAATTCATCTCTTCAGCGACTCTGAGACCATGGAGCAGTGCCTCATACTCCGCTGCATTATTAGTACAAGGAAACATTAACCGGAGCACATAACAAAACTTGTCACCCTTGGGGGAGGTGAGAACAACCCCTGCACCGGACCCCTCTAGCTGCTTGGACCCATCAAAGTGTATAGTCCAATATGTGTTATCCGTCTTCTCTTCGGGAGCTTGACATTCTGTCCAATCATTTATGAAATCCACCAAAGCTTGAGACTTTATTGTTGTACGAGGAACATATTTGATGTTAAGAGGACTCAGCTCTAAGGCCCACTTGGCAATCCTCCCTGTAGCTTCTCTATTTTGAATGATATCTCCCAACGGGGCAGAACTCACCACTGTTATCTGGTGCCCCAAAAGTAGTGTTTTAACTTGCGGTTAGCCATGAAAACTCCATATACCAACTTCTGCCAATGTGGATACCTCTGCTTAGACTCTGCCAAAACTTCACTGATGTAATAAACCGGCCTTTGCACAGGATACTCCTTCCCTGCCTCCTTGCGCTCAACCACAATTGCTACACTGACCGCTCTGTTGAGGAGTAACGACTCTTTCTCAACCGGAGCGGCTAACACTGGTGGCTCAGTCAGCTATTTTTTAAGAGCTTCAAGTGCTTCGGCCGCTGCTTTGCTCCACTTAAACTTGCGTGTCTTTTTCGTCATCTGGTATAAGAGAATGGCTTTCTCCCCAAGACGGCTTATGAAGCGGCTCAACGCAGCAATCCGTCCTGCAAGGCGCTGAACGTCATTAATGCACGTCGGCTCTCCTAAAGAAGTGATAGCCTTAATTTTATCTGGGTTAGCCTCGATGCCCCGCTCAGAGACCAAGAAACCCAAAAGCTTTCCTACTGGAACACCAAAACACACTTCGTCGGGTTAAGCATCATCTTGTAGACCCGGAGATTGTCAAAGGTTTCCTTCAGATCCTCTAAGAGAATTTCCTTCTTCCTGGATTTAACCACGATGTCGTCTACGTAAGCATGAACATTTTGGCCAATCTGATTGTGAAGGCAGTTCTGCACACATCGTTGGTAAGTTGCCTGGGCACTCTTGAGCGCAAAAGGCATGGAGACGTAGCAGAACGCCCCAAAAGGTGTAATAAACGCCGTCTTCTCCTGATCTTTTGTTGCCATCTTGATCTGATGATAACCTGAATATGCATCCAGGAAGCATAAACTTTCACGTCCGGCTGTAGCATCAATGATCTGATTGATACGAGGGAGTGCAAAAGGGTCGGCCGGGCAAGCCTTATTAAGGTCCATGTAATCTATACACATACGCCATGCCATTCTTTGTGAGCACTAGCACCGGGTTAGCCAACCACTCCGGGTGAAAAACTTCCACTATAAAGCCTACAGCCAAGAGTCGGGCAACTTCCTCCCCAATAGCTTTACGTCTCTCTTCGTTGAATCGTCGTAGAAACTGTTTGATCGGCTTAAACTTTGGATCCACATTAAGGTTGTGCTCAGCGAACTCTCTCGATACACCCGTCATGTGAGAAGGTTTCCATGCAAAGATGTGTCGATTCTCACGGATGAATTCGATGAGCGCGCTTTCCTATTTGGGATCCATGTGAGCCCCAATGATGAACTGCTTGGATGAGTCACCCGGATTGAAATCTACTGCCTTGGTATCATCCGCTGAAAACTTGAGTGGCGGCTCAACTTCCATAGTAGGCTTCTTCAGCGGGGTCATATCCTCCAGGTCAACGTTCTTCTTATAGAACTTTAGCTCCTCCTGGGCACAACTAGACTCTGCATACGCCGCATCTCCTTCCTCACACTCGAGAGCCGTTTTCCGATTATCGTGAATGGTAATTGTACCATTTAAGCCGGGCATTTTGAGTTGTAAATAAACATAACAAGGCCTAGCCATAAATTTGGCATAAGCCGGCCTCCCTAACAGCGCATTATAGGGACTTTTGATTTTGACCACCTCGAACCACAAGGACTCCACCCTGTAAATATACTCATTGCCAAAAGCCACTTCCAATGAAATCCGGCCCACCGGGTATGCCGACTTACCCGGAACCACACCATGAAAGACGATGGAGGAAAGTTTAAGGTCTTTGTCAAGCAACTTCATCCGCCGGAAAGTGTCATAATAAAGGATGTTGATGCTGCTACCTCCGTCCATGAGCACTTTATTCACCATATAGCCATTCACCTGAGGGGCCACAACTAGAGCCAGTCGGCCGGGTCATCTACCCGCGGCGGGTGATCCTCCCGGCTCCACATTATGTCATACTCAGACCATGGTAAGTACCGCGGGAGAGCCGGAGCAACCGCATTAACCGCTCGCCTCCGCAACTTCTCGTCTCGTTTATTGTGACCGGTCATGAATACGTGATACTGTCCAGAACTAAGTTGCTTCGGGTTACTCTGAAACCCGGACTGATTGCGCTGCTGTTGATTGTTGTTATTCCTGTTGTTGCCAGGATGCTGTTGGTGCCCTCTTGGTTATTCTGACCTGGATGCCTGGTTCCTGAACCGCCGGCGCCGAATCTAGGCCCTGATCTGTCGTGCCCTGATCCGCCAGGCGGGCCACCGCCCTGGTTATTACACGGTTGGGAATGCTAGTTTTTGAATCTTTGCATGATAAAGCAATCACCCCACGCATGCAATGCCGGCTTGTCAGGCATGCTGTGCTCCGGACAAGGCTTCCTAAGCGCTTCTTCTAAATTGAAAGGGCCTCTGTTCCTTTGGTTAAATGGCCTGAATTTTCCATTCCCCTTGGAATGGTTCTGTCCTGTGTTGGTGTTTGCCACTAGCTCTAACCCGCCATCATCGCTCTTCCGCTTATTCTGATTCCCATTGTTCACAAAGCCTTTTCTTGATTGTTCTTCTTCCCTTGATTGGCTTTCTCATCATCCGAGCCTAGATCCTTGGTGTTATCTGAGTCGGCATACTTTGTTAGGGCCATCATGAGCTCTCCCATATCCTGACACGTGCGCTTGAGCCAGCCGAGCTTCTGTTTCAATGGAACAAAATGACAGTTCTTTTCCAGAATAAGCACCGCTTGAGCCGCCGTGATCTGCTCCGAAGAGTGAATAATGGTCGACACCCGCCGGACCCAATGATGGGCCGACTCATTCTCCTGTTGAACACAATGGTCCAAGTCTACAATGGTCATAGACTGCTTACAGGTTCCCTGGAAATTCTTATTAAATTTCGCTCTCAGCTCCGCCCATGAACTTATCATGTTAGGCGGCAGACCTTTCAGCCATGTGCGAGCCGGACCCTCAAGCATCATGACGAAATATTTTGCACATACTGCCTCACTGACATCCAGCATCTCCATGGCCAGCTCATAACTCTCAACCCACGCTTCAGGGAGTAGATCAGCTGTGTAATTCAGAACCTTTCGACGCCCCTTGAAATCTTTTGGTAGTCGTTCACTTCTCAGAGCCGGAGTTAAACATCGCACCCCTACGTCTTTGGTACTAACTACTCCCATTGAGACGGAAAGCGCCAGCTCTGGACGGGTTGCCGCTATCTCCGCCTCTCGCCTGTTTCTCGCCTGGTCCGCGAGGGCTTGTGCATCTAGAGCCGCCTGCTCGTCCTTAGGTGGTTCACGACATGGATGACTGCTGGAACATGCCGACGACTCATAGCGCCGACTGAAACTTCGACTGGGGAGGGGGTAGAGTGAACCCGGCTCCGGCTGTGAGCATATCTCTCTTGTTGGGACATGGCCATCTGTAAATATCCAATGGCGTTTCGCATGTCCTCCGCAAAGGGTGCTTCATCTGGGATGGGAGTCGTCTCAAGCCGGGTGACTGCCGCCACCATGTTCTTGGCCGGGTTAGAGTAATGACCCGCCGGTGTTGGAAAAGCTCTAGGTGAGGTTTGGTTACGCTGGGGTGGATGAGTTGCTGGGCGTTTCATCGGGCGGCTTTCCGGCGCGCCCGTAACCTGCCCCGCACCAGGGGTATTAAACAGGTTCCTTGCTTCGTAATATTCTGGCAGATGGGATTGATGCCTCCTCCGGTGCACTGCGGCTTCTGACCTTTGTTCCAGCTCTAGATGGAAAGCATCTGCCTTGATACGCTCCGCCTCTTCCTCCATCCGGATCTTCAGCTCAGCCATCCTTTGTCGTTCCTCTGCCATCTGGCCCTTGATCCGTGCCACCTCTAAATTCCGGACTGCTTGATTGTCCGGTGTTACCTCCGTGGCCATGAGAGCTGTAAGCTCGTCCATCAATTCCACTAGAACCTGAGCCGGCGGCGGCGGGCTATCACCCGCTGCGGCGGCTCCTGCAGCTGTGTCACCGGCGGCTGGAGCCGATCCTGCCATGAACACCGCCGCATGAACCGGGGGTCTTGGAGCATCCGACTCAAAGCCTTCTACCTCAGAATAGGTGTCGTAGTAGCCCCCAAGGCCGCCGTTACTGAGCCGATACACTGATTCTGTCTCCCCACTAGAGGACTCATCTTCCGAGCAAACAAGAGTTCCCTGTGACTCGGGCGCTTCCAGGTCCATTCCTTGAGTGAAGCCCACGAGAACGTGCCTTTGACCTGGATGGGCATGGGCAGGCCGCACACCACTCACAGATTGGAGATGCCGAGCCGGCTCGACGATGTTGGTGCAGATGTCCGACCCGGGTGTAGATCCATCAACCCTTCCAATGAAAACCTGGATCCCGCCAAACGGAACCCGGAATCCATACTCCACAGAATCAGCGACAAGCCCCCCGGCCGGTGTCATCGATGTAGAGCCGGCCGCGGCGACTCTTGCTCATCCTTCCAACCACATATCCCTCGAGCCCTGGGAGAGAGCCCTTTGAGAAATCAACACCACCAAGCGCTTGCCCCATGGTGGGCGCTAACTATCGTGGGTTTATCACGGCAGATGTCCGGGTGAACGGACTTGGATTCGAGGCCATCGCTAACGGGGTGGACTCAAAGGGGTTAATCGGGAAGAAGGACACGGATTTACCCAGGTTCGGCCCCTCAAGTCAAGGTAATAGCCTACGTCCTGCTTGTGTTTGTATTGCTTGTGTATCAATTACAAGGAGCTAGAAGCTTGACCTAGTTCTCGATCACCTGTCCTCTAAGTCGCCCCGGGTCTGCCTTTATATAAGAGGTCAGGACCACCGGGTCGTTACAATTGCTAACCGAGTCTTACTGTATGTCCGAGTCTCTCTCTATCTTCTTGTCCAAGATGTCTTTGAGACGGCTTTACACGCCCGGGTCTTCTCTGTCCGGGCCATCATACGGCCCACACCACGAGTCGCCTATCTTCCTGGGCCACCAGTCTTACGGCTCACCCTTGGGCCGGCTCACGAGCCAACAACATGACCCGGAGCCTCCAGGGCGGGTCATTCGCGGGGTTATATCCCCAACAGCTTTCGATGAGGCATCATGACAACGCAAACAATATTGCAAACAAGGAAGAGATCCGGCAAAAAAAGGGCAAACGAAAAAGAAGGCGAATAAAATGGCAAATTGGTGAAGTGGGGGAGAGGAAAACGAGAGGCAAATGGAAAATAATGTAATTGCAAGGAGATGAGATTTGTGATTACAAACCGGGTGGATGAGATTGCTTCCTCCCCGGCAACGGCGCCGGAAATTCCTTTGACGTGGCTTGAGACAGCATCGGTATTTCCCCAAAGATGAAGGGATGATGCAGCATAGCGATGGTAAGTATTTCCCTTAGTTATGAAACCAATTATCAATCCGTAGAGGAAGATCACACACCCACGTAAATAGCACCTGCACACAAACAACAAATACTTGCAACCCGACGCAAAAGAGAGGTCGTCACGCTCTCTATGGTAATAAGATATATTAGGTGATGATAGATAGGAGAGATAGATCTCGCAAGAACACAAAATAAAAGAGTAAGTATGAAGCAATATTTTTTAGGGGTTTTGGTTTTGTAGATCTGAAAACAAAGATTGCAAAAATGTAGATCGAAAAGCAATATGATGGAAAAGTAGACCCGGGGGCGTAGGGTTCGCTAGTGGCTTCTCTCATGAGTATAGTGCTTGGTGGGTGAAAAACTTACTGTTGGGAAATTGATAGAAAATTGAATAGTCATGACGATATCCAAGGCAATGATCATTATATAGGCATCACATCCAAGATAAGTAGACCTACTCCTACCTGCATCTACCACTATTACTCCACACATTGACCGCTATCCAGCATGCAAGTCATGGACAAACGGACTAATGCAATGAGAACAGTGACATGATGTAGACAAGATTTATTCATGTAGGAATAGACCCCATCTTTTTATCCTTAGTGGCACCGATACATGCGTGTCTTGCTGCCCCTTTTGTCACTGGGAAAGAACACCGCAAGATCGAACCCATCACAAAGCACCTCTTCCCATGGCAAGAAAAAATGATCTAGTTGGCCTAACTAAACCAAAGATTCGAAGAAGAAATACGAGGCTATAAGCAATCATGCAAATAAGAGATCAACAAGGACTCAAATAATATTTATGGATAGAAACTGATCATGAACTCAAAATTCATTGGATCCCAACAAACACACCGCAAAAGTTTACATCAAGTAGATCTGCAAGAGACCATTGTATTGAGAATCATAGAGAGAGAGAGGAATCCATCTAGCTACTGCATACGGACCCGTAGATCTATGGTGGACTACTCATTCATCATCAGAGAGGCATCGATGATGAAGATGAACCCCTCTGTGATGGTGTCTAGATTGGATCTCGAGGTTTTGGAACTTGTGGCAGCTGGAATTGTGTTTCGTCAACTCCCCTAGAGTTTTTGAAATATTTGGGAGTTTATAGGCGTCATAGGCGGTGAAGAGGGGACCACAGGAGGGCACCACCCACCAGGGCACAGGCAGGCCCCCCTATTGCGGCCTGGTGGGTTGTGGCCTCCTTGGCCCACTCCCTGGCACTTCTTTGGTCCATTGGCTGTCTTCTGGTCCAGAAAAATCTCCGAAAAGTTTCAACGCGATTGGACTCCGTTTGATATTGATTTTTTGTGAAGTAAAAAACAAGCAAAAACACCAACTAGCACTTTGGCACTATGTCAATAGGTTAGTCCCAAAAAATGATATAAAGTGGCAATAAAATGATGGTAAAACATCCAAGAATGATAATATAACAGCAAGGAACAAGCAAAAATTGTAGATACATTGGAGACGTATCACCTTTCTATTCCCGACTTTTGCTATGTGTATGAGGCACAATGTCACTCACTCAAGTGATCCAAGATGATCAAGTATGATATATGCAAAATTGGCGATGCTATTGCTCTTTTTCTCTTTCTTAAAATCTTTGCTTCTCTTTCTTTTGGAAATGATAAGATGTATGGTCACTGTGCGGGACGTGCACACCAAGATAACAATTATGAATGTGGGTACTATTGTAACACAAAATGTGGTACTATGGTATGGGCATGCAATATAAGTTGTATAGAGTATGTATCACTAAGGTGCATGATTTGTTGGAAATATGCCCTAGAGACAATAATAAATTAGTTATTATCATATTTCATTTTTCATCATAATCGTTTATTATCCATGCTAGAATTGTATTGATCGGAAACTCTGTTACATGTGTGGATACGTAGGCAACACCATGTCCCTAGTATGTCTCTAATAGACTAGCTCGTTGATCAAAGATGGTTAAGGTTTCCTAGCCATGGACATGAGATGTCATTTTATAACGGGATCAAATCATTAGGAGAATTATGTGATCGACAAGACCCAAACTATAAATGTAGCATATGATCATGTCAGTTTATTGCTACAATTTTCTGCATGTCAAGTATCTGTTCCTATGACCATCAGGTCATGCAACTCACTGACACCGGAGGAGTACCTTATGTGTATCAAATATCGCAACGTAACTGGGTGACTATAAAGGTGCTCGATAGGTATCTCCGAAGGTGTCTGTTGAGTGGGCATGGATCAAGACTGTGATTTGTTACTCCGTGTGACGGAGAGGTATCTCAGGGCCCACTCGGTAATACAACATCACAACAAGCCTTGCAAGCAATGTGACTAAAGTGTTAGCCACGGGATCTTGTATTACGGAATGAGTAAAGAGACTTATCAGTAATGAGATTGAACTAGGTGTAGAGATACCGATGATCGAATCTCGGGCAAGTAACATACCGACGAACAACGGGAACAGCATACGGGATTAACTGAATCCTTGACATAGAGGTTCACTCGATAAAGATCTTCGTAAAATATGTAGGAACCAATATGGGCATCCAGGTCCCGCTATTGGTTATTGACCGTAGAGGTGTCTCGGTCATGTCTACATAGTTCTTGAACCCGCAGGGTCTGCATACTTAAGGTTCGATGACGTTTTGATAGTATTGAGTTATGTATATTGGTGACCAAAGGTTGTTTGGAGTCCCGAATGAGATCCTGGATGTCACAAGGAGCTTTAGAATGGTCTGGATGTAAATATTGATATATAGGAAGTCCTGTTTTGGTCACCAGAAAAGTTTCAGGTACTTCGATAGTGTACCGGGAGTGCCGGGAGGGTACCGGGGACCATCGGGGTGTGTCTCGACCCAAAGGACCTCATGGGCTTTGGGAGGAGTCAAACCAGCCCCTAGTTGGCTGGCCGAACCCCTCACTAAGAGCATCTCCAGCCGTTGGGCCCCCCAGGGGCCTATTTTAGCGCCGCCTCGGGGCGAACCGGCGCTATAATCGGCCTGGGGGGGCTCGGCCTCCCAGTCGCGCCCCCGGGGGTTCGGCCCAGAGTCTTTAAATTTTGAACATTTCCGTTTCCCGCGGGTTCGGCATGCCCACAGTTCGGCCGGCGATCATTCCATCGGCGCCATCATGCCATCGGCCGGCGATCGATCGCCACAGGTTCGGCGAAACGAGCCAAATAGTCGGGCGTACAAAAAAAGCCAACAGTCTGGCGTACAAAAAAAAGCCAATAGTCCGATCCCCTCTCAAGCGGCCTGCTCGGCGTCGTCTGCCGGGGTTGTCGGCGTAGCGGTCGGCGTGGGCGAGGTCGGCGTATCAGGCACTTCCAACCTCGGAGACGCGGGCGGAGGGCTCGGTGGCAGTGTCGGCAGTGCGGGCACTGCGAGCGGCTGCATCGGCATGTGGTTGAGGATGAGGTCACGCTCCTCTAGGTACCACGCCTTGACCAGCGGGTCCATGTCCGCTGTGACGCCTACCACGAGGAACACCAAGTCGGTATGGCGCTTCTTCGCGGCGACATTGGTCCTGAGGAGGTCGAGCTTTGCGTCCTGTTTCGTCAACAGCGCCGTCCACCTCGCCTCCGTCTTCTCCTCTCTCAAGGCAGAGTGGGTCTTTGCATCGACAATGCATTGCTCGATCGACGCCTGCAGGCGCTCGGCCGCTGGCGAGTCGTTCCTGGCCTTCTTCGCCTTCTTGTTCCTGTCTAGTCGCCCTTCCGCCACCCCGGAAACAGGCTCGCGCGGGCTGAGCGAGGCATCCTTGTCGGCGAGCTGATGGCGAACCTCGGCCTCTCACACGACTCGATCTGCGTGAACACATGGAGGAACTTGAAGTAGAAGTCGGCTTCCCGGTGAAACATTTCGAACATCCGCACCATCTACGCCAAAAAAATAATAGGTCAGCGACGAAGGGAGGAAGCATGCCAAGTGTTCGACGAAAGCGTTGGCGAACCATACCTGGTGCTCGATGCTCGCGTCGCTCTCTGGGCGAGCATGGACTGATTCCTGGATGATGTGCCATATGTTGCATGTCGTTTGAATGCCTGCCCAATGGTTGGACATGCCCTTGGTACCGCGGTCCATGTACGTGCCGGTGAACTCTGGGTCGACCAATTTGCGCTCGTCGAAAGCCGCCTTGATCATTTTCCAGTACGTGTCGGTGTTCTGGTTCGCGCCGCTGATCGGGTCCATGCTCACGAGCTTCCATGCTTCGGGGAGGCACACGTCCTCCACCGACGTCTACTTGATGCGGGCGTCGTCCGGCTTGCCGTTGGCCGATCTCGTCTTCCTCTTCTTTTTCCCTTTGCCCTTCGTCGGCGCGGGCACTGGCTCTTCCTCCTCGAGCTCGTCCTTGGGGTTCTCATCCTCCTCCTCCACCGCCTCCTCCTCCTCGGGGTCGACCTCGGCGTTGTCCATGTCTCTGGTGTCCTGGTCGACCTCGACACCAAACCCGGGGCACGAGGCGGCCGCCGTGGAGCTGGTGTTGATTATGTCCTTCATCTTGGCGTTGGCATACTGCGGCACGAGCGTGAAAGGAAGAGGGCCTTGCCGGACGGCTGCGGACGAGATGGAGTACGTCGGCGAGGGCACGTAGCCGTACTAGGCATTGGGGTGGCCGGAGGAGAAGGCGGAGGGCGTGCGTGGAAAGGTACTGTTAGGCTTGAACCCGCCAAGGGCGTCGCCTTTGACATACTCCGGCCAGGGCGTGTACCCCCACCCTGGCGAAGGGATGGTCGGCGAAGGAATGTACGGGTCGCCCAGGGCGATTTAATGGCCGGTGATGTGGGAAAATGGCCCCGCGTGCTGTCTCTCCGAGAAGATCGGGCGGCGACAAGTCACCTCTTGCTCAACCGCAGCCACCGCCGCCTCCGCGTCCCGCGCTTTCTTCATGAGGAGCCTGTTGCGGCGATCGGCGGTCATCGCTTCCCTTCGCTCGATGTCGGCCTTCCACTCGGCGTTCGTCATCCCAGCCGGTCTCGCCATCGGCGCACGGGGCTTGCGGGGCTTGGCAACGGCGGAGCCGGTGGCTTGGCGAGGGGTGGCATACTTCTTTGGTGGCATGGCGGCGAAGGAAGGGAAAATGGAGGGAAATGGAAGAACCGGCAGGCGAAACGGCGGGAGTAGGAGGGAAAAGGAGGGGAAACGGCGGGAAGTAGCACCCGGTGTCGCTGACACCTCGGTCCCACTCGGCTTTTCGCTTCAGCCGGCGCGCCCAAGAGACCCCCAGCGCCCTGGGTTCGGCCTGGGTTCGCCGGCCCCAAAAAAGGCCTCAACCGGCGAAAAACGGGGTCCTGGGACCGTGGCTGGGGGTTTTTTCGCCCGTCGGCGATAAAATCGGCCCCTGGGGGGTCCTTTGGGACCGCGGCTGGAGATGCTCTAAGGCCCATGCGTCTAGGGGTGGGAAAAACACAAAGGAGGAAAGGTGGAAAGGGTTTCCAAGTGGAGAGGAGGAATCCTACTCCTAGTAGGATTGGAGTAGTACTCCTCCACCTCCAATTTTGGCCAAACCTTGAGAGTTTGAGGCTGCCTCCTCCCCTCCCTCCCTCCTATATTTACTAGAGTATTTAGAATGGAGAGCTAACCCTACTTGCCACGTGCTGCCCTCTTCTTCCCTAGATCAGTTTCTCCTCTAGATTAGCTATACGGTGCTTAGGCGAAGCCCTGCAGGATTAGTTCACCACCACCGCCACCATGCCATTGTGCTGCCGGAGAACTCATCTACCTCTCCACTCTCTCTTGCTGGATCAAGAAGGCGAAGATCGTCATCGAGCCGTACGTGTGCTGAACATGGAGGCGCCGTCCGTTCGGCGCTAGATCGGAAGGACCGTGATCAGGATCGAGAGACGATCCATGATTGGATCGCGGGACGGATTGTGATGGGATCGCGGGACGGATGGTGATTGGATCGCGAGATGGATCGTGATGGGATCGTGGGACGCTCGGCAATTTGGATCGCGAAGACGTTTGACTACATCAACCGTGTTTCTTAACGCTTCCGCTTAGCAATCTACAAGGGTATGTAGATTCACTCTCCCTCTCGTAGATGCTCATCACCATGGGTAGATCTTGCGTGTGCGTAGGAACTTTTTTTGTTTCCCATGCAATGTTCCCCAACATAAGTAGCGTAGCCCGACAATTCTCAAAGGCTTGTCTCGATAGGCATGTAACGGGAAAGGCTCGAAGTAACAATGCAAAGTCAAGGGTATGAGTCAAGAGTGTCATCACGGTTACCGGCCTTCCTTACGGTGGGTTGTCAATGAAGAAGTTGTCGACAACGATTTGAGGCGATTATGAGAGGCGATGTTGGTGTAGAACCACTCCTAAGTAGCCGAAAGACCTTAGCAAGTGGGGAGCTCGCTACTCAAAAATCTCAAATGCAAAGGGGTTGTGGAAGAGATGGCGGTGGCAAGGCGGAAAAAAATGGTACAGAAAACAAAAAAAATCTGGCTGAATTTTCAGTTTCGTCAGACTTTCTCGGACGTCCAGCCGGGGTCGATCGTCCGACGGACCTCGGACGTCCGGACGCTGTTGGTCGTCCGACTCCTGCGGATCTCACAGGTTGACCTCGGGCGAAAGAACTCGAAGCAAAAGAAAATTTTCGGGCAAAATTGCGGTGGTTTTGTGGATGAAAATGATGAAGACGATGGGGAGGGAAGGTATGTCCACTTGTCCACAACGAAATCCATGGACCCGAATCAACAAAATCTCCTCAAATCCAAGAAATTTTGGTATGGCTATTTTTGTGAGAATTTTCAAAATTAGGTCAAATCAAAACGAAAATTGGCTAGAAATTGGAGGGATAGACTCCAAAGTGTGAACCAACCTGGCTCTAATACCAAGATGATACGGGGCAAACCCGTGAGGGCCAATCTTTTCACACTTGGAGGGCAAAGAGAGGAAATCAAGAGGGAAAAACGAAGAACACTCAAGAACGATCCTCAAATCACACATCCACTAGAACCATAGATCACAAGGCATACACGAACCGAATTCAACAAACGGATACAAGTAACGGTAGTCTTCCCACTCCAGAGGAGGGGCCTTGATATCCCGTGGAATCTTCCCTACAAGAGGGGCCTTGGCATCCACTTGGATCTTCTCACATAGAGTTCAACTCCATGGGAGGAGGTAAGTAGATGGAGCTATGTTCAACAAATCTGAATGCTAAACATAAGCTAATATAACCCTAGCTTGAGGTGGAGGAGGATTATTTATAGTCTAAGGCGAAGTAGAGGGGTACATGGGCTGAAACTCGAGTGTCTGTGTGCAGACACGGTCCGAACGTCCTGAAGTTGTTGGACGTCCGATGGTTCATGGCGGTCTGGACATCCGGAGTCGGCCGGTCATCCGAGGATTCTGCTCGTGTGTGGAGTCACCGGATTTCCAGAGCGGTCGGACGTCCGGAGGTCTTCGGATTTTTGGCAAGTCGGTACTGGTATCATGGCACCGGATTTCTGGAGGGGCTCGAACGTCTAGACGTTGGGACTTGTCCGACGTCCGGACGATGTCGGTCGCCCGGCCGTTGTGGTGTCCTGTGGATCGTGTGGCTGACGATGTGTTCCAGGCATCGGACGTCTGAGGTGGTCCGGACGTCCAGAGGGCTGTAGCTTGTATGCGGTTCCTCCCTGGTCGTTCTGAGCTTGGCATCCTCGATGTCCTTCATAGCTATTCCACGGCCTTCTCCCGAGTACCTGAGTATGCAAAGCATTTCCGCTTGTGGTAGAAACCATGTCTCGAGTGGATCAAACGAGGGTTTAGCAAGGAAAGATGTCACCTTGGATTGATGGCGCGTGCACGGACTCTCGTCATGGGACCACTTGGAGCTTGGGGTGTTGGTGATGGGTCCATGAGGATGACCATGGTATGCTCCACATCATCCTTTCTATAAAACGTATGATGGACTGACAGAAACACTCTGTACTTTATCAGTAATAGGTATACATTGTCGATGTTTTTTAGCTAATTGCCCATGGCTAATTGTCCCCCCCCCCCCACTAAATCACAGAGAGCCCAACTAAACTCATCTATTTCATGGCCGTTGTAGCCCACCTCTGAGAGACAAACCGACATACAGTCAAGGGGAGCAACTAGTTAGCGAGCACTCCCTCATAAGCGTTTTGGCGATCACTCCCACGCGCCGCCACTTGGCATGTTTCCGGTCGCTGACACGTGTCATGTTGTGAGCATTCCCATCAGCTTTTGTTTTTGTTTATTTTTTTGTACGCATTTTCATCGCCCTTTCATAGCTTTTGCCAAAAAAATGTGTTTTCTGTTTTTTGACGCGAAAAAACGTGTTTTCTGTTGTTGCTTTTTTGCGAGAGGCACGGTTTTGCTTCCACGAGAGGCACGGTTTTGCCTTCGCGAGAGGCACGGTTAACTCACAGAGACCGTACCTCTCGGAAAGGAAAAAAACGCGTTTTCTATTTTATTTTATCTTCGAGAGGCAAAGCTTTACTTTCGTGAAAGGCACGATTTTGCATTCGCGAGTGGCACGGCCGTACCTCTCGAAAAGGGAAAAAACTTATTTTCTACTCTCTTTTTTTCGCAAGAGGCACGGTTTTGCTTCCGCGAGAGGCGCGCTCGAAAAGGCAAAAAAACATGTTTTCTGCTCTCTCTCTCTCTCTCTTCGCGAGAGGCACGGTTTTGCTTGTGCAAGAGGCACGATTTTGCCTTTGCGAGAGGCACGACCCAAAAAGGAAAAAAAAACGTGTTTTCTGTTTTTTTCTATCGCGTGAGGCATGATTTTTTTATCCGGTTTTTTTCGATCATTTTTTCGTGATTTTTTTTTACAAAACCTAACAACATGGGATCTAGTTTTGAAGACCTCGGCACGAAAAAGCCAACGATGAAAACGGTTCGAGATTTGGACGCATGGTTCAGAAGATAAAACGTTTTGAAAATACGGATCTACGAAAAAAGAGAAAACTCTCATGTGACGACAAGTGTCACGCATGCAGTATGCCACTTGTCACAACCTGGTGAGGTGGGAATAATCATTGAAAGATGTACTCGTTAACTACTGATTTGGACAATCAAGTCATATCGGCGAGTAACAATCTTTAGCTCGAAAGAAAGAGTGGCAAAGACTTCATGTCAGATTCCGTCAGAAAAAACAATCAAGGTCGGTTCCGTCTCTTTCTTCTGGGTCGTATGGTCTATGGAATTTCTGAATCCCGCACCTTTTAATCTAGTACTTCAATCTATTTCCTTCGTTTCTAAATATATGTTTTTTAGAGATTTCAATATAGTCTGAACCCCATACCTTTTAATCTAGTACTTCAATCTATTTCCTTCGTTTCTAAATATTTTTTTTTAGAGATTTCAATATAGGAAAAGCTTACACTCAACCGACTGATTGCGAGGGAGCGTTCGCCGGCTCCGTGTCCGTTCGATCGACTGTTGATCAGATCGAGAGAGCAACCTGCTCCGTGTCCGCGTTTTCTGCAACTATCCTCTTTCGCATTCCCTAGACCGTAACAAGCGGTTAGTTGCAAATCTGTACATACTCTCATGCAGCACATTCTTTCTGCCTTTACTTCCCTCTCTCTCATCTCCATGTCTTTCTCTCGCACGAACCGCTGCACGAAGCCTCCATGGCCACCGCGGAGCACCAATGTGGCCTCTCGAGCATTGCTGCCCTTAAGCCACTCCATCCGTGGGCTGCCTCCTCACCGCAAAAAGTGTTATAAAACATCACCTTTGTTCCAAAATATTTTCACAACATAGCCTTTGTTACAAAAAAAATATACAGCAAGTCCTCTGTTGCAAAAAATACTTGTTGCAAAAAATATTTTATAACAAAGCCTTTGTTACAAAAACAAATTTGCAGCAAGACCTTTGTTGCAATGATGGAGACATCAATTGACAGCACGATTCGCTAGATCTGTTGGCTCGCAACCGGGCCGATCTTTTAAATAGATCGGACGGTGAACGCGTAGCACGACTCTTTCAATATAAATTACATTTAAAACAAAATGAGGTAATGTACATTCTAAAATATGTCTATATACATATGTATGTAGGTTATATGAGCATGCTTATTTCTTGGACGTGCCTCCACGCTGCAAAATCCCCCCTCCGCTTACGCGCGCGTTAGAATCTTGGCTTCGTACTTGCTTCTCGTGCTTCGCAGCTTAGAAGCATCAACAATCACTATACGGCATCCGACAACATCATCGAGTAGGACATATGCGGGTGCCAGCACAATTAGCCGCATACCGGCTGTATCGTCCATAGTCTGTGTTAAAAGAAATATAGATTCAAATGGTAAATTATATAATTCACTCAAATTTTGAAGAGAAATTAATTAAGCTAACTTTTTTTGCGGGGATTAATTAAGCTAACTAATAGAAAATAATATTAAATCTTATCTCTATACCTAATCTTTACCTACTTCTTTTACTAATAAAGGAAGGAGTGCTCCTGCCCGTCGGTTATCCAAACTGTCTCTAATGTTACAAAATATTACCCACCAATGTCATTTATAAGTGATTAAAGAAACATTTCGGACAGAGAAATCTCGGCCTGGCTGGCCAATGCAGTAAAAACCGCCTATACTGCCCTTTGCGTGCTAGGAACGACACAATACGCCTGTTTAGGCCGGCCCATGTATGGGCGACCTGGTTAAAAAAATTGTTTTTTCCTTTCCTTCCTTGTTTTCTTCTCCTTTAAATAAGTTTCTAAAATTCAAAATTTGGAATTTGGAATAAAAAAATAATAATTCATAAATTTTGTGGATTCACAAAATGTTTTCGGTTTTACAAACGTTGTTCGCATATTCAAATAGATTCGCAAATTTCAATACAAAGTTCAGGAAATAAAAAAACATTCATGATTTTTTATACATAAACAAATTTTCATGAATTGACAATATCCTAGAAATTCAAAAACTTTTTATAAATTAAAAATTATTTTATTGATTCATAAAATATTCGCTGATTCAGAAAAGATCATGCGTTTTCAAATTTTCATCAATTTTGAAAATTGTTCCACCAATTTCGAAATTTTTTTGAATTATAGAAATATTCGCCCATTGAAATGCAAATAGTATAAAATGATCATGAATTCAAACAAATCATGATTTTAGTAAAAATTTATGAATTTGAAATATGTTTATTATTTGAAATATGTTCACGAGTTTAAAAAATGTTCATGATTTCACAAAAATGAGAGTAGTAGTGTACATCGAGTATGCAGTAAAAATGTTGTCATTGCTAATGAAGAATATGAGTTTTTTTGTCCCGGTGCAGGGCACGAGCCATTTTGCT
Organism: Hordeum marinum; assembly: GCA_022496015.1. Taxonomy (NCBI): domain Eukaryota; kingdom Viridiplantae; phylum Streptophyta; class Magnoliopsida; order Poales; family Poaceae; genus Hordeum; species Hordeum marinum. The sequence goes on from CM039678.1 coordinate 29,214,190, forward strand.
ATTCTATTAATAAAGAGTCTATTGCTTCTGCCCGTCAGACATAAGATTGCCCTTGAACTTGGCTCAAATTACCCACCTGTAACTAAAAAAAAGGAAGCATTTTTTTCTGCACGAAGATGACCATCCCCTTGGTTCATTTATTATATTCAACCCCATGAGCAGCCAAGTGGTTTTACACGGGAGACCCCTCTTCTACCCCCCTTTTTTCTCCCTTTTCACTGTAAATTCATGTGTGCATAGGATAGTGTTGTCTCGCGCAAGCATTATTTATCAGATGGCCTGCATGCACAACGTTAGGATTTACGGCCCAGTTACTCTTTGTTTAATCTTTTTTATTGTTGTTTGGCAGATTCAAATGCTTTTTTGAATATTCATATATTTCAGTCCATAACTCCAAATATAATATGTTATATATGAAAATGTTGCAGAAAATATGTACACTTTACATATGCTATTATCTTACATGTTGATCATTTAATAAAAACTAAATTTGAGATACAAACCTAATCAATATCTTCTTTACATGTGATATTTTTAAAATTCGTATTTTATATGTTTTCTACCCTTGCCGCGAAAAAAATTATATGTTTTCTATCCAATTTAGATTGAGTAGATACGATAGTTTGATGCTTTCAGAAATAAAAACTTTATTGAAACCATACAGCATGCTGATTCTTACCAGCTACCATATGCTAAAAGTAATAATAGGTACATAAGAATCCTCTCTATTTTTGCACAATGCACAATAATCAAGTCCTTTACCATGGTGTACACAAAACTGTTATTACGAGCTTTATGTAGACCAGTGGCTTAACACTGATTTCCATCCTATTTGCAATTGTGCCCATAAAGTTTTTTTTTAAGAATAATGATGTTGATATGCCGCCTTAAATGTTTGGCATTTATGTCTTACAAATGGATTGTTGTCGTGAAGTTGTCTAATATGTTTGCAACAAAATTAAATTTTCACTTGGATTACAGCTATAAACAAATACATCGGCAAGAACAAATAATCTTGTGCGCATGCTATCATTAAGTACTAACATGTACGTTGTTATTTTCATCCTAATGCAATATATATTGGCCATCACTGAGGAGGAACGACAATAAAGATGTAAAGAGATAGCGGCAACTAGGTAGACATTTCCACTGTCCAACTGACTGAAAACACTTTGAGTACACTTCAAAATTCTCCCACCTTTATGTTTTTGATAATACTACACCTACAAAACGTTCTACGAATCTTTGCATAACCTTCTAAACAAAATCTTCTCTTTCCCCTGATTTTCCGTGGGGTGCCCCCCTTGACCCCCACTTTTAATCCCGATCATCCACATCATCAACCCTGTAAAATATATGCGTAGTTTTTCGTATGTCGAGCATTACTCTTATGTTTTTGTGAAACACAAGTTATCATATTGTTTGCGTTTGGTACCGTGATTTTTTAAGCATTTTGGTGATGTTGTTGGTGTGTGTATGAGGGATGATTTTGTCTCCTATTCGAACGCATAGCATGTTTGCGAGTAATAATAAAGGGGTTATCGCTTCTTGCGATATGTCATAAAAATTGTCCTTCAAGTTGTAAAATATTACTCACCATGCCACCTATAAGTAATAAAAAAACGTTTCACACAGGGCAATCCTTCGCGTGGCCGGCCCATGCAGTAGGTACCTTCTATATTTCGCTCTGCATGTCTGGGCGGCCTATTTTTTCATTTTCTATTTATTTTTTTATTTTTATTATTTGGGTTTTCATGTTTTTAATTTATATAATTTGGTACTTAAAAAGTTTCGAAAACTAAATCAATAATAATTTTCAAATACAATGTTTAATAGATCATAGAATGTTTGTGGATTCAAAAAAATGTTCTTAATTTTACAAAAAATATTTTCTTATTCAAAAACTATTTGATATTTTGAAGAAAAAATTCAGGAAACTAAAAAAAGGTCATGATTTTTCTAAATGATAATGAAATTGAAAAAAAAAATCGTCAATCCATAAATGTCTATGAATGAAAAAATATCCCAAAAATTCAGTATCTTTTCACGACTTACAAAATATTTCATTCTGTCATAAAAAAATTGCTAATTCAAAATTATCATGCATTTAAAAAACTATTTATTAAATTAATTAAATGTTCGTGAATTTAAAAATTGTTCCGCCAATTTCCAAAATAATCTTCGTCCATTCTTGAATGTTCGCTAATTCAAGAAAATTGTTAAAAAGTATTCAAAAAATAATATTTGTAAATAGTGTAAAATGTTCATGAAATCAAGAAAAGTTCTCAATTTTAGAAAATGATGAAAATTTCTAAAAGTGTTCATGAATTTGGAAAATGTTCACGATTTCATATATAATCACGAGTTTAAAAAAACATTAATTATTTCATGAAATTGAGAGTGATAATGTATGTCGATGATGCAGTAAAATATGATCATGGCCATTGTAGATTATGAATTTGTTTTCTCCAGTTTCAACGTATGGGCCCTTTTGCTAGTCTTTACCTAATAATAAAAGCAAGGACAGATCCAGGTCGTATGTCGTTGGCATTTTTTCAGAGAAGTCCTTGCCTTTTCCAGTAATTAACCAAAAGTTTCTCTTTAAGTCACAAATGAACCGAACCATTTTTTGTATCTCTAGAAAATCCCCTGATGTTTTAGGTAATCAACAGGCCGTCCACATTTAAGTCAGTCGATTGTTTTCTTTCTATCAGAAAACCTCCTGACTTTTCGGTTAATCAATTCATAGTTTATATAAAATAAAATTATCCATATATTTAAACTGTAACTTCGATTTTAACATGTTATGTATGAAATTTGATAAAAAAATGTATAGAATCTAAACATTATGTTATTTTTAGATGTTAAATATTTATAAAATATTATTTTTGATGCAAACTTAATCAATAATTGCAAATAAACACCCATTAAAACTAGATTGGGAGGAAAAGAAACATCGATAACCACACATGTACACCTCCGAAAAACGTCGTGAGAAAAAACATATTTCTCATCTTATACCGGGGGTGGCGGCTGGGCCGCCGAGGACGATCTGAAGGGGTTGTAGGGTGGTGCACAAGGAACAACCGGCTGCAGGGCTAGGATGGCACAATAAATTTGTACAACTAATAGGAGTAACTTTGCACTGTTGCAGATTTGAATTCTAATCTATGAAGAATATTTGCATATCATTTTTATCGATTTGCTACTCTTAGCATAATTTCTTGGATGCTGCTTTTTATAGAATAATAGTAATCTTACCATTAAGCAGTCCAAGAACAACTATGCATTTTTGAATCAAAATTCTCTTAGCACTATTCATGGAGTCATTGTTTTCGAACCTTCGGTACTTGAAACCGTATAACTATGCTCCATCGTTCTAGTAAGCTTGACAATTAACATGTCTTCGTATCTTACATTCTTAAGAAGTTGGTCCCAATTCTTTCTACATGCAGAATTTCCACATCATCTTACATGCCACATCATCCGGAATGTCCACGTCAGCATTGCCTCCAGGTTTCTTCAACTCCTTTGGCTCCTGACCTCCTAGAACGCAGCCGCCTGTTGGCAATAAGCCATGTCCATGATGGTGATGACCGGCGCGTGCGCGTCCAGGCCGAGTCCGTGGCGAGCGTGGACGTATTCATGTACTGATCGAGTGCGGACGCTGGTGCGCGCCCATGTCCGTAGGAGTGGCGAGTGATCCCAACGTGCGTGCGTGGGCACCAGAGGTTGATCGTGTGGGAGCTACGTCCAGTTAGCTACAGAACCAGTAGTAGTTAGTGGCCGGGTATGATGCATGCATGCATGAGTTAGTTGGATCGTGCGTGGTGGTAGTGGCCAGACTAGGTGGCTGGGTGAGTGTGTGCGTGCGTGCCTGGTGGCCACGACGTGGTTGCTAATCTGGGTATAAAAGGATCCTTCCATGTACTGATTGAGGTGTCGGTGTTTGTTATCGTGCTCCGATGTGTTGTCGAGCGACAGGGTGAGCCGTGTCAAATGTGAAGGGCTTAAGGGAGATGTAGTCTTCGTCGGGACTATGGTATGCGTCCGGTCGATGTGAGAGTTTTTTCGGATTTGTGCCGCGTGTGTGCGTGTATATCTCATGTGTGTGTTCGAATCGTTGTAAGAAATAAAGCCAACATACAGACTGTTCATCGGTCGGTCGGGACGTTCGTCGCTGAAAAAATCCTGGTGTCTTCTTTGTCTATCTTTGTCGGGCGTTTGGATGTCCAGTGGGTTTGTCCCAACACCGCCATCGCCTGTTCCCCTTCACTTTCAGTTCCCACGGTCAGTGTTGCCTCCACCTTTCTTCACCTCCTTTGGCTCCTCACCTCCTAGAAAATAGCCGTCATCGCCTGTTCCACCTTCAGTTTCAGTCCTTTAATACCAAACCAGTTCGGCTTCCGCTGCTCCATCTGCTTGCTTCACCTGTCAAATCTGCCATCAATGTGAGACGCTACCTGCCCCGCTCTCCAGTCCACGCCAAATCGAGGCGCCATGCCTGCTCCGCAGGCCGGCACCGCCGGTTGCCGAACTGCACTCCTTGGGCGGAGACGAAGGGGTCTCGACCAACGCTAGATGTGGTCTGCCGCTTTGGAACATCGTGGGGGAAGGATGGTGTCCGCCGCCGCCGACCATGCCCTCAGAGGCACACTGTTGGGGATCAGGAGGTATTCTTCAGGCTCTTTCTCCCTCACCTTCTTTCTCTCATTGCTACCTCTGTTTTTTAGTGTGTGAGTGCGTGTGTTTCTATTTATTTTCTCATATTTTATTCGATTCACGCTCCTGTTGTTCAGTTTCATTATCCTCCATTTTTTCATGTTGCCATTGGATTGAAGTCAACCCATATGCACATAGGTAATGGGGTCGCTTGACATGGCTGTGTAACATATGTTCGTTTGTTTATTAAAATACGTAAAGACACCTCCTCAATTTAATATTAGATTGTCATTGGAGATTTCCCAGAATACAGTATATTGTATACACTGAAGGTATGACCATCTGAACTATATAATACGTATAGCAGTGGTATCTTATGTACAATTTCTCGACCCCAGCTCAGTTATCCTTTGGGATCTTTGAGCTACCAACTGGAATCATTTTTAGAGTTCAGAAGAAAGATGAGAAGGATTGATGGATGTATGTCCTCTACAAAGGCAGGTGTGAGATTTGGTTGTATCTTCAGACATGCATTTGTGGTTAGATTAACTGAATTGAACTGTTCGTTTCAAGGTTGTTTGACAGAATACTACCTGGCATTTCATCAGTTAATTAAAGCTATGCTCTGACATCTATGTAGTCCCTTCTTATTTACATTGCATAATCATTTGTGTGCTTTGTTATCCCTTCTGATTATTTGTTTCCTCTCACTGTTCTTTGTGTCAGAGCTAACAACAGTCATCTGTTGGTGACACCACACACCACTTGTGGATGCTACGTTTTCTCCCTCACGCATTACATCAATGGTTTGCCCGCCTGATTGCAAAAGAGTTATTTGCTCTCTAATGACTTCCTGTTCTACAAATTTATTTTTGTTAGCTACTCATGCTATACACATGAATGCACTACCCTTTTTTGTGGGTACTTTTACTAATTTATGTACTGTGCTCTCCATTTTATTTGAAAACATATGTTGATTAAAGATTGCCAGATTGTCTGATGATGCGTCACAAAATGTTCTTCTGCCTACAGAATTTGTACGTGAACCTAAAGGAGGTAATTACGTTTATATGTTTTTTAATATTTAGAATATTTTGTTGACTATCTGTCACTATTTTTAGTTGCTCTATCCAATTCAATTTCTGCAATAATTAGTCAAGTTAATTCCATCAATCACATTCCACCAACTAGATCATGCAATTGTGCAAGCATATTTTTTGAAATGGGTCTTTTTTTTTTTACTGATAGTAACTTCGGTATAGCACTAGTCGCAGCAGTGTTATGCTATATAAGAAACAAGAAGACACGGTAGCCAAAGGAAGTTTGGTTTCAGGTGCCAATTAGTACTTACTGATAACATATTTCATTGTTTTGTATGGCATCGATCTGATATTTTTTGCAGCATTTAGACTGAATTGGAGATGGTGAACAAAGTTACATACTAAAGTATTTTTGATATTTTAAGGACCTGAAGTTTGCAAGCTGCCGACTGACTTCTGCAAATGTGAGAATGGCGAGATGTTATGTTATGAAACCTTTAGCCTAACCTGAAGTATGAGCATAAAAGATTAATTTTTATTAGTCACTGTTTTTAGACGTTTTGAAAATTATTATGAATGTTTGAAACACCATTTTTTGGGATATATTGGGGTTTTAGATAGTTTACCACATATGACATGCGGTGTTTGAAGCACCATTTGATACACTGATCATTAATGCATGGCTCTACTACGTTAAAACATGGTTTGCTACCACATCTATATAATATAGTCTATATTTTTGTCTTGCAATTGCTCTAAGTTTCCGCAGCAACGCGCGGGGTATCTTCTAGTTTCCAAAGATGTCAAGGACCTTCATATCTTCTCACTATATATAGGGCTACTTATAAGATCACAATAACACCCATATCAAGTGTTCACCAAAAACATTTTTGTATATATACGTGTATTGGTTATTATTAAGGGCCCCAAAATTTAGTTTTTGCTCGGGCCCCTAAAATCTCAAGACTGGCCCTGCTAACGTGAGATGCAGAAATGGAGGAAACCAGGTGAGGCATGGACAGTGGCGGCGCCAGGGATCTTCCTTGGACTTCCACGGAATACCAAAGAATTTTTAATCTGTTGGTATACTATTGCTAGCTTGATGCATATTTGCTGTCATATTCCATTGCGTTATACAAATGAATACCTATGAATACCAAGAAGAAAATTCCTGGGGCCGCCACCGAGCATGGAGTAAGGTCAATGCAGATGGTGTGCTATAAAAGAAAGGAAGGATCAGGAGGCGGATGATCTGTTCTTTGAGAAAACCATGGCGACTTCTTAGTAGGTTCATGCCAAAAAAAAACATGTCACTTCTGATTGAGAGATGATAGAGCTATTGGCTTGCCGGAGAGACATTGTCCTAGCTCAAGAATTAAACATCCAGAAGGTGATTGTTGACACGGAATCTCAAGTGGTGGTGATAAAGATTTTGAGTAAAAAAGGGTATTTCTACTAATGGCAAATAGTGGAAGACATTAAGCTGCTACTTGGGTCATTTCAATAGTTTATGGTTGCTTGGGTGCGAAGATCGACGAACAAGGTCGCACATGTTTCTCTTGAGTGTAATTAGCTTGGAGAATTAAGCCAAGAGAGCTATAAACATTGAATAAATAGGCAACGTGTCCCTAAAAAGAAATAAATAGAAAAAGACTACCACATTACTGGCTAGGTAAAAAAAGTACCTAGTTTACGAAAAACTAGAGGAAATTACACAAATACACAACTTTTGGGGCTAAGGTAACACAAAACCACAACTCTAGGGGGATTTTAATAACACAAATCTGACGACCGGACCTACTAGTCATACACACAAAGCAGTGAAGAGTTGACTTTAGCCTGAGCTCACACAGGAGCCAAGCTGACTGTATGAGCTGGAGCCGAGCCGACCTGCCTACATCACTCCACGAGCAGAACTTATCAACGCAGCCCACTCTGGTCTCCCCGATGCAGTCCTCCACTGACCTAGAAAAAGCGGCGTCGGCGGCGAAGCTTCGCATCGGCGGTGAGGTGGCTGTTGCACCGGATGCGGAGACGATGTTCGTGTGGTGTTGGATACCTCTCCATTCCCCCAAAGTAAGCTTGTTATTGAGGCCTCCTTGTTATTCCTTCGGACTAGCAGGCTAGGAAAAATATTATCCTTCTAATCAGTGTAAAAATATTATCCTTTGAGAGTTTGGTTCGATTCGAAGAGAAAAGATGAAGATCAAGAAATGAGCTTATATATGTGCTTTACTGATGTTTACCAATTCAGATCAGCTTTAAAGAATCTCCACGTTATTCAAAGCAGGGACTACATGTATGAGAGGAATGATAAAGGGAGTGTCACTGTTTGCTGTCCAAAAGACCATTGCAATCTCTACATGTGTGCTTCCATTATAAAAGGAGAGTCGACCTTTTGCATTAGGGGGTTGAATCCCACTCACACATGTGGCATAACACAAGAAACATCTAGAGTGAACAACAAGTGGGTTAGTGAAAATTATGAGGAAACATTCAGAAGTGATTCAGCGATGAAGGTGAGTTCATTGAGAGACAAAGTTATGAGAGACCATGGTGCTGATGTTTCGAAGATGATGGCATACAGAGAAAAGTGGAGAGCAGCCGATGTTATCTTAGGGAATCATGAAAAGCAAGATGTGAGAATAAGAGATTATCTGCAGACTGTGATGGACAATAACCCTGGCAGCAGATGTATCGTCCAAACTGTACATCAACCATCTCCAGCAACTAATCCTAGATTCCATAGACTATTCTATTGTCTTGGTGGCACAAAAAAGGTTTCAAACTTGGATGTAGGCCTTTCATAGGCGTAGATGGGTGCTTTGTAAAATTGTCAAATGGTGCTCAAGTATTAGCTGCTACAGGCAGAGATGGCAACAACAATTTATTTCCAATAGCCTTTGGAATTGTAGGAGTAGAAGACAAACCAAATTGGTGTTGGTTCCTAGAACAATTGAAGAATGCAATTGGTGCCGAATCAAAGACACATGGGCCATGGACATTCATGTCTTACAGGCAGAAGGGTCTAGTGCCAGCTGTCGCGAGAGTTTTTCCTACGTCCGGACATAGGTTTGGTCTGAGGCATATCTACGCAAATTTCCAAAGTGCAAGGTTCAAGGGTGATGTTCTCAAGACTTGTCTAAACAATGTTGCTTATGCATATTGCAAGTCTGACTATGATGTAGCCATGAGTAACCTAAAGGCCGAGTGTGAGAAAGCATGGGAATGGATCAACAAGATTCCAACCAAACATTGTGCTAGACATGCCATAGACACAAATTGCAAGACTGGTTTGGTTATGAACAATCTAAGTGAAGTCTTCAACAACTACATTTTAGACGTGAGAGATAAACCAGTTCAAACCATGGTTGACCAAATTAGGACAAAGGCCATGGCTAGAATCTGTGGCAAGAATGAAGGTGCAACAAAGGTTACATGGGAGATAACTCCTACTTATGCAGAGAAGTTAGAGCTTGATCATAAGAGAGCATCTAGGTATTGTAGGACAATCATGGCAGGAAGGGGTAGGCAAGTGAGTTGTGGGAAGTTTAGATGCAATGACTTGTGGATGCCGAAAGTGGGATCTAACTGGACTGCCGTGCAAACATGGAATCGCATGTATCTACAAGAGTAAACAACACCCTGAAGATTTTGTGTCCGAGTACTTCAAATTGCCAATGTACAAATTAGCATAAAGTCACATGATCTTCCCTGTGCCTGGCTCTCATGATTGGACCAAGACTACATAACCTGACATTGATCCGCCCGTGTTCACAAAGCATCCAGGAAGGCCCAAAAAGAATAGAAATAAAGGGGTTAATGAACCACAAGGTGCAAGTGGTAAAGCTAGGATGACAACAATTACTTGCTCTAATTGTAAGCTACAAGGACATAGATTCCCCAGTTGTTCTAAGCCTTTGAGGGCTGATCTACATATTAGAAAAAACAAACACAAGGTAACAATACATATTGCTATAATCTTCATTATTGCTAACATTAACCAACAATTTGCTTTTGGGAAACAGAGCTACAGATCTTTTCCAGGGGAAGCCTCGTCGTCTACTCCACCTTCAAGAGTCCCTCCTCCTCCACCACCAAAAGCACCAGCAGCTAAGAGAACCAAAACTGCTGCTGCTCCATCACGCCCGCCAGCCAAGAGAACCAAAACTGTTGCAGCTCCACCACCGCCTGCAGCTACTCCACGCACCCTTCCTCGATCATTAGGACAAGAACAGCAACAACAAGGGACCTCGTAGTTGCTTCGGCCAGGCAAGAGATGCCTAGTGTGAGGGGGGGGGGGGGGGGAGGCTAGAAAAAATGATGACCTACTTTACAGCTAGTGGTAACAAGTGATCAATGTCGATGAATCATTAGGTGTATCCTCCTGCCAACAAAACTTGTCCTAAATTTTGTTGAACTATTAGGTGTATTTTAGCTAGAGAACTTGTCCTAAATTGTGTTGAACTATTAGGTGTATTTTGGCTAGAGAACTTGTCCTAACTTGTGTTGAACTGTTTGGTGTATTTTGGCTAGAAAACTTGTCCAGATTGCTCATTTCCCAGATTTCCCAGATTGCTCATGTGTTGGGCTAAATTGCCTGAAAAGTTCCCAGATTGCTCATTTAAGATGTTTCGAATTACTGCGATTTTTTAGAATTTTTTGAAAACTTTTAATTTTGAAAGAAAATTTGACCGAATCTTACAAAAACTGTCCAAATTCAAAAATGGTGGGCTAAATTGTCCGAAAATTTCCCAGATTTATCATTTAAGACTTTTGAGATTTTTTATTATTCTAATTTTATAAACTAGCTGAGGTCGGCTCGGCTTAAGCCGACCTCCCAAGCCAAGCCATAGCTATAGTCAGTTAACATGGGACCCATATGTCATAAGTCTCTTAACTGACTAATCAAAAAAGTTTTGTGGTTTTTGTTACCGATTAGTCCTCGAGTTGTGGTTTTCTGTTAAAATCCCCTAGAGTTGTGGTTTTGTCTTACCTCAGTCCCAAAAGTTGTGTATTTGTGCAATTTCCTCAAAAAACTATCACAAATTTGGTTGACTGTTCCAAAAAACACTAATGACTCGATAATTATAATTCGGTCTGAATTATGACTGGGGCGCCCACCCAAGCGTTGACTGCTATTACCTTTAGTGTTGACTGTTAAAATGACCAGAGGCCCACTCATCCGCCGAGACTATAGCTCATTAGTTAGGAAAAAAAAGGAGAGTCAGGAAACCACCCATCCTGCTAATTCACATCGCCGCCGCCAACTACTCGCGCGAGCGAGCACGACGCCCCGCGCCACAAGCACCTGTCGGAGTTCCGTCGACGCCCGGCGAGCCAGGCCCTCCTCCGGGCGTTGCTACCCTGGCCACTGGCTATGAGGAGCTCCTCCCGCACCTCCATCGGCTCTCCGTCTCGAGCGCCTATTGCTGCTGCCGCCACCCGGATCCGCTTGGTCGCCGCCTAAAATCCGTCGCGCCGCCACTCGCCAGAATTCAGCGCCGCTCACAGAGTGCAGACCGCAGCTTCGACCGCTGCTGCTGATCTTCATTGATTATTGATCTTGTCATAGGCATGATCAACATGAATAATGATCGGTTCGAGTTCCTCCATGCAACCGACGAACCGACAAGAACAAAGGTGTATTGCAATCTAAAATTGTGGATAACAAATTAAGCATGCGAAGTAGATGAACAAGTTAGGGTTTCATTGTGAATCTGACAAAACGATAGTACTACACTTTTCGTAGATGCAAACTAGCACAAGTGCCCATGCTTTGCAACGGGAAAGAAAATTGATGCATCGATATGACAAACAGGTTACTTTCCCCATCTACCAAAGACTGCAATATTTTCTGTTCGGGGATTTAACTGACTTACTCAATCGTGCCAAGGTAACCTTTAATAAAATTACATTGTAAGCTTACATATCACTTGTATTAAGCCTATATCTATGATCCAAATGTTTGGTCCATAAATTACGGCCTGACCCGTTTGACTTGGGCCGATTAGTTTTGAGCATTGATGCTTCCCAGCGTACGACGTTAGCAGGCAACAATGATGGTAGCTGATTTATGATCCTCATCAATTAGTCCTAACACATGAATAAGAATTATGTGCTTCCAGCATGACCATCCTTGCAAGATGGCTAAGAAATGTATCGCACAACATCGGCTACCAACGGTGCTCCCTCGCATTGACACACACGACCATTGGCCCGCCAACATGTGCTATCACTGCCCATGAATATAAGGACATTGATTTGGTATTTTCAGTGTTGATATTTTTCTATAAACTTTGTCAAGTCATATAAAGTTTTATGCAAGACAAATATATAGAGAGTAAAAGGAAATCTAATATATATCCGTGGTGATGCAAATACTCGTATATGCTTTTACGGACTACCAATATCCTAAATATATGCTCTGGTCCAAGAAATAATGAAATCGCAAAAGCAATAATGACCGGTAGAAACAAACCATACTCATGAAAAACATATTGCACTATCTATCGTCATCGGAGATGTCCACGATGTCCGTGTCGAGCGCCAGGTAGACGACCGCATAGGAGGCCTTAGGCTCCTCCTCCTCATCGACCTCATCCAAGTAGGCAGGCATCTCCGCCTCCTCCGCGGCCTGCTCTGCCTTCATCTCCTGCTGACGACGGCGTCTGGCCTTCGCGTTCGACTTCGAACAGATGGAATCGAGGATGGCCTACTGCTCGGCCTGCAAATCCATGTCCCTAGTGTCCCCCACATACTCTGTCGGCTCCTCCTCCTTCAACTCCTCCTTTGAATCCACTTCATTCGGAAGTAGCCCCACGGCGATCCGAATCCGGATCTGCTCAAGGAGCTGGAGCCTGCACTTCGACATTAGAAACTAGAGGCAGCGTGGGGGCATGGCTTAAATAGCCGGGCTAGGGACGGCTGCTGCGGACGGGGAGTGAAAAGTGACGGCGGCTGCGGACAAGATGAGGAAAATGTGGAGGGATAGGGTTTTGGTTTCAGTGGTCGGCTTAAGTAGCCAGGCTAGGGACTACACGGCCCGTCGGGCCGGTGCCAATCGACATTCACACCCCCCCCCCCACCCCATCGGAGGAGGCGTCCATCGGACTGTCGGGTTTCCTGACGATTTCGCGTGGGTCCACGACGTCAGACCAACATGGCAGACGGGCCCGGACGCCCACATGTTTCGGCTAGATATGAGGGATGTTAGTCAGCCCGGGCATTTCAGACCCATTTAAGACGCCCGCTTGGATCGTTTTTTTTATTTAAGACAGGTTTAAGAGCTCCGGTTGTAGATGCTCCAAGGCATCAAAAGGTCATTTGGACCCACACGTTACTCTCTTCTTGACTCATTGAGCCAAAACAAAATTGGCTAATACCTGTGCGTTGCCTTCTTGCACTCCGTGCATGATGGATGAAAAGGATAGTTCGTTGGTGGAAGGCATGCATGCAATAACGGCGGATGGCATGCGTGCAATGAGTGCTGCTCCGTTTGTTTTGAAGGTACAGTAATCTGATTCTTTTATTCCTTTATTTCCGAGTACGATTAAATAAGAACATGAGTGTAACATGATATTCTCGTTTAGCTGGGTTGGGGAGACACGCCACCGACGCCCACTGCAATCACACCACCGGCGCCAGCCACCTCCAGCGGTAATATACCACTGTAGCTTTCATCTGCCGCCTGCCCTTCCTGCTAACAATGAACCAGAAGCGCTCGGCGAAGCCTACGCCCCATGCCTAGCTAGGACCATCCACAAGGCAATCAAGGGGAGCAAGACGGGGAGGCAGAGGCACATCTTCTCCGGCCTGGCGTTCCAAGCTTGTATGGGCAGCTTCTTCCCCAACACCGGTCGCCACGCTCAGCCACCTTCCTTGGTAAGCGCCGCCGCAATCCAACTCTCCCTCGCGAGACATGTTTCCTGCAGTAGGTCTTACCGGACTTGTCTTAGTCGCGACCTGGGCGGCGCTGAAGAGGCAGGACGGCCAAAGCTACGTTGTGGGTGTAGAATAGATGAAAAGATGGTGCCCTGTATTATTTTTTGGGAGATGTTTACCTGTAAAGCTTAGCATAGTTGTTCTGTTTGTGCAAACGCCAACAAAATAATGCAGTCAGCCACGTTGTCTGCAATTAAATTTGTCACCCCAACGCCATGTCATCCGAATATGTTAGTAAAAATGTCCACGTCAAGCAATTCTACTAGCTACTACTAGAATTTGTAGGTGTGGTACAGAGTTCCTCTTCTAGGCAAAGAGAAGGAGAAGAAAATTTGTCCCTTCCAAAATCTAACTACTACAATTTACTTTGGTTCGACCAATATAAGGTACAATTTACTTTGGACTTAGTATATTGGTCAAGAATGGTTCTGCTGAATAGGTGCTAGGATTTTTATTTTATTTTTGGGTTAAAAAAAACTGGCCATCTTGGTGACCGTTGATTTAGCTTCTTGACAAGAATAAATAATGGTGTTGCTACGTAGTAGGGTTGTTGTTATTTCCACAAATTTGCTTTCATGTATTTTCCCTTTCCTTCAAAGTTGGCGACGGTGCCCCTCGGCGCTGTCCATGGCCAACACTAGTGTAGGTTGCTTTCTATCTCAGTGTATTCACAACCCTGTAGCACCTACGGTTTAATTAAATTCTGCAGTTTGCATCGTCCATTCTCACCTTGCATTTGCATAGCATGTCCTCTTTGTAATACAAGCTACTCCTGGGGCAATTGGTTTTTCCATTCCAACCTCTACCATACATTGTGGTTTTACTCTAGTTTCATCTATTGTTTTGGCGGAAACAACAAATGGTAAATAATTTTTAAATCAAAGAAAGTTAATTGTTGGTTGCTACAGTACTTTCTAAAAATTGCTGTGCTGCTCAAGGAGATGCAAATATCTGATGTTTGATTGAATAGACAGGCCATCATAAAAGTACATGCATATCTTCTTGATCTATATATTTCCATGTGTTAGTTGATATATTCTGTATGCAAAATTCTGCACTAATATTTTGGTATTATTAGGATTCATCTTAAGACACTATTAGATGACTCACCAAGTACTCTCACAGTTTTCATGAAATTGCACAAGGTTCTCCCACAGTTGTTATTTCTTTTTGCCGGTAGAAGTAATAGCCTTTTCGATTGGTGCATCAAACTATTGTTTGTTTTCTGTATATTTTAACTATTTTTACTACTGGCTAAGTGCATGTAAAGATTACCAAAGACAAGTCGTACACGGTCTACCACAGAAGAAGGATCTGGTGAAGCATTATGAGCCACTTTTTTTGTGCAACAAGAACTAAGTATCAAGCATAACTTGGATTCATGCACCAGCGACAATATTTTTTCCTTCACACTTAAAGAGATTGATGTAAATACACAAAGATGAATATATTCTCTCATAAAAGTAACATAGCATCGTCTTGTACAATCAATATTTGTGACGCTTTTAAAAAGCAAAAGAATTCAGGTGGGTAAAGAAGGTAGCTTCTGTGTGCAAAGCCGTCTGCAGTAAATAGTTGGTTCATATTATCAACGTCCACAGATTCCATGGTAGTGTACAGCCACCAAGCATCAGCTCTAGGAATAAGATGTCGCAGTTTCAAAGGTGATCAAGTTGTTTATTTGTATGCTGCATGAAAATAGTAGCTATGACAGAGATATGCAAATTAATTTGTGGGCTCAGCTTTCATGTCTATAAATTATGGATTATATAATGCATTTCTAATTCATTCTCAAGAGAATGTGAAGGCATATATAGAAGAGTACTCTAGAAAAGCAGGTACGTTGCATCTGTTGTGTCCAAGCTCATACTACATATGGTATTGTAGAGAATTAGGGAGAAAAACTAAATCAGAAGCAGAGTACATTAGACCATGAATATGTATCAATTACTATAACCTACAGGCAGCAGAACACATTAGATTATGGGCATGAATCAACATACCTCACAGCTCCCGAGACGCGTACCAGTAAAGATGCTAGCACCCTCCTCCTTCACATCTGCGAGGTTGTGGCTCCAGCTGTGAGCAGGAACCCTTCTCGTTGTACTGCGTCACCCCAGTTTTGTTTTGTTTGACCGACCAGAAATGCCACATGAAGATAACCACAAGTGTCACATCTTTCTTTTTTGACGGAACCTCGTCAGAGGGCCAGGAGCTCTGGCATTTCATTATAGAAGAAGAGAGTTGATCCAGCTTATAAGGAAAACCGGACCGAAAACCAAACAGAGTTGCCCAGTTTATGAGGAAAACTAGACCGAAAACCGCACAAGCAATGAAGCCTTGCCGACCACACGACCCAAAGGCTACAATTGCATGAAAGCACACACCCGACTCCGGAGCCGCCGCTCCGACGTCCACCGCCCGCACGCGAACCACAACGCCACACGACACAGGTGCCTTGTAGCCCTTGATACACGAGACCGCAGGCCGCAGACCACGAACGGTGTGCCAAACATCCGGGGCCGCTGCCCCGACTTCCAGCTAGACCGACCCCTCAGATCGCGTCAGCCGAGCCGAACTCGCTAGCCCCGCAACACCAGATCACCGCCCATGCCAAGCAAATCAGCGGACCTACCCCACAGGACCGTCGTTGCATGGCCATCCGAGGTTGCCGCCTCGGCGTACATCCACCATCCGGAGCCGCCGCTCCGACATCCACTACCTCAGCATCCCACCAGACACACAAAAGGCACAAGCACCAACCGGGCCTCGTCTCCAAAAATGACGCCTCCAAGAAAGATAAGCAACCTCAAGAAAACGCCGCCGTCATCCGATCCAACAAACTAAATGTGGGTTTTCACCCTAAAACACGAGGACCCATTTGGTTGGAGGTGGATCGGGTCTCCTCGATGACGCCATCAAGATGAAAACGACGCAACAGGGCGCCGCTGTCGCCGGCACAGATCAAGTCGGGCAACTTTCGTCCAGAGCACCGCGAAAACCACCGACAATGGACTGTCGCGAGGACAATCCACCGTGCCGCAGCCCTTGACAGATCCAGGGAGCCGCCCACCAGAAGCACCACCGGCCATGGCACTGCCCACATGGCCAAGGGCACGACACCACATCCACCTTGACCCGTAGTAGCCGCACCCAGTAGACCATCGCCAAAAGCTGACCACCACTCCGCCGCACGCAGGGTCAGACCTGGCAAAGCACACACCGCCCCGGCGGCAAGGGACCGCTCCCTCACGACCACCGCCGCACATCCACCTACACGGCACCGCCGCGCCGCCGTCCAGAGCTGCAGCACGCCGCCACCACTGCAGATTGACCAGACGGACGTGCAGCCATCACCGCCACACGCCTGGGCACCTCCATCGACGGATCCAGCAACCAAGCGCCAGATCCAGATCCGTGGCGGCTGTCCCTCGCACCGCCCCACACGACCCCCAGCGAGGGAGGAGGAGAGAAGCGGCGCCGTCACCTTGCCCGGGACTGCAGTCCCGGCTTGCCTGCGCCGGCGAGTCACCGCTGCCGCTAGTCGCGTAGCCTCATCCAGGGTCGCTGCTACATGCCTCGCGAGGAGAAGTCCCCGCCGCCGCCGAACACCGAGCGGGCTTTGCCCGTCGGATCCACCTGGCGACGACGAGGGGGGCTGGATGGAGGTGGGGAGCGGGGGCGGCGGCGGCTAGGTTTCGTCCGTGCCGCCCCCCTGGGAGCGACGCGAGCGAACTTGGTGATATGAGCTACCAAGTGTCATCATGATGGTGAGGCTGTCCAGGAGCCTTACCCTAATATCCTGAACCATGAGTACAAGCCATGTCATCTTCACTTTCTTATATCGCATATCAGTAAAAGAAGAAAACTGCACTTTGATGGAGGCAGAATAGACAAGTTTGGTAGAAATTTGGTATTTACCAAATAACATCAAAACAGCTTGCAACAGAAACTACTTTTGGGAAACAAAATCGGACAATGGAGAATTCTGATAACCAAATACAGATCATAAACATGAATAAAGTTTAAATCCACCAAAGGAAACGAATAGAAGCATCAGATGCAGTACCATCTGATATGCATTACCAGTAACTGATTGCAGAGTGAAATGAATCCGATAACATCAGGCTTACATTATTATTTGAGAATGTTCACCAGGTTTGAACTACCATTATCCCCATCTATCTATACACCATTTGACACACCCTAATTAACACGACCACCCAGATTTACTATCTTCCCTTGTGTTGTTCATTTGGGCTGTCTCTCTTGGTCTTTTTTTGGGGGGTGGGGGGCGGGGGGGGGGGGGGGGGGGTGGGGGGGGGGGAAGGAGGCTAAAAACCCCGGCCTCTAGATCAATCGATGCATACAACCATCTTTATTAATTATTCAACAAAGGTCTGACATCAAGCCACCTGAAGCCACCACTCACACCTACAAACTTCATAATGTGGAGTGCTCTCACTCTCCCATATCTAAAACCGGTGTTGTCGCCGATCCATCCAGGTTTGTCGCCTAGATTCTGTCACTTGTCAATCGAGCAGCGCATTACCGTCAGTTTGCTTTAATAAGTAATAAAACAACAATAGATAAATTATCCATCAGCTATCAACTGTATCCAATAACCAGAGCACAAAACATGAAAGAACAATTATAACAGGAACAACTTGCATTCAGTAACCAGTAAACTGACGAGCAATGTAAAAAGTCTGTGAAGGAGAAGGAATAACCATGGTACAGTACATCGATGAACAACGGAATAGGATGCAATGCAGCGGTGGCATTCATTTCTTCAGTTACTCTGTTTACTTTCCCCAGTAGCCCAGGGGCGGGAGCTAGGACTTCTGAGGTGAACAGTCCCTCAAAGTAACCCTGTATCAGAGATGCTAACTGGTCATTACCTTCAATAATCGATCCTAACTGGACTCTGAGTCATTCAGAAACTTTATTATGTTCTTCTTATTTCTCCGTTGCAAAATGATGTGATGAAAAAACAAGCAATGACACAGGAAAAATAATATCCACCAAGGAACGAAATACTGCTATCAACTGCATGAAATAGCCATAATAAGAAACAAGGTACCCACGATTTATGAAGTATACTGAACATTGCAAAAAAAAAAAATGCCGAGGACACTGCTACCTTGTGAGAAGATGTTGGAAAAGGTGAGATCTTGAACGAGATGGCGGCGCATTCATGGTCGTGCGCCGGGGGGAAACGGGCGCGCAGATCCACGCAGAGACTAGCCCGTGCGTCCAGCTCGCCTGCGACGAGTCCGACGCGGGGTCATGACCACCGCGGGCTCCGGCTGGGACGACCGAGGAAGTTCAGGGATGGTGCTACTCGCGGGAGCTCTATGCGGGATTCCTCGAGGTAGTGGACCCGAATTAGGAGGCGTGTCATGGCTGGAGCTCGGCCCGGTAGCCCCGCAGCGGAGGCGCTCCAACCGGGTAGCGGCGGCGGAGGAGATCCAGCCGGGGAGCGGCGGGGGGTATTTTTCGCGTCGCTGGGGCCGGTCTTTTTCACGTGCGTGGATGTCTGCTGGAGTTTTTTTTTTTTTTAAGGAACGCAGGAGATTTGCTTCCGGCCGATGTGCCTCAAAGTTTTAGATCCTGCTCATTGGAGTTGGTGGCTACTGCGGCTCATCAAAGCTTTCGGCTGTGTTCTGGACGAAGGAATTTCACAGGAAGCGTGGATGTTTTCCTTCCTGTGGTATTTTTTTTTCTTTCAAGGCGTTCGATACACAGGAAGTAGCTACAGGTAACCATAGGAATTGAAGCTCCGGTGTGCCTATTCCAAAGGAATCTGAACATCTACTCACCCCTCATTTTTTTGCTGAAGCCCGAGGAAGGCCTGCGCAGCTGCATCTTTTGCCTATTAAGAAATTTCGTACGAACATGGGCTGCTGCCGCTGCTCTATGTGAGAGATAAACACAACGTTTGCATGGTACAGTTGATTGATTCTATAAAATAGTGTAGCTTCAAAGATGTCTTTCCTATGATCCCAACTGCAAAAAATTTTTTGTTTCCGCGGTTTACAACTCCGTAGGTTCTGGTTTGACACGCACTCCAATTCCTCTGAAGTTATTATTTCCTTTGGTTTATCTTCCTTCATTCCGAACGAGGCCTTCATGTGAGGGGTTTCTTCAGCTCCAAGGTTCGAGGTAGCCGACGTTCTTCTCCTTCTTCGACAACGTGTTCGACGGCGATGGGGGTCCACATCAAGCGGCGATCTCTGTGGTGGAAAGGAAGACCAATGACTTCTTTGCTATATTTTTTGTTGTTTTGGTCTTTTTCTTAGTTTGGATGTGGCATATCCTTCATGTGTATCCTTCTGGTTCATCTGTATTTGTAATTGTTCTTGTACTAGTTTGTTGCTCGCTTGACAGATAAGCGTATGCCTTCGGGTGTATGCCTTCAAAAGAAGGGACCGCTGACAGCCAAATGTACATACGCTTAGCCAAATGGCTTAGCAGAAACAAGAGAACCCGAGAGGGGAAAAAAGAAAAAGGGGCGGGCCACGACAGGTGCGGCTGACCTAACGACTAGCCTATTCTCGTGGCATCAGGTTACCGCCTCTTGCAAACTGCCAGAGGTCTAAATCCTTTACTAGGTGCCTAAAGGTAATCACCACCGGTGTTTCCACTGCCCGAAAAATCCAAGCATTTCTTTCCTTCCAGATGGATCAAATAGTTAGCAGTGCCAAAAACTTGCCCTCTTACCGGACGCACTATCTACTGACAAGGATGTGAACCAGCCCGTGGTGTTAAGATCATCTGCCCAATTGGCCGTCTCGAACTGTGGTAACATGAAACGAGTGGCGATCATGGACCACAAACTACTCGACCACGGGCAGCTAGTCATAAGGTGGCTTCCTGTCTCAAGACTACGCATGCATAGTGGGCAGAATGTAACATCCCAAACTTTAGAATGTTATAATAAATATTAGAATGATTGTTTGTTTGATTTAGTAATTGAATTTGAGTGAAAATTTGAAACTTTTTGAAACTTTTGAAAGTTTAATGAGAGGGAATGAAATGACTTTCCCAAAACTTTCAATCTGCATTTTGATCACTAGGAATTCAAATTATTTTCATCACAAAACCCTAGAGTGAAGATGACATGACTTCTTCCATTTAAAGAAATGAAAAGGGATTTGAAAATGATTTGAATTTCATTTGAAAATATTTCAAATTCAGAAACTTTAAGCAACTCAATGATTTTCATGAGAGAGGATAAAATGACTTCTTCAAATTATATGAAATATGAGTTGGAAGTTTAAAATAAAGCTTTGAAAAGTGAATGTGAAAATCTCTGGATTTTCTTTTGGACATCATTTCATATTTGGTTCCTATTCAAATTTCAAAGTATTCAAACCCCTGACAAAAAAATTTGAGAGGAGTAATATGACACTCCAAACCAGGGGAAATTTTGTGAAGTACTTGAACCATAAAACCCAAAGGGTCATTTGAAAAATATTTGCAAAAAGATTTAAAACCAAATAGGCATTTTCTGAAAATAATATTTTTCTAAAGTTATCAAATGACAGAATAAAAATGTTCAATAAATGGCATTTCTTATTCTATTAATTTTGATATATTTATTCCCTATATTTAGAAAAGGTCTGAATGCTTCAAATGATTTTGAAACGCGCTGGAAATTAATAAAGGAAACGGATTAATTCACATTTATTAGAAAAAACGGCCGGCCCAACGGCTTTAAAGCCGAGACCGTTATCGGTCGGTCAACCGACGCGCTAACAACTCGCCCGCGCTCGCTGACCAGTGGAGCCCACCCCCGACCGAAAATCCCGTCGGTCACCTCCTTCCTTCTCCTCCCCGAGCAAACAATGCCAGCGAACCCTCGCCGGATTTCTCTCCTCCCCTTTCCTTGCGGACGCTCCGACCCCTCCTATAAATAGCCTCCACTCACCTCTTCTCATTCCACCATTTTCCCCCAACCCCCACGGCCTCCCGACGCCGAAATCGCTCGCCGGAGCTTTCGGTTGCCGCCGTGCCCCTCCTCTCCTGCCGCTCCCCTCCGACCACTCTGACCCCTCCCGAGCACGCCATCGAATTCCCCTCGCTCTCCCGCACACCCCAGTGCCCTCCCCGAGCCATAGACCCCCGGAAGCCATCTCCCCGTCGACCTCGCCGTTTCGGATCTCGCCGGAAATTCGCCGGAGACACCCCCTCCACTGTGAGCTCTCCTCCACCCCTCTCCACCGTAGAATCTAGATGGACGATCCAGATTAGAAGTTTTAAAATACCCGAACCGTTTTCTTTATGTTTCGGCCGCCCGCTCTATTGTCACCGCAGGACACCCCCACTAGCCAGTAGGAAGCTGCCACGTGTACACCCTGTCCGTTAGGAACCCTTTTTCTTTTTCTGTTTTAATTTCAAAAACAGAATAGTTTTTGATTTGTTTTGCTTATATCTTTTATATTTTCAACTATTTTAAATTGATTCTTTTTGCATTACGTCACAATTTTTATCTAGTTTCTGTAGATGCCAAGTTTGACCATGTTTGAACATTTAAATTTGAATTTAAACAGATTTGATTTAAATTTTGTTTTCTGAATAACTTGAGTTTAAAAAGATATTTTTGATTGATTCTTTTTGATACTTGTCACTAGTGATCTTAGTTATCGATTGGTAAAGTTTGAGAATTTTTAGAATAAATTTGATTAGGGTTTTAACTAGAAACAGATTCTGCCAATTAGTTAGTATAGTTTAAATTAACTTAGTTTTAGTTAGTTTAAATTAGAATTTAGTTTTATTTGTTTAATAGGTTCTGTTGCTTAAACATTTAGTGTTTTACTTACTGTTAATAAAAATATAAAATTGCTTAGTTTATTTCTTTATGGTTATAGGAATCTCAACTCCTTTTCAAATAGGTTTAAATTGTTATAAAACAAACTAGTTAGTAATAGTTTATTCCAACAAAGTTTTATATAATTAGATTCTGTTTTCAAATAAAAGTTTTTAGTAATCTTTTCTGTAAATAAATGTTTTGTTAATAAAAATAATTTAGTTTTGCTCTATGATGATAGGAAAACTATATTATTTTTTTCATTAAGTAATGTGTTATAAAACAACTTAGTTTTAGTAGAGATTATTTTCCCAAAAGTTTTAGATGATATAATTCTGTTTTGTAATAAAGATTTTTATTAATTACTTTCTGTTAACTTAGTTGTTTCATAATTTGTTTTCTCTTAGCTTATGGTTGTGCTTGTAGTTAAGTTCATTAGGCAAACACTCATGTCGTTTAGGATGTTGTTTTCATAGTTTTACTTGTTCTTCAAAAGTAATTCTTTTTGCTAGTAAAATATTTACCAAAGCCCTTTTGTTATATTTTACCTTGTTTTGGTACTATTGAAAATAGTTGTTTGTAGGGGAAAACTACTTTAGTTGCTTTTATGAAAACTTTCTTGATTTTAACTTTTGTCTTAAGTATTTCCTTCATCATCACCTTAGTTGTGTTGATGTAGTTTTGTTGATTTTAACTTTTGTCTTAAGTATTTTCTTCATCAACCTTGTTATCTTATTTCTTGTGTTATCTTGTGATTGTTAGAATTGATTGCTAGTATGATTGCTTATGTATGCAATGTTTGTATAGATTTCTCATCGGAGAGTGACGAATAGTCTATCAAGTTATTTCTGAGAGCGATCTTTATTCTTCATCAACAGTACAGGCAAGTTCACTTTGACCATTTATACCATACCTATGTTTTTATTGCATATAGTGACATCATTCAACAAATCCCTCCCGTAGTGTTATTGAAATTCTTGTAGTTGAGAAGAATGCATGAGGTAGGAACCCACCACTTGTTACTAAAGCCCCGGGAACGTTAGTTACTTTTATGCTATGCTAAAGTAGACGGAGATTGGTATGAGTGTTCGTGAGTGGTGTGAAGAAGGACTCCACGTCAAGACGACAACTTCATGAAGACATCTTCAAGTCCTGCATCTTCAAGACCTCAAGACTTCGAGACCCGAGAAGACAAGTTTTCAATACACACTACTGGGTGAGGGATGGTTGGAACGGCACCCTGGAGAAACCAGTGGATTTGCCTAGGTGTTGCTGGAGAAGTGCCAGTATTCACGCGGAAAGCCTCACCCAGACTCAAAGAGAAGGATGAATACTTCATGTCCGGAAGCTTACCTGTGTAGCCACAAGTCATTATGGGCTCTGGCTTGGTTGATCTTTGTTGTGACTCTGCTGGGCAGTGCTACGAGATGTAGTCGACGTTAGGATTGGATGGGCACTGTCGGACAGTCAGGGAAACACTTTGAAAGACCATGTTTCTTTCATCCCGTTTTCAAACACCAGGCAGTGAGAGGACTTACCAGGAGGGAAAGAATCTTGTGGGTAAAGTACACAACACTCTGCAGAGTTAAAACCTAATCGATTAGCCGTGTCCCCGGTTATGGACAATTTGAGCCTCTGGACTTGGATCTATCTCTGAACTCTCAACACTGGACTGATAACTTAATTGTGGGCAACTTAAGATACTTGAGGGTATTAAGACATTGGTTGGCGGAACCATGTCATGATAGGTAATTCCATAGTGATATTCCTGATATTACTTTTGTTGTAGGAAAATAAAAATCAGCTTTTACGCAAAAACTTAGACACAGAGCCACAAAGCCTTTGCATATAGAATAGTCTTTATTCTTCTGTTCTACTATGGTGATCTTGCTAGTACATTCAATGTACTGACCTATATGGCTGCAACGTATCATGTTGCAGATACTCTTCTACGACGGGTAAGAGTACGATTCGGGGTTACGGTCCGCACTCAACTTGCCATTGGTGTTATTGGGACTCCACTCCCGCTGATCGCTTCCGCTGAGAATTAAGGTATATATCAGTTTTACGTTATTTACATGTGATTGCACTTTGATATATACATTGATGTACTGTGGGTGCCAGCATACTGATCCAGGGATGGCACAGAAAACACAGAGGCTTCACTCGTTTTGAGTCGGGTCGCTACAGAAATGGTATCAGAGCACATGTTGACTGTAGGATGTGACCCTAGAAACTGGAAAACCCTTAGCAAATGATTTCCCAAAAACTTTGTTTTCAAAAGATCTTTACTTCTCATCCTTTCTGAGTTTTATCAAATAGTTAGACAATACTTTTTCCCTTGACCCCACTAAGGATCAACTGAAGCCACTCCAAGAAGGACAAGATATCGGACAACTGGTGACCAACTCCGACAAAGATGTATTCCATTATGGAAAGAGCTACAAAAAGGATTGAAGATTATACTGATCTGAAGAAATTGAAGACCATGAAGAATTTTCCAAGATATTATGCCCCTAGAAGACCAAACCCCTGCTGTATACTTACGTTAGATACGATGATTTTGTGAGCTGTCATTTGTGTGTAATTTTCGACAGCCACAACAAAAATCTATTTTCAAAACCATTGTTTGTATTGTGTGTATCCCCTCCTTTTCTCTCTCTTGCATCTCATCCCAAAACCTTGAACCCAATAGATGACGAGTGAAGTTGGACTTGTGTATTCTGGATCGATGACTTGGTTGGAGACAGAAGAATGGATTCAGAACATGGAGGATCACCTACGGAGTAACCTTGTTGCAAGGAACGAGATGGTCCAGTATGCTCTTCGATACTTTGCAGAAGGTGCTACACACTGGTGGAAGATGCATGAAGATATCTATGATAGACAGGAATCAATCACTTGGGAAGAATTCAAGATGACCTTGCAAGGATCCCATGTTGTTACCAACACCCAGAAGCCCCGTGGCAAAGATGTGAAGAAGATTTGTGCATGCAAGATATGTGGAGAGATAGGACACACCGAGGCAGAACACAAGGATGGATGCCCTTACTGTGAAGAGAATCACCCTGCTGAGGACTGCCCAACTGCGCAAGTGACATGTTTCTTGTGTGAAGGGACTACACATTACCCTGCTCAATGCCAAGTGTACCCCAAGGTACAAGAAGTCATCAAACAGCAGAAGAAAGCCATGAAGAAAGCCTTCAGAGAAAAATTTGGAGAACTTGTGAAGAAGGAAGATGATGAAGACCCTAATGGAGAAGGATTAACCAGGTTTTACTCAAATGCCTGCTATTCATGTGGAGAAGCCGGACATTTCTCACAGGACTGTACGAAGGAAAGAAAAGAGTATCTGGGAAACTTCCCGGTAGAAGAAGTGGAGTTTGATCCACAGGAAATTGAAGTGTTGATCAGAACAAAGAACCTCAGGAAGAGACAAGCCCCTGAACAGAAGGACCTGAGTCATATTCGATGTTTCAAGTGTAAGGATATGGGCCACTATGCCTATAAATGCCCAGAGAAGAAGGTCAAACATGAGTAGTCTGAGTTTTGGATTCTGGATGTAATAAATGTAATAGGTAGCACTCTTACCATTTTGAAGTTATGTAACGGAAGTCTCAGAGTTTGTAATAAGTTGATCAATGGAATTTATGGTATCATGATTTATCTTATGTTGTATTATATGAGTTGCCACTCTATGAACAAAGATCTCTTACCATTTTCGAGGATATGAGAAAATATGGTCTATGCAATCATGAGTACATTTTATTTTAAGTGTGGTAGTAACCACAGGGATAAATGAATGAAGAAAATACCATTCATGTTAAGGAGTTTGGATAAGTGAATACAGATGAAGAGAATGTGGAACCATATCCAAACTATGTAGATGATAAGCTTTGAGACAAAGTGCTCTTGAAGCTGAAATGATGAGAGAAGGAATGATTGTGATGAAACCATACCCAAGGTTAAATAGACCAATGGAAAGGAAAATGGATTCCGTAGAGTGGAATCTAGACAAGAATAAGTTTGTGATTTGTTACCTGAAGAGTATAATGGAGTGAACTAAAGGTAATGTTGGAATATGGAACGATAGTAACCCCAAGAGTGAGTTAAAGCTATTCAAGTATTCAAGTGAACCCACAACTCACTGACCTCAGGATTGATAAGGATCAAGCCCCACATTTGTGAAGGAAGAAACCTGGAAGAAGCTACGACTGATCAGCAAACGTTTTTCTTAGGAGTATACGATAACCTGAGAGTTGTGAAGAAACGATAGATGTTTTATTTGTTTAGCTTGCAGAATCAATGGATTTACCCGAACTTTGTTCGTTGACAAGAGAAATTTCTGCAACGCTTGTGAGGAAGCCCAAGTGCTAGAATACGAGATTCACTAAACCTTATACAAGGTAATGATTTCAGTGCGACATGGCTTGGCCACCATGACGACTTACTCTTATCATTCTCTTGCTATTCGGAATGGTAAATCTGAGTGACTTACCCATAGCAAAGAGACGACGCTCTTTGAAGCTTTTGTTTAAGCCTTAGAATGGTATGATGTAGAACCCTTGTACATGACAGTTGTTGTCACACGTAGGAATTTTACGGTGAGGAATGAAGCCAAGACCCATTTCACTGCAGGATAACCACAAATGGTAGACCACCATGAGATCTTCGATAAGTTATTTAGAATGATCACGAGACCTGTCAGTTAAGAAGACCCAGTATCGGAGGAAATGCATTTTGTTATGAGATCACAAGATTTTTATTTAACGGAAGAGCCTCATCAAAGGAGCCATCGTGAAGTATGTGAAGAGACAGATGCACCCAGAGGATTGTCAAGATTTTGATGGACCAGCAACTCCCATTTTAAGTGTGGTAGACCCCACGCCTTCTTGGACAATGGTTTTGTTAGAAGACCCCCAAACCCTAACCTTTTCTTTCTAGCCCTTTCGAATCTCGAGGACGAGATTCATTTTAAGTGTGGTAGTTTGTAACATCCCAAACTTTGGAATGTTATAATAAATATTAGAATGATTGTTTGTTTGATTTAGTAATTGAATTTGAGTGAAAATTTGAAACTTTTTAAAACTTTTGAAAGTTTAATGAGAGGGAATGAAATGACGTTCCCAAAACTTTCAGTCTGCATTTTGATCACCAGGAATTCAAATTATTTTCATCACAAAAACCTAGAGTGAAGATGACATGACTTCTTCCATTTAAAGAAATGAAAAGGGATTTGAAAATGATTTGAATTTCATTTGAAAATATTTCAAATTCAGAAACTTTAAGCAACTCAATGATTTTCATGAGAGAGGATAAAATGACTTCTTCAAATTATATGAAATATGAGTTGGAAGTTTAAAATAAAGCTTTGAAAAGTGAATGTGAAAAATCTCTGGATTTTCTTTTGGACATCATTTCATATTTGGTTCCTATTCAAATTTTCAAAGTATTCAAACCCCTGACAAAAAAAATTGAGAGGAGTAATATGACACTCCAAACCAGGGGAAATTTTTTGAAGTACTTGAACCATAAAACCCAAAGGGTCATTTGAAAAATATTTGCAAAAAGATTTAAAACCAAATAGGCATTTTCTGAAAATAATATTTTTTTAAAGTTATCAAATGACAGAATAAAAATGTTCAATAAATGGCATTTCTTATTCTGTTAATTTTGATATATTTATTCGCTATATTTAGAAATGGTTTGAATGCTTCAAATGATTTTGAAACGCGCTAGAAATTAATAAAGGAAACGGATTAATTCGCATTTATTAGAAAAAACGGCCGGCCCAACGGCTTTAAAGCCGAGACCGTTACCGGTCGGTCAACCGACGCGCTAACAGCTCGCCCGCCCTCGCTGACCAGTGGAGCCCACCCTCGACCAAAAATCCCGTCGGTCACCTCCTTCCTTCTCCTCCCCGAGCAAACAATGCCAGCGAACCCTCGCCGGATTTCTCTCCTCCCCTTTCCTTGCGGACGCTCCGACCCCTCCTAGAAATAGCCGCCGCTCACCTCTTCTCATTCCCCCATTTTCCCCCAACCCCCACGGCCTCCCGACACCGGAATCGCTCGCCGGAGCTTTCGGTTGCCGCCGTGCCCCTCCTCTCCTGCCGCTCCCCTCCGACCACTCTGACCCCTCCCGAGCACGTGATCGAATTCCCCTCGCTCTCCCGCACACCCCAGTGCCCTCCCCGAGCCCCAAACCCCCGCGGAAGCCATCTCCCCGTCGACCTCGCCGTTTCGGATCTCGCCGGAAATTCGCCGGAGACACCCCCTCCACTGTGAGCTCTCCTCCACCCCTCTCCACCGTAGAATCTAGATGGACGATCCAGATTAGAAGTTTTAAAATACCCGAACCGTTTTCTTTATGTTTCAGCCGTCCGCTCTATTGTCACCGCAGGACACCCCCACTAGCCAGTAGGAAGCTGCCACGTGTACACCCTGTCCGTTAGGAACCCTTTTTCTTTTTCTGTTTTAATTTCAAAAACAGAATAGTTTCTGATTTGTTTTTCTTATATCTTTTATATTTTCAACTATTTTAAATTGATTCTTTTTGCATTACGTCACAATTTTTATCTAGTTTCTGTAGATGCCAAGTTTGACCATGTTTGAACATTTAAATTTGAATTTAAACAGATTTGATTTAAATTTTGTTTTCTGAATAACTTGAGTTTAAAAAAATATTTTTGATTGATTCTTTTTGCTACTTGTCACTAGTGATCTTAGTTATCGATTGGTAAAGTTTGAGAATTTTTAGAATAAATTTGATTAGGGTTTTAACTAGAAACAGATTCTGCCTATTAGTTAGTATAGTTTAAATTAACTTAGTTTTAGTTAGTTTAAATTAGAATTTAGTTTTATTTGTTTAATAGGTTCTGTTGCTTAAACATTTAGTGTTTTACTTACTGTTAATAAAAATATAAAATTGCTTAGTTTATTTCTTTATGGTTATAGGAATCTCAACTCCTTTTCAAATAGGTTTAAATTGTTATAAAACAAACTAGTTAGTAATAGTTTATTCCAACAAAGTTTTATATAATTAGATTCTGTTTTCAAATAAAAGTTTTTAGTAATCTTTTCTGTAAATAAATGTTTTGTTAATAAAAATAATTTAGTTTTGCTCTATGATGATAGGAAAACTATATTATTTTTTTCATTAAGTAATGTGTTATAAAACAACTTAGTTTTAGTAGAGATTATTTTCCCAAAAGTTTTAGATGATATAATTCTGTTTTGTAATAAAGATTTTTATTAATTACTTTCTGTTAACTTAGTTGTTTCATAATTTGTTTTCTCTTAGCTTATGGTTGTGCTTGTAGTTAAGTTCATTAGGCAAACACTCATGTCGTTTAGGATGTTGTTTTCATAGTTTTACTTGTTCTTCAAAAGTAATTCTTTTTGCTAGTAAAATATTTACCAAATCCCTTTTGTTATATTTTACCTTGTTTTGGTACTATTGAAAATAGTTGTTTGTAGGGGAAAACTACTTTAGTTGCTTTTATGAAAACTTTCTTGATTTTAACTTTTGTCTTAAGTATTTCCTTCATCATCACCTTAGTTGTGTTGATGTAGTTTTGTTGATTTTAACTTTTGTCTTAAGTATTTTCTTCATCAACCTTGTTATCTTATTTCTTGTGTTATCTTGTGATTGTTAGAATTGATTGCTAGTATGATTGCTTATGTATGCAATGTTTGTATAGATTTCTCATCGGAGAGTGACGAATAGTCTATCAAGTTATTTCTGAGAGCGATCTTTATTCTTCATCAACAGTACAGGCAAGTTCACTTTAACCATTTATACCATACCTATGTTTTTATTGCATATAGTGACATCATTCAACAAATCCCTCCTGTAGTGTTATTGAAATTCTTGTAGTTGAGAAGAATGCATGAGGTAGGAACCCACCACTTGTTACTAAAGCCCCGGGAACGTTAGTTACTTTTATGCTATGCTAAAGTAGACGGAGATTGGTATGAGTGTTCGTGAGTGGTGTGAAGAAGGACTCCACGTCAAGACGACAACTTCATGAAGACATCTTCAAGTCCTGCATCTTCAAGACCTCAAGACTTCGAGACCCGAGAAGACAAGTTTTCAATACACACTACTGGGTGAGGGATGGTTGGAACGGCACCCTGGAGAAACCAGTGGATTTGCCTAGGTGTTGCTGGAGAAGTGCCAGTATTCACGCGGAAAGCCTCACCCAGACTCAAAGAGAAGGATGAATACTTCATGTCCGGAAGCTTACCTGTGTAGCCACAAGTCATTATGGGCTCTGGCTTGGTTGATCTTTGTTGTGACTCTGCTGGGCAGTGCTACGAGATGTAGTCGATGTTAGGATTGGATGGGCACTGTCGGACAGTCAGGGAAACACTTTGAAAGACCATGTTTCTTTCATCCCGTTTTCAAACACCAGGCAGTGAGAGGACTTACCAGGAGGGAAAGAATCTTGTGGGTAAAGTACACAACACTCTGCAGAGTTAAAACCTAATCGATTAGCCGTGTCCCCGGTTATGGACAATTTGAGCCTCTGGACTTGGATCTATCTCTGAACTCTCAACACTGGACTGATAACTTAATTGTGGGCAACTTAAGATACTTGAGGGTATTAAGACATTGGTTGGCGGAACCATGTCATGATAGGTAATTCCATAGTGATATTCCTGATATTACTTTTGTTGTAGGAAAATAAAAATCAGCTTTTACGCAAAAACTTAGACACAGAGCCACAAAGCCTTTGCATATAGAATAGTCTTTATTCTTCTGTTCTACTATGGTGATCTTGCTAGTACATTCAATGTACTGACCTATATGGCTGCAACGTATTATGTTGCAGATACTCTTCTACGACGGGTAAGAGTACGATTCGGGCTTACGGTCCGCACTCAACTTGCCGTTGGTGTTATTGGGACTCCACTCCCGTTGATCGCTTCCGCTGAGAATTAAGGTATATATCAGTTTTACGTTATTTACATGTGATTGCACTTTGATATATACATTGATGTACTGTGGGTGCCAGCATACTAATCCAGGGATGGCACAGAAAACACAGAGGCTTCACTCGTTTTGAGTCGGGTCGCTACAGAAATGGTATCAGAGCACATGTTGACTGTAGGATGTGACCCTAGAAACTGGAAAACCCTTAGGAAATGATTTCCCGAAAACTTTGTTTTCAAAAGATCTTTACTTCTCATCCTTTCTGAGTTTTATCAAATAGTTAGACAATACTTTTTCCCTTGACCCCACTAAGGATCAACTGAAGCCACTCCAAGAAGGACAAGATATCGGACAACTGGTGACCAACTCCGACAAAGATGTATTCCATTATGGAAAGAGCTACAAAAAGGATTGAAGATTATACTGATCTGAAGAAATTGAAGACCATGAAGAATTTTCCAAGATATTATGCCCCTAGAAGACCAAACCCCTGCTGTATACTTACGTTAGATACGATGATTTTGTGAGCTGTCATTTGTGTGTAATTTTCGACAGCCACAACAAAAATCTATTTTCAAAACCATTGTTTGTATTGTGTGTATCCCCTCCTTTTCTCTCTCTTGCATCTCATCCCAAAACCTTGAACCCAATAGATGACGAGTGAAGTTGGACTTGTGTATTCTGGATCGATGACTTGGTTGGAGACAGAAGAATGGATTCAGAACATGGAGGATCACCTACGGAGTAACCTTGTTGCAAGGAACGAGATGGTCCAGTATGCTCTTCGATACTTTGCAGAAGGTGCTACACACTGGTGGAAGATGCATGAAGATATCTATGATAGACAGGAATCAATCACTTGGGAAGAATTCAAGATGACCTTGCAAGGATCCCATGTTGTTACCAACACCCAGAAGCCCCGTGGCAAAGATGTGAAGAAGATTTGTGCATGCAAGATATGTGGAGAGATAGGACACACCGAGGCAGAACACAAGGATGGATGCCCTTACTGTGAAGAGAATCACCCTGCTGAGGACTGCCCAACTGCGCAAGTGACATGTTTCTTGTGTGAAGGGACTACACATTACCCTGCTCAATGCCAAGTGTACCCCAAGGTACAAGAAGTCATCAAACAGCAGAAGAAAGCCATGAAGAAAGCCTTCAGAGAAAAATTTAGAGAACTTGTGAAGAAGGAAGATGATGAAGACCCTAATGGAGAAGGATTAACCAGGTTTTACTCAAATGCCTGCTATTCATGTGGAGAAGCCGGACATTTCTCACAGGACTGTACGAAGGAAAGAAAAGAGTATCTGGGAAACTTCCCGGTAGAAGAAGTGGAGTTTGATCCACATGAAACTGAAGTGTTGATCAGAACAAAGAACCTCAGGAAGAGACAAGCCCCTGAACAGAAGGACCTGAGTCATATTCGATGTTTCAAGTGTAAGGATATGGGCCACTATGCCTATAAATGCCCAGAGAAGAAGGTCAAACATGAGTAGTCTGAGTTTTGGATTCTGGATGTAATAAATGTAATAGGTAGCACTCTTACCATTTTGAAGTTATGTAACGGAAGTCTCAGAGTTTGTAATAAGTTGATCAATGGAATTTATGGTATCATGATTTATCTTATGTTGTATTATATGAGTTGCCACTCTATGAACAAAGATCTCTTACCATTTTCGAGGATATGAGAAAATATGGTCTATGCAATCATGAGTACATTTTATTTTAAGTGTGGTAGTAACCACAGGGATAAATGAATGAAGAAAATACCATTCATGTTAAGGAGTTTGGATAAGTGAATACAGATGAAGAGAATGTGGAACCATATCCAAACTATGTAGATGATAAGCTTTGAGACAAAGTGCTCTTGAAGCTGAAATGATGAGAGAAGGAATGATTGTGATGAAACCATACCCAAGGTTAAATAGACCAATGGAAAGGAAAATGGATTCCGTAGAGTGGAATCTAGACAAGAATAAGTTTGTGATTTGTTACCTGAAGAGTATAATGGAGTGAACTAAAGGTAATGTTGGAATATGGAACGATAGTAACCCCAAGAGTGAGTTAAAGCTATTCAAGTATTCAAGTGAACCCACAACTCACTGACCTCAGGATTGATAAGGATCAAGCCCCACATTTGTGAAGGAAGAAACCTGGAAGAAGCTACGACTGATCAGCAAACGTTTTTCTTAGGAGTATACGATAACCTGAGAGTTGTGAAGAAACGATAGATGTTTTATTTGTTTAGCTTGCAGAATCAATGGATTTACCCGAACTTTGTTCGTTGACAAGAGAAATTTCTGCAACGCTTGTGAGGAAGCCCAAGTGCTAGAATACGAGATTCACTAAACCTTATACAAGGTAATGATTTCAGTGCGACATGGCTTGGCCACCATGACGACTTACTCTTATCATTCTCTTGCTATTCGGAATGGTAAATCTGAGTGACTTACCCATAGCAAAGAGACGACGCTCTTTGAAGCTTTTGTTTAAGCCTTAGAATGGTATGATGTAGAACCCTTGTACATGACAGTTGTTGTCACACGTAGGAATTTTACGGTGAGGAATGAAGCCAAGACCCATTTCACTGCAGGATAACCACAAATGGTAGACCACCATGAGATCTTCGATAAGTTATTTAGAATGATCACGAGACCTGTCAGTTAAGAAGACCCAGTATCGGAGGAAATGCATTTTGTTATGAGATCACAAGATTTTTATTTAACGGAAGAGCCTCATCAAAGGAGCCATCGTGAAGTATGTGAAGAGACAGATGCACCCAGAGGATTGTCAAGATTTTGATGGACCAGCAACTCCCATTTTAAGTGTGGTAGACCCCACGCCTTCTTGGACAATGGTTTTGTTAGAAGACCCCCAAACCCTAACCTTTTCTTTCTAGCCCTTTCGAATCTCGAGGACGAGATTCATTTTAAGTGTGGTAGTTTGTAACATCCCAAACTTTGGAATGTTATAATAAATATTAGAATGATTGTTTGTTTGATTTAGTAATTGAATTTGAGTGAAAATTTGAAACTTTTTAAAACTTTTGAAAGTTTAATGAGAGGGAATGAAATGACGTTCCCAAAACTTTCAGTCTGCATTTTGATCACCAGGAATTCAAATTATTTTCATCACAAAAACCTAGAGTGAAGATGACATGACTTCTTCCATTTAAAGAAATGAAAAGGGATTTGAAAATGATTTGAATTTCATTTGAAAATATTTCAAATTCAGAAACTTTAAGCAACTCAATGATTTTCATGAGAGAGGATAAAATGACTTCTTCAAATTATATGAAATATGAGTTGGAAGTTTAAAATAAAGCTTTGAAAAGTGAATGTGAAAAATCTCTGGATTTTCTTTTGGACATCATTTCATATTTGGTTCCTATTCAAAATTTCAAAGTATTCAAACCCCTGACAAAAAAAATTGAGAGGAGTAATATGACACTCCAAACCAGGGGAAATTTTGTGAAGTACTTGAACCATAAAACCCAAAGGGTCATTTGAAATATATTTGTAAAAAGATTTAAAACCAAATAGGCATTTTCTGAAAATAATATTTTTTTAAAGTTATCAAAGGAGAGAATAAAAATGTTCAATAAATGGAATTTCTTATTCTATTAATTTTGATATATTTATTCCCTATATTTAGAAATGGTTTGAATGCTTCAAATGATTTTGAAACGCGCTGGAAATTAATAAAGGAAACGGATTAATTCACATTTATTAGAAAAAACGGCCGGCCCAACGGCTTTAAAGCCGAGACCGTTACCGGTCGGTCAACCGACGCGCTAACAGCTCGCCCGCCCTCGCTGACCAGTGGAGCCCACCCCCGACCGAAAATCCCGTCGGTCACCTCCTTCCTTCTCCTCCCCGAGCAAACAACGCCAGCGAACCCTCGCCGGATTTCTCTCCTCCCCTTTCCTTGCGGACGCTCTGGCCCCTCCTATAAATAGCCGCCGCTCACGTCTTCTCATTCCCCCATTTTTCCCCAACCCCCACGGCCTCCCGACGCCGGAATCGCTCGCCGGAGCTTTCGGTTGCCGCCGTGCCCCTCCTCTCCTGCCGCTCCCCTCTGACCACTCTGACCCCTCCCGAGCACGCCATCGAATTCCCCTCGCTCTCCCGCACACCCCAGTGCCCTCCCCGAGCCCCAAACCCCCCCGGAAGCCATCTCCCCGTCGACCTCGCCGTTTCGGATCTCGCCGGAAATTCGCCGGAGACACCCCCTCCACTGTGAGCTCTCCTCCACCCCTCTCCACCGTAGAATCTAGATGGATGATCCAGATTAGAAGTTTTAAAATACCCGAACCGTTTTCTTTATGTTTCGGCCGTCCGCTCTATTGTCACCGCAGGACACCCCCACTAGCCCGTAGGAAGCTGCCACGTGTACACCCTGTCCGTTAGGAACCCTTTTTCTTTTTCTGTTTTAATTTCAAAAACAAAATAGTTTCTGATTTGTTTTGCTTATATCTTTTATATTTTCAACTATTTTAAATTGATTCTTTTTGCATTACGTCACAATTTTTATCTAGTTTCTGTAGATGCCAAGTTTGACCATGTTTGAACATTTAAATTTGAATTTAAACAGATTTGATTTAAATTTTGTTTTCTGAATAACTTGAGTTTAAAAAAATATTTTTGATTGATTCTTTTTGCTACTTGTCACTAGTGATCTTAGTTATCGATTGGTAAAGTTTGAGAATTTTTAGAATAAATTTGATTAGGGTTTTAACTAGAAACAGATTCTGCCTATTAGTTAGTATAGTTTAAATTAACTTAGTTTTAGTTAGTTTAAATTAGAATTTAGTTTTATTTGTTTAATAGGTTCTGTTGCTTAAACATTTAGTGTTTTACTTACTGTTAATAAAAATATAAAATTGCTTAGTTTATTTCTTTATGGTTATAGGAATCTCAACTCCTTTTCAAATAGGTTTAAATTGTTATAAAACAAACTAGTTAGTAATAGTTTATTCCAACAAAGTTTTATATAATTAGATTCTGTTTTCAAATAAAAGTTTTTAGTAATCTTTTCTGTAAATAAATGTTTTGTTAATAAAAATAATTTAGTTTTGCTCTATGATGATAGGAAAACTATATTATTTTTTTCATTAAGTAATGTGTTATAAAACAACTTAGTTTTAGTAGAGATTATTTTCCCAAAAGTTTTAGATGATATAATTCTGTTTTGTAATAAAGATTTTTATTAATTACTTTCTGTTAACTTAGTTGTTTCATAATTTGTTTTCTCTTAGCTTATGGTTGTGCTTGTAGTTAAGTTCATTAGGCAAACACTCATGTCGTTTAGGATGTTGTTTTCATAGTTTTACTTGTTCTTCAAAAGTAATTCTTTTTGCTAGTAAAATATTTACCAAAGCCCTTTTGTTATATTTTACCTTGTTTTGGTACTATTGAAAATAGTTGTTTGTAGGGGAAAACTACTTTAGTTGCTTTTATGAAAACTTTCTTGATTTTAACTTTTGTCTTAAGTATTTCCTTCATCATCACCTTAGTTGTGTTGATGTAGTTTTGTTGATTTTAACTTTTGTCTTAAGTATTTTCTTCATCAACCTTGTTATCTTATTTCTTGTGTTATCTTGTGATTGTTAGAATTGATTGCTAGTATGATTGCTTATGTATGCAATGTTTGTATAGATTTCTCATCGGAGAGTGACGAATAGTCTATCAAGTTATTTCTGAGAGCGATCTTTATTCTTCATCAACAGTACAGGCAAGTTCACTTTGACCATTTATACCATACCTATGTTTTTATTGCATATAGTGACATCATTCAACAAATCCCTCCCGTAGTGTTATTGAAATTCTTGTAGTTGAGAAGAATGCATGAGGTAGGAACCCACCACTTGTTACTAAAGCCCCGGGAACGTTAGTTACTTTTATGCTATGCTAAAGTAGACGGAGATTGGTATGAGTGTTCATGAGTGGTGTGAAGAAGGACTCCACGTCAAGACGACAACTTCATGAAGACATCTTCAAGTCCTGCATCTTCAAGACCTCAAGACTTCGAGACCCGAGAAGACAAGTTTTCAATACACACTACTGGGTGAGGGATGGTTGGAACGGCACCCTGGAGAAACCAGTGGATTTGCCTAGGTGTTGCTGGAGAAGTGCCAGTATTCAGGCGGAAAGCCTCACCCAGACTCAAAGAGAAGGATGAATACTTCATGTCCGGAAGCTTACCTGTGTAGCCACAAGTCATTATGGGCTCTGGCTTGGTTGATCTTTGTTGTGACTCTGCTGGGCAGTGCTACGAGATGTAGTCGACGTTAGGATTGGATGGGCACTGTCGGACAGTCAGGGAAACACTTTGAAAGACCATGTTTCTTTCATCCCGTTTTCAAACACCAGGCAGTGAGAGGACTTACCAGGAGGGAAAGAATCTTGTGGGTAAAGTACACAACACTCTGCAGAGTTAAAACCTAATCGATTAGCCGTGTCCCCGGTTATGGACAATTTGAGCCTCTGGACTTGGATCTATCTCTGAACTCTCAACACTGGACTGATAACTTAATTGTGGGCAACTTAAGATACTTGAGGGTATTAAGACATTGGTTGGCGGAACCATGTCATGATAGGTAATTCCATAGTGATATTCCTGATATTACTTTTGTTGTAGGAAAATAAAAATCAGCTTTTACGCAAAAACTTAGACACAGAGCCACAAAGCCTTTGCATATAGAATAGTCTTTATTCTTCTGTTCTACTATGGTGATCTTGCTAGTACATTCAATGTACTGACCTATATGGCTGCAACGTATCATGTTGCAGATACTCTTCTACGACGGGTAAGAGTACGATTCGGGGTTACGGTCCGCACTCAACTTGCCGTTGGTGTTATTGGGACTCCACTCTCGTTGATCGCTTCCGCTGAGAATTAAGGTATATATCAGTTTTACGTTATTTACATGTGATTGCACTTTGATATATACATTGATGTACTGTGGGT
Source organism: Hordeum marinum (assembly GCA_022496015.1). NCBI lineage: Eukaryota > Viridiplantae > Streptophyta > Magnoliopsida > Poales > Poaceae > Hordeum > Hordeum marinum. The sequence continues at coordinate 29,252,557 of CM039678.1, forward strand.
GCCAGCATACTGATCCAGGGATGGCACAGAAAACACAGAGGCTTCACTCGTTTTGAGTCGGGTCGCTACAGAAATGGTATCAGAGCACATGTTGACTGTAGGATGTGACCCTAGAAACTGGAAAACCCTTAGCAAATGATTTCCCAAAAACTTTTTTTTCAAAAGATCTTTACTTCTCATCCTTTCTGAGTTTTATCAAATAGTTAGACAATACTTTTTCCCTTGACCCCACTAAGGATCAACTGAAGCCACTCCAAGAAGGACAAGATATCGGACAACTGGTGACCAACTCCGACAAAGATGTATTCCATTATGGAAAGAGCTACAAAAAGGATTGAAGATTATACTGATCTGAAGAAATTGAAGACCATGAAGAATTTTCCAAGATATTATGCCCCTAGAAGACCAAACCCCTGCTGTATACTTACGTTAGATACGATGATTTTGTGAGCTGTCATTTGTGTGTAATTTTCGACAGCCACAACAAAAATCTATTTTCAAAACCATTGTTTGTATTGTGTGTATCCCCTCCTTTTCTCTCTCTTGCATCTCATCCCAAAACCTTGAACCCAATAGATGACGAGTGAAGTTGGACTTGTGTATTCTGGATCGATGACTTGGTTGGAGACAGAAGAATGGATTCAGAACATGGAGGATCACCTACGGAGTAACCTTGTTGCAAGGAACGAGATGGTCCAGTATGCTCTTCGATACTTTGCAGAAGGTGCTACACACTGGTGGAAGATGCATGAAGATATCTATGATAGACAGGAATCAATCACTTGGGAAGAATTCAAGATGACCTTGCAAGGATCCCATGTTGTTACCAACACCCAGAAGCCCCGTGGCAAAGATGTGAAGAAGATTTGTGCATGCAAGATATGTGGAGAGATAGGACACACCGAGGCAGAACACAAGGATGGATGCCCTTACTGTGAAGAGAATCACCCTGCTGAGGACTGCCCAACTGCGCAAGTGACATGTTTCTTGTGTGAAGGGACTACACATTACCCTGCTCAATGCCAAGTGTACCCCAAGGTACAAGAAGTCATCAAACAGCAGAAGAAAGCCATGAAGAAAGCCTTCAGAGAAAAATTTGGAGAACTTGTGAAGAAGGAAGATGATGAAGACCCTAATGGAGAAGGATTAACCAGGTTTTACTCAAATGCCTGCTATTCATGTGGAGAAGCCGGACATTTCTCACAGGACTGTACGAAGGAAAGAAAAGAGTATCTGGGAAACTTCCCGGTAGAAGAAGTGGAGTTTGATCCACAGGAAATTGAAGTGTTGATCAGAACAAAGAACCTCAGGAAGAGACAAGCCCCTGAACAGAAGGACCTGAGTCATATTCGATGTTTCAAGTGTAAGGATATGGGCCACTATGCCTATAAATGCCCAGAGAAGAAGGTCAAACATGAGTAGTCTGAGTTTTGGATTCTGGATGTAATAAATGTAATAGGTAGCACTCTTACCATTTTGAAGTTATGTAACGGAAGTCTCAGAGTTTGTAATAAGTTGATCAATGGAATTTATGGTATCATGATTTATCTTATGTTGTATTATATGAGTTGCCACTCTATGAACAAAGATCTCTTACCATTTTCGAGGATATGAGAAAATATGGTCTATGCAATCATGAGTACATTTTATTTTAAGTGTGGTAGTAACCACAGGGATAAATGAATGAAGAAAATACCATTCATGTTAAGGAGTTTGGATAAGTGAATACAGATGAAGAGAATGTGGAACCATATCCAAACTATGTAGATGATAAGCTTTGAGACAAAGTGCTCTTGAAGCTGAAATGATGAGAGAAGGAATGATTGTGATGAAACCATACCCAAGGTTAAATAGACCAATGGAAAGGAAAATGGATTCCGTAGAGTGGAATCTAGACAAGAATAAGTTTGTGATTTGTTACCTGAAGGGTATAATGGAGTGAACTAAAGGTAATGTTGGAATATGGAACGATAGTAACCCCAAGAGTGAGTTAAAGCTATTCAAGTATTCAAGTGAACCCACAACTCACTGACCTCAGGATTGATAAGGATCAAGCCCCACATTTGTGAAGGAAGAAACCTGGAAGAAGCTACGACTGATCAGCAAACGTTTTTCTTAGGAGTATACGATAACCTGAGAGTTGTGAAGAAACAATAGATGTTTTATTTGTTTAGCTTGCAGAATCAATGGATTTACCCGAACTTTGTTCGTTGACAAGAGAAATTTCTGCAACGCTTGTGAGGAAGCCCAAGTGCTAGAATACGAGATTCACTAAACCTTATACAAGGTAATGATTTCAGTGCGACATGGCTTGGCCACCATGACGACTTACTCTTATCATTCTCTTGCTATTCGGAATGGTAAATCTGAGTGACTTACCCATAGCAAAGAGACGACGCTCTTTGAAGCTTTTGTTTAAGCCTTAGAATGGTATGATGTAGAACCCTTGTACATGACAGTTGTTGTCACACGTAGGAATTTTACGGTGAGGAATGAAGCCAAGACCCATTTCACTGCAGGATAACCACAAATGGTAGACCACCATGAGATCTTCGATAAGTTATTTAGAATGATCACGAGACCTGTCAGTTAAGAAGACCCAGTATCGGAGGAAATGCATTTTGTTATGAGATCACAAGATTTTTATTTAACGGAAGAGCCTCATCAAAGGAGCCATCGTGAAGTATGTGAAGAGACAGATGCACCCAGAGGATTGTCAAGATTTTGATGGACCAGCAACTCCCATTTTAAGTGTGGTAGACCCCACGCCTTCTTGGACAATGGTTTTGTTAGAAGACCCCCAAACCCTAACCTTTTCTTTCTAGCCCTTTCGAATCTCGAGGACGAGATTCATTTTAAGTGTGGTAGTTTGTAACATCCCAAACTTTGGAATGTTATAATAAATATTAGAATGATTGTTTGTTTGATTTAGTAATTGAATTTGAGTGAAAATTTGAAACTTTTTAAAACTTTTGAAAGTTTAATGAGAGGGAATGAAATGACGTTCCCAAAACTTTCAGTCTGCATTTTGATCACCAGGAATTCAAATTATTTTCATCACAAAAACCTAGAGTGAAGATGACATGACTTCTTCCATTTAAAGAAATGAAAAGGGATTTGAAAATGATTTGAATTTCATTTGAAAATATTTCAAATTCAGAAACTTTAAGCAACTCAATGATTTTCATGAGAGAGGATAAAATGACTTCTTCAAATTATATGAAATATGAGTTGGAAGTTTAAAATAAAGCTTTGAAAAGTGAATGTGAAAAATCTCTGGATTTTCTTTTGGACATCATTTCATATTTGGTTCCTATTCAAATTTTCAAAGTATTCAAACCCCTGACAAAAAAAATTGAGAGGAGTAATATGACACTCCAAACCAGGGGAAATTTTTTGAAGTACTTGAACCATAAAACCCAAAGGGTCATTTGAAAAATATTTGCAAAAAGATTTAAAACCAAATAGGCATTTTCTGAAAATAATATTTTTTTAAAGTTATCAAATGACAGAATAAAAATGTTCAATAAATGGCATTTCTTATTCTGTTAATTTTGATATATTTATTCGCTATATTTAGAAATGGTTTGAATGCTTCAAATGATTTTGAAACGCGCTAGAAATTAATAAAGGAAACGGATTAATTCGCATTTATTAGAAAAAACGGCCGGCCCAACGGCTTTAAAGCCGAGACCGTTACCGGTCGGTCAACCGACGCGCTAACAGCTCGCCCGCCCTCGCTGACCAGTGGAGCCCACCCTCGACCGAAAATCCCGTCGGTCACCTCCTTCCTTCTCCTCCCCGAGCAAACAATGCCAGCGAACCCTCGCCGGATTTCTCTCCTCCCCTTTCCTTGCGGACGCTCCGACCCCTCCTAGAAATAGCCGCCGCTCACCTCTTCTCATTCCCCCATTTTCCCCCAACCCCCACGGCCTCCCGACACCGGAATCGCTCGCCGGAGCTTTCGGTTGCCGCCGTGCCCCTCCTCTCCTGCCGCTCCCCTCCGACCACTCTGACCCCTCCCGAGCACGCGATCGAATTCCCCTCGCTCTCCCGCACACCCCAGTGCCCTCCCCGAGCCCCAAACCCCCCCGGAAGCCATCTCCCCGTCGACCTCGCCGTTTCGGATCTCGCCGGAAATTCGCCGGAGACACCCCCTCCACTGTGAGCTCTCCTCCACCCCTCTCCACCGTAGAATCTAGATGGACGATCCAGATTAGAAGTTTTAAAATACCCGAACCGTTTTCTTTATGTTTCAGCCGTCCGCTCTATTGTCACCGCAGGACACCCCCACTAGCCAGTAGGAAGCTGCCACGTGTACACCCTGTCCGTTAGGAACCCTTTTTCTTTTTCTGTTTTAATTTCAAAAACAGAATAGTTTCTCATTTGTTTTTCTTATATCTTTTATATTTTCAACTATTTTAAATTGATTCTTTTTGCATTACGTCACAATTTTTATCTAGTTTCTGTAGATGCCAAGTTTGACCATGTTTGAACATTTAAATTTGAATTTAAAAAGATTTGATTTAAATTTTGTTTTCTGAATAACTTGAGTTTAAAAAAATATTTTTGATTGATTCTTTTTGCTAATTGTCACTAGTGATCTTAGTTATCGATTGGTAAAGTTTGAGAATTTTTAGAATAAATTTAATTAGGGTTTTAACTAGAAAAAGATTCTGCCTATTAGTTAGTATAGTTTAAATTAACTTAGTTTTAGTTAGTTTAAATTAGAATTTAGTTTTATTTGTTTAATAGGTTCTGTTGCTTAAACATTTAATGTTTTACTTACTGTTAATAAAAATATAAAATTGCTTAGTTTATTTCTTTATGGTTATAGGAATCTCAACTCCTTTTCAAATAGGTTTAAATTGTTATAAAACAAACTAGTTAGTAATAGTTTATTCCAACAAAGTTTTATATAATTAGATTCTGTTTTCAAATAAAAGTTTTTAGTAATCTTTTCTGTAAATAAATGTTTTGTTAATAAAAATAATTTAGTTTTGCTCTATGATGATAGGAAAACTATATTATTTTTTTCATTAAGTAATGTGTTATAAAACAACTTAGTTTTAGTAGAGATTATTTTCCCAAAAGTTTTAGATGATATAATTCTGTTTTGTAATAAAGATTTTTATTAATTACTTTCTGTTAACTTAGTTGTTTCATAATTTGTTTTCTCTTAGCTTATGGTTGTGCTTGTAGTTAAGTTCATTAGGCAAACACTCATGTCGTTTAGGATGTTGTTTTCATAGTTTTACTTGTTCTTCAAAAGTAATTCTTTTTGCTAGTAAAATATTTACCAAAGCCCTTTTGTTATATTTTACCTTGTTTTGGTACTATTGAAAATAGTTGTTTGTAGGGGAAAACTACTTTAGTTGCTTTTATGAAAACTTTCTTGATTTTAACTTTTGTCTTAAGTATTTCCTTCATCATCACCTTAGTTGTGTTGATGTAGTTTTGTTGATTTTAACTTTTGTCTTAAGTATTTTCTTCATCAACCTTGTTATCTTATTTCTTGTGTTATCTTGTGATTGTTAGAATTGATTGCTAGTATGATTGCTTATGTATGCAATGTTTGTATAGATTTCTCATCGGAGAGTGACGAATAGTCTATCAAGTTATTTCTAAGAGCGATCTTTATTCTTCATCAACAGTACAGGCAAGTTCACTTTGACCATTTATACCATACCTATGTTTTTATTGCATATAGTGACATCATTCAACAAATCCCTCCCGTAGTGTTATTGAAATTCTTGTAGTTGAGAAGAATGCATGAGGTAGGAACCCACCACTTGTTACTAAAGCCCCGGGAACGTTAGTTACTTTTATGCTATGCTAAAGTAGACGGAGATTGGTATGAGTGTTCATGAGTGGTGTGAAGAAGGACTCCACGTCAAGACGACAACTTCATGAAGACATCTTCAAGTCCTGCATCTTCAAGACCTCAAGACTTCGAGACCCGAGAAGACAAGTTTTCAATACACACTACTGGGTGAGGGATGGTTGGAACGGCACCCTGGAGAAACCAGTGGATTTGCCTAGGTGTTGCTGGAGAAGTGCCAGTATTCAGGCGGAAAGCCTCACCCAGACTCAAAGAGAAGGATGAATACTTCATGTCCGGAAGCTTACCTGTGTAGCCACAAGTCATTATGGGCTCTGGCTTGGTTGATCTTTGTTGTGACTCTGCTGGGCAGTGCTACGAGATGTAGTCGACGTTAGGATTGGATGGGCACTGTCGGATAGTCAGGGAAACACTTTGAAAGACCATGTTTCTTTCATCCCGTTTTCAAACACCAGGCAGTGAGAGGACTTACCAGGAGGGAAAGAATCTTGTGGGTAAAGTACACAACACTCTGCAGAGTTAAAACCTAATCGATTAGCCGTGTCCCCGGTTATGGACAATTTGAGCCTCTGGACTTGGATCTATCTCTGAACTCTCAACACTGGACTGATAACTTAATTGTGGGCAACTTAAGATACTTGAGGGTATTAAGACATTGGTTGGCGGAACCATGTCATGATAGGTAATTCCATAGTGATATTCCTGATATTACTTTTGTTGTAGGAAAATAAAAATCAGCTTTTACGCAAAAACTTAGACACAGAGCCACAAAGCCTTTGCATATAGAATAGTCTTTATTCTTCTGTTCTACTATGGTGATCTTGCTAGTACATTCAATGTACTGACCTATATGGCTGCAACGTATCATGTTGCAGATACTCTTCTACGACGGGTAAGAGTACGATTCGGGGTTACGGTCCGCACTCAACTTGCCGTTGGTGTTATTGGGACTCCACTCCCGTTGATCGCTTCCGCTGAGAATTAAGGTATATATCAGTTTTACGTTATTTACATGTGATTGCACTTTGATATATACATTGATGTACTGTGGGTGCCAGCATACTGATCTAGGGATGGCACAGAAAACACAGAGGCTTCACTCGTTTTGAGTCGGGTCGCTACAGAAATGGTATCAGAGCACATGTTGACTGTAGGATGTGACCCTAGAAACTGGAAAACCCTTAGGAAATGATTTCCCGAAAACATTGTTTTCAAAAGATCTTTACTTCTCATCCTTTCTGAGTTTTATCAAATAGTTAGACAATACTTTTTCCCTTGACCCCACTAAGGATCAACTGAAGCCACTCCAAGAAGGACAAGATATCGGACAACTGGTGACCAACTCCGACAAAGATGTATTCCATTATGGAAAGAGCTACAAAAAGGATTGAAGATTATACTGATCTGAAGAAATTGAAGACCATGAAGAATTTTCCAAGATATTATGCCCCTAGAAGACCAAACCCCTGCTGTATACTTACGTTAGATACGATGATTTTGTGAGCTGTCATTTGTGTGTAATTTTCGACAGCCACAACAAAAATCTATTTTCAAAACCATTGTTTGTATTGTGTGTATCCCCTCCTTTTCTCTCTCTTGCATCTCATCCCAAAACCTTGAACCCAATAGATGACGAGTGAAGTTGGACTTGTGTATTCTGGATTGATGACTTGGTTGGAGACAGAAGAATGGATTCAGAACATGGAGGATCACCTACAGAGTAACCTTGTTGCAAGGAACGAGATGGTCCAGTATGCTCTTCGATACTTTGCAGAAGGTGCTACACAATGGTGGAAGATGCATGAAGATATCTATGATAGACAGGAATCAATCACTTGGGAAGAATTCAAGATGACCTTGCAAGGATCCCATGTTGTTACCAACACCCAGAAGCCCCGTGGCAAAGATGTGAAGAAGATTTGTGCATGCAAGATATGTGGAGAGATAGGACACACCGAGGCAGAACACAAGGATGGATGCCCTTACTGTGAAGAGAATCACCCTGCTGAGGACTGCCCAACTGCGCAAGTGACATGTTTCTTGTGTGAAGGAACTACACATTACCCTGCTCAATGCCAAGTGTACCCCAAGGTACAAGAAGTCATCAAACAGCAGAAGAAAGCCATGAAGAAAGCCTTCAGAGAAAAATTTGGAGAACTTGTGAAGAAGGAAGATGATGAAGACCCTAATGGAGAAGGATTAACCAGGTTTTACTCAAATGCCTGCTATTCATGTGGAGAAGCCGGACATTTCTCACAGGACTGTACGAAGGAAAGAAAAGAGTATCTGGGAAACTTCCCGGTAGAAGAAGTGGAGTTTGATCCACATGAAATTGAAGTGTTGATCAGAACAAAGAACCTCAGGAAGAGACAAGCCCCTGAACAGAAGGACCTGAGTCATATTCGATGTTTCAAGTGTAAGGATATGGGCCACTATGCCTATAAATGCCCAGAGAAGAAGGTCAAACATGAGTAGTCTGAGTTTTGGATTCTGGATGTAATAAATGTAATAGGTAGCACTCTTACCATTTTGAAGTTATGTAACGGAAGTCTCAGAGTTTGTAATAAGTTGATCAATGGAATTTATGGTATCATGATTTATCTTATGTTGTATTATATGAGTTGCCACTCTATGAACAAAGATCTCTTACCATTTTCGAGGATATGAGAAAATATGGTCTATGCAATCATGAGTACATTTTATTTTAAGTGTGGTAGTAACCACAGGGATAAATGAATGAAGAAAATACCATTCATGTTAAGGAGTTTGGATAAGTGAATACAGATGAAGAGAATGTGGAACCATATCCAAACTATGTAGATGATAAGCTTTGAGACAAAGTGCTCTTGAAGCTGAAATGATGAGAGAAGGAATGATTGTGATGAAACCATACCCAAGGTTAAACAGACCAATGGAAAGGAAAATGGATTCCGTAGAGTGGAATCTAGACAAGAATAAGTTTGTGATTTGTTACCTGAAGAGTATAATGGAGTGAACTAAAGGTAATGTTGGAATATGGAACGATAGTAACCCCAAGAGTGAGTTAAAGCTATTCAAGTATTCAAGTGAACCCACAACTCACTGACCTCAGGATTGATAAGGATCAAGCCCCACATTTGTGAAGGAAGAAACCTAGAAGAAGCTACGACTGATCAGCAAACGTTTTTCTTAGGAGTATACGATAACCTGAGAGTTGTGAAGAAACGATAGATGTTTTATTTGTTTAGCTTGCAGAATCAATGGATTTACCCGAACTTTGTTCGTTGACAAGAGAAATTTCTGCAACGCTTGTGAGGAAGCCCAAGTGCTAGAATACGAGATTCACTAAACCTTATACAAGGTAATGATTTCAGTGCGACATGGCTTGGCCACCATGACGACTTACTCTTATCATTCTCTTGCTATTCGGAATGGTAAATCTGAGTGACTTACCCATAGCAAAGAGACGACGCTCTTTGAAGCTTTTGTTTAAGCCTTAGAATGGTATGATGTAGAACCCTTGTACATGACAGTTGCTGTCACACGTAGGAATTTTACGGTGAGGAATGAAGCCAAGACCCATTTCACTTGTAGCGACGCGACCTAAAGGTCAAGTCTCCGGTGTTTCCGTACCATCCCAAGATCATGCTGGTACACACACGGTACATCCATGTATATATCAAAGGGAAATCACACAACATTATATTAATCGAAATCTCATGTCGAGTCCTTTATTACAATAAAAATTACAATAAAGTGGCTAAAAGCCAACTCATGAGAATATCTAAATCTTGCGGAAGCGTCGAAGGTAGATGAGTCCATCTGACTCCAAGGGCATCTCACTGAGCATAGAACGCGTCCTCACTCCTGGTCGGAAAAGTACTCTGCAACATGATACGTTGTAGCCATGTAGGTCAGCATATGGAATATGCCGGCAAAGTCACAAGAGAGGGGTGAAAAGATAATCATCTAGTCTATATGCATATATGGCAAGTGGGGTGGTAAGTTTTTGCGTAAAGCCATGTTTTTTCCTACATCAAGGGAGGGGCTAAGCAAAATATTACTAAGTTGGTTGATTAATGAGATGGTTCCACCAACCAATTCTCATACCCAAAATTATTAAATACCCACATCATCATATTAATTGTGTTGAGAGTTTCGGAAGTTTCAATTCCTTTGGCTCAAGTCATCCATGACCGTGGACACGGCTAATCGATTAGGTTTGGAATACTCTGCAGAGTTTTGCACACGTTCCCCACAAGATTTGGTCGCCTCCGTTTGATTTCTCGCACTTCAGGGTGTTTGAGAAACGGATGACCAAAACATGGTCTTCCAAAGGATTTCCCTGCGACTCTGTCGATGCCCATCCTTTCCTACCGTTCTTCTACCTCTCGTAGCACCGCCTGTCCAGGGTCACCACGATTTCCAACCAAGCCAGAGCCCATAATGACTTGTGGCTGTGCAGGTAAGCCTTGGGTCTTGAAGCACCCATCCATCTCTTTGTGCCTGGGTGGACCTTTCCGCGTGAACACTGGCCATCTCCAGCATCACCTAGGCAAATCCACTGGTTTCTCCAGGGTGCCGTTCAACCATCATCCACCCAGAGGTATGTTGAAAACTCGGAGTCTTAAATCTTGATCATTATGTAGGTCTTGAAATTATTAACTCTCTCAACTCTCATGAATCACACAACCAACCCCGTCTACTAATAGCATAGCAAAAGGTAAAACAACGTTTCCCGGGGCCAATGTGTCAAGAGGTTGAGGGGGGGTACCTACCACATGATACTACTACAATGTAACCAAGTTTCCAACTAACCTATCTTGCATGCAATTGGGGAGATGGTAGAACTAATGCATATAAAACATGGGTAAACATGGTCAAAGTGACTTGCCTGATTGATGATCTTCGTACGTGAGTGACTCTAAGTAACAAGCTTCGCACTCCGGATAATCTAACGAAGCAAACAAGCACTCAATAAGCATACAACAGAATATTGTAACTCACAAACATCAACCAAGAACTAGTAAACAATCAAGACAAAACAATGCACAAATCTCAAGTAAGAAAACACACAAAGTTTTGTTTTAAAAAGGTGAGGAATGAAAACACTACTAACATAATGAAACCATTTGTAATAACAAAACAATTGTTGTCATCAAGGAAACAATAGAATATTTTATTAATAAACAGAATATAATCAATTTAAGTTTGTTGGGAAAAGTTTAGTAAAGTTTATACAAGTTTGTGATAAACACTATATGAATCAACTATAGTTATATTAACAAAAGAATGAAAAACTAAACTTATTATTTATTTGTAAAACATGTTCTTAACAGGAAATAATTTACAATTAAATCTGTCTTAGAAAACAGAATTAAAATATACAAAACTTTGTTTGAAAACAAAACTATTACTAGTTAGTTGTTTTAATCAAAATAAACCTATTTGAAAATAAGTTGTGATTCCTATGTTAAATAAAATTAAACTAAGCAAATTTATATTTTTATTAACAGTGAGTGAAAACACTAAATGTTTACTAACAGAACCAAATAAACAAATAAAACCAAATTCTAAATCAAACTAATTAAAATTAAGTATGTAAAACTATATTGTAATACTAGGCAGATTCTGTTTTTGGTTAAAACATTAATCAAATATATCCTAAATATCTTCAAACTAAGCATGAAGGTAGTCCTAACTAATACCAAACAGTAGCAAAAAGATTCATGTCAAAATCTATTTTCAAACTCTAGTTATATAGATTTGAAGATTTTAAGCAAATTTGATTCAATTCAAATTTTATAGTTCAAATTTGAAATTTAAAAGTACAGGGTGAAACTACATGAAAAATGTGAGCTATTGCAAAAAGAATTAACTCAAAACACTAAATATATTAAAAGATATAGTTAAAACAAATTTTGAAATCATTCTGTTAATTAAAACAATAACAGAAAAGGAAAAAAAGATTTGCGACGGTCAGGGGGCTACGTGGCGCAATCCTATTGGTTGGCTAGCGCATGTGTTAGATGATTTCGAGCGGGCGACCGGTCGGAAGAGGATAACGGTTCGGATTAAATCCGATCTAATCTTAGCCGTTGGTTTTGGATCGGAGGGAGGGGAATGCTCACGGGGTAAAGTCGCCGGCGTCGGGGGTTCTCCGGTGGATCCGAAGGCGGCGAGGACGACGGCGAGGCGTTCCGGTGGTCGGGGAAGACGGGGAAGTGGTCCGGGCGACGGCGACGGGCCTCCGGAGTCGACTGGTGGCAACGGTGGGGCGAACGGTGGTCAGAAGTGGTGGCTACGGTCGATGGGAGGTCCGGTGAGGGTGGGAGCTCCGGCGAGCAATTGCGGCAGCGTCTCGGCGAGAGAGAGAGGGGGCTCGGGGAAAAATGGATGCGGGGAGTGGCCGGCTTATATAGGAGTGCGGGGAGCGAGAGGGAGTTAAGAGAGGAGAGAGATCCGGCGAGGGGAGGAAATGGCCGGCGTCGGGTCCGGCGCGCGGGGGGGGGGGGGGGGGGGGGGAAGGAGATGACCGTTCGGTCATTACGAGCGAACGAGGTGGGGCCCGGTGTCAGTGAAAGGGGACGTGTCCGTTACGCGCGGTCGGCCGGTCGGTAGTAAAAGCGCGAATAACTGCCGTGGGCCGGCCCGTTTAATACCGGAAACGGTTACCGTTTCTTTTTAATAATTTTCCAGAGACATTCAAAAGCTTTTAAACCATTCAAATCGTCTCTAAATATAGGGGTATTATATATCAAAATTAAAAGAATAATAAATGCTATTTAATGAACATTTCTATTCTATCATTTGAACACTTCTGAAAAAAATAATATTTTCAGAAATTGCCTAATTGTTTTTAAACCCTTTTTGCAAATATTTTCAAAATAACCCCTGGTTATTATTGTTCAAATATACCACCAATTAGTCCCTGGTGTGGAGTGCCATGTTCCTCCTCTCTTATTTGAACTTTTAACCAAAATTTCAAATAGGTGAAAGCAACTTAGTGAAAAGTAGAAAGGACTTTCTGGAATTCAGAAGAGGCATTTCAACTAACACATACAATCAAGTAATGATGATGATAGATGCATAGCTATAACATAACATTCCAAAATAGAATTTTGGGATGTTACATCACTGCAGGATAACCACAAATGGTAGACCACCATGAGATCTTCGATAAGTTATTTAGAATGATCACGAGACCTGTCAGTTAAGAAGACCCTGTATCGGAGGAAATGCATTTTGTTATGAGATCACAAGATTTTGATTTAACGGAAGAGCCTCATCAAAGGAGCCATCGTGAAGTATGTGAAGAGACAGATGCACCCAGAGGATTGTCAAGATTTTGATGGACCAGCAACTCCCATTTTAAGTGTGGTAGACCCCACGCCTTCTTGGACAATGGTTTTGTTAGAAGACCCCCAAACCCTAACCTTTTCTTTCTAGCCCTTTCGAATCTCGAGGACGTGATTCATTTTAAGTGTGGTAGTTTGTAACCTCCCAAACTTTGGAATGTTATAATAAATATTAGAATGATTGTTTGTTTGATTTAGTAATTGAATTTGAGTGAAAATTTGAAACTTTTTGAAACTTTTGAAAGTTTAATGAGAGGGAATGAAATGACGTTCCCAAAACTTTCAGTCTGCATTTTGATCACCAGGAATTCAAATTATTTTCATCACAAAAACCTAGAGTGAAGATGACATGACTTCTTCCATTTAAAGAAATGAAAAGGGATTTGAAAATGATTTGAATTTCATTTGAAAATATTTCAAATTCAGAAACTTTAAGCAACTCAATGATTTTCATGAGAGAGGATAAAATGACTTCTTCAAATTATATGAAATATGAGTTGGAAGTTTAAAATAAAGCTTTGAAAAGTGAATGTGAAAAATCTCTGGATTTTCTTTTGGACATCATTTCATATTTGGTTCCTATTCAAATTTTCAAAGTATTCAAACCCCTGACAAAAAAAATTGAGAGGAGTAATATGACACTCCAAACCAAGGGAAATTTTTTGAAGTACTTGAACCATAAAACCCAAAGGGTCATTTGAAAAATATTTGCAAAAAGATTTAAAACCAAATAGGCATTTTCTGAAAATAATATTTTTTTAAAGTTATCAAATGACAGAATAAAAATGTTCAATAAATGGCATTTCTTATTCTGTTAATTTTGATATATTTATTCGCTATATTTAGAAATGGTTTGAATGCTTCAAATGATTTTGAAACGCGCTGGAAATTAATAAAGGAAACGGATTAATTCGCATTTATTAGAAAAAACGGCCGGCCCAACGGCTTTAAAGCCGAGACCGTTACCGGTCGGTCAACCGACGCGCTAACAGCTCGCCCGCCCTCGCTGACCAGTGGAGCCCACCCTCGACCGAAAATCCCGTCGGTCACCTCCTTCCTTCTCCTCCCCGAGCAAACAATGCCAGCGAACCCTCGCCGGATTTCTCTCCTCCCCTTTCCTTGCGGACGCTCCGACCCCTCCTAGAAATAGCCGCCGCTCACCTCTTCTCATTCCCCCATTTTCCCCCAACCCCCACGGCCTCCCGACACCGGAATCGCTCGCCGGAGCTTTCGGTTGCCGCCGTGCCCCTCCTCTCCTGCCGCTCCCCTCCGACCACTCTGACCCCTCCCGAGCACGCGATCGAATTCCCCTCGCTCTACCGCACACCCCAGTGCCCTCCCCGAGCCCCAAACCCCCCCGGAAGCCATCTCCCCGTCGACCTCGCCGTTTCGGATCTCGCCGGAAATTCGCCGGAGACACCCCCTCCACTGTGAGCTCTCCTCCACCCCTCTCCACCGTAGAATCTAGATGGATGATCCAGATTAGAAGTTTTAAAATACCCGAACCGTTTTCTTTATGTTTCGGCCGTCCGCTCTATTGTCACCGCAGGACACCCCCACTAGCCCGTAGGAAGCTGCCACGTGTACACCCTGTCCGTTAGGAACCCTTTTTCTTTTTCTGTTTTAATTTCAAAAACAAAATAGTTTCTGATTTGTTTTGCTTATATCTTTTATATTTTCAACTTTTCTAAATTGATTCTTTTTGCTACTTGTCACTAGTGATCTTAGTTATCGATTGGTAAAGTTTGAGAATTTTTAGAATAAATTTCATTAGGGTTTTAACTAGAAACAGATTCTGCCTATTAGTTAGTATAGTTTAAATTAACTTAGTTTTAGTTAGTTTAAATTAGAATTTAGTTTTATTTGTTTAATAGGTTCTGTTGCTTAAACATTTAGTGTTTTACTTACTGTTAATAAAAATATAAAATTGCTTAGTTTATTTCTTTATGGTTATAGGAATCTCAACTCCTTTTCAAATAGGTTTAAATTGTTATAAAACAAACTAATTAGTAATAGTTTATTCCAACAAAGTTTTATATAATTAGATTCTGTTTTCAAATAAAAGTTTTTAGTAATCTTTTCTGTAAAGAAATGTTTTGTTGATAAAAATAATTTAGTTTTGCTCTATGATGATAGGAAAACTATATTATTTTTTTCATTAAGTAATGTGTTATAAAACAACTTAGTTTTAGTAGAGATTATTTTCCCAAAAGTTTTAGATTATCTAATTCTGTTTTGTAATAAAGATTTTTATTAATTACTTTCTGTTAACTTAGTTGTTTCATAATTTGTTTTCTCTTAGCTTATGGTTGTGCTTGTAGTTAAGTTCATTAGGCAAACACTCATGTTGTTTAGGATGTTGTTTTCATAGTTTTACTTGTTCTTCAAAAGTAATTCTTTTTGCTAGTAAAATATTTACTAAAACCCTTTTGTTATATTTTACCTTGTTTTGGTACTATTGAAAATAGTTGTTTGTAGGGGAAAACTACTTTAGTTGCTTTTATGAAAACTTTCTTGATTTTAACTTTTGTCTTAAGTATTTCCTTCATCATCACCTTAGTTGTGTTGATGTAGTTTTGTTGATTTTAACTTTTGTCTTAAGTATTTTCTTCATCAACCTTGTATTCTTATTTCTTGTGTTATCTTGTGATTGTTAGAATTGATTGCTAGTATGATTGCTTATGTATGCAATGTTTGTATAGATTTCTCATCGGAGAGTGACGAATAGTCTATCAAGTTATTTCTGAGAGCGATCTTTATTCTTCATCAACAGTACAGGCAAGTTCACTTTGACCATTTATACCATACCTATGTTTTTATTGCATATAGTGACATCATTCAACAAATCCCTCCCGTAGTGTTATTGAAATTCTTGTAGTTGAGTAGAATGCATGAGGTAGGAACCCACCACTTGTTACTAAAGCCCCGGGAACGTTAGTTACTTTTATGCTATGCTAAAGTAGACGGAGATTGGTATGAGTGTTCGTGAGTGGTGTGAAGAAGGACTCCATGTCAAGACGACAACTTCATGAAGACATCTTCAAGTCCTGCATCTTCAAGACCTCAAGACTTCGAGACCCGAGAAGACAAGTTTTCAATACACACTACTGGGTGGGGGATGGTTGGAACGGCACCCTGGAGAAACCAGTGGATTTGCCTAGGTGTTGCTGGAGAAGTGCCAGTATTCACGCGGAAAGCCTCACCCAGACTCAAAGAGAAGGATAAATACTTCATGCCCGGAAGCTTACCTTTGTAGCCACAAGTCATTATGGGCTCTGGCTTGGTTGATCTTTGTTGTGACTCTGCTGGGCAGTGCTACAAGATGTAGTCGACGTTAGGATTGGATGGGCACTGTCGGACAGTCAGGGAAACACTTTGAAAGACCATGTTTCTTTCATCCCGTTCTCAAACACCAGGCAGTGAGAGGACTTACCAGGAGGGAAAGAATCTTGTGGGTAAAGTACACAACACTCTGCAGAGTTAAAACCTAATCGATTAGCCGTGTCCCCGGTTATGGACAATTTGAGCCTCTGGACTTGGATCTATCTCTGAACTCTCAACACTGGACTGATAACTTAATTGTGGGCAACTTAAGATACTCGAGGGTATTAAGACATTGGTTGGCGGAACCATGTCATGATAGGTAATTCCATAGTGATATTCCTGATATTACTTTTGTTGTAGGAAAATAAAAATCAGCTTTTACGCAAAAACTTAGACACAGAGCCACAAAGCCTTTGCATATAGAATAGTCTTTATTCTTCTGTTCTACTATGGTGATCTTGCCAGTACATTCAATGTACTGACCTATATGGCTGCAACGTATCATGTTGCAGATACTCTTCTACGACGGGTAAGAGTACGATTCGGGGTTACGGTCCGCACTCAACTTGCCGTTGGTGTTATTGGGACTCCACTCCCGTTGATCGCTTCCGCTGAGAATTAAGGTATATATCAGTTTTACGTTATTTACATGTGATTGCACTTTGATATATACATTGATGTACTGTGGGTGCCAGCATACTGATCCAGCGATGGCATAGAAAACACAGAGGCTTGACTCGTTTTGAGTCGAGTCGCTACACAAAAGTAGGAGTTCGGCAATTGTTTGGCAAGGAGTTTGTCCGCCGTTAAAATCCGCTCTTGACACCACAACCATCCAAAAAACATACACTTGGCCAGCGCCCAAGCTTTCCAGATGTGAGGATATGCAGCCGAGGACGTTGAGCCCAGGAATTGGGCTTAGTAGGTCGAGGCCATCGAGAAAGTGCCATCCACCGTCATTTTCCAGCGGAAGATGTCTTGCACCCCATCCCACAGAGAGACGCGACCGATCTTGGACCAGAGATCCACAAAATCATCCAAGAGCACTCCGCTGACCCTGCCCTGCAAGTCCGCAACCCACTTGCCATTCTTTGGACCATCCCTAACAGTCCTCATTGTGCGCCTAGCTAGTCGGAAGAGCGCTAGTGGAACAAGGCATGGCGCCAGGCCCATGAGCCAACTATCCGTCCAGAAAGAGGTACTTGCCCACGCGCATGCAAGATGCAAACAGGTCCCTGTCCTCCATAGAGTAGGGTATGGGCAAGCCAAACCAAGGCTTGGAGCGCTCGACCCGCTCCTGCCAGAGCCAGCGAAGACGTAACGCCTTTGCGAAGCGATCCAAGTCGATAACACCCTGACCACATAGAGGCTTTGGCTGGCAAACCTTGCTCCAAGCAACATTACAGTGGCCTCCATGACAGTTGTCCTTCCCTTTCCATAGCCAGGCACGACGTAGTCGGTTAATTTCCTTACGGGCCCAAGACGGAAGCTCGAGGATAGGCATCCAATAGATCATGAAGGCAGAGAGCACCGCGTTCAGGAGGACGAGCCACCCGGCTACAGCCATTAGCCTGGCCTTCCAGAGCGCAAGTCAGCATCGTAGCTTCTCCAAGAGCGATTGTACGTCTATTTTCCGTAGCAGATGCAAAGATAGCGGTAGGCCTAGAAATTTACATGGAAGTTGGGCGGTTGGAGCGCCTAGCGAACTTGCAATGCAGCCACATCCATCGAACCTCAACTGATGGGTATGACTGTGCTCTTAGAGAAATTGATGTGTAGGCCAATAACTGCCGTGAAGGATGTCAAGATCGAGTGAGTTGCCTGCATCTCCGCCTTGATGGGGTTGATGAAGAATGCGACGTCGTCAGCATAGAGGGATG
This sequence comes from Hordeum marinum, assembly GCA_022496015.1. Classification (NCBI taxonomy): domain Eukaryota; kingdom Viridiplantae; phylum Streptophyta; class Magnoliopsida; order Poales; family Poaceae; genus Hordeum; species Hordeum marinum. Next base: position 29,270,940 of record CM039678.1, read on the forward strand.
CTTGTAGCTGTGAGAGGACGTTCTGCTCGACCGCCTTGGCAAGCAGTTGCTGAACTGGCTCCATGTCAAGTATAAAGAGGAAAGCAGACAACGGGTCACCCTGCCTAAACCCATAGTGATGTGTGATGCAAGAACCAACCCCACTGTTCACAATCACCTGTGAGGACGATGTGGCAAGCAGCATGGCCATCCAATCCCTCCATCGCTTCCCGAACCCACGTGCGCAGAGCATGTCAAGCAGATAGGTCCAGGAGACCGAGTCGAAGGCTTTAGCAATGTCGATCTTAAGAAGCAGGCAGGGCCGTTTTGGCTCGGTGGAAGTTAAGGGAGTCCTAGATTAAGGGGTCCTCGGGAAGCCGGCCTATTCTTGAGGACCGGACTATATGGGTTGCTTCCCGAACACAGGAATATTTGAAGGCCCAGTCTCTAAGATGGAAGCTTCGGGAAGCACGGCTTGCACTCCATTTTGATGTAGCAAATAGGAAAGTTGATCTCTTCGGCATGTAACCGACCATGTGTAAATCCTAGGCATCCTCGGTGTCTATGTAAGCCAGAGGATGTTAGGGTATAAGGACAGAACAACTCATCTAGGGTTAGCTATTCGATCTCGAGGTAGATCAACTCTGTAACCCCTATATCATCAATACAACCAAGCATGACGTAGGGTATTACCTCCATAGGAGGGCCGGAATTTGGGCAAATCCGTGTCCCCTTCATCTCCTGTTACCATTGATTCTAGTCTCACAGTTTGGGACCCCCTACCCGAGATCCGCGGTTTTGGCACCGACATTGGTGCTTTCATTAAGAGTTCCTCTGTGAGCGCCAAAGGAATCGATGGCTCGCCTTTTCATCAATGAAGAGGTCCGCAACACAGACACCTTTGTCTCCGAACAGCTCTTCGCCTTTGGTAGCATTGTGTTGCATGCTGGTCCCACTGACCATCTAGGCCGTGTTGAGAGCTTCGCCCCTGATCGAGAGGTCAGATTCGGAAACTTAGAGTTCTTCGTAGCTTCACCTGTAGCACCCGAAGACTCTAAGGCTTTAACCTCGAGTCCCTTCCTCGGACATGCCAATGGGGTCACCCATGGCGATGGGCCAATCTCCTGTCTTGGTCCAGCCATTGAACCAGATGACCGAACACGTGTTCTTGCCGAACACCCCCCATGTCCGGATGCCTTGGAGGTTAACTCCGCAAGTTCCGAACAGCTTGATCCGATCGGGCCCTCAGCTGTTGACGAGACCCTAGATCAGATATCATCAATGAAGATCACTGACGATCCAACCCAGATCTATGCTCAAATCGGTTATGATGCGGGTTAGGGCGAATTTTTCGGCCCACCCACCACCCAGTTGATAGCCACTGTCGAAGATTTAACTGACATGCTAGACTATGCCTTCGAGGAGGCATAATACATGGATGAAGAGGATTGTCCTCCCACCCTCGTTAACACCGGGTGGTAGGCCGCCACTTCCACATAAGATGTCTACATGGTAGGCACTCCTGCCACTAACGATGACAACACGCCTAACAATGATGGCGACAGTCGGGCGATGCATCGTCAAGGCGCCGGAAACCGCATAAGTGGTCCAAAGTCAAAAAAGGGATGGAAAGCTATTAACAGCAACAGGGACGGTAATACCCCTGCTGAGCATGGCAATCCCGATATCTCCAAACACGCGTTCGAGGGTTCGAAAGGGCTTGAGGACCAAAAGAACCCCAATAACGTCAACGACTCTGAGGACGATAATTACCTTCCCCCTGTTGAGGAGGAAGATATACCAGAAGCCGATGACTTGTATATCCCTAATAACCTCGAAGATCAGGAAGAGATTAGGCAGTGGCTCATAGCAACGCCCCATAGCTTGAAAGCTAAAGAATGGCAACTCTAAACCGAACAAGATGACCTCAATGATCAATGTACGAAAGTCCTCTCAGCTGAGGAAGTATACGGCACCGGTCTATCGGACCAGCCCAAAAGCTACCTACAGAGAAGGCTGCTACCGCAATTCGATGACAAACTCACTGATACTCCGTCTCCAAACCGTACTCCATACGACAATCCAGACCGCCCCCCTCGCGGGCGAGACGGGGTAAGGAGCCATTAGAGCCCAATGACAGGTTCGACCTGCGAGATGACCTGGATCACAGAGCAGGCCATACAAGATCCATCTACGGATCTAGAAAGTACTCACCCGATAGATGGGACGGGTACATACCATGGTTTGACCAAAACAACAGAGTCCGGGAACACAACCGGGCCCACACAAACACCGAATATAGGCATGACATAGCACGGGTCAGAGGCGCCACTGACCCACTATGCTTCGCAGATGAGGTAATGCGCATCAGTTCCCCGAGGAATTTAAACATGTGAATATAGAACAGTATGATGGGACTACTGACCCAATCGTATGGATTGAGGACTTCCTCCTCCATATCCACATGGCACGAGGAGACGATCTCCATGCCATAGAATATCTACCTCTTAAGCTTAAGGGGCCAGCTCGACACTGGTTAAACAGCCTCCCTGAAAATTCCATTGGATGCTGGGAAGACTTGGAAGATGCGTTCCGCTGTAACTTCCAAGGAACCTATGTCCGCCCGCCGGAATCTTCCAATCTCAGCAACGTCATCCAGAATCCCGGTGAGTCTGCTCAGCAATTCTGGAATCGGTTCTTGACTAAGAAGAACCAAATTGTCGTTTGTCCGGATGCTGAAGCTATAGCCTCCTTCCGGCACAATATTTGGGACGAATGGCTGGCCCGCCAGCTTGGCCAGGATAAATCTCGGACCATGTCCGCCCTTACTTCCCTCATTACCCACTTTTGCGCGTGCGAAGACAATTGGCTGGAAAGACGCAACCACAATTCTGAAGATCCCGTAGCCTCTGAAGCCCGGGATGGCAACAGAAAACCAAAGCGCAATAAGAATAAGCGCCGACACAATAATAGTGATGCCGATGACACGGCTATAAACACCGGATTCCGCAACTCTCGACCTAGCCAACAAAGAAGCCTCCTAAAGGCAACCGCGATGGACCCACCCAGCTGGAGAAGATTATGGAAAGGCCTTGCCAAATCCATGGGACTCCGGAGAAGCCCACCAACCACAGACACCGCAATTGCTGGGTGTTTAAGCAGGCCGGCAAGATACCACCCGAGGACCAAGGCAAAAGCTCTCGCAGCGAGGACGAGGATGAGCCTTGGGGTCCAACTGGTGGCGGACAAAAGAAATTTCCTCCCGAAGTCAAAATGGTAAATATGATATACACCACCCATATACCTAAGAAGGAGAGGAAGTGCGCCCTTTTGGAGGTCTACGCTTTGGAACCCGTAGCCCCGAAGTACAACCCATGGTCGGCATACCCGATCACCTTTGATTGGCGTGATCACCCAACCAGTATCCGCCATGGGGTTCGGCTGACCTCGTCCTAGAACCCACTATAGATGGGGTATCACCTCACAAAAGTCCTAATGGACGGAGGAAGTAGCCTTAACCTGATTTACTTATACGGTGAAAAAATGGGCATAGATCCGTTAAGGATCAAACCCAGTAGCACTAACTTTAAAGGAGTGATCCCAGGAGTTGAGGCCCGATGTATGGGTTTCATAACCCTAGAGGTTGTGTTCGGCTCGCCCGATAACTTTCGCAGCGAAGACATGATCTTTGACATTGTGCCCTGCCGCAGCGGCTATCACGCGCTGCCTGGTCGGACAGCGTTCGCTCGTTTCAATGCAGTCCCACATTACGCGTACCTCAAGCTCAAGATGTCGGGCCCCAAGGGGGTCATTACTGTTAATGACAATACAGAGCGTTCCCTTAGAACTGAGGAACATGCGCTGGCCCTGGCAGCCGAATTCAGTTACAAAGATGATCGGCAAGTTCCGGCATCCGCCGTAAAGGCACGTAAGGCTGAGAAGCGAGTTCGTCTCCAGACCGAAAACTCAGATCCTTCCTCCTTCCCTCTATAGTGACTCTCCCCCCACCGCACAACCCTAAGACCAGCAAAGTACGTGCCAATGAGGCACAACTTTGCAGTAAAAATCCCTTGGGTAGCGGTGGGGAAATAAAGATGGGTATCCCGCTGACCCAAACTTCTACCCTCGACATGTCTTCGGACAATATGCAGGTACTCCTAAAAGGCCTGCCTATGGCATAAATCTCACCCACAATTCGACGGCTTCTCAAGACTTTTTTTGCAAGATCCATTCGCCGAACACCATGACCCATTAAGGTGCGTCTAGGAGCAGGAGTCAACTAGCAACGGGTCATATCGAGGATGTGAGGTCATCAATCGAAGACCCCAGGTACAACCACTCATATATAATTTCTCTCTTTGAAATACCTATAAACAATTGCTTCGGCAATCCGAACTATAAGAGTTGTTGAGGAAAATATAAACTTTGTGGCACAAGTATGCCTCATATGTCCTTTTCGGCTCATGTTTTCACTTCTCCCCCGCTTCTCATGAGCCTGTTCGGTATGTTGCGAGGCAACAGGCTAATAGACCGGGGGCTCGACTTTAATAACAAATCGCCTTCTGCACATTTTATTTTGCGTCCGGCGTCTTGGCATTCACTTTATATGCATCGGTTCCAAACTATGTCTTGGGTCAATAGTTGGGTTGCCCGGCTCCTGTGCTTGCCCCTTTATGTTTCGCTTGTTTGGCTAAAAGGGAAAAGGGAGCACCCCTGGGTAGGGGCTTCCGGATAGTCTGGTCAAGCGCCTCAGGGGAGAAAGCCAAAAACTGACTGTCATAGTATGCGAGATCCGATCTGTGAAGCCGTGCTGGAAGTATTATACTTCAATCCTTGTAAGCGGTTATTTCGTGTTATACGAGGACTTTGCTCTTTATGCAAAACTTGTGATAGCGGCTTTGTCCATGGTTCGTCCGAACTTCACAACACTTCGGTAGCTAATCGTATGCTTCCCGTAGTCCTTTTCGCGCCCCTACGGCTAAAAGAAAGAAATAAAGCACTATAGTCTGATTGCCTAGTCTGCCGCACTTTACTGCCTTCGGGTTCCGATAATTCGGCTAAGGAACGTAGTGCATTGGCATAGACACCCCATATAGTATCTACATGGGGGCTGAAGCCAGCAACTCACATCTTTTAGTATTAAACAGCCACACAGGAGTTATAAAGGAATGCAAAACCATACAAGAACAATAACTTATATCATCAAAAGTTTGGACAAGTCTTCAGACGTGTTACAATTCATTAAAATAAATTATCACCTGGACACTAGGACGCTATCACCTGAGCACTCTCCATCACTCCATCGAAGTATAGCTCGGGGCGTCTATGCTCCTTCCCGGGAGGCGGCAGGGCGGTGGATACCTTCATCGGATCCAGCCTTGGCTAATGCACCTTCGCTCTTGCAAGGGCCATCCGGATTTCCTCGATGCAGGAGGAATGCTTGATGGTGTCGAGGCAGGGTGAAGAAGCAATCAACTTCTACACCAGGCCAAAGTAGCTACCTGGAAGGAGCTCGCTGGGCCATAAGAGGATGTAGAGGTCCTTCATGGCCGGCTCCGCCATCTAGTGCAACTCCATTAGCTGTTTCAGCTGCTCCACCAGAAGAGGAGGATGATCGGGGGCACCGAACTGTGCCCAGAATAGCCGAGCTTCATCTCCCTCTTCCCGCGAGGCGAACAGCTGACTGGCGTCCGCCACGCTCTTCTAGAGATTGGAGGAAGCGCCTGAGGAACACCATGACCGGGTAAGCAATCTGAATTTGCTATCCCCGAAGATGCACTTTAGTGAGTATGGCTTAGCATCTTCTATATCCTTTGCTTGGTGGACTTGCTCCTTGTAGAACCGTCTGTCCATCCGCTCTTTCTGAAGTTCGGTCTTCAGAATGGATAGTTCGGCCTCACTCTCCTTGCCCTTCTGCTCAAGGGCCTCGCACTTTTTGCTGGCATCCTTGAGCTCATCCCGGACCTCTGCCACACGAGCCTCATGCTTATCGCTGGTGGCCTGTAGGGCAGAGAGTGCGGTTGCCCCCTCTTTGGCCGCCGCCCTCTCAATGGCCGCTTCATCCTTGGCACGTTGAAGCTCGGCCTTGAGCTTTTCCATCTCGTTCAACGAGGCTGCAAGAATGTTAAACTATATGACAACACACATCGACAGTGTTCGAGCAAAGGTATTCGGATTTTATTCAGAGTTACCCTATGCCTCGTTGAACCTCTTGTTAAGGGCTTCAACTTTATTCTTGGAGCGTTTAGCTTCCGATTCAGCTCATCAAGCTCGGCCCTATTTATCGCCGCTGCTGACGACGACACCTACAGTACACATACAATGGACATATTACATGGGTTTCCAACTCTCGCATTGTCATCAATCCGATCATATGTCGGACCTTGTTAAGAGCTACCCTAACATGCCAGACACTTAAAGTGTATCTAGTCCGGCATCAGATACACGATTGACCCCTAGGTAAGTTTTTCAAACTCACCTAGGGCTCGGGGGCTGCCGTGTGTACAATGGAAATAAATAAAACCGTTGCAAATAAAAGTATCTATTGACTTACTTGAAAACCCGTTAGGAGACCTTTGAAGGCCTCCTTCAGTCCGTTGTCGACGGACTGTATGCTCTTTAATACCGCACCCATAAGGGTGTGGTGCTCCTCGGAGACGGAGGCGCTTGATAGAGCCTCCCCATCACCGACCACCCATTGGTTAGGGGTGCCGGAGGTGATCGGATAACCTGATCACCGACCGGGGTTTAAACCGGTACCTCTAGAGGCGTGGCTCGTTCCGAGGATGCCCCTGGAGGGGACTGAGCGGGTGCTCGTCCGGCCTCCTTGCTGTCCGGGCAGGGAACCTCCCCTGGTCTTCGGTGACCGAGATGTTAGCCTCGGCCATTATGTCTTCTCCCCCGTCGTCGGCGCCAGGCTCCATAGAAGCATGTTGTGATGACACCTCCATGGTGTCCTTCGTGGCGCCAGGGGTGGCAGGATGCGAGGCATTCCCGCTCTATGCTAGCTCGGCGGGCGGGGTCTCCCTGTCCGATATTTGATCGATGGGAAGAACGCACGGGGGCCTGCAAAATCGATAAGCACCTGCGTGTTAATAAACTTTAAACCTATTGAAAAATGAGCAAGGGGTCTTCGGATCCTAACCTTCGGGTGGAGGGCTTGACCCTGAGGCTCCTTCGCAGAGCCGCCTCGAGGTCATCGGACTCAGTGTCTGGGTCCAAGGTGTCATCGGACACGACCACCTGCGCCCGACGCGCTCTCTTCTGGGCAGGAGGTGGCACCTCCTTTGGGCTGTCCGATGACACCGCCCTTTTTCTTGCGAGGGGGAACTACCCTCCCCCTCGACTTCGGCCTTCTCGTCCTCCTCCTCCTCTTCCTCTCCCTCCTCCTCATGCTCCTATTAATTTCAGGAGGCGTTCGTCTCCCCGGACGCAGTCTCTGACTGGTCCCTGATGCGAAGGCCAGTCCGGCCTAGTTTCTTTTTCTCCTGCTTCTTCTCGGGGGCCTTGTACGGCTTCACCACGATCATCGCCGCTAACAGGCTGGACCTAACATCTTTGGGCTGGGGTGTCGGACTATTAATCGTCGCGGCCTTCCTCAGCCATGACTGCAGAGGGTGATCAGAGGGAGTGTCAGAAGTCTTCTTTATGGAAAATGAAGCCTGGCAAGTAAAGTTAATGTCATACCTCGGAGGAGGGCCTATTAACGCGAAGGCCTTTATCTTCTTCTTCAGATGGCCAACTCTTCTGTGATTTGAAGAGCGCCTTGACACAGCTTCTCCCGCATAGTGCAGAAGAGATTCTTGATTGTGGGCGCGTCGTCGAGCTGACGGGCCCACAAGGGAGTATCTCGGTCTTGGCAGGGGTGGATGCCTCTTCGGAGCATGACCTGGACCACGTCGGTCAGGGTGAGGCCCTTCTCGACCTTGGCGGCGATACGCTTCTGTAGGTCGCCCACCTCCTTGCTCGATCCCAAGCTGAGGCCCTTTTCGAGCCATGAGGCTAATCGGGTGGGGAGACCAGATATGAATGGGGCAGGGGGGATCTGACCTTCTTCTTGTGGTTCGGTGATGTAGAACCACTCCTTCTGCCATACCTTGATGGTATCGATGAATGTGTTGGACGACCACACGACGCGAATGAGCTTGCCACTAACAGATCCGCCACAATCCACGTGCTTGCCGCCGATGCACTTCGGCTTTACATTGAATACTTTGAGCCAAAGCCTGAAGTGCGGCTCGACCCGAAGGAATGCCTCGCGGACGAGGAGGAAAGCCAATATGTGCATAAATGAATTCGGTGGGAGATCCTGGAAGTCCAGACCATAGAAGAACATCAACCCCCTAACGAAGGGGTGGAGCAGAAAGCTCAGCCCCCATATGAAGTGGGGGATGAGGACCACCCTTTCGCCTGGCTTGGGGGTGGGGATCACTTGATCCTTCTCTGGCATGCGGTGCGGGATGTTGGCAAAGAGGTATCCGGCCGTGTTGAGGTCCTAGATGTCCTTTCCGGTCACCGTGGAGGCCTCCCACTTGCCGTTGGAGCTGGAACCCGCAATTTGGTGAGCTCGGAGGTGGGCGGCGAAGGTTTAGATCTGGGCGCCGAAGGCTTAGAGGAATGGATAGCAGCGGAAGCAGATGGGGAGCATGAATGGCTGTGGGGGTTTTCGTCCCCTTTATGAGGCTTATTGTTTGAGCCCCCTCCGCCGTGTCGTGAACCCCTCCCTTTTCCCGAGACGCGTGCACAGTTGCGCAGACATGATTGAACATATCTCGTGTGAAACGGAGCATGATCTGCGCACTGCTAGATCATGGTGATGAAGCGGCCTCGATTCGTGCATCGAGTTCCTGTAACTAGCCTAACGGTCGTGGTGGGCCGTGACCTTTAGTCAGAGAGGTCGTCAGGGAATGTTATCTCTCCCCCTGACATTTGGCCTTCGAAGCCAACTTATTTCACAGTATTTGGATGCGCTGCTATTCGGAAGATATTTGTCATCGGAGGCCGAACTCTGTTTCGCGAAAGGAACTTACCTCGCAAGCCGAAGACTTTATTCATGAAGCAATTGGAGCTGAAGAACCTTGGCGTTGGAGGCAAGTTCGGGGGCTACTGAGGGAGTCCTGGATTAAGGGGTCCTCGGGAAGCCGGCCTATTCTTGAGATCCGGACTATATGGGTTGCTGGCCGAACACATGAATATTTGAAGGCCCAGTCTTCAAGATGGAAGCTTCGGGAAGCACGGCTTGCACTCCACGTTTGATGTAGAAAATAGGCAAGTTTATCTCTTCAGCGTGTAACCGACCATGTGTAAACCCTAGGCATCCTTGGCGTCTATATAAGCCAGAGAATGTTAGGGTATAAGCACAGAACAACTCATCTAGGGTTAGCTATTCGATCTCGAAGTAGATCAACTCTGTAACCCCTATATCATCAATCCAACCAAGTAGGAAGTAGGGTATTACCTCCATAGGAGGGCCCGAACCTGGGTAAATATGTGTCCCCTTTGTCTCCTATTACCATTGATTCTAGTCTCACAGTTCGGGACCCCCTACCCAAGATCCGCCGGTTTTGACACCAATAGAAGTGCCTTACCAGGCAGCGGACCAACAAAAACTTATCCTGTATCGATCTCCCTCGCAAGAAAGAGCTCTGGCCCGGTGCTATGAGCTCATTAATTCGACGACCGAACCTAGTGGCCAGGATCTTCATGATCAGTTTGGCTACACTATGGAGCAGGCTGATAGGTCTGTAGTCACTCATACGGGCTGCCTTTGGGGTTTTAGCAAGCAAAACTATGTGAGCAATGTTGAGTTTCTCCAAGTTCGAACAGTTCAGGCTGAACACCTGATCTAACGCGAGCAAGATGTCCAACATGATAGTCTGTGCTGCAGCCTTAAAGAACATGCCAGAGAATCCGTATGGTCCCGGCCCTTGTTCCAATGGCAAATCGTTAATCGCGGCCATCACCTCCTCGGCCGTAAACAGGACCATCAAGTCCGAGAGATCAACTCACGGCACATCAATCCCTTCCCAGTCGAAGGCGCCCGTGGTGGATGCCGCTTGAACGATCGGGTCGGCAAAGTAGTCATGCGCCACCTTTTCCTTATGCCCTTGCTCAGTGGCGATTGTGTTATCCGAGGCAAGGAGGTGGATATGGTTCTTCCACTGTCTGCCATTAGCTTTTAAGTGGAAGAACTTTGTGTTAGGATCAGTGGCACGGAGCTAGGTGATCTGAGACCCTTGCCGAGCCTTGATACGTTTGATCACTACCAAGCCAAGGATCTTAGCCTTTAGGGTTTGCCTCAGGTTAATCTCATCGGACTCTGACTGCCTAGATTCTTGAGCAGTATAAAGCAACAAACCCGTGTCCTAGGGCATGAGCAACTGCTGCCGCGTATCACCAACCTAAGACTTGCACCGGCACTTGAGCACGTGGGCCATGCGTCGCAGCTTAAAATCCAGCCATCTGAGCATGTCGAGAGGCGGACAGGCAACGCACCAGGAGTTGGCCACCACTTCCTGGAAACCCTCGAGGTGTGCCCAAAAGGCTTCGAACCTGAACTGGGTCGCCTTCCTCCTGGTCACCGCGCATGACAAGAGCAGCAGGCAGTGGTCGGACATTGTAGTGGCCAGTGATGTGAGTCTCGCATTAGCAACCCGCAGGTCCTAGTCTGCATCGCAGAAGGCATGGTCGAGATTGGCAAGAGTAGGAGGGATTTGCTCGTTGGACCAGGTGAATTTGTGTCCCATGAGTTTGAGGTCCTTGAGGTCGCTCGCGTTAAGTGCAACCCAGAATTGTCCCATCATCGTGTACCTGAGATTTTGGGAACTCTTATCACGAGCATCGCTGATAAGATTAAAATCCCCAATGATCAACCATGGTCTCAACGCGTGGCGTCTAGCACTTGCAATGTCCTCGAGAAACAGAAGCTTCGTGGCATCATCACAATGTCCGTATGCAGTGGCAAGGAACTACGGCGAGCAGCCATCAGTTGGTGAGAATCTCGCGAAGATCACAAAAGGGGTTATGTGGATCTGATCCACAGCAAACATGTTCGTTGGCCTGACCATTCCGGTTAACTCGTTGGCACAAAACTCCTCTTTCTTTGTCTCCCTCGATGCACAAAATGGAGCACCTAGATTGAGAGACAAGGGACCAGACACCAGCCCGCCGTGCACTAGATTTTAGGCTGCAGGTGTTCCAGTTCAGCAAGGTAAGGTCACTCATATGGGAAGCTGCAAGCTGCCCACTTAGGGGCACAACACACTGCCATTGGCGGAACACATAAAGTGGTGTAATTAAGGGGCCGGCCTAAGCAAGAACGGGTGCCCGGTGAGGGCGCTCTGCTGGAGATTATAGACTAGGGTAACAGCATGACAAGTCCAAAAGTTGCAAGCCTCACCCAGCAAACCTACATCCTTTTTAAACACAATTCATCCCAAATGCACACACGCATCCCTACGAGCACCTTCGAGAGACTGAGCCGGTATATCATCTTGAGATTTACGATCATCGTAAGCGCCTCGTCATCGACGGGAACGTCTCCTTCCATTGAATGTGCATTGATAGAAATCCTAAAATAAATTCAGGAATAATGCGAGCACTAGGATTTGAACCCTAGTGGGCTGGGGATACCACTGTCTCTCTAACCATCCAACCACATGTTCGTTCACCGCTAATAACCCACAAGTATAGGGGATCAATTGTAGCCTCTTTGGATAAGTAAGAGTGTCGAACCCAACGAGGAGCTAAAGGTAGAACAAATATTCCCTCAAGTTCTATCAACCACCGATACAACTCTACGCACGCTTAACGTTCGCTTTACCTAGAACAAGTATGAAACTAGAAGTACTTTGTAGGTGTGATAGGATAGGTTTGCAAGATAATACAAAGCATGTAAATAAAAACTAGGGGATGCTAAGATAAAGTAACAATTAAGTTATTCTAACAAGTGTGGAAGAGTGGTGGTAGGAGTTGCGGAATTGTCCCTAGGGAATCGATAACTAGACCGGTCATCATTATTGCAATTTTATATGAGGGAGAGGCAAAAGCTAACATACTTTCTCTACTTGGATCATATGCACTTATGATTGGAACTCTAGCAAGCATCCGCAACAACTAAAGATCATGTAGGTAAAACCCAACCATAGCATTATAAGGTATCAAGTCCTCTTTACTCCCATATGCAACAACCCACCTACTCGGGGTTTATGCTTCCATCACTCACGCAACCCACCATAGGAGAATCATGAACACATTGCAACACCCTACATCGAGGATCCCTCACGCTTGCGCGACACATAGAGAACCATAGGACAACACCAATAATAAAACATGCAACTCAAACCAATCATGATCATCAATCAACCCATAGGACAACAAAAATCTACTCAGACATCATAGGATGTCAACACATCATTGGATAATAATATGAAGCATAAAGCACCAAATTAAAGTAGAGGGTACAGCGGGTCGTGGGAGAGTGGACCTTTGTAGATAGATGGGGGAAGGTGATGGAGGTGTTGGTGAAGATGACGGATTTGTTGGAGTAGATCGTCGTCACGATGATGGCCCCGGCGGCTTTCCGGTGCCACTAGGAGAGAGGGGGAGAGAGCCCCTCCTTCTTCTTCTTCCTTGGCCTTCCCTCTATATGGGAGAAGGGTTTCCCCTCTGGCACATGGCCTCCATGAAGGCGGAGGGGCGAGATCCCCTCCGAGATTGGATCTCTCTCTCTGTTTCCTTCTGTTTCTCTGCTTCCCGATTCTAGCCTTTCACCGTTTCTTAAATATCCGGAGAGTCGTAACTCCAATCGGGCTGAAATTTTGAGGGGACTTATATTATAAAAATATTTTCCTTGCGGCAAAAGTGCAGATCCAACTGACCTAAGGGGTGTCCAGAAGACTGCCAGGCGCGGCTAGGGGGGTGGGTCGCGCCTAGTAGGCTTGCCACCTCCTCGGGCATCATCTCGCGTTGATTCTTTTCCCCAAAATCACATATATTCCAAAACATCTCCGTAAGTTTTTATCGTGTTTGGACTTCGTTTGGAATGGATGTTCTGCGAAACAAAAAACATGCAACAACCAGGAACTGGCACTGTCACTGGATCAATATGTTAGTCCCAAAAGTAGTATAAAAAGTTGCCAAAAGTATATGAAAGTTGTAGAATATTCGCATGAGCAATCAAAAATTATAGATATGACAGAGACATATCAGCACCCCCAAGCTTAATTCCTGCTCGTCCTCGAGTAGGTAAATGATAAAAAAGATAATTTTTGATGTGGATATTAAGACATGGCATGAATATTAAGACATGAGTGATTCAAAGAAATAGTCTATCTTTTGACATTAAGATAATAATACTTCAAGCATATCAATAAAGCAATTGTATCTCTTCAAAATATAATGGCAAAAGAACGTTATCCCTACAATATCATATAGTCTGGCTATGCTCCATCTTCCCCACACAAAGTATTTATATCATGCACAACCCCGATGACAAGTCAAGCAATTGTTTGACACCTTTTATGTTCTCAAACTTTTCAACTCTCACGCAATACATGAGCGTGATCCATGGATATAGCACTATATGTGGAATAGTATATGGTGGAGGTCGTGAAGAAAAAGGAGAAGATAGTCTCACATCAACTAGGCATATCAACGGGCTATGGAGATGCCCATTAATAGATATTAATGTGAGTGAGTAGGGATTGCCATGCAACGGATGCACTAGAGCTATAAGTGTATGAAAGCTCAAAAAGAAACTAAGTGGGTGTGCATCCAACTTGCTTGCTCATGAAGACCTAGGGCAATTTGAGGAAGCCCATCATTGGAATATACAAGACAAGTTATATAATGAAAAATTCCCACTAGTATATGAAAGTGACAAAATAGGAGACTCTCTATCATGAAGATCATGGTGCTACTTTGAAGCACAAGTGTGGAAAAAGATAGTAGCATTGTCCCTTCTCTCTTTTCTCTCTTTTTTGGTGGGCATCTAAGGCCTCTTTTTTTATTTGGGCTTCGCTGGCCTCTTTTATATTTCATAAAGTCCGGAGTCTAATCCCAACTTGTGAGGAAATCATAGCTTCCATCATCCTTTCCTCACATGGGACAATGCTCTAATAATGATGGTCATCACACTTTTATTTACTTATAACTCAATAATTACAACTCGATATCTAGAACAAAATATGACTCTATATGAATGCCTTCGGTGGTGTACCAGGATGTGCAATGATCTAGCATAGCAATGACATAAAAAAACGGAGAAGCCAGGAAAACATCATGCTAGCTATCTTACGATCATGCAAAGCAATATGACAATGATGGTGTGTGTCATCATAAACGGAACGGTGGAAGTTGCATGGCAATATATCTCGGAATGGCTATGGAAATGCCATAATAGGTAGGTAAAGTGGTTGTTTTGAGGAAGGATATATGGTGGGTGTAATGCACCGGCAAAAGTTGCATGGTACAAGAAAGGCTAGCAAAGGTGGAAGGGTGAGAGTGCGTATAATCCATGGACTCACATTAGTCATAAAGAACTCACATACTTATTGCAAAGTCTATTAGTCATCGAAGCAAAGTATTAGACGCATGTTGTTGAATGGTACGAATGTTATTGAAAAGATACTAATGGCCGCCTCCACCTCCACCTCCTCCCCCACCTCCACGTCCACCTCCACCTTCTCCTCCAATGGCGCGTGTAGATCTGGCTCCGAGGAAGATCTCTAGGCGCTCTTCATCCTCTCCAATGGGATGACAAGTCTCATCCACTAGGATTTCGCCCCTGGCCTCAAGGTGCAAAACCAGGTTCGTTCTAGATTTGGATCTTCGGTTCACTATGACAAATCGCAAGGCTCCAAGGAATTTTTCTTGGTTGTTTCTTTCTCATCAGCCTCTTTTCCTCTTACGGAAGAGGTGGTTGGGATTGTGTTACAATGTTGCATTGGTGGTTTGGCACTTGGTTTCAATGTTCTTCAGTTGGGTTCTCGGAGTTTTAAATTCTCGATGGCATCCAATCAAGTTGGTCATTTTATATATGGTTTGAAGGACCGCATTTGACCAAATTTCGTCTGTCACTTTCGCTTATTCAAGGATCTTGTGGATTATTCAAAGGAAAATAATTATTGGCATCTGGATCATGAGATCCCGGAAGTGGTTTCTAGATCACCTATGGCTATCAAATCAACTTTGAACTTTCTTCGTTTGGGTGCTCATTCTGATCGAGGTTATATGTCTAATCTTGAGGAGGGTGAGATCATTAACAGGGTTGCTAGGGCTTCTCCTTTGATGGATAATTCTCTATCTTCAAAAAACTTGTGGTTTGGAAGTTTTAACCATGCTTTGGCTTCGGAGGGTTCCCTCGATCACAAGCAATTTTTTGAAGGGTCAAGGTTTCAGCACAACTATTGGGAATCCATTTCTTTCCCACTCATGGAGTAAATTCTAGATCTATGGCATGGAGGTTACTCAAATGCTTAGGTGAAAGATTGTCTAAACACTAAATCTGTTCCTTCCAAAGATTTTTTTTCTAAGATCCATAGATGCGAAGCATGCTTTAGAAAGGGCCTTATTGCGGTTAATTGTCCAAGAATTTCTTGCACGAATTGTATAAATCTGGGCTACATTTGCAATCTTCATGAAGATTTGAGTTATACTTCCCATATGTGGGATGTAAGGGTATCATGCTCATATGCCTCGCCGTCGGACATGCTAGAATGGCATGCACTATTGGGCTTCGCTGCCGTTGCTGCAGGCTTCTGGGTCATTGTGGATGGGAATGTAATACATGGGACGCTTCTCAGCCCATGGTTTCGAGACGAAAACTGAATTTTATTCCAAAGCGCAAAACATGGCAATCGAAACAGATTTTTCCAACGGAGCGGCATAAGCAACAAATTTGGGTAGCTAAGTCTTTACTGCGGAAGGATATCCCACCGTTTGCGTGGGTTCCTGATACCTCTCCGGCCGTTTCGTCTCCCAAATGTCTAATTGCTGACAAGCAGTCAAAGCCCCTTCCCATCGAAGACCAAGGTTATTTCCCTTTTGCTACTCCTTCCGAATGCAACGAGGGTTTTCTTCTCTCTGCCCCGCTTCCTCTGCCTTCTGCTGCCAAGGAAAGCTGCCATCTAGCAATGGCAACCATCCCTGTGATGCTGTATCAGTTTGTTCCTGGAGCGATGAACATCCAGCAGAGTCCCCATGGCCGCCTACAGAGGAACATGATGGTCATCGATGAGCCGCGCCTTGACCACGCGCAGCCACTGGTATTTGTCATTCCCTCTCCTCTGATTTACAACGTGAGAGAGTTCTTGCCTAAGTTAGAAGAGTCTTGGCTGAAGATCATAATGCAGAAACTTTGGAGGGTGAGATTTACCCCCTTTGGTGTTGGATTGGTCCATTTTGCGGATAGACTAGTTAGGGATGCGATGGTTGATTTGGGAGAACAAGCTCTGGATGACCTGTCTACTTCTTACCTTTTGAGGCATGATGAAAGGCCTAACATGAGATGTCCAGTAGCGGAAAGAGAGGCTTGGGTGATGCTTCTGGGTTTCCCTTTGAACTATCAGACTGAGTACTACACCATCAAGGATGTTTCTTGTTTTGGTAGGGGCTTGTTTTGGCATAGGCTAGGTTACAAAAAGTCCCGGGTGCTGGTCAGAGTGCTAATCAATGAATTAACTTTGGTGCCATATAGCTTAGTAATCAAGAGGTTTACTGGTATGAGTGGTATGGGTGAATCTTGGACTATGCCAGTGTATGTTCTAAATGGAAGAGATGCTACTCAGGGGATTTTAAGTAATGAAGATGAGGTGCGTCCCATGGGAGCCTCTCCACACCCAGACCAACCACCATTTCTCAATGCTATGCAACAAGCCCAAGTTTGGCAATTGGAAAATGCTAACAATGCCTGGGAGGCTTCTCCTGCACCTGCTCCTCCTCAACAGGGATGGGGAGTTTGGCCAGAAATACCTCCTGTCCCTACTACTTATCAAGGTATCAGCTATAGACACTTAACATGATACGAGGGACTTTTAATGATGGATGGGCTGCAGACCGATAATTCTGGTTATGATGATGGCTTGCACCTCTGGAATGAACATGTGCAGCTATTGGAAGAGGCTACAGACAATGTCATCCTGGGTCGATAGTCTGGGCACCTAGAATTTGTTTAGCTCAAGTCTCATCAGTTGGTCCTTGATGTCCATCTGCCTGCTACATTGCTTGAGTTCTTTGGAGGATTCTACTCCAGGGTCCACACAAGGAGAATTGGACTTTTGCCATATTTGGATTGGATGTAGGTAGATGAGGGGACAAAACTCTTGTTTTTCAAGCTTATGGAGTATGCATACCATTCGATATTCCCATGCACTCCTTTTTCAAGGGGTTCAACCACAGTCTTCTGCTCCCAGGAAGTTTGGACAGTGTGTATGAAATACATAGCAGAAAGACACCATCAGCTACTGTCCTCTATACATGCCCTTCAATCTGAGGTAATCTATGACAATCAGACTCAGGAGAGGAACCAACATTTAAGCTGCAGGGAAGAGATTCAGATGTCTAGTGCTACCACCTCGCGCAGGAAGAGGCCAGGGGTTCCTCTGCATGTTTCTATGGTTCGCAGAAGTGCAAGATCCACTAGGTTTCAGGGCTTTAAAGCGCCATCCATGGCTGATTCCAAGTAGAAAGTCTCTCATGTCAAGGCAAGATGCTCTCCTGTATTCAATGACAAAGACATTTCTGAAGATATGGAGATAGTTGCAGAACCGAGGGTTATCCCCCCAGAGACCCCAATTCCTACAATTCAACACATTGGAGTGGTTCAATGTGGTATTCCTAGGGAGGAGCTGTCGGTGGAGATCTTGCTGAGACATCAGGAGAAGGCCCAGCCAGCGGCCCAAGAGGCTACGCACATTGCTCCCTAGTGGGCTGATGCTTCATTTTACAATATTTGAATTTTCTTATTTCCCACCTTTTTTTTGATGTCGACTACTGCTTGGAACATTTTATGTTGGAACATGCGTGGTATGAACCATGAGTCTAAAAGTTTGGCTCTACATAACAAAATTGATGAATCCAACTGTTCGATCGTCTGTTTACAGGAAACTAAGAAAGAGGGGTTTGATCACTCTTTCATTCGTAAATGCTGCCCTAGAAGGTTTGATAAATATGAATTTTTCCCGTCCGAGAGAGATGATTTCACTCAATGGTTTGAGAGTCTCAACGTTGAAATTGACGATTTATGGGTTTTCATGGGAGATCTCAATTTCATTTGATCATTACAGAATCACAACCTCCCAGGGGGAAACATTGATGATATTATTAAGTTTAATGAAATTCTCAGCTCTGTGGCCTTGATCGAGATCCCAATCAAAGGCAGAAAATACACTTGAAGCAATATGCAGGAAAACCCATTACTAGAGCAACTGGACTCGTTCTTTACATCACCTGAATGGACTTCAAAATTCCCCAATACTATGGTCCAACCTCTCGCTGAACCAGTTTCTGATCATACTCTCCATGTGTCATGCAGATTCAAACATCTATTCCATGATGCAAACTCTTTAGATTTGAAAATTACTAGCCACAATGCCCTGGTTTTATGGAGACAGTGCAGAATTCTTGGAATAAGCCCATCAAAGCAACATCTTCTGCCACTCGCATCTCGGCTAAACTGAAAAGATTAAGATACGCCCTAAAACAATGGAGTAAGCATCTTTCCAAGTTGAAACTATTGATTGAAAACTACAACAAACAACTGCTCCATCTAGATAGTTTGGAGGATCTCCGTACTTTATCCATACCTGAATCTAATTTCAGGTGCATTCTGAAAAGTCAGTTGATAAAACTACTCAAGTATCAAAGCGCATACTGGAAAAAAAGATGTACTTATAGATAGGCAGTCGAGGGGGAGGAAAACACTAAGTACTTTCAGGCAAGGGCAATAGAAAGATACATGAGGAATATCATATCCTCCTTATTATTGCCAAATGGTATGACTATTGAAAACCATGATGAAAAAGCAACAGCTTTCTATCAATGCTTTAAAAATAGAATGGGAGTTGTCACAGAAACTTGTGCGGAGTTTGAGCTCCAGGAACCGGTGCAATGTGTTGATGGATTGGAAGGATTGTCCTCCCCTTTTACTCATGACGAAATAGACAAGGTTATTAAAAATATCACATCTGATAGGGCGCCTAGACCCGATGGATTTAATGGTTTGTTCCTCAAAGTTTGTTGGGGTGTTATTAAAGAGGATTTTTATCAACTTTGCCATGATTTTTGGGAGGGGGAAATTGATCTCAAATGCTTAAACACCTCCTTGATTACCCTCATTCCAAAAACCAGTTCACCAGAAACGGTAAATGATTTTCGACCAATATCTTTACTAAACTATTTTCTTAGAGTTCTCACAAAACTATTGGCCGAAATATTGCAAGGCTGCATGTTAAAGATTGTACATTGCAACCAATATGGCTTCATCAGGTCCAGAATTATCCAAGATTGTTTGGCATGGGCTTATGAATTTCTACATCAATGCAAACAGTCGGGGTAAGGAAATTGTGGTCGTCAAGTTGGATTTCGCTAAAGCTTTTGATACAATGGACCACTCCTTCATACTCAACATGTTGCGATGCAAGGGCTTTGATGACAAGTGGTGTTCTTGGGTGGAAATGATTCTAATTTTAGGATCTTCATCATTTCTACTGAATGGAGTTCCAGGCAAGGAATTTCAATGTAAAAGGGGAGTCTGACAGGTTGATCCATTCTCCCCACTGCTGTTTGTATTAGAGGCAGATCTTTTACAATCAATGGTTAATGCAGCTTGGACGGAGGGGCACCTCTCATTGCCAATTGAACAACCTGCCTCGGAGTTGTATCCGGTGATCCAATATGCTGATGATACACTGCTCATCCTCCCGGCAAAGAGCTCAGAAATTAGGGTTATTAAACAACTGCTCGATGCCTATGCTAATATCACGGGATTGAAGATAAACTACTCCAAATCACAACTAATGCCTATCAATATTAACCAAGATGCAGCTCTTGAATTGGCCTCATTACTTGGATGCCAGGTGGAGTCGATGCCTTTCACTTATCTTGGAGTTCCGATGGGCACTTCAAGACTGTCGGTAAAAGATCTGATGACGCGTGTCGACAGGATTGAACGTAGATTAACAAGCACGTCCATCTGCCTTTCATATGGGGAGAGGGTGCTATTCATCAACTCATCTTTATCGTCACTCCTATCGTTTGCTATGTGCGTGTTGAGGTTGCCCATGAAAATCATTGACATATTTGATAGAGCGCGCATACATTGTCTATGGAGAAAAGTGGTGGATAGAGACGCAAAAACTCACTCCCTGGCAGCATGGGAATTGGTGTGAAAACCAAAAGATAAAGGGGGCCTTGGTATCATAAATCTGAAACTACATAAGAAGGATCTGTTACTGAAATTTCTTCACAAATTCTACCACAAGGTGGACAATCCATGGGTAATGTTGATCTGGAACACATAATACGATGCAACACCAGCACATGCAATGCCGGCTTGTGGATTGTTCTGGTGGAGGGATGTCATGTCCCTTTCTGACATCTTTAGAGGAATTACAACCTGCATCCCCAACTCAGGTGATACAGTCTTACTTTGGAAAGACCAGTGGCACAATGATGATACCTTGGCAAATTCACATCAACACCTGCTCTCCTATGCAACCAATGAGGATGTGTCTCTGGCCTAGTTCCTGATGGATGCAGACCCGGCCTCTCACTTCCACCTACCATTATCACGTGAAGCACGATTGGAATTGGGAGATATGATGATCACAATTAACATGATGACCTTAGACCCCTTGAAGGCTGATGAATGGATATACTGTTGGGGAGAGGTGCACTTCAGGCCAAAAAGTTTCTATAGATACCTATTCCGACATGAACATGCCCCATCCTACATAACTAACATATGGAAAACAAAATGCATTCTCAGACACAAAGTGTTTGCCTGGCTGCAGAGAATGGATAGACTAAACACACGAGACCTGCTGGTGAGAAGACACTTCAATATAGGTGATGATCACTCCTGTTTGCTGTGTGATGGAGACCTGAGGGAAACCGATGACCACCTTTTCTACCAATGCCCCTTTGCAACTGCCTGCTAGGGGAAACCTGGCATCACTTGGGATACGTCTATGGACATACAAGCGTGGTTGGATGCAATGGAAATAAGATGGGCTAAACCCCTATTCAAGGAAATATGCATATTGGCTGCGTGGAATATCTGGAAACAATGTAACCGAAAGATCTTTGATGGCGAGATGGCAACGCAACATGACTGGTTTCGGATGCTAAAGACAGACTTGGAAATCCCACATTTCAGACTTAGAGGTGTTGATTCGGCCTTCCTGGATAGATTTCTACCAACTATCCAATCGTAAAGTACTCTGACCGTGTGTAACATCCCTAGCTTAGCCTAGTTTAGTTTCTGGTTTCTAGTTTGCCTACTCTACATGGCTATGTAAAACCATTTGTATATGTCCTGTTTTAATATAACAAGAATAGGAGCCTCTCCTACTGTTTTAACCTATCAAAAAAAGTATTAGATGCATGCTCCCAGCGGAGAGGTTCGTAGGATTTAACCATCGCGTGCTCCCGACCCTCACACAAAGGTTGACAATCAATAAACAAATCATGCTCCGACTTCCTTACATAACGGTTCACCATACGTGCATGCTACGGGAATCACAAACCTTTACACAAGTATTTCTACCAATCCACAATTACTCACTATCATGACTCTAATATCACCATCTTTATATCACAAAACTATTGCAAGGAATCAAACACATCATATTCAGTGATCTACAAGTTTTATGTAGGATTTTATGACTAACCATGTGAATGACCAATTCCCGTTGACTCTCTAAATAGATATAAGTGAAGCATGAGAGTTTAATTATTTCTACAAAAGATATGCCCATGCTCTAAAAAATATAAGTGAAGCAAAAGAGCATTCTACAAATGGCGGTTTTCTATGTGTGAGAAACAGGCAATCCAAACTTCAAATGATATAAGTGAAGCACATGAAGCATTATATAAAGCCATACTCAAAAGATATAAGTGAGGTGAAAAGAGCCTTCCATAAATCAACCAAGAACTTTCTAATACCAGCATGTTGCATTATTAAAAGAAAAGCACACGACGCTCCAAGATTTACGCATATCATGTAACGAATAAAAATATAGCTCCAAGTAAAATTACCGATGGCTGTTGGAAGAAAGAGGGGATGCCTTCCATCCTTTGGAGGCATCCCCAAGCTTAGTTTCTTGGGAGTTCTTGAATATTACCTTGGGGTTCCTCGGGCATCCCCAAGCTTAGTCTATTTCCACTCCTTATTCCTTCATCCATCGTGATCTCACCCAAAACTTGAAAACTTCAATCACACAAAACTTAACAAAACCCTCATGAGATACGTTAGTATAATAAAACAAATCACCGCTTTAAGTACTGTTGCCAACCAATACATATTTTGTTTTTGCATTGTAACTACTGTAATATAACTTTTACATGGCTTATACCACTGATACAATTGATAGTTTCATCAAAACGAGCAAAACAATGCATCAAAAACAGAATCTATCAAAAACAGGACAGTTTGTAGTAATCTGAACATTCACCGGACTTATATAACTCTTAAAATTATGAAACATTAGTAAGTGGTCAATAATTTGTATAGAAGTATTGTGTGAAAATTTCATAATTGTTTCATGCTCCAGTAAAATATAGAAATTCAAACACTAAAGCAAAAGTTTCTGTTTTTACACAGCACATATCAAACAAGCAATTTAAACATCCCAAAGGTAATTCTTGGCACATTACTTTAAAAATACAATGGATTTTTACAAGGGGATAATTATTTTTCTTGAAAAGTTTCTGTATTAAAGATTCACAAAGTTTCCATGGGCATGAACAAAGTTCAAGGCCAGCCCCGACTTCAACGTTGCTTCTCTCTCTCTCACTGTCACTTTTCTTTTTGAAAAAGTTTTAAGTTCCCCACTTTATTTTTTGTTTTTTAAACTACATAAAAGCACACACCATAATAAAATGACTCTCTAAAACTTCCGTGTCTCTCTGACAGCGCATTATTTAAATCCATTAAGCTAGGCATATAGTGCTCAAGTAATGGATCCACCCGGATCCCAAGGTATATCAAAGACAATTTTAATTAACAATGATTTGTAATTTAGTACTGAGCACAAAGTAACATATATCATGCAACAACAAAGTCTAACTCTCTTACTATGCTTTGGCATGTCATACAAGAACAATTCATTCACACCAAGTAAAGGCCAATGCATAGCATAAGTAGTTTCTTACAATTTTATTAAATCGGAAACATAGAGTGGTGAAGATGTAGTTCCTCTCTCATAATAATTGCAAGTAGGAGCAGCAAGAACATGAATATTAGATTCATTAAAATCATCATGTGCAATAGGAAATAACAACCCATCAGTATAATCCTTAATAAGTGAAAACTTCTCCGATATAGTATAGTTTGGAGAATTCAAAAAGATAATAGGACTATCATGTGTGGGTGCAATAGCAAAAATTTCATGCTTAACATAAGGAACTATAGCAAGTTCATCTTCATAAGCATAATTCATATTGGCATCATGGCCACAAGAATAGCAAACATCAAGTTCATCGAAAAGGTACATTTCAAAAGAATCCAAGGGATCATAGCATTCATCCTTCGGTAAGAACGATGGGAAATTAAACAATGTATGAGTTGAAGAGTTACTCTCATTAGAAGGTGGGCACGGGTAGCTAATCCAATCTTCCTCCTTTTGTTCGTCACTCTCCTCCTCGTCTTTTTCATCTAATGAGCTCACAGTTTCAGCAATTTCTTCTTCCATAGATTCCTGCAAAATATTGGTCTCTTCTTGGATAGCAGAGAATTTCTCAATAAATTGATCAACATTGGCATTATATTCATAATTTCTATAACAATAACCAAGCATAGCCAAATTTTGGGATCGGTAAACAACATCATCATAATCTTCATAATTTTCAAACAAAGCTTCAATTTGATAAGCACCCTTAAAAGCAACAAACTCTTCTATTTGTTCCATATCATAGTAATCATATATACCATTAGCATAAGAAGCCAAGGTTTCATTATCATTAAATTTACATGAAAAGGGAAGGTGTTTAGCCTGCATCCTAGAGCAACAAGTAATATCATATCTCAAGCATAGATTCCAAGCATACCATGTCGACATATGAATTTGATCCCATAACAGTTTCCCTTTTTGAGTCAAGCGATAATCCTTAAAGTATTCACGTTGATCCAACGTGTATCCCATTATATAATTAATGGGTTTTTCTCGGGATTATTAAAGTAGTGCATCATATCTTTCACATAACGAGCATCAAAGGTTTTAGGAGGTTCCCCATCTCCATGAGTAGCAAGTACACCTAATTTTTTTGGTATTTCGTGTTCCATATCCATAACTGAAGATAGAGAACAACTTAGGACAGAAAATAAAATCTACTTAGTGATAAATCAAACAAGCACACACAAGAATATTCACCCCACGCTATTGCTCCCCGACAACGGCACCAGAAAAAGGTCTTGATAACCCACAAGGATAGGGGATCAACGGTAGCCTCTTTCGATAAGTAAGAGTGTCGAACCCAACGAGGATCTAAAGGTAGAAAAATATTCCCTCAAGTTTTATCGACCACCGATACAACTCTACGCACGCTTAACGTTCTCTTTACCTAGAACAAGTATGAAACTAGAGGTAGTTTGTAGGTGTGATAGGATAGGTTTGCAAGATAATAAAGAGCATGTAAATAAAAACTAGGGGCTAAGATAAGGTAACAATTAAGTTAGTTTAACGAGTGTGGAGAAGTGGTGGTAGGAGTTGCGGCATTGTCCCTAGGGGATAGATAACTAGACCGATCATCATTATTGCAATTTCATATGAGGGAGAAGCATAAGCTAACATACTTTCTCTACTTGGATCATATGCACTTATGATTGGAACTATAGCAAGCATCCGAAACAACTAAAGATCATTAAGGTAAAACCCAACCATAGCATTATAAGGTATCAAGTCCTCTTTACTCCCATATGCAACAACCCACCTACTCAGGTTTATGCTTCTGTCACTCACGCAACCCACCATAGGCGAATTGATGCAGAGCATCCTATGGACATCACCATGGCAAGAGTCCGTTTGGCAAGTGACACATGCCACATCTACTTCACATACATAAAGGTGAATCATCTCCTTTACACGTGCCCACTTGACCCCTTCGAGGATGGTATACTACTTGACACTCCTCCCGTGTGCATGCATAGGTATTGTCAGAGCTTCATGGAGGGTGAGGAGGAGTGCCAACGCCTACGCACAACTACAACCCCGAGGGAATCTTGGAAGAGAAGAAGGAAGAAGAGGACTTGCGATAGCCCAGGAATTAGGGGTACAACCGGTCCAACCACCGGTCAACAACTGGCCAGGCGGTACAACCGGTCCACCACCGGCCAACTACCGCTCCAACCTGGCCACAGTTCTGTTTTGGTGCGGTTCAAGGTGATACCGCCCCGGTTGTACCGGAGGTTGTCTTCACACCGGTACAACCGGTCCATCCACTGGTACAACCGGCCTGCCTGCGCGCATGGACGTGCCCGAGGCCCATGTATCCTCCCTCTCAGTTACCTCTTCGTGCCTAGGACTATATATACTCTTCCCCCACCTCCATTCTAGGGGTAGCTATGGTTTTGCTCTTAGTAAGTTGAGCCTAGCTCCTTCCACTACCTCTCTCATGGAGTAGATGCCTCTATAGGAGAAGATTCCCTAGTGGATGTCAAGGCCCCTTTAGAGGGAAGATCCTCCGGGATATTAAGGCGCCATCTCCCCATGGGATTTGGGATGAACTCTACCATGTATCCTTCTTGCCTTTCTTGTTCATGTACCTTGTGGATCTTGTGTGTGGTGAGTCTAGTGGATGTGTGATTGGACTTGTTCTTGAGTGTTTTCTCTTGTGATTTCCCCCTTGTTTCTTCGTGTTCTTGAGGTTTCCCCCTCCAATTCGTGCAAGATCGACACACACGGGCTTGCACCGTATCATATTGGTATCTAGAGCCACGTTTCTCACAAATTAAGAGTCCCCCCTTTCGTTTTCTAGCCTTAGTTTTGTGTGTTTTTGTCCCAATTCGAAAATCCCCACCAAAAATAGCCTCACCAAAAAATTTGTGATTTGTTGTTCTTGTGCGTTTTTGTTGATTTTGATCCTTGGATTTGGTGTTTAGCAAGTAGATCCACCCCATTTGCATTCCCATCACCTAATTTTTCTTTTCCCCTTCAATTTGGTCCAAAATTTCGATTTTGGTCCGCCCAAGTCCATCCTGTGCTTAGATCTGGAAAAGTTGCCCGATATTTGTGGTACAACACCCGCCCCCCACAAAGCGGTACAACCCCCCCCCAAAGTGGTACTACCGCTAATTCACTTCCGACACCTCTAGGATGCTCCACAAGCGGTACAACCGCTAATCCAAGCAGTACAACCGCCCATCCTAGTTCCTGACTTCGACTGATTCTTGTTTTGCCCATAACTAATTCATCTAAACTCCCATTTTGACGTTCTTTAGCTCGTTGTATAGCTATTGACACCCTCCTTCACACAAAAATAGATTCATCATCATTTGAATCTATAATAGTTTTCAAATTTGGGCAAGTTTGCCTAGGCCCTCCACCATATCATCCGCAATACCACCATAGTCATCCGCAACCTAACCCAATTTGGTTACCATTGCTTTTGTGGTTGCTTTAGTTGTGATTTGAGTCTCCTAAGGTGTTTAGGCTACTTAGGGACAATTACATCTTCCTCCACCACCGGTGACTTCTATCGCGCCATCGACTTCATCGACCACCGACGTTCGACATCGACGTCGACCATCCATCCTTTGAGACCATCTTTAACCGGAAGCAAGGCCGGTTCATCCCAACTTCATGAAAGGTTAAGTGTGATGAAGGTATACATTCCATAATACACTTTACCTTCCTTTCCATTGCATCTTATTAGCCCCACCATCTTTGCAATTACCTTCATACCTATTGAGACTAGCTATCCAAGTATTGCCGGGCTTCGCGAAAACTTGTGCACCTTAGTGATACGATATCATATTGTTGCATCATTGGAACTATCATATCGTGAAATTGCTTTCTCCCGTGCATATATTTTTGGGAGACATAGTAGTAAATCAAAAAAATTTCTACGATCACCAAGATCTATCCATGGAAGAACCAGCAACGAGTGGGGAGAGATTGCATCTTCATACCTTTGAAGATCGCTAAGCAGAAGCGTTAAAAGAACGCGGTTGGTGGAGTCGTACTCGCAGCGATTTAGATCGCGGTGGATTCCGATCACAGCGCCGAACAACGGCGCCTTCACGTTCCACAGACGTGCAGCCCGATGACATCTCCGACGCCTTGATCCAGCAAGGAGGAAGGAGAGGTTGTGGGAGAGCTCCGGCAGCATGACGACATGGTGACGGTGGAGCTACGTGGACTCAGGCAGGGCTTCGCCAAGCGCTACAGATAACGAGGAAGAGGAAGGGTAGGGCTGCGCCGAGAGAGAGAGAAGTCGTGTATCAAATCATCCCAAACCCTTGCATATATATAGGAGGAGGGAGAGGGAGGGATGCCTTGGCCCCTCCTCCAAGGAGGAGAGGTTCGGCCGAACTAGGGGGAGAGTCCACCTCCCACAAGGGAGGTGGATCTCCTCCTTTTCAAACTCCTTTGCCCTATCCCTTGATCTCCAGCCGCATGGGCCTTTCTAGAAGGTCTTGGCCAGACCAAAAAGGGATGGTACACTTCCTCTAAGGGACCACGAAGTCCTATGGTCGTCACACCCCTCTCGGGGTCCTCCGGCACCCTCCCGGCACTCCTGGTACACTACCGATGAGCCCGAAAACTTTCCGGTGACCAAAACTGGACTTCCTATATATCAATCTTTACCTCCGGACCATTCCGAAGCTCCTCGTGCCGTCCAGGATCTCATCCGGGACTCCAAACAACCTTCGGTAACCACGTACAACATTTCCCTATAACCCTAGCGTCATCGAACCTTAAGTGTGTAGACCCTACGGGTTCGGGAGACATGTAGACATGACCGAGACACCTCTCCGATCAATAAACAACAGCGGGATCTAGATACCCATGTTGGCTCCCACATGCTCCACAATGATCTCCTCGAATGAACCATGATGTCAGGGATTCAATCAATCCCGTATACGATTCCCTTTGTCTATCGGTATGATACTTGCCCGAGATTCGATCATCGGTATCCCTATACCTTGTTCAATCTCGTTACCGGCAAGTCCCATTACTCATTCCGTAATACATCATCCCGTGACTAACTCCTTAGTCACATTGAGCTCATTATGATGATGTCTTACCGAGTGGGCCCAGAGATACCTCTTCGTCACACGGAGTGACAAATCCCAGTCTCGATTCGTGCCAACCCAACAGACACTTTCGGAGATACCCGTAGTGCACCTTTATAGCCACCCAGTTACGTTGTGACGTTTGGCACACCCAAAGCATTCCTACGGTATCCGGGAGTTGCCCAATCTCATGGTCTAAGGAAAAGATACTTGACATTGAAAAGCTTTAGCAAACGAACTACACGATCTTGTGCTATGCTTAGGATTGGGTCTTGTCCATCACATCATTCTCCTAATGATGTGATCCTGTTATCAATGACATCCAATGTCCATGGTCATGAAACCGCGACCATCTATTGATCAACAAGCTATCCAACTAGAGGCTCACTAGGGACTTGTTGTGGTCTATGTATTCACACATGTATTACGGTTTCTGGTTAACACAATTATAACATGAACAATAGACAATTATCAGGAACTAAGAAATACAATAATAACCATTTTATTATTGCCTCTAGGGCATATTTCCAACAGTCTCCCACTTGCACTAGAGTCAATAATCTAGTTATATTGTGATGAATCGAACACCCATAGCATTCTGGTGTTGATCATGTTTTGCTCGTGAGAGAGGTTTAGTCAACGGATCTGCGACATTAAGATCCGTATGCACTTTACAAATATCTATATCTCCCTCCTGAATGTAATCACGGATGGAGTTGAAGCGGCGCTTGATGTGTCTTGTCTTCTTGTGAAACCTAGGCTCCTTCGCAAGGGCAATAGCTCCAGTGTTGTCACAGAATAGAGTCATCAGGCCCGACGCACTTGGAATTACTCCTAGGTCGCTGATGAACTCCTTCATCCAGATTCCTTCCTTTGCTGCTTCCGAAGCAGATATGTACTCCGCTTCACATGTAGATGCCTCCATGACGCTTTGCTTGCTGCTGCACCAGCTGACTGCCCCTCCGTTCAAAACACACACGTATCCGGTTTGCGACTTGGAGTCGTCCGGATCTGTGTCGAAGCTAGCATCGACGTAACCCTTTACGACGAGTTCTTCGGCACCTCCAAATACGAGAAACATGTCCTTTGTCCTTTTCAGGCACTTCAGGATATTCTTGACCGCTGTCCAGTGTTCTGCTCCGGGATCACTTTGGTACCTCCCTACCAAACTTATGGCAAGGTTCACATCAGGTCTGCTACACATCATGTCATACATAATAGAGCCTATGGCTGAAGCATAGGGGATGACACTCATCTCTTCTCTATCCTTTGCCGTGGTCGGGCATTGAGTCGTACTCAATCTCACACCTTGTGACACAGGCAAGAACCCCTTCTTGGACTGATCCATATTGAACTTCTTCAATATCTTGTCAAGGTATATGCCTTGTGAAAGACCTATGAGGTGTCTCGATCTATCTCTATAGATCTTAATACCTAATATGTAAGCAGCTTCTCCAAGGTCCTACATTGAAAAACACTTATTCAAGTAGGCCTTTATACTTTCCAAGAGTTCTATATCATTTCCCATTATCAGTATATCATCCACATATAATATGAGAAATGCTACAGAGCTCCCACTCACTTTCTTGTAAATACAGGGTTCTCCATAAACCTGTACAAACCCAAATGCTTTAATCACCTCATTAAAGCGAATGTTCCAACTCTGAGATGCTTGCACCAGCCCATAGATGGAGCACTGGATCTTGCATACTTTTTTAGCATCTTTAGGATCAACAAAACCTTCCGGCTGCATCATATACAATTCTTCCCTGAGGAAGCCATTAAGGAATGCCGTTTTGATGTCCATTTGCCAGATCTCATAATCATAAAATGCGGCAATTGCTAACATGATTCGGACAGACTTCAGCGTGTGTAAATCTGGCTTACACCCGTTGTATGTGAACGTTAGAACCTATCACACCCGATCATCACGTGGTGCTTCGGAACGACGATCCTTAGCAACGGTGCATAGTTAGGGTGAACACTTCTCTTGAAATTTTATTGAGAGATCATCTTATTTACTACCGTCGTTCTAAGAAAATAAGATGTAAACATGATAAACATCACATGCAATCAATATAGTGACATGATATGGCCAATATCATCTTGCTCCTTTGATCTCCATCTTCGGGGCACCATGATCATCACTGTCACCGGCACGACACCATGATCTTCATCATCATGATATCCATCATCGTGTCTTCATGAAGTTGTCTCGCCAACTATTACTTCTACTAGTATAGCTAACGTTTAGCAATAAATTAAAGTAATTACATGGCGTTTATGATTGACACGCAGGTCATGCAATAAAATAAGACAACTCCTATGGCTCTTGCCGGTTGTCATACTCATCGACATGCAAGTCGTGAATCCTATTACAAGAACATGATCAATCTCATACATCACAATGCATCACATCACATTCTTTGGCCATATCACATCACAAGGCATATGCTGCAAAAACAAGTTAGATGTCCTCTAATTTGTAGTCACAAGTTTTTACGTGGCTGCTATAGGTTTCTAGCAAGAACGTTTCTTACCTACGCCAAAACCACAACGTGATATGCCAATTGCTATTTACCCTTCATAAGGACCCTTTTCATCGAATCCAATCCGACTAAGGTGGGAGAGACAGACACCCGCTAGCCACCTTATGCAACAAGTGCATGTCAGGCGGTGGAACCAGTCTCACGTAAGCGTACGTGTAAAGTCGGTTCGATCTGCTTCATCCCACAATACCGCCGAATCAAGAGAAGACTAGTAGTGGTAAGCATATTAACAATATCGACGCCCACAACAACTTGTTTCTACTAGTGCATAGATTCTACGCATAGACCTAGCTCATGATGCCACTGTTGGGAGATGTAGTAGTAAATCAAAAATTTTCCTACGATCAGCAAGATCTATCCATGGAGAAACCAGCAAAGAGTGGGGAGAGATTGCATCTTCATACCTTTTAAGATCGCTAAGCGGAAGCATTACAAGAACGCGGTTGGTGGAGTCATACTCGCAGCGATTCAGATCGCGGTGGATTCCGATCTCAGCGCCGAACAACAGCACCTCCGCGTCAACACACGTGCAGCCGGGTGACGTCTCCTACGCCTTGATTCAGCAAGGAGGAAGGATAGGTTGAGGGAGCTCTGGCAGCATGACGGCGTGGTGACGGTGGAGCTACGTGAACTCCGGCAGGGCTTCGCCAAGCGCTACAGAGAACGAGGAACAGGAAGGGTAGGGCTGCACCGAGTGAGAAAGGAGTCATGTCTCAAAACAGCCCAAACCCTTGCATATATATAGGAGGAGGGAGAGGGAGGGCTTCCTTGTCGCCTCCTCCAAGGAGGAGCGCTTCGGCCGAACTAGGGGGAGAGTCCACCTCCCACAAGGGAGGTGGATCTCCTCCTTTTAAACCTTTTTCAGCACTATCTCTTATCTCCAGCCGCATGGGCCTTTCAAGAAGGTCTTGGCCAGCCCAACAAGGGCTGGAACACCTCCTCTAAGGACCCACGAAGTCCTTTGGTCATCACACCCCTCCCGGGGGTCCTCCGGCACCCTCCCGGCACTCCCGGTACACTACCGACGAGCCCGAAAACTTTCTGATGACCAAAACTGGACTTCCTATATATCAATATTTACCTTCGGACCATTCTAGAGCTCCTCGTGGCGTCCGGGATCCCATCTGGGACTCCAAAAAACTTTTGGTAATCACGTATACAATTTCCCTATAACCCTAGCGTCATCGAACCTTAAGTGTGTAGACCCTACGGGTTCGGGAGACATGTAGACATGACCGAGACACCTCTCCGGTCAATAACCAACAGGGGGATCTGGATACCCATGTTGGCTCCCACATGCTCCACGATGATCTCATTGGATGAACCACGATGCCGGGGATTCAATCAATACCGTATACTATTCCCTTTGTCTATCGGTATGATACTTGCCCGAGATTCGATCGTCGGTATCCCTATACCTTGTTCAATCTCGTTACCGGAAAGTCTCTTTACTTGTTCCATAATACATCATCCCGTGACTAACTCCTTAGTCACATTGAGCTCATTATGATGATGCCTTACCGAGTGGGCCCAGAGATACCTCTTCGTCACACGGAGTGACAAATCCCAGTCTCGATTCGTGCCAACCCAACAGAAACTTTCGAAGATACCCGTAGTGCACCTTTATAGCCACCCAGTTACGTTGTGACATTTGGCACACCCAAAGCATTCCTACGGTATCCGAGAGTTGCCCAATCTCATGGTCTAAGGAAACGATACTTGACATTGAAAAGCTTTAGCAAACGAACTACACGATCTTGTGCTATGCTTAGGATTGGGTCTTGTCCATCACATCATTCTCCTAATGGTGTGATCCCGTTATCAATGACATCCAATGTCCGTGGTCATGAAATCGTGACCATCTATTGATCAACGAGCTAGTCAACTAGAGGCTCACTAGGGACATGTTGTGGTCTATGTATTCACACATGTATTACGGTTTCCGGTTAACACAATTGTAGCATGAACAATAGACAATTATCATGAACTAGGAAATACAATAATAACCATTTTATTATTGCCTCTAGGGCATATTTCCAACAATTGTATCTTCATACCTTTGAAGATCACTAAGCGGAAGTGTTACAAGAACGCAGTTGGTGGAGTCGTACTCGCAGCGATTTAGATCGCGGTGGATTCCGATCTCAGCGCCGAACAACGGCGCCTCCGCGTTCAACACACGTGCAGCCCGATGACGTCTCCTATGCTTTGATCCAGCAAGGAGGAAGGTGAGGTTGAGGGAGAGCTCCGGCAGTACGACGGCGTGGTGACGGTGGAGCTACGTGGACTCCGGCAGGGCTTCGCCAAGCGCTACACAGAACGAGGAAGAGGAAGGGTAGGGCTGCGCCGAGAGAGAGAGAAGTCGTGTATCAAATCAGCCCAAACCCTTGCATATATATAGGAGGAGGGAGAGGGAGGTCTGCCTTGGCTCCTCCTCCAAGGAGGAGAGGTTTGGCCGAACTAGGGGGAGAGTCCACCTCCCACAAGGGAGGTGGATCTCCTCCTTTTCAAACTCCTTTGCCCTATCCCTTGATCTCCAGCCGCATGGGCCTTTCTAGAAGGTCTTGGCCAGCCCAAAAATAGCCGGTACACTTCCTCTATTGGCCCACGAAGTCCTATGGTCGTCACACCCCTCCCGAGGTCCTCCGGCACCCTCCCGGCACTCCTGGTACACTACCGATGAGCTCAAAAACTTTCCGATGACCAAAACTGGACTTCCTATATATCAATCTTTACCTCCGGACCATTCTAGAGCTCCTCATGACATCTGAGATCTCATCCGGGACTCCGAGCAAACTTCGGTAACCACGCACAACATTTCCCTATAACCATAGCGTCATCGAACCTTAAGTGTGTAGACCCTACGGGTTCGGGAGACATGTAGACATGACCGAGGCACCTCTCCGGTCAAACCAGCAGAGGGATATAGATACCCATGTTGGCTCCCACATGCTCCACGATGATCTCATTGGATGAAACACGATGTCAGGGATTCAATCAATCCCGTATACAATTCCCTTCGTCTATCGGTATGATAATTGCCCGAGATTCGATCGTCGGTATCTCTATACCTTGTTCAATCTCGTTACCGGCTAGTCTATTTACTCATTCCATAATACATCATCCCGTGACTAACTCCTTAGTAACATTGAGCTCATTATGATGATGTCTTACCGAGTGGGCCCAGAGATACCTCTCCGTCACATGGAGGGACAAATCCCAGTCTCGATTCGTGCCAACCCAACAGACACCTTCGGAGATACCCGTAGTGCACCTTTGTAGCCACCCAGTTACGTTGTGACATTTGGCACACCCAAAGCATTCCTACGGTATCCGGGAGTTTCACAATCTCATGGTCTATCGAAACGATACTTCACATTGAAAAGCTTTAGCAGACGAACTACATGATCTTGTGCTATGTTTGGATTGGGTCTTGTCCATCACATCATTCTTCTAATGATGTGATCCCATTATTAACGACATCCAATGTCCATGGTCATGAAACCATGACCATCTATTGATCAACGAGCTAGCCAACTAGAGGCTCACTAGGGACTTGTTGTGTTCTATGTATTCTCACATGTATTATGATTTCCGGTTAACACAATTATAGCATGAACAATAGACAATTATCATGAACTAGGAAATACAATAATAACCATTTTATTATTGCCTCGAGGGAATATTTCCAACATATATTGTGATACTTGTCTCATATAGTTGGTTGAGGCTCAATAATAATAGTGGAAAGGAAGAGAAAAAAAGAAGCTTCTAAGCAAGAAAGAAAGATCAAAGCTTATAAGCAAAGAGTTGAGCAAGAAAACAGATACTTGTGCATGAGGATACATGAATAGGAAACATATGCTTGCATGAATAGGATTGGTGCCAAGTGGTGGATCGTGCGCAAATGTGCAATAAGCTAGTTTGTCCCCCTGTGTTGGTGCAACACGAGCTTCGCTCATCCCTATAGTTGCACAAGCCCCATTATCCCACCGTGTGTGTGTTTCTCTATTGCGCTCCTCTATATTTGTGATCTCTTGCTTGGCATTTTGAGTCCATTGGATTTATTTCAACATTTTCAATATCTTGGACTTCATTTTGCTTGAATTTTGTGCCACTTGTCCTAACCAAGCCACTCGATAAGCTTTATGTTGTAGGTGTGAGTGAACAAGTCCGGTACCAATTCCACTATTCTCTCAATTCACATTGAGTGAAACGGGACACACCCTCAACTTTTGGAACGGTATCTTGGTATGTTCATATCATTTCCCACTGACCTTTGCTCCAGTCTTGTGATGGCTAGGCAAAGCACACCATCTTCGGTCTTCGACGACTACATCGACATGAGCAACGACATCACCCAAAAGATCGAGCGACTCGCCATTGACATACGACACTTTGAAGCTCAGAAAAGAGACATGATGGCGACACACATGGAGTAACTTAGACACATGGTGGCCAACTACAAGTCTTCTTCCCCTTCATCATTGTCATGGCGTAGACACTCAAGTCACACAACTTCGAAGAAACAAGTGCGCGAAGACCACGATTACCACCAAGGACAAGTTTCGATGCCAAGAGCAAGGCGATCGACTACACGCATGGATGACCCTTCCATCTTCAGAAGAATCCCAAGGAAGATGGCCGAGCATGGGATTTTCCCTTCGGTCATGGAGGAAAGTGATGATGCGCCATCTTCGGCCTTCATCCACATTGACAACGACGAGACGGTTGAGCATGGGACTATCCCTTCAACCATGGCGGCGAAAGGAGTTGATCACACAGACGTTTGCACCTACATCCCTCCGACACACACATATGATGAGATACCCCAATTTCCATGTGAGGAGAGCCACCACCACATGAGTGACATGAGTGACTCCACCATATGTGATAGTGAGTGCATTTCCTATGATAGGATGAGAGTGACCACCACTAGACCCATATATGATGAGTTGCCACAATTCCTATGCGAGGTTGAGAGCCATCACCACCCATTGAGTGACTCAACCAACCATATGAGTGCGAGCATCCTGGAGGGAGGGAGTGAGCCACACCACTTAGTGAGTAAGGTAGTTGAGATGGCATGTGAGGCCACTATGATTTCTAACAACTTAACCTCTACTCCTATTGTGCCTTCTTATTGGGTGCAAGGTCTCCTACACGACGACACGCCTACCCTCGACGAGTAAATCCCTTCAACGGCAATGAGAATGTCCATGGTGGATGATGATGCACCCCCACATGGTTCCATCATGACGAGGACCACGAGTTGGTTTCTCCCACCTCACCTACACCACATGAGTGGAATGAGCAAGGTAAAATAGGTGAAGGTGATGCTCTTGTACCACTAGTGGACTATCTTGACATTGATTGCTTGCATGATGTTGATCACCTTATGGATACTTCACATGCTATGCCTTCTTCATGCTTAGATGTGCCACTTATTTATGTTAAATATGATGATGGGCATGTTGAATTGCTTATTTGTGATGCTATACTCCATAGGATATCATGTGAGCATTCTATTGGTCACATCATGTTTGATAATCCGCTTGACTTGTCATATGCTATGCGTGAAATTTCCCATATTACATCTTTGCAATCTCACCATAGTGACTATGCATACACCATCAAAATTAATCCCATTTGCTCATATGGCATAGACGACAAGCCCATGGTTATTGGAATTTGCTTCTCTTATGATAACATTGATATGCTCCCTTTGCATAATTTGCGCAATAATTCTCATATGCCATGCCATGATCTCCATGATTTGGAAATGCACTGTTCGGGATGTTGTCCATATTCTCCGCATTATGCTTCCACTATTACACATGGGGAGACCTCCATAGTTTCCTCATACATTATAGGAGATTTTGTTCCATCACATACATTGCATGATCCCACTACTTGTGTGCACCATCTGGATGCCATGAACAACAATGCTCTTAGTTCATGTGATGCACTACATATTTCTAGTCTCCATTATGCTATACATCATAAAAAACCTTTCATGATGGACGACATGTTTCTATATCATGCATCTCATTATTAGAGCATTGGACATTTTGTGCTAATGAAGACAAGCACATGCACATCCTAAGGGATGATGTGTACACATATTCCACGCACACACAATTTTCCCTTTATCTTTCTTGTGTGTAGGTACGCATGAACACTCGTTAACCTCACAATCCCATGAGTTGGAGAAGAGAGCTCTTGAGAGAAATGACGCTTTGGGATTCATCAGAATTTGTCTCCAATCATTCCCCTCGCGCAAGTACAACGCGCAACCATTCTACATAGCCCTCACATGGTTATGGCTTCTTGTGTATTATCTATCCTTTGCCCATATTACTGTTGGAAATATGCCCTAGAGGCAATAATAAATTAGTTATTATCATATTTCCTTGTTCATGATAATCGTTTATTATCCATGCTATAATTGTATTGATCGGAGACTTAGATGCATGTGTGGATACATAGACAAAACCATGTCCCTAGTATGCCTCTAATAGACTAGCTCGTTGATCAAAATATGGTTAAGGTTTCCTAGCCATGGACATGAGATGTCATTTCATAACGGGGTCACATCATTAGGAGAATGATGTGATGGACAAGACCCAAACTGCAAACGTAGCATATGATCGTGTCAGTTTATTGCTACTGTTTTCCGCATGTCAAGTATGTGTTCCTATGACCATGAGATCATGCAACTCACAAATATCAGAGGAGTGCCTTGTGTGTATCAAACGTCGCAACGTAACTGGGTGACTATAAAGGTGCTCTACAGGTATCTCCGATGGTGTCTGTTGAGTTGGCATGGATCGAGACTGGGATTTGTTACTCCGTGTGACGGAGAGGTATGTCGGGGCCCACTCGGTAATGCAACATCACAATAAGCCTTGCAAGCAATGTGACTAATTGTTAGTTGTGGGATCTTGTATTACAGAACGAGTAAAGAGACTTGCCGGTAACGAGGTTGAACTAGGTATGAAGATACGGACGATCGAATCTCGGGCAAGTAACATACCGAAGAACAAAGGGAACGTTATACGGGATTAACTGAATCCTTGACATAGAGGTTCGACCGATAAAGATCTTCGTAGAATATGTAGGAACCAATGTGGACGTCCAGGTCCCGCCATTGGTTATTGACCGTAGAGGTGTCTCGGTCATGTCTACATAGTTCTCGAACCCGCAGAGTCTGCACACTTAAGGTTCGGTGACGTTTCGGTAGTGTAGAGTTATGTATGGTGGTGACCGAAGTTTGTTCGGAGTCTCGTATGGGATCTCGGACGTCACGAGGAGCTCCGGAATGGTCCGGAGGTAAAGATTCATATATAGGAAGTCCCAGTTTGGTTTCCGGAAAAGTTTCGAGCTCATCGGTAGTGTACCGGGAGTGCCGGTAGTGTACCGGGAGGCCTCCGGGAGGGGTATTTCGATCCCAAGAGGTCCATGGGCTGTGGGAGAATAATAACCAGCCCTTTGTGTTCTAGGAAAACAGCCACAAAGGCCCATGGCGCAGGAGAGAAAGTCCTAAAGCAAAAAGTGGAAAATCAGCCAATAGGAGGCAATCCTACTCCAACTAGGATTGGAGGTGAAGTAGGATTGCTTCCCACCTCCTATTTCGGCCGACCCAAAGGCCTTGGCTGCCTCTCCTCTCCTATCCTCCTATATATACTAGTGGATTAGGTGGTTTTTGGACAAAATTTCCGGCCACGTGCTACCCGTTCCACCGGTGCATAGTTTCTCCTCTAGATCGGTTTTCTACAGCGCTTAGGGGAAGCCCTGCCGGAATTGCTCCACCACCATCACCGGAGCGCCGTCACGCTGCCGGTGAACTCTCTCTCCTATCCACCTCCTCTCGCTGGATCGAGACGATGGAGATCGTCATCAAGCTGCACGTGTGCTGAACGCGGAGGTGTCGTCCGTTCGGCGCTAGATCGGAAGGACCGTGATCGAGATCGCGAGACGGTTCGTGATGTGATCACGGAACGGATCGTGGTGAGTTCGCGGGACAGATCGTGATAAGTTCGCAGGATGGATCATGATGTGTTTGCGGGATGCTTCGTGATTGGATCGTGGGATGCTCGGCGATTTGGATCGCGAAGAAGTTCGACTACACCAACCGCGTTTCTTAACGCTTCCCGCTTAGCGATCTACAAGGGTACGTAGATCCACTCTCCCTCTCGTAGATGCTCATCACCATGGATAGGTTTGCGTGTGCATATGAATTTTTTTCCCATGTGACGTTCCCCAACAGTGGTATCAGAGCTAGGTTGATGGTTCGATGAGATCTCGAGTAGAACACAAAAGGTTTGTGGGCGTTGATGCTTAGATTGCTTCCTCCCTTGGTTGGATTTTGGTTCAGCGGGATTGTGAGATGAAGCAGCCCGGACCAACATTACTCGTACGCTTATGAGAGACCGGTTCCCTCGACGCAACTTGTTGCTTAGATGGCTTGCGGGTGACAGTTTCTCTCACTTTAGTTGGATCGGATCCGACAAAGGCGGTCCTTGAGAAGGTTGAAAAGCAATCTATGTATCACCGTTGTGGTTTATGCGTAGGTGAGAATCGTTCTTGCTAGATACCCGTAGCAGCCACGTAAAACATGCAACAACAATTAGAGGACGTCTAACTTGTTTTTGCAGGGTATGTTGTGATGTGATATGGCCAATTACATGATGAGATATTTGTGATGTATGAGATGATCATGTGATGTATAGAATTTCACGACTTGCATGTCGTTGAGTATGGCAACCAGCAGGAGCCATAGGGTTGTCTTTAATTGTTGTATGACTTGCGTGTCAATCATTAAGCGCCATGTAATGCTTTACTTTATCGCTAAGCGGTAGAAATAGAAGTAGAAGCAGGGCTGGCGCCACAACCCCAATGGCAAAACATTGATGGAGATCAAGATGATGGAGATCATGGTGTTGTGCCGGTGACAATGGAGATCATGCCGGTGTTTCGAAGATGGAGATCTTAAACACAAGTTCATGGCCATATCATGTCACTTATGAATTGCATGAGATGTTAATCCTTTTATGCACCTTGTTTTGCTTAGTACGGCGGTAGCATTATAAGGTGATCCCTCACTTGAATTTCAAGATGAACTGTGTTCTCCCCGAGTGTGCACCGTTGCGAAAGTTCGTCGTGTTGAGACACCACGTGATGATCGGGTGTGATAGACTCTACGTTCACATACAACGGGTGCAAGCCAGATTTGCACGCGCAGAACACTCGGGTTAAACTTGACGAGCCTAGCATGTACAGACATGGCCTCGGAACACAAGAGACCGAAAGGTCGAGCATGAGTCATATAGTGGATATGATCAACATAATGATGTTCACCATTGAAGCCACCTTAACTCACGTGATGATCGGACTTGAGTTGGTGAATTTGGATCATGTATCACTTGAATGACCCGAGGGATGTCAATTTGAGTGGGAGTTCTTAAGTAATATGATTAATTGAACTCATTATCATGAACATAGTCAATAGTGTCTTTGCAAATTATGTCGTAGATTACTAGCTCGCGCTGTAGCTCCCTTAAATTTTTATATGTTCCTAGAGAAATAGAGTTGAAAGATTTTGGTAGCAATATTGCGGACTGGGTCCGTGGTCTGAGGATTGTCCTCATTGCTGCATAGAAGGCGTATGTCCTTAATGCACCGCTCGGTGCGCCACCCCTTCTAGCGTCGTCTATAGATGTTGTGAACATCTGACAGGCACGTTTGGATGACTACTTGATAGTTTAGTGCATCATGCATTACGGCTTAGAATTGAGGCTCCAAAACGTTTTGAACGTCATGGAACATATGAGATGTTCTAGGAGCAGAGATTGTGATCTCAGGCTCATGCCTGTGTTGCGAGATATGAGATCTCCAACAAGATTATTTGCCTGTAAGATGAAGGAGAATAGCTCAATCGTTGAGCATGTACTCAGATTGTCTGGGTACTACAATCGCTTGAATCAAGTGGGAGTTGATCTTCCAGATAAGATAGTGATATATATAGTTCTCCAACTCACTGTCACTAAAGCTACTAGAACTTAGTGATGAACTATAATACACCAGGGATAGAAGTATTGATCCCTGAGCTGTTCGCGATGTTTGACACCGCGAAGGTAGAAATCAAGAAGGAGCGTCAAGTGTTGATGGTTAATCAAACCACTAGTTTCGAAAAGGGTAAGAGCAAGGAGGGAAACTTCATGGATAGCAAGTCAGTTGTTGCTCCAGTGAAGCAACCCAAAGTTGAACTCAAACCCGAGACTAAGTGCTTCTATTATGAGGTGAGAGGTCGCTGAAGCGGAACAACCCTAGATACTTGGTAGATAGGAAGGCTGGCAACATCGACAGAAGTATATTTGATATACGAGTTATTGATGTGTACCTTGCTAGTACTCCTAGTAGCACCTGGGTATTGGATACCGGTTCGGTTGGTAAATGTTAGTAACTCAAAATAAAAGCTACGGAATAAACGGAGAACTAGCTAAGGGTGAGGTGACGATGTGTGATGGAAATGTTTCCAAGGTTGATGTGATCAACATCGCACGCTCTCTCTACCTTCAGGATTAGTGACGAACCTAAATAAATGTTATTTGGTGTTTTGCGTTGAGCATGAACATGATTAGATCATGTTTGTTGCAATACGGTTATTCATTTAAGTTAGAGAATAATGGGTATTTTGTTTACATGAATAATACCTTCAATGGTCATGCACCCAGTGAGAATGGTTTGTTGAAATCTTGATCGTAGTAATACACATGTTCATAACATTGATGTCAAAAGATACAAAGTTAAATAATGATAGTACCACATACTTGTGGCACTGCCGCAAAATGTCATATTGGTATAAAGTGCATGAAGAAACTCCATGGTGATGGATATTTAGACTCATTCGATTTCGAATCGGTTGAGACATGCGAACCATGCCTCTTGGGCAAGATGACTAAAGGACCCCGTTGGATGGAGCGGGCAAGTGATTCATTGGAAATGATACATGTTGATGTATGCAATCTAGTGAGTCTTGTAGCGTGAAGTGGATATCGTTATTTTCTTACCTTCACTGATGATTTGAGTAGATATAGTGTATATTTACTTAAAAAAACACAAGTCAGAATCGTTTGAAAGGTTCAAGCAAATTCAGAGTGAAGTTTAAAGATCATCGTGACAAGAAGATAAAAATGATCGCGATATGATCGTGGAGGTGAATATCTGAGTCACGAGTTTGGCATACAACTTAAGACAATGTGAAAGTTGTTTCACAACTAAACGCCACCTGGAACACCATAGTGTGATGGTGTGTCCGAACATCATAGTTATGCTCTATTGGACATGGTGTGTGCTATGATGTCTCTTATCGTTTTACTACTATAATTTTGGGGTTATGCATTAGAGACCACTACATTCACTTTAAATAGGGCACCATCTAAATCCGTTGAGATGACACCATGTGAATTATGGTTTGATAGAAACCTAAGCTGTCATTTCTTAATACTTGGGGCTGCGACACTTGTGTGGAAAATGTTTTCACCTAATGAGGTCGAACCCAAGGCGGACAAATGCATCTTCATAGAATACCCTAAGATCAGTTGGGTGAACCTTCTATCTCAGATCCAAGTGCAAAGTGTTTGTTACTAAAACGGATCCTTTCTCGAGGAAAAGTTTCTCTTGAAAGAATTGAGTGGGAGGAAGATAGAACTTGATGAGGTTGTTAAACCTTTGTCCAACCAGAGAGTAGCGCAGCGCAGGATGTTGTTTCTGTGAAGCCTACGTTAGTTGAAGAGGAAGTTAATGATGATGATCATGAAGCTTCAGGATCAAGTTACTATTGAACTTCGTAGGTCGACAAGGATGTGTACTGCTCCTAAGCGGTACGACAACCCTGTCTTGGAGGTCATGTTGTTGGACAACGATGAACCTACGAGCTATGGAGAAGCGATGATGGGCTCGGATTCCCAGAAATGGTTGGAGGCCATGAAATCCGAGATAGGATCCATGTATGAAAACCAAGTGTAGACTTTGGTAGACTTGCTCGTTAGACGGCAGGTCGTTGAGTACAAATGGATCTTTAAAATGAAGACAGACACTGATGGTGAATGTCACTATTTGTAAAGCTCGACTTGTTGCAAAGATGTTTGTGACAAGTTCAAGGAGTTGACTACGATGAGACTTTCTCACTCGTAGTGGTGCTAAAGTCTGTTGGAATTATGTTAGAAGTTGCTATGTTTTCAATTATGAAATCTGGCAGATGGATGTCAAAACATCGTTTCCTTAATGGTTTACTTGAGGAAAGGTTGTATGTGATACAACCAGAAGGTTTTGTCAAGCCTAAGGATGCTAAAAGGTGTGCAAGCTTTGGTGATCCTTCCATGGACTGAAGCAAGCATCTCGGAATTGGAATATACGCTTTGATGAGGTGACCAAAGTTTTGATGTTTATACAAAGTTTACGAGAAACTTGTATTTGCAATAAAGTGAGTTGGAGCACTATAGAATTTCTGATTAATATATGTGGATGACATATTGTTGATCATAAATAATGTAGAGTTTCTGGAAAGCATAAAACGGTTATTTGGAAAGTGATTTTCAAAGGAAGACCTGGATGAAGCTACCTAATTGTTGAGCATCAAAATCTATGGAGATAGATCAAGATGCTCGATGAAACTTTCAATGAGTGCATACCTTGACAAGATTTTGAAAGAGTTCAAAATGGATCAGTCAGAGAAAGAGTTCTCGCCTGATTTGTAAGGTGTGAAAGTTGAGTGAGACTT
Source organism: Hordeum marinum (assembly GCA_022496015.1). Taxonomy (NCBI): domain Eukaryota; kingdom Viridiplantae; phylum Streptophyta; class Magnoliopsida; order Poales; family Poaceae; genus Hordeum; species Hordeum marinum. Next base: position 29,314,705 of record CM039678.1, read on the forward strand.
AAAGCTCGACAATGGCAGAAGAAAGAGAAAGGACGAACGTCGTCCCCTATGCCTTAGCCATAGGCTCTATATTATGCCATGCTGTGTACCGCACCTGTGTGTGCCTTGCCATGAGTCCGGCAGGGGGTACAAGAGTGAACCAGGAGTGGATCACTGGACAGCGGTCAAGATTATCCTCAGTAACTAAGAGACTGAGGAGATGTTTCTCGATTATGGAGGTGATAAAGAGTTCGTCGTAAGGAGTTACGTCGATACAAGCTTTAACACTAATCCGGATGAATCGTAGTAGCAATCTAGATACGTATAGTGGAGCAGCCATTTGGAATAGTACCGAGCAGAGTGTGGTAGCAGTGTTTACAGTTTGACATAGGTATTTGCAAAGTGCACACGGATCTGAATGTTACAGACCCGTTGACTATAAGACCTCTCTCACATGCAAAGCATGATCGAGCCCCAGAACTCGTTGGGTGTTAGATTCATAACAATGCGAATCACATGGTGATGTGAACTAGATTATTGACTCTAGTGCAAGTGGAAGACTGTTGGAAATATGCCCTAGAGGCAATAATAACTTAGTTATTATCATATTTCCTTGTTCATGATAATCGTTTATTATCCATGCTATAATTGTATTGATCGGAGACTTAGATGCATGTGTGGATACATAGACAAAACCATGTCCCTAGTATGCCTCTAATAGACTAGCTCGTTGATCAAAAGATGGTTAAGGTTTCCTAGCCATGGACATGAGATGTCATTTCATAACAGGGTCACATCATTAGGAGAATGATGTGATGGAGAAGACCCAAACTACAAACGTAGCATATGATCGTGTCAGTTTATTGCTACTGTTTTCCGCATGTCATGTATGTGTTCCTATGACCATGATATCATGCAACTCACAGATATCGGAGGAGTGCCTTGTGTGTATCAAACGTTGCAACGTAACTGGGTGACTATAAAGGTGCTCTACAGGTATCTCCGATGGTGTCTGTTGAGTTGGCATGGATCGAGATTGGGATTTGTTACTCCGTGTGACGGAGAGGTATCTCGGGGCCCACTCGATAATGCAACATCACAATAAGCCTTGCAAGCAATGTGACTAATTGTTAGTTGCGGGATCTTGTATTACGGAACGAGTAAAGAGACTTGCCGGTAACGAGATTGAACTAGGTATGGAGATACCGACGATCGAATCTCGGGCAAGTAACATACCGAAGAACAAATGGAACGTTATACGGGATTAACTGAATCCTTGACATAGAGGTTCGACCGATAAAGATATTTGTAGAATATGTAGGAACCAATGTGGACGTCCATGTCCCGCCATTGGTTATTGACCGTAGAGGTGTCTCGGTCATGTCTACATAGTTCTCGAAGCCGCAGGGTCTGCACACTTAAGGTTCGGTGACGTTTCGGTAGTGTAGAGTTATGTATGGTGGTGACCGAAGTTTTTTCGGAGTCCCGGATGAGATCCCGGACGTCACGAGGAACTCCGGAATGGTCCGAAGGTAAAGATTCATATATAGGAAGTCCCAGTTTGGTTTCCGGAAAAGTTTCGAGCTCATCGGTAGTGTACCGGGTGGCCTCCGGGAGGGGTATTTCGACCCCAAGAGGTCCATGGGCTGTGGGAGAATAATAACCAGACCTTTGTGGGCTGGGAAAACAGCCACAAAGGCCCATGGCACAGGAGAGAAAGTCCTAAAGCAAAAAGTGGAAAATCAGCCAATAGGAGGCAATCCTACTCCAACTAGGATTGGAGGTGAAGTAGGATTGCTTCCCACCTCCTATTTCGGCCGACCCAAAGGCCTTGGCTGCCTATAATCTCCTCTCCTCCTATATATACTAGTGGATCAGGTGGTTTTTGGACAGAATTTCCGGCCACGTGCTACCCGTTCCACCGGTGCATAGTTTCTCCTCTAGATCGGTTTTCTGCAGCGCTTAGGCGAAGCCCTGCCGGAATTGCTCCACCACCATCACCGGAGCGCCGTCACGCTGCCGGTGAACTCTCTCTCCTATCCACCTCCTCTCGCTGGATCGAGAAGGTGGAGATCGTCATCAAGCTGCACGTGTGCTGAACGCGGAGGTCCGTCCGTTCGGCGCTAGATCGGAAGGACCGTGATCGAGATCGCGAGACGGTTCGTGATGTGATCACGGAACGAATCGTGATGAGTTCGCAGGACATATCGTGATCAAGATCGTGAGACGGATCGTGATGAGTTCGTGGGATGGTTCGTGATTGGATCGCGGGACGCTCGTCGATTTGGAGCGCGAAGAAGTTCGACTACACCAACCGCGTTTCTTAACGCTTCCCGCTTAGCGATCTACAAGGGTACGTAGATCCACTCTCCCTCTCGTAGATGCTCATCACCATGGATAGGTTTGTGTGTGCGTAGGAATTTTTTTGTTTCCCATGCGACGTTCCCCAACAATTGCCATGTTAACTTTACATGATATGCTCATTTATATGCCTTTGTCATGCAGTTGTTACCCATGCTTTGCATTACACATGAGCCATCACTCTCGTATTTGTATGAGTATTTGCTAGCTTGGTGGAGATATTACTAGCTATTGCCATGTTTGCTTCATGCCCCATGCCTATAATGATACATTGATCATGTTTTTCTCCCGTGCTTGAGTTATGTCATGTGCATTGTCTATGCCTATTATTTTCTCAAATGACATGACCGCCATGATTTCCTCTAGTATGCTTCATATTTACACTACTAGTTTGCACGCCATGATCACTATGCTTACTTATGTTGCATCACCGATGTGCTCCTTTTATGCAGTTGATGACAACCATTGCCAAGCTTCGCACATGATTGATATTGCTTGTTGTCATATGTCTCCATGTGTTGCCTCGCTCATGCTAGATGATTTAACATGTATTGCTTGCAACAATGCCTTTAATATTGCTAATGAGATTGCCCCCATAGATCTCTCACATATTATTGGAGCTTTTGACATCTTTCATGTGAAGCATGCTTATATTCCTTCTTTGCACCTTATGCCTAGTGCCATGAATATAGCCATTGTTGCATCATATTGTTCATGCACTTGTTATCATAAGGGTTATGTGCAAGAGAGGAGAACCATCATGATGGATGATTTGTTTGTCTACCATGCACATACATTGTTTCCTTTGTTGTGTGTATGTGTAGGATACTTCGACTACATATCAACCTCCACTTCACACGAATTGACGATTTGGGCTCTTGAGAGCGAGCCATGCTACATCGACGCGTTCCTACATCGCACTTGCTTGTGCATTGGTATTGTGACAAACGCACAAGGTCATGCTTTTGAGGTGACATCCTTCTTGATCATGGATATTATGGCTCATCCTACTTGTGTTGCTTGTATCATGACACATATTAGTCATCTTGGACTACTTACTTGCACACATGCTAGTGATATCTCTTTTCTTCATGATTGCCACATTGCCATGCCTCTAGACATATATACCTTGTGTGTTGCATCCACCTTGTGCATTGTTTGGTCTTATCTTATGCTTGGTTGCAACAATGTCCATTCTTCACAATTGCCATGCCACATTGCTTACTACATGCTTGAATTTATTGCCTCACACATGTGGAACACTTTCTCTTTCTATCGTGTTGAGTGCCTCACTATCTTCACTACACCATGTGCACATTATGCTTGGATTGTCATGCACTTGCATCATGTGTCTAGACATGCCATTTTCTTTGGTGTTGTGAATGATTCCTTCGCCTACCATAGACCTTTTGTTGATTGCTATGTGCATGCGAGTTATGACCTTGAGGTAGATGCTTGTTCTATTGACTCACATATTGGCATCCCTACCTCACCTAGGCATCCTTGATTCCATGATTTCATTGCTTGTGCTCAATTTGTACGCTTAGATGCCATGACACGATCCCTTGTCACACCATATGTTATGCATGACAACAACACTTGCTCGGTGAATAACCACTTGAATGCTTGGTTTAGCATTAACGCTAACCACATTTGTTTTTCCAAGTGTTTGTTGTCCTTTCTCCTTTTGAAGGAACTACAAGATGGTGATATATTGGAGAGTGCACCCTTAGAGCTTGACGATGATGAGTGCTTGGTGATCATCCACTTCTACACGGCGACGCCATCTCCTTCCCATGGTGATTTGGATCCTGATCCGAGGATGGATATTTCCCAAGGGGGAGGGGATGATGCGGAGCATCCTATAGATGTCACCATGTCAAGAGTCGGTTTGGCAAGTGACATGTTCCACATCTACTTCACATACATAAAGGTGAATCATCTCCTTTACACGTGTCCACTTGACCCCTTCGAGGATGGTATACTACTTGACATTCCTCCCGTGTGCATGCATAGGTATTGTCGGAGCTTCACGGAGGATGAGGAGGACTGCCAATGCTTACGTACTAACACACCATCCTTGAGGGATGCTTGGAAGAGAAGAAGGAAGAAGAGGACTTGCAACAGCCAAGGAATTAGGGGTACAACTGGCCACCACCGGTCAACAACTGGCCAGGCGGTACAATCGGTCCACCACCGACCAACTACCGCTCCAACCTGCCCACGGTTTTGTTTTGGTGCGGTTCAAGGCGGTACCGCCCTGGTTGTACCGGAGGTTGTCTTCACACCGGTACAAAAGGTCCATCCACCAGTACAACCAGCCTGCCTGCGCGCATGGACATGCCCGAGGCCCATGTATCCCCCCTCTCACTTACCCCTTTGTGCCTAGGACTATATATACTCTTGCCAAACCTCCATTCTAGGGTTAGCTATGGTTTTGCCCTTATTAAGTTGAGCCTAGATCCTTCCACTACCTCTCCCATGGAGTAGATGCCTCTATAGGAGAAGATTCCGTAGTGGATGTGAAGGTCCCTTTCGAGGGAAGATCCTTCGGGATATCAAGGCCCGGTCTCCCCATTGGATTTGGGATGAACTCTACCATGTATCCTTCTTCCCTTTGTTGTTCATGTACCTTGTGGATCTTGTGTGTGGTGAGTCTAGTGGATGTGTGATTGTACTTGTTCTTGAGTGTTTCCTCTTGTGATTTCTCCCTCGTGTTCTTCGTGTTCTTGAGGTTTCCCCCTCCAATTCTTGAAAGATGGACACACACGGGCTTGCCCCGTATCACGAATCATGAACACATTTCAACACCCTACAACGAGGATCTCTCACACTTGCGCGACATGGAGAGCACCATAGGAAAGCACCAATAATAAAACATGCAACTCGAACCAATCATGATCATCAATCAACCCATACGACAACAAAAATCTACTCACACATCATTGGATAATAATATGAAGCATAAAGCACCATGTTCAAGTAGAGGGTACATCCGGTTGCGGGAGAGTGGACCGCTGTAGATAGATGGGGGAAGGTGATGGAGGTGTTGGTGAAGATGACGGAGTTGTTGGAGTAGATCGTCGTCATGATGATAGCCCCGATAGCGTTCCGGTGCCACTGGGAGAGAGGGCGAGAGAACCCCCTCCTTCTTCTTCTTGCTTGACCTTCCCCTAGATTGGAGAAGGGTTTCCCCTTTGGTCTATGGCCTCCATGACGGCGGAGGGGCAAGAGCCCCTCCGAGATTGGATCTCTCTTTGTTTCCTTTTGTTTCTATGCTCCCTGATTCGGGCCTTTCACCATTTCTTAAATATTCGGAGATCCGTATATCCGATCTGGCTGAAATTTTGAGGGAATTTCTATTATAAAAATATCTTCCTTGCATCCAAAGGACAGCTCCAACTGACCTAAGGGGTGGCCACAAGACTTCCAGGCGCGGCCAGGGGGGTGGGTCATGGCTAGCAGGCTTGCCACCTCGTTGGGCTTCGTCTCGCGTTGATTCTTTTTCCCAAAAATCACATATATTACAAAAAAAATCTCCGTAAGTTTTTATCGCGTTTGGACTTCGTTTGGTATGGATATTCTGCAAAACAAAAAAACATGCAACAAACAGGAACTGGTAGTGGGCATTGGATCAATATGTTAGTCCCAAAAATAGTATAAAAAGTTGTCAAAAGTATATGAAAGTTGTAGAATATTAGCATGAAACGATCAAAAATTATAGATACGACGGAGACGTATCAGCTGGAAACCTACATCTTGCAGCGTATTATCTCTTGGTTTATTTGTTGCCCTGGTATTTATGATTGTATTTTGATCATAATCCTTACCTAATAATAAAGCACCAACTACGGCTGGTCGTCTGTTGTCACATATTTTACAAAAAAGTCCCTATAGCTTTTGGTATTCAACTCATAGTCCCTTTTCAAGTGGCTAATCTAAGTTAACATTTTGTTGTTTACATAATAACTCATGTATTTAAGTCTTTTCAACCCGCGGTCCGTCCCTTATTCTTGAGCGACGCTTCCAAAAAAAATCCCTTTCTTCTCCTTATGGATACCCATCCCCATCCGTCGTCTCCCTCCTGCCCCGTGGCGACACCAGTAGTCGCCGAAGATGGATGGCAAGGATCCGAAGTTGTCCCCCTATTATCCCCCTCTCCCGCATTCGATAGCGGCCTCCCCATAGGAGCTATATGGAAATTCCCATGTCTCCTCGAGAGTACTTTGCTTCATGTAAGAGAACTTTTAGGCATGTCCTTTGCTACAAAAAGGAGTGGGTTACCTTGCTGCATATTTGCTATTTTTGTTACTTGTCACTTTTTAGAAATTATATTGCTACAAAATTATCTATCACTGTTACTTACAACACTTGCAGAGAATACCTTACTAAAAACGCTCGTCATTTCTTCTGCTCCTCGTTGGGTTCAACACTCTTACTTATCAAAATGACTACAATTGATCCCCTATACTTGCGGGTCATCACTCACCTAGACAGTTAACTATAAAAGTGCTAGGAATTTGGTGTAGTGCGGGTTAATATGGTAAAACAGTAGGAGGTTACTTGTAAATGCAGTGATGACCGGCTCCGCTAGCGTCGCACCACTTTTCGTGTTATGATTGGCTTTGGACCAAATTGTCACATAGGCTGCAAGTTGTAGGTTGGCGGGGTGAGGTTTTGCAATTTTTGGACTAAAACAACGCATTCCATGCAAGTTATAGGAGTTGTGGTGCTATTAGCTCATTAGATCGCAGGTTGATATGATAGTTTCTGGGGTCCGAAAATGAAACACTGCTAACGACACACATTTGTCTACACACTTTCCTAGCTCCCAACATGTCGTCCGTCTGGTCATTTATGTTGGGAAAGAACCCTGTTGGCCCAATCCTGTTTGGGGGTTGGGGTTTCACTCTAGTTGGCCCCACATCTACCCCCCTCTATCCCTATATATACATGTGTGTTGTATGGAGAGAGAATACAATTGTAAATGTGTATTTTTTAACCGCCATAAGCCCTTTCCATTAATGAATAACGGAAATACACAAGTCAAAATTAAAGGGGACGGGAAAGGGGAGAGCGATTTCAGGCATCGCTAGGAAACCCATCGCACGCAACTCGCCCGTGAGACACCTGCCGTGGGGCGAAAACCAGATGACATCATAGTGTACTACTCATCTAACAACACAATTGTAACATAGGGGAGGCAAAGTTACAACAAAATGACATCAGCTAAGGCTGGAAAGGAGGGAGACCCAAAATGCACATAGGGAAGCCCGGATAAGAGTGTTGAACAACACTTCCCGAGCTCCTCGCTTTTGCTTGTAACATCGGAACCTAGGCTGCAGTCGCTTCATCCGTTGTCGCCACGCATATCCTCATTAGGTTGCCAGTGTTCTCATGCAACAACTTAGCACGTCTCATCATGGCCTCACGATCATCACCCTTCATCAGCCCTACCAAATAGTTTAAGAAAACACAAGTCGAGAAGACGATCTCAAAAGTGGTTTTTGGAGGTTTGAGCTCAAAAGTAGCTCGATTACACTTGCTCCATATAGCCCTGCAAATCGCAACCAAACCAAATATATAATATTTAGCTCGATGAGGTAAGAACACAAAGCACCAAGAGAAGTACTGCCATAGGTTGTTGGGGCAGGAGTCAGTCCCAAGGACAAACCCAATAGTTCTCTACACCGCCCTATCCATGGGACAAAGGAAAAACAAGTGCTGACATGTTTCCCTCTCACCACATGATGAACATCGAGGGTTACCAAGCCAATTTTCCCTCCCCATAACACCTTTAGCCAGCACAACATTTTGGAACAATTTCCAACGGGAAATCATAATTTTGAGAGGAATTTTAGCGCGCCAAATCCACCGAATGTAGCCGACAATGTTTCTTTTCTAGATTCGCATACATAGATTTAGTAGTAAACTTCTACTTGGGTCATGGGGGCCAACCAATTTTATCCAAACCCTCCGACAACGGAACATTGTCTACAATATCTTGCATATCTCTTTTCATAGAGTCTATGGCAGGATGCCCGAAACAGAACAGTCTGACCACTAGCTCTCCATTGAGCTATAGTCATATTAGGATAATTGCAAATACTACATAGATCAGGAAACTGAACATTTAGAGGGATCATGCCATTTAAGGAGTCCTCGCACACCTGAGAAATATCTCCCGAATTGATATGGATAGTCCTACCCTTCATATAGTACTCCTTAACTTTCATTATGGATTTCTGGATTAGCGAATCGTCAAATTTGCATCTGACTATGGCCACAGTATCTTTTTTCAAATATTTTGCTTTGATCACCTCTTTCCACCCCTACCACAACCCTTGCGATGTGTCAAGTTTCCACCACCACTTGACCAATAAACGAATGTTTTGTTTACGGATATCTTTCACTCCAAGGCCACCATTATCTTTCGAGCGACATACCCTGTCCCACCACGATCAGATGGTATCTTCTACGCCCATCAATGGTTTGCCAAAAGAAACGACATCTGCATTTATTCAACGTCTCAATGAAAGTCTTAGGAAGGAGTAACATCGACATATAGTAATATAATCCCTTCGTCCCATAATGTAAGACGTTTTTAACACTACACTAGTGTGAAAAAACATCTTACATTATGGGACAGAGGGAGTACAATACTTGAAAGGAAAGAGTTTAGAAACATAAGTCAGCCACCCGAGGATGCCGCATGTCCAATCCAGGACTCACATCTCTTCATGATTTTTTTCATCTACAAAGGTCCATTCTAGGCACCTCAAGGTAGAAAAACTTACTGGCACTCCTAGGTATCGCATGGGGGAATGCCCAATTTGACAATTAAACAAATCTACGTAGAAATTTAATATATTGTCATCCCCTCCCACACATAGGATTTCACTCTTTAGGTAATTAATTTTCAGACCAAACATAAGCTCAAACATGTAAAAGGGCAGTTGAAGATTAACAGTCGCCTGCGCATCATGCTCGAAACACACTACCGTCTCATTCGCATATTGTAGTACAGCAACTCCACCATCAATCAGGTCAAGGGCTAAACATGTAATCATCTTCTCCTTTTGTGCGTTAAAGATCACTGTAGACAAGCTCACAACAGCAAGATTGAAGAGAAAAGGCGACAAAGGATCACCCTAACGCATGATATGTCTCCAACATATCTATAATTTTTTATTGTTCCGTGCTATTATATTATCTGGCTTGTGGCCCCCTGCAGGTCCTCTAACCCTAATCTTCGGTCTGTAAATTCGCAAATATTCGCCCAATACCAAAAAGAGCAATGATAATGCTTTTCTGCCGCCGGAAGCCTCTGTTCCCGAGAGATCCAATCTTGGAGCCTTTTCCGGTAATCTGCCGGAGGGGGATTCGATCACAGAGGGCATCTACAACAACTCCATTGCCCCTCCGATGATGCGTGACTAGTCCACCAGAGACCTACGGGTCCATAGCTAGTAACTATATGGCTTCTTCTCTATCTTTGTGCTTCAATACCATGTTCTCCATGATCTTCATGGGGATCTATCCGATGTAATACTCTTTTGTGTTGTGTTTGTCGAGATCCGATGAATTGTGGTTTTATGATCAGCTTATCTATGAATATTATTTGGTTCTTCTCTGAAATATTATATCCACGATTTCATATCTTTGCAAGTCTCTTCAAGTTATTGGTTTGGTTTGGCCAACTAGATTGGTAATTCTTGCAATGGGAGAAGTGCCTAGTTTTGGGTTCAATCTTGCGGTGTCCTCACCCAGTGACAAAGTAAGGGTAGCGAGGCACGTATTGTATTGTTGTCATCAAGGGTAAAAAGATGGGGTTTTCATCATATTGCTTGAGTTTATCCCTCTACATCATGTCATCTTACTTAATGCGTTACTCTGTTCTTCATGAACTTAATACTTTAGATGCACGCAGGAGCTGGTCGATGTGTGGAGTAATAGTAGTAGATGCAGAATCATTTCAGTCTACTTGACATGGACGTGATGCATATATGCATAATCATTGCCTTGGGTATCGACATAACTATGCACTTTTCTATCAATTGCTCGACAGTAATTTGTTCACCCACCATGTTATTTTCCTTCAATAGAGAAGGCTCTACACTAGTAGAAAATAGACCTTTCGTCCCAAGCATTAGTCCCGGTCTGGTTACGAGCCGGTTCTAAAGAGGCTATTAGTCCCGGTTTGTGCCGGCTCCAATGGCTAGGAGCAGGGCGACCTTTAGTACCAGCTCATAAGGGATCTTTAGTACCTGTTTGTGGCACGAACTGGTACTAAAGGGGGTGTGGCAGGCTTTTGGTCAGACTTGGGCCCCGCATGCCTCTTTAGTACTAGTTGGTGGCACGAACCGGTACTAAACGTTGCCCTTTAGTACCGGTTGGTGACACCAACCGGTACTAAAGACTTCCTATATATATGCTTCGCCCTTAGCCGACTGAAGGGGCTCTCATTTCACTGTTTTCTCCCCTGTTCTTCTTCTTGCTCGAAGCTCATCCATCATTTTGTCAAGGATTTGTCAAGATTTGAAGGCACCCCATCTATCCAAGTGTTCACAAAGGTTAGCAACTTTGCCCCTTCATCTTTGATTGCTAGATTAGCTTGTGGTATGCTCAAAGATATGTGGTTTGTGGGTTTTAGCTAGGTTTTGGGGGAGTGATCACTATGTTCGAGTTTATTTGATTTATATGCAATCTGAGCTCAGATTAACTTGTTAGGTTTCATGTGTGTAGGTTTTGTTTATTTGGTGCCTTCCCATCCCCTTCCTAACCACCGTCAATCGTCCGCACCGTCTCGTCGCGACACCGGCCTGATTGGTGAGCCTCCTGTTCTTATTAAAACCTTTTTGTTAAAAAAAATTACTTGTATGATTTAGATAGTTGGGTGATTTACTTACTTGTATTATTGTTAGTTATTCTATAGTGTCATGTTTATAGTATCCGCCCACGTCACCCCTCGTCTAGTCTATGATTCAGATGTGGTATGTCATTATCTTTTATAACTATTTCACACATCATCTAATGTCTATGACAATTAATTATGCCACCAAATTGACGTAGATGTTTTTATCTATAGGAAGCAGTTGAACCAGAAAGTCTAACTGACTATGCAATTCTGCTTGAGAAGTTAAGACAAGCTGAAAAACAAATTGATCATTTGAAAGAACTGAAGATGAGAAGATGGGACTGGTGTTGCATGTTGCCGATATCATCGATGATCACAAGAACAAGATGGCTAGAATGCACTTGAAGCTTAGAAAGATTAGAAAATATGCCATTGATAAAGAGGCTTGGTATCATTATGCCGTTGGCTCAATTGTTACCTTAGTTGCGATTATGATAGTTGTATGTTGCTTTATGAGATGTATGTATGAACTATAAGTATCTATTATTTGCAGTAATAACATTTGGTCACTGCTAGCTCTACTTTGGTTGTAATGTGATGATGAAGTTGTATCAATTTGGTCACTTCGATGTTGTGTAGTGGACATGAGCCGGCAATGGATGTATGATGACCGACTAAGTCCAGGGTTCCTTAATGGCCTGCATGATTTTATTCGTGTGGCTGAGGAAAACAAGCAGAATGGTTTCATGTGTTGTCCATGTTGTGACCGTAAGAATGATAGGAATTACTCTACCTCAAAAACCCTTCACTACCACCTGCTGAAGTCCAGTTTCATGTCCGGCTAGAGCTGTTGGACCAAGCACGGAGAAAGAGGGGTTATAATGGAAGAAAATGAAGAAGAAGAGGATGATGACAACCATCCTTTCGCCAATACAACAATGGGGGAAGCTGAAGAAGAGGCATCAAAGGGGGAAGCTAAAGAAGAGGCATCAGATGAGCCCGCTGATGATTTGGGTCAGGTCATTGCTGATGCAAAGAGAAACTGCAAAAGTGACAAGGAGAGGTTGAAGTTGAAGCACATGTTAGAGGATCACAAGAAATTCTTGTATCCAAATTGTGAAGATGACCAGAAAAAGCTGGGTACCATGCTGGAATTGCTGCAATGGAAGGCAAAGAATAGTGTAACTGACAAGGGAGTTCAAGAATTGCTGATAATGATAAAGAAGATGCTTCCAAAGGATAATGAATTGCCTGAAAGTACGTATGAAGTAAAGAAAGTTGTCTGCCCTCTAGGATTAGAGGTGCAGAAGATACATGCATGCCCTAATGACTGCATCCTCTACCGCGGTGAGGAGTACGAGAATTTGGATGCATGCCCGGTATGCGGTGCACTGTGCTATAAGATCCCCCGCGATGACCCTGGTGATGTGGAGGGCGAACACCATAGGAACAGGGTTCCTGCCAAGGTGATGTGGTATTCTCCTATAATACCATGGTTGCAACGTTTGTTCCAAAAAAGGGCATGCCAAGTTGTTGTGATGGCACAAAGAAGAACGTAAGAAAGACGGGATGTTGAGAGCACCCGCTGATGGGTCGTAGTGGAGAAAAATCGAGAGGGAGTTCAAGGACTTTGCAGCTGACGCGACGAACCTATGGTTTGTTCTTAGTACAAACGGAATGAATCCTTTTGGGGAGCAGAGCTCCAGTCACACCACCTGGCCCATGACTCTATGTATCTACAACCTTCCTCCTTGGTTGTGCACGAAGCGGAAGTTCATTATGATGCCAGTGCTCATCCAAGGCCCTAAGCAACCCGACAACAACATTGATGTATACCTAAGGCCACTAGTTGATGAACTACTACAGTTGTGGAAAAAACCAGGCGTACGTGTGTGGGATGCGCACACACAGAAGGAGATTGACCTATGAGCATTGCTGTTTGTAACCATCAATGATTGGCCTGCTCTTAGTAACCTTCCAGGACATACAAGCAAGGGATACAATGCATGCACCCACTGTTTAGATGATACTGAAAGAATATATTTGGATAAATGTAAGAAGAATGTGTACCTATGACATCGTCGATTTCTACCGATCAAGCATATCTTAAGAAAGAAAGGCAACCATTTCAAAGGTGAGCCAGATAACCGGAAGAAGCCTGGCCTCCCTACTAGTGATATATATTTGATATGTTCAAGGATTTACAAGTAATCTTTGGAAAGGGTCCTGGCGAACAATCTATTCTGAATGACGCCAATGGACACGCACCCATGTGGAAGAAGAAATCTATATTTTGGGAACTTGAATAATGCAAAGCCCTAGAGGTCCGCAATGCAATCGACGTGATGCATGTGATGAAGAATCTTTGTGTGAACCTACTAGGCTTCTTGGGCGGGTATGGAAAGACAAAAGATACACCGGAGGCATGGGAGGACAAGCAAAGAATTAACGAAAAAGACAGCATGCCTCCAAAGCAGTATCAAGGTCCTGTCAGCTACGCTCTTACGAAAGAAGAGAAGGAAATCTTTTTTGAATGCCTGCTCAATATCAAGGTCTCGTCTGGCTTCTCGTTGAATAAAAAGGGAATAATAAATATGACAGAGAAAAAATTTCAAAATCTAAAGTCTCATGACTGCCACGTGATTATGACGCAATTACTTCCGGTTGCACTTAGGGGGATTCTATCGGAAAATGTTCGATTAGCCATTGTGAAGGTATGCGCATTCCTCGATGGAATTTCTCAGAAGGTAATCGATCCAGAAATCCTACCAAGGTTACAGAATGACCTTGTCCAATGTCTTATCAGTTTTGAGTTGGTGTTCCCTCCATCCTTCTTCAATATTATGACGCACGTCCTAGTTTAGCTAGTCGAGGATATTAACATTCTGGGTCCTGTATTTCTACACAATATGCCCCCCTTCGAGAGGTTCATGGGAGTCTTAAAGAAATATGTTCATAACCGTGCAAGGCCAGAAGGAAGCATCGCCACGGTATATGGAATAGAGGAGGTTATTGAGTTTTGTGTTGACTTTGTTCCTGACATTAAGCCGATTGGTATTCCTGAATCGCGGCATGAGGGGAGACTGGGTGGAAAAGTCACACTAGGAAAGAAAGAAGTAGTAAATATGGATGAGCATTCTTTCACTCAAGCACACTACACGGTTCTACAAAATTCCACCTTGGTGACTTCATATATCGAGGAACACAAGGATATTGTACGGTCCAAGAACCCAGAGCAGTTTGACCCCTGGATTGAACGTAAACACATGGAGACTTTTGCTGGTTGGTTGCAAACAAAGCTCATCAATGACAACGATGTTCCAGATGAACTGTACTGGTTGGCCAAGACACCAAGTTCGACTATAACGACTTTCAAAGGGTACGAGATAAATGGGAATACATTTTACACGATCGCCCAAGATAAGAAGAGCACCAACCAAAACAGTGGTGTCCGCTATGACGCAAGCAACTTTGAAGACACATATTATGGTTACATAGAGGAGATATGGGAACTTGACTATGGACCTGATCTTAAGGTCCCTTTGTTTCGATGCAAATGGGTCAAATATACTGGAGGCGGGGTACAGCTAGACCCACAGTACGGAATGACAACAGTGGATCTCAACAATCTTGGATACACAGACGACTCATTCGTCCTAGCCAATGATGTGGCCAAGGTTTTCTATGTGAAGGACATGTCTAGCAAACCGAGGAGAAAAAAACATAAGGAAGCGAATACATCATACGATGAGCCAAAGCGCCACATAGCTCTTTCAAGGAAAAGAAACATTGTGGGAGTGGAGGACAAGACAGACATGTCCAAAGATTATGAAAAGTTTCATGAAATCCCTCCCTTCAGAGTGAAGACTGACCCAAGCATCCTGTTAAATGATGAAGATTATCCATGGTTACGGCGCAATCATAAGAAAGGGACAAACACACAGAAAAAGTCTTACACCGCGAGATCCCACTCTGGGATGTGACCGGCTTCACCGTCATCACTTTCTATATATTTATGTGAAGGACATGCATGCATTTCCTAGCTAGCATGGTATATCTTTGTAACAGTTTTTACACGAAGTGCATCCAGTTTTTGCCGTAACCCTCTCAACTCTCTAGAAGTTGCTATGTGGGTGAAATTATGATGTCATGCCAAGTTACAACCTTTTCGGAGTTCATTTGTACTGTTTTTCAAACTCGAGATATGAATATTTCAAATGCCATATTTAATCAAATTATCTTATACAGCAGTTGAAGTTGTTCAAACATGCATGGAAATGCCATAAACAGATTCTTTATATTTTAGGGTTGAAAATTGATGATGTGCCTTTGAATGGTGCATATTGAACACACAAAAAGTATGGAGTTAAAATAAGTTATTAAAAATGAAATCCCTTTGTAATAGATGAGTTTTCGTCCGAAACCCTCATACTTCTTATGAGATTATCCAGTTTGTACATGAAGTGCATCCAGTTTTTGCCGGAACCCTCTCAACTCTCTAGAAGTTGCTATGTGGCTAAAATTATGATGTCATGCCAAGTTACAACCTTTTCAGTGTTCATTTGTACTCCTTTTCAAATTCAGGGTCATTTAGCTCAAAATAAATCATTAAATGCATGAAAAATATCAAATGAAGTCAGAAAGGGTTGAAATTTGATGATGTGCCTTTGAATGGTGCATATTGAACACACAAAAAGTATGGAGTTAAAATAAGTTATTAAAAATGAAATCCCTGTGTAATAGATGAGTTTTCGTCCGAAACCCTCATACTTCTTATGAGATTCTCCAGTTTGTACACGAAGTGCATCCAGTTTTTGCCGTAACCCTCTCAACTCTCTAGAAGTTGCTACGTGGGTGAAATTATGATGTCATGCCAAGTTACAACCTTTTCAGAGTTCATTTGTACTGCTTTTCAAACTCGAGATATGAATATTTCAAATGCCATATTTAATCAAATTATCTTATACAGCAGTTGAAGTTGTTCAAACATGCATGGAAATGCCATAAACAGATTCTTTATATTTTTCTGATATTTTTTCATATATTATTTATTTCCATTGGAGTCCTACATTTTTTCTATGATTTTCTAAAGTTTACGTGGGTTTTCTGAAAATAATAACTAATATTTAATTAAAAAACACTTCTAGTACCGGTGCTAGCCACGCATCGGTACTAAAGGTCCACCGCCCCCACGCTCTTTTGGCAGGACCTATAGTACCGGTGCGTGACTAGCACCGGTACTAAAGACCCTTTAGTACCGGTGCGTGCCACGCACCGGTACTAAAGATCCACCACCCCCGCGCTCTGTTGGGAGGATCTTTAGTACCGGTGCGTGGCTAGCACCGGTACTAAAGACCCTTTAGTACCGGTGCGTGCCACATACCGGTACTACAGGTCTGTCTGGTATAAAAGGAGGACTTCGTCGTCCCGGGACGAGCAACGCACCGGGAGAGCTCAACTTGCACCGCCAGGCTGCCGAAATCGCCATTGCCCTCACCCTCGCCGCCGTCGCCCTTGCCGCCGTCGCCCTCGCCGCCGTCGCACCACCACCACGCCATTGCCATTGCCCTCACCACCACCGCCGTCGCACCACCACCGCCGTCGCCCTCGCCGCCATCGGTCACGCTGCCGTCGCCCTCGCAACCGTCGCCCTCGTCGCCGTCGCCCTCACCGCGGTCGCCCTCGCCGCGGTCGCCCTTGCCACCGTCGCCCTCGCCGCCGTCGCTCTCACGGTCATCGCCCTCGCCGCCGTCGCCCTTGCCACCGTCGGTCGCACCGCCGTCGCCCTCACCACCGCCGCCGTCGCCCTCGCCACCGTCGCCCTCGCCGCCGTCACCCTTGCCGCGGTCGCCCTCGCCTACCCGGATGCCGCCCCTCGACGCCCTCGCCCTCACCACCGCCGCCCTCGCCCTTTGCCGCGGTCGCCCTCGCCTACCCGGATGCCACCCCTCGTCGCCAGTCCCGTCGCCGCCGGCCCGCTCACTCTGGCTGCCGCTCCGTGATCCCGTTGCCGCCGCCCCGAGCCCGTCGCCGACGCCACCTCCGGGTCAGGAGGCTAGGTGAGATCTCCTGGCCGACCCCTCTCCCCGATGATTGCCCCGATGATCGCCGGACTAGTGTGTAGATGCTAGGGTATCTAGGGTCCCTCAACGTCGAACCCTGACACCCCGACACGACACCCCCGACACCCGACCCCGACCACGACACAACACCCCTATTTAGTTAGTTAGTTAGTTAGGTTGTCAGGTTATTAGGATATGTGTTAGTTTATGTTTAGTTTAGGTTTAATTTTGTTTATGTTTAGTTTAGTTTTAGGTTTAATTTAGTTTGGATCCTAATGAGTGTGTGACTTTCGGTTTGTCGTCGATCCTAATTTAGTTTAGGGTTTCTTGTGTGTTCTTGATGGAGGAATCCCGACTGTTGTCGTGGGGGCGCTTCCTCTTTCTTCTCTTCTTTGCGATATACTCGTCGATGTATTGTGCAAGAAGAGGAGAGGGGAAGCATCCATCACCCCCGGTCGAACCTATTACTGCGAGAGAGTGTCCACCAACATATATACACCACCATATCAATGTGAGAGAGTGCGCACCAACACACCATGAGATATGTGAGAGTTATTTAAGGAAAGTCTCGATAGACCGACAGTCACACACGAATTAGGATCCAAAGCGTGCCGTAATTCTTGATTTTGCTAGATGCTAAGTGTTAATTTTGCTAAGTTTTATTTAATTTGTTTTCCTAATTAAGTGTTTCTTCTCGACGTCGATGATGCCGATCCCGCATCCTCATCGTCGAGTCGCTGGAGGAGGTCACTTGCTTGAGCCGAGAGGCCCTGTCAGGGACTGGGCTCCGCCGGGCTGGTACTGGGAGGTGCTGCCTTCCGGGTGGCGCAGTCGTCGACCCGGAGGTTCTGTGGTGGCGGCCGCATGGGCCACAGACGACCGAGAGGCTTGAGTCCCCTGCGGAGGTGGTACAGTACCATGTCAGCAAGGAGAACGAGCACATCCGACGCTACATGGCAGCTTTGGAGGCCAGGTCCGACAATACCTGGCAGATTCTTCAGGGATCTCACTGGAGCTATGTTCCTGTGATGGTTCCTTCTCTTTGCGTGTCCACCGCCTGCCCCGATATCCGCCGGGCGCTAGGGTTCTAGCTAGATCAATATATTAGCTAGCTACTACTATGATGTATTATTATGATGTATTAGCTAGATCGATGGAGATTAGCCGATGTACTGAAAATTATGCAAGATTATGCAGATGAGATCTTTTCTAAGAACTATACTATATATGTATTCGATGATGCATTATTAATTAACTATCAGTTATTTTGCTTCTTGAATGCATGCTAATTTAGATACTAATTTGTTTTATCTATATTAGTCTAGTTATTAAGCTATGGACAATACCGGTAGAGCTCATGAAGAGGACATCTTCGACATGATACACTCCTACGAAAACCCAGCGGACCTTCGAGGTGAATCACATGATCGTGATGATGGCTTAAAATATCTGAACGATCATGGTGATTAATGTGAGACCGAGGAAGAACAACTTATGTTCCAAAATCCGGAACAACCAACAATGTTCGGCGAGGTATATACACATCCATTAGCCTCTGGTGATCATTACATGTGTATTAATTGATTTGTATATATATATATATATTAACAATGCTTTCTTATTTTAATTATCAGCCCTCCGGATCGTGACAATCTAGTAGAAATGTATGAGGCGCTGCCAAAATATTGGACGGCAACGTAAAGCTCAATCTTGATGCTTTCAAACATAATGGCGAACCGACTCACCCTGAAGCCAATGCCAAGACATTTGTGCGTCAATGCGGAGTGGTTGTTAGGGACAGAGTCCTGATCACAATGCATGAATGGATTTGGCCAAAGGAACCAAAACTAGGAGTGAATTATGTCGATACAAGAATTAAAGATGCCCTTTGGCAAGAGCTCATGGAGCATTTCACCCTACCATATTCTCTCTCGGAGCGTCAAAGGAACAAAGTCAAGGAGTTTGCTCTCCATAAGATGGCCGGCGCGTTCCAGACTTGGAAGAAAAGATTATGGACCGAGTACAACGCTAGAGGCAAGAAGGCACCCGAATTGAAAGGAATATATGACAAGGTAAGGGATCACTGGGACGCATTTATCGAGTACAAGACATCGATTGCTGCTATGGAGAAGTCGGCAAAGAATAAGATAAATGCTGAGAAAAAAAGTATCACCATAAACTAGGGACAGGTGGATACAAGTCAGCCATTCCTAAGTGCGATGCATTAGAGAATAAGATGCTTGCTGAAGGGATCACTCGAGTAACCTTCAACTGGCCCAAGAGGTGAAGGAATTGGTTTTTTGCGCATGGGGGAAAGTTGGACCCAGCCACAGGGAAGATTATTGCACTGGCCAGTCTAAAGCATGCATCAGATGAGTTGATTCAAGCAATAAAAGGTGCCGAAGAAGGATGGTTTCACCCTGATAGAGAGGATTACGAGCTTACACGCGCCCTCAGGAATGCCGAACACGAAGGATGAACACGAGGCATGGGCATTGTTCCGTGGTACGAGGGGTTTGCGGGATGGCAGGACAGTTATAAAAGCCATTCAAGAAAAAAGAAGGTGGAAGCAGACCGACTTTCGAAGTTGGAACAGAAGTACGAGCAGCAGTACCTGCAGATACAGGTACTGACCTAGCAAAGGGATACTCCGCAGCAGGAGGCAGGGGAAGAACCCGTCCCATCTACACTGCAGAAAAGCAGCATGGGTTCCATGGGGGCACCGCTAGGTCACACCCCCGTGGATGATATCACCGAGAAGACATCTTGTGAGCTAATCCAGAAAATGAAGAACATACCCGTGCGGGTCGTGACGGACTATGCTTTACCAAATGCACCTGATGTTCTCTGGCATTGCAATCCAGTTCCAGCTGGGTATGCTCGTGTCGCGGTGGACACAATAGAGCCGAGATATGATGAACTATTGCTTGACATCCCTGGAGGTGAGGGGGAGTCCACATTGGCAGAAGTCGGCCGTGGTCTCATTCTATGGAGTAAGGACTGCATCGTCTTTCCACACTCGGCGCTAAGGCCACCAGCTCCTCCGAGTATCGATGTCCAGCGCGAGTTGGATCCCAGCCAGAGGCATCGCAGCGCCAGCAGTCCTCCCCACCTCGCCAGCAGTCCTCCCCACCTCGCCAGCAGTCACCTCGGCAGGAGTCACCTCGTCAGCAGTCCTCCCCACCTCGAGCTCCCCCACAGTCGTCCCCACCTCGAGAGGCGTCCCACCTCGCCAGCAGTCCTCCCCGCCTCGCCATGAGCAGTCCTCCCAATGTCAGGACAGAGCACAACACGGGTCCATATCATCATCGATATCGATCTCTGCCACGTGAGCCGACTCCACCCCGGCAGCGGTCCCGCCAGCAGGGCTCCCAAAAGAGGAAGGCCACCAGCAGTCCTCTTCGGAAGAAAGCAAAGAAGAAACCCGAGCCTCCGGCCAAAAGGAAGCTACCTTATGACATGACACCGGAGGAAAATAAAATTGAATGCGATCTCCAAGTGAAAGGCTTTTTTGCGAAGAAGACCGTGCCGCCAAAGGAGGTAATACCCAAGGAAGTCCAAGAGCACTTTATGGAACACTTTATTGATCGACCCCCAGCATATATCGAGCGTATGCTGATAGACTATGAGCGACAGATTCAGAAGGCAGGTGAGCAGAGAAGTCGACCCAGCCCAAGGAAGAAGTCGGGAAGTATGGCATCAACTAGCGGGAAAACAGTTCCCCAGCTCAGAGAACAATCCAAGCAATCGATCTCTCCGCTCAAGGTGAGTACCAATCCAAGCAAGCAACCGATCCAACCAGTTGACGTGCAAGGAACCCCAATCGACCTCGAAGTACTAAAGGCTGCAGGTCTCACTCTTGACCAACTGCTTGGCACCAAGGAAATCCGCGAGTATGATGCAACT
Organism: Hordeum marinum; assembly: GCA_022496015.1. Classification (NCBI taxonomy): domain Eukaryota; kingdom Viridiplantae; phylum Streptophyta; class Magnoliopsida; order Poales; family Poaceae; genus Hordeum; species Hordeum marinum. The sequence continues at coordinate 29,335,870 of CM039678.1, forward strand.
GAGTACGCAATACAATATGCCTCGAAAACCCACTTGTCACACCCGAGCAGTAAAAGGAACTACCAACTGCGATGCGATGGTTGCATGATTGGTACATGCATGAAGAAAAGCGAGGGGAGACGGAGGTCATGGTTAAAGTAAGGAAAGAGCATTACGTCAATGCATGTGACATATGTCTTGAATTGTCAGAACTTTTCCAGTTATACCACATGGACTCTATCGACAAAACTGTCATCAGTTGCTATTGTCTGTAAGTGATTTATATCTTTAGTAATTTAAATCTCTAGCTAAGATATCATTCATTGACTTATCCTCACTATATATGTTCTTTTCTATGCTATTATGCAGATTGAAGATGTGGGAATTGAAACAAGAGGGAATCGATGACATTGGGTTCATCGACCCAAGTACCGTTAATGGTCATGTGGTAAAACATTATGCCAAGGACACAGAAGATCTCTTGGAAAATTTTCTAGAGGCAATAATGAATACCAACAAATCTGCTATAATATTTCCTTACAACATGGGGTGAGTGTTTACTCTCTTGTATACTACAAATTCTATTTTTGCTTACTAGCTCGCTGTCAAGTGTAGTTGATGAGTTATATGCGCATGCCTGCTTAATTATATAAACTTCTGCGCAGAGACCACTATATCCTTCTATATATTATCCTCGCGGATGGACTTGTTCAAGTGTACGACTCACTAGATACACCAGAACAATCATACGTGGACTTGTATTTTATGATAGAACGGTAATTTCAATCTTTATCGACCTCGCTTTCTTTCATTATTTCCTGATATCAAAAGTAATTATAATAACTCTTTCGTTCTTTTTCTTTGCCGGGTAATGTTTGGAAAAAGATGATAGAGAAAAACCATCACGGTCGTCAATGGAAACCGAAGCTGAAGTGGAAAAAGATGCAGGTAATTAAGTAGTACTACTAGGTCCGCGCATCTCATTAATTCTATTTTCACTACCATTATCATGCTCGATTATTAATTATCTTATTCAATTCTATTCTTTTGCAAAGTGCGCGAAGCGGCCATAGGGGACAAATTTATGTGGATATTTCCTCTGCGAGAACATTCGCATCCAGACCGAAAGTCATATACGTCACAGAGCATCACGTGAAAGACAACTCCAAGTTTGGCAGATGACGTTGAAGCTCTCACCCGAGAAACGCTTTGTAGCACTTGAAGAGGAATTTGCGGCATTTCTTCTTCAACAATTTCATTCATGTAAACGGAGAGCACTATTCCTTACCGCCGCCTCAATAATGCCAGTAAATCAATAGTGGAGAACTGAGATTTCATCCGGAGCACTAGCTAGCTAGTCCCGGCCGGGTTTTGGGCCTTAAGTTAATTATATGTCCCGAATTTATATGGATGTGTAATTCCATTTGTATATATATACTTTGTATGAGATATTGTATATTATATTACATATATATATATATACATGAACTTGTGTACTGTTTACAGTATGTAGCACCGTAAAATAAATTTGAAATGAATGGAAAACACAAAAAATAGAGAGGAAAATTAAAACCTAATTAAAAGCTAAAACAAAAAAAATAGCAGACTTAGTACCGGTTGGTATCACCAACCGGTACTAAAGGTCTTCCACCACTAGTCCACGCAGGCAACCACGTGGAGGGCCTTTAGTACCGGTCCATGGTCCAACCGGTACTAAAGGTCTGGACCTTTAGTCCCAACCCATTAGTATCGGTAGGGGAACCGGTACTAAAGGTCCATCAGGCCCGGGACTATAGGCCTGTTCTGCACTAGTGAACCAACACATAGAACTTCAAAGAGTGCCCCGAAGTTTCTACCAGAGAGTCAAAACGTGTGCCAACCCATATGCATAGGTTCTCGAGGTCACGAAACCCGCAAGTTGATCACCAAAACATACATCAAGTACTCACATGAATATCCCAGTGTCACCACAGATAGACACGTGCAAGACATACATCAAGTGTTCTTAAAGACTCAATCCGATAAGATAACTTCAAAGGGAAAACTCTATTCATTACAATAAGGGAGAGTGGGAAGAACATCATAAGATCCAACTATAGTAACAAAGCCCGAAGTACATCGAGATCAAGACATCTCAAGAACACGAGAGAGAGAGATCAAACACATAGCTACTGGTACATACCCTCAGCCCCGAGGGTGGACTACTCCCTCCTCGTCATGGAGATCGCCGGGATGATGAAGATGGCCACCGAAGATGGATTCCCCCTTCGGCAGGGTGCCGGAACGGGCTCCCGATTTGTTTTTGGTGGCTACAGAGGCTTGCGGGTGCGGAAATCCCGATCTAGGTTTATTTCTAGAGGTTTCTCTATTTATAAGACCAGATGGCGTCGATAATAAGTCAGGGGGACCCACGAGGGAGTCACGAGCCCCCCAGGCACGCCCAGGGGGGGTGGGCGCACCTCCAAGGTCGTGGCTTCCTCGGGATGCCTCTCCGGTATCTTTTTCTTCTGGTATTTTTGATATTTTCCATAAAAAATCATGGCAAAAGTTTTATTCCGTTTGGACTCCGTTTGATATTCCTATATGAAAAAGGTCAAAAACACAGAAAAAAAGGAACTGGCACTGGGCTCTAGGTCAATAGGTTACTCCCAGAAATAATATAAAATAGCATAGTCATGCGTATAAAACATCTAAAGTTGATAATATAATAGCATGGAATGATCAAAAATTATAGATACGTTGGAGACGTATCAAGCATCCCCAAGCTTAATTCCTGCTCGTCCTCGAGTAGGTAAATGATAAAAACAGAATTTTTGATGTGGAATGCTACCTAACATATATTGTGACATGAACATTCAGATCCATATGATTCAAGACAAAGAGTTTAATATTGACATAAGAACAGTAATACTTCAAGCATACTAACAAAGCAATCATGTCTTCTCAAAATAACATGGCCAAAGAAAGTTATCCCTACAATATCATATAGTCTGGCTATGCTCCATCTTCCCCACACAATGTATTTAAATCATGCACAACCCCGGTTTTAGTCAAGCAATTGTTTTCACACTTTTACTTTCTCAAACCTTTTCAACTCTCACACAATACATGAGCGTGACCCATGGACATAGCACTATAGGAGGAATAGAATATGGTGGAGATTGTGAGGAAAAAAAGGAGGAGATGGTCACATCAACTAGGCGTATCAACGGGCTATGGAGATGCCCATCAATAGATATCAATGTGAGTGAGTAGGGATTGCCATGCAATGGATGCACTAGAGCTATAAGTGTATGAAATCTCAAAAAGAAACTAAGTGGGTGTGCATCCAACTTGCTTGCTCACGAAGACCTAGGGCAATTTGAGGAAGCACATCATTGGAATATACAAGCCAAGTTCTATAATGAAAATTCCCACTAGTATATGAAAGTGACAAAACATGAGATTCTCTATTATGAAGATCAAGGTGCTACTTTGAAGCACAAGTGTGGTAAAGGAAAGTAGCATTGTCCCTTCTCTCTTTTTCTCTCATTTTTTTGTTTGGGCTCTTTGGCCTCTTTTTCTTCATTTTTTTTCATTCATCATTTTTGGTGGGCTCTTTGGCCTCTTTTTTTATTTTTAAAGTCCGGAGTCTCATCCCAACTTGTGAGGGAATCATAGCTTCCTTCCTTTCCTCACATAGGACAATGCTCTAATAATGATGATCATCAAACTTTTATTTACTTACAACTCACTACTTAGAACAAAATATATGAATCTATATGAATGCCGCCAATAGTGTACCAGGATGTGCAATGACTCATGAGTGACATGTATGAAACATATGAACGATGGCTTTGCCATAAATACGATGTCAACTACATGATCATGCAAAGCAATATGTCAATGATGATGTGTGTCATAATTGTTGGAAATATGCCCTAGAGGAAATAATAAATTAGTTATTATCATATTTTCTTGTTCATGATAATCGTTTATTATCCATGCTATAATTGTATTGAATGGAAACACATTACATGTGTGGGTAAATAGACAACACTCTGTCCCTAGTATGCCTCTAGTGAACTAGCTCGTTGATCAAAGATGGTCAAGGTTTCCTAGCCATTGACATGTGATGTCATTTGATAACGGGATCACATCATCGGGAGATTGATGTGATGGACAAGACCCAAACTACAAACGTAGCATATGATCGTGTCAGTTTATTGCTTCTGTTTTCTGCATGCCAAGTATATGTTCCTATGACCATGAGATCATGCAACTCATGGACATCGGAGGAGTGCCCTATGTTTATCAAACGTCCCAATGTAACCAGGTGACTATAAAGGTGCTCTATAGGTATCTCCGAGGGTGTCTGTTGAGTTGGCATCGATCAAGACTGGGATTTGTTACTCCGTGTGACGGAGAGGTATCTCAGGGACCACTCGGTAATACAACATCACAATAAGCCTTGCAAGCAATGTGACTAAGTGTTAGTTGCGGGATCTTGTATTACGGAACGAGTAAAGAGACTTGCCGGTAATGAGGTTGAACTAGGTATGGAGATACCGACGATCGAATCTCGGGCAAGTAACATACCGAAGAATAAAGAGAACATCATACGGGATTAACTGAATCCTTGACATAGAGGTTCGACCGATAAAGATCTTTGTAGAATATGTAGGAACCAATATGTGCATCCAGGTCCCGCTATTGGTTATTGACCGTAGAGGTGTCTCGTTCATGTCTACATAGTTCTCGAACCCGCAGGGTCAGCACACTTATGGTTTGGTGACGTTTCGGTAGTATAGAGTTATGTATGGTGGTGACCTAAGGTTGATCAGAGTCCTGGATGAGATCCCAGACATCACGAGGAGCTCCGAAATGGTCTGGAGGTAAAGATTCATATATAGGAAGTCCTATTTTGGTCATCGGAAAAGTTTCCGGCTCATCGATAGTGTACCGGGAGTGCCGGTAGTGTACCGGGAGACCGTCGGGAGATGTATTTCGACCCAAGAGGCTAGACGGGCTGTGGGAGGGTGGAAACCAGCCCTTAGTGGTCTGGTGGAAGTCCTCTAAGAGGCGCATGCGTCTGGAGTTGAAAGGGAAAGAAAAAACGCAAGGTTGAAAGAGATTCCAAGTACGAAAGGAGGAATCCTAGTCCTACTAGGATTGGAGGAGGATTCCTCCTCTCCTCCTTGCGCAAGGGCAGCCTTGGCGCCAGCCCTCCTCCTCCATCCCTCTTATATATACTGGTGGTATTGGGTGTTTTGCACTTGATTTTACGGCCACGTGCTACCCGTTCCACCGGTGCTCCTCTAGATCGGATTTCTGCAGTGCTTAGGCGAAGCCCTGCCGGAATTGCTCCACCACCATCGCCGGAGTGCTGTCATGCTGCCGGTGAACTCTTCCTCCTCTCCACTTCCTCTTGATGGATCAAGACGGTGGAGATCTTCATCAATCTGCACGTGTGCTGAACGCGGAGGTGCCGTTCGTTCGGCGCTAGATCGGAAGGACCGTGATCAAGATCGCGAGATGGTTCGTGATGAGTTTGCGGGACGGATCGTGATGAGTTCACGGGACGGATCGTGATGAGTTCACAGGATGGTGATGAGATCGCAGGACGGATCGTGATGAGTTCGCGGGACGGATCATGACTGGATTGCGGGACGGATCGTGATGTGATCGTGGGACGCTCGGCGATTTGGATCGCGAAGATGTTCAACTACACCAACCGTGTTTCTTAACGCTTCCTGCTAAGCGATCTACAAGGGTATGTAGCTCCACTCTCCCTCTCGTAGATGCTCATCACCATGAATAGATCTTGCATGTGCGTAGGAAATTTTTTGTTTCCCATGCAACGTTCCCCAACAATGGCATCATGAGCTAGGTCTATGTGTAGATGAGATCTCGAGTAGAACACAAAAGGTTTGTGGGCGTTGATGCTTAGATTGCTTCCTCCCTTGGTCGGATTTTGGTTCAGCAGTATTGTGAGATGAAGCGGCCCGAACCAACATGTTCACCGGTATTTTTATCTCGAGTAGAACATTACTCGTACGCTTATGAGAGACCGGTTCCCTCGACCGCAACTTGTTGCATAGATGGCTTGCGGGTGCCAGTTTCTCTCACTTTAGTTGGATCAAATTCGACAAAGGCGGTCTTTGAGAAGGTTAAAAAGCATCTAGTGTATCACCGTTGTGGTTTTTGCGTACATGAGAATTGTTCTTGCTAGATACCCATAGCAGCCACGTAAAACATGCAACAACAATTAGAGGATGTCTAACTTGTTTTTGCAGGGTATGTTGTGATGTGATATGGCCAATTACATGATGTGATATATGTGATGTATGAGATGATCATGTGATGTATAGAACTTCACGACTTGCATGTCGATGAGTACGGCAACCGGCAGGAGCCATAGGGTTGTCTTTAATTATTGTATGACCTGCGTGTCAATCATTAAGCGCTATGTAATGCTTTACTTTATCGCTAAACGGTAGCAATAGTAGTAGAAGCATGTTGGGCGCGACAACCCCGATGGCGACACATTGATGGAGATCATGGTGTCATGCCGGTGATGATGGAGATCATGCCCGTGCTTTCATGATGGAGATCAAAAGCACAAGTTCATGGCCATATCATGTCACTTATGATTTGCATTTGATGTTAATCCTATTATACACCTTGTTTTGCTTAGGACGGCGGTACCATTATAAGGTGATCCCTCACTTAATTTCAAGATAAATTGTGTTCTCCCCGAGTGTGCACCATTGCGAAAGTTCTTCATGTAGAGACACCACGTGATGATCGGGTGTGATAGAGTCTACGTTCACATACAACGGGTGCAAGCCAGTGTTGCACATGCAGAACACTCGGGTTAAACTTGACGAACCTAGCATGTACAGACATGGCTTCGGAACACAAGAGACCGAAAGGTCGAACATGAGTCATATAGTAGATATGATCAACATGATGATGTTCACCATTGTAACCACCTCAACTCACGTGATGATCGGACTTGAGTTGGTGAATCTGGATCATGTATCACTCGAATGACCGAAGGGATGTCAATTTGAGTGGGAGTTCTTAAGTAATATGATTAATTGAACTCATTATCATGAACATAGTCAGTAGTGTCTTTGCAAATTATGTTGTAGATTACTTGCTCGCACTGTAGCTCCCTTGAATTTTTATATGTTCCTAGAGAAATAGAGTTGAAAGATGATGGTAGCTATATTGCAGACTGGCTCCATGATCTGAGGATTATCCTCATTGCTGCACAGAAGGCTTATGTCCATAATGCACCGCTCGGCGCGCCAACCCCTCTAGCATTGTTTGTAGATGTTGTGAACATCTGACAGGCACGTTCTGATAACTACTTGATAGTTTCGTGTGTCATGCATTACAGCTTAGAATTGAGGCTCCGAAACGTTTTGAACATCATGGAACATATGAGATGTTCTAAGAGCTGAAATTAGGATCTCAGGCTCCTGCCTGTGTTGCGAGATATGAGATCTCCAACAATATTCTTTGCCTGTAAGATGAAGGGGAATAGCTCAATCGTTGAGCATGTGCTCAGATTGTCTGGGTGCTAGAATCGCTTGAATCGAGTGCGAGTTAATCTTCCAAATAAGATATTGATTGATACTGTTCTCCAAGTCACTATCACTAAGCTACTAGAACTTGGTGATGAACTATAAACGCCAGGGATAGAAAGAATGATCACTGAGCTATTCGCGATGTTTGACACCACGAAGGTAGAAATCAAGAAAGGAGCATCAAGTGTTGATGGTTAGTAAAACCATTAGTTTCGAGAAGGGCAAGGGCAAGAAGGGAAACTTCATGGATAGCAAGTCAGTTGCTGCTTCGGTGAAGCAACCCAAACTTGAACCCAAACCTGAGACTAAGTGCTTCGATTATGAGGAGAGCGGTCGTTGAAGCGGAACAACCCTAGATACTTGGTATATAAGAAGGCTGGCAACGTCGATAGAAGTATATTTCATATACGTGTTATCGATGTGTACCTTGCTAGTACTCCTAGTAGCACCTGGGTATTGGATACTGGTTCAGTTGCTAAATGTTAGTAACTCGAAATAAAAGCTACGGAATAAATGGAGAACTATCTAAGGGTGAGGTGATGATGTGTGTTGGAAATGTTTCCAAGGTTGATATGATCAACATCGCACGCTCTCTCTACCTTCGGGATTAGTGACGAACCTAAATAAATGTTATTTGGTGTTTTGCGTTGAGCATGAACATGATTAGATCGTGTTTATTGCAACACGGTTATTCATTTAAGTTAAAGAATAATGGTTATTCTATTTACATGAATAAAACCTTCAATGGTCATGCACCCAGTGAGAATGGTTTCTTGAATCTTGATCCTAGTAATACACATGTTCATAACATTGATGCCAAAAGATACAAAGTTAATAATGATAGTACCACATACTTGTGGCACTGCCGCTAAATGTCATATTGGTATAAAGCGCATGAAGAAACTCCATGCTGATGGATCTTTGGACTCATTCGATTTCGAATCGGTTGAGACATGCGCACCATGCCTCTTGGGCAAGATGACTAAGGACCCCGTTTTCTGGTTTGATGGAGCGGGTAAGTGATTTATTGGAAATGATACATGTTGATGTATGCAATCCAATGAGTCTTGTAGCAAGCGGTGGATATCAATGTTTTCTTACCTTCACTGATGATTTGAGTAGATAATAGTGTATATTTACTTAATGCAACGCAAGTCTGAATTCGAAGTGAAGTTTAAGATCATCGTGACAAGAAGATAAAATGTCCGCGATATGATCGTGGAGGTGAATATCTGAGTTGCGAGTTTGGTATACAACTTAAGACAATGTGAAAGTTGTTTCACAACTCACACCACCTGGAACACCATAGTGTGATGGTGTGTCCGAACGTCATAGTCGTGCTCTAGTGGATATGGTGCGAATTATGATGTCTCTTATCCTTTTACCACTATCGTTTTGGGACTATGCATTAGAGACAACTACATTCACTTTAGATAGGGCACCATCTAAACCTGTTCAGATGACACCGTGTGAATTATGGTTTCATAGAAACCTAGGCTGTCATTTCTTAATGTTTGGGGCTGCAACACTTATGTGAAAAAGGTTTTTTCACCTAATGATCTCGAACCCAAAGTGGACAAATGCATCTTCATAGAATACCCTAAAGACAGTTGGGTAAACCTTTTATCTTAGATCTAAGCATAAAATGTTTGTTGCTAGAACTGGGTCCTTTCTCGAGAAAAAGTTTCTCTCGAAAGAATTGAGCGGGAGGAAGATAGAACTTGATGAGGTTGCTGAACCTTTGTTCAACCAGAGAGTAGTGCAGCGCAGGAAGATGTTTCTGTGAAGCCTACGTTAGTTGAAGAGGAAGTTAATGATGATGATCATGAAGCTTCGGATCAAGTTACTATTGAACCTCGTAGGTCGACAAGGACGTGTACTACTCCTGAGCGGTACAACAACCCTGTCTTGGAGGTCATGTTGTTGGACAACGATGAACCTACGAGCTATGGAGAAGCGATAATGGGCCCGGATTCCGACAAATGCTTAGAGGCCATGAAATTCGAGAAAGGATCCATGTATGAAAACCAAGTATAGACTTTGGTAGACTTGCTTCTTGGACGGCCGGGCGTTGAGTACAAATGGATGTTTAAAATGAAGACGGACGCTCATGGTAAAGATCACCATTTGTAAAGCTCGACTTGTTGCAAGGAAGTTTATGACAAGTTCAAGGAGTTGACTATGATGAGACTTTGTCACTCTTAGCGATACTAAAGTCTTTTGGAATTATGTTAGCAGTTGCTGCATTTTTCAAATGAAATTCGGCAGATGGATGTCAAAACATCGTTTCCTTAACGGTTTACTTGAGGAAAGGTTGTATGTGATACAACAAGAAGGTTTTGTGAGTCCTAAGGATGCTAAAAGGTGTGCAAGCATCGGTGATCCTTCTATGGATTGAAGCAAGCATCTCGGAGTTGGAATATACACTTTGATGTGGTGATCAAAGTTTTTGAGTCTATACAAAGTTTATGAGAAACTTGTATTTACGATAAAGTGAGTGGGAGCACAATAGAGTTTCTGATAAGCATATGTGGTTGACATATTGTTAATCGGAAATGATGTAGAATTTCTAGAAAGCATAAATGGTTGTTTGAAAAGTGTTTTTCAATGGAAGACCTGGATAAAGCTACTTAATTGTTGAGCATCAAGATCTATATAGATAGATCAAGATGCTTGATGAGACTTTCAATGAGTACATACCTTGACAAGATTTTGAAAGAGGTCAAAATGGATCAGTTAGAGAAAGAGTTCTCTCCTGATTTTTAAGTTGCGGAAGTTGTGTGAGACTCAAAGCTTGACCACGGCAGAAGGAAGAGAAAGGACGAACGTCGTCCCCTATGCCTTAGCCATAGGCTCTGTATAGTATGCCATGCTGTTGTACCGCACCTGTGTGTGCCTTGCCATGAGTCCGTCAAGGGGTACAAGAGTGATCCAGAAGTAAATCACTGGACAACGGTCAAGATTATCCTTAATAACTAAAGGACTAAGGAGATGTTTCTCGATTATGGAGGTGATAAAGAGTTCGTCGTAAAGAGTTACGTTGATGCAAGCTTTAACACCAATCAGGATAACTCGTAGTGGCAATCTGGATATGTATAGTGGAGCAGCCATTTGTAATAATACCAAGTGGAGTGTGGTAGCAGTGTTTATAGTTTGACATAGAGATTTCCAAAGTATACACGGATCTGAATGTCGCAGACCCGTTGACTATAAGACCTCTCTCACATGCGAAGCATGATCGAGCCCTAGAATTCATTGGGTGTTAGATTCATAACAATGCGAATCACATTTTTATTTACTTACAACTCAATACTTAGAACAAAATATATGACTCTATATGAATGCCCCCGACAGTGTATCAGGATGTGCAATGACTCATGAGTGACATGTATGAAAGATATGAACGGTGGCTTTGCCACAAATACGATGTCAACTACATGATCATGCAAAGCAATATGTCAATGATGATGTGTGTCATAATTGTTGGAAATATGCCCTAGAGGCAATAATAAATTAGTTATTATCATATTTCCTTGTTCATGATAATCGTTTATTATCCATGCTATATTTGTATTGAATGGAAACACATTACATGTGTGGGTAAATAGACAACACTCTGTCCCTAGTATGCCTGTAGTGAACTAGCTCGTTGATCAAAGATGGTCAAGGTTTTCTAGCCATTGTCATGTGATGTCATTTGATAACGGGATCACATCATTAGGAGATTGATGTGATGGACAAGACCCAAACTATAAACGTAGCATATGATCGTGTCAGTTTATTGCTACTGTTTTCTGCATGTCAAGCATATGTTCCTATGACCATGAGATCATGCAACTCACGGACATCGGAGGAGTGCCTTGTGTGTATCAAATGTCACAACATAACTGGGTGACTATAAAGGTGCTCTACAGGTATCTCCGAGGGTGTCTGTTGAGTTGGCATGGATCAAGACTGGGATTTGTTACTCCATGTGACGGAGAGGTATCTCAGGGCCCACTCGGTAATACAACATCACAATAAGCCTTGCAAGTAATGTGACTAAGTGTTAGTTGCGGGATCTTGTATTAATGAACGAGTAAAGAGACTTGCCGGTAATGAGGTTGGACTAGGTATGGAGATACCGACGATCGAATCTCGGGCAAGTAACATACTGAAGAACAAAGAGAACATCATACGGGATTAACTGAATCCTTGACATAGTGGTTCGACCGATAAAGATCTTTATAGAATATTTAGGAACCAATATGGGCATCCAGGTACTGCTATTGGTTATTGACTGTAGAGGTGTCTCGGTCATGTCTACATAGTTCTCGAACTCACAGGGTCTGCACACTTAAGGTTTGGTGATGTTTCGGTAGTATAGAGTTATGCATGGTGGTGACCGAAGGTTGTTCGGAGTACCAGATGATATCCTGGACATCACGAGGAGCTCCGGAATGGTCTGGAGGTAAAGATCCATATATAGGAAGTCCTATTTTCGTCGCTGGAAAAGTTTTGGGCTCATCGGTAGTGTACCAGGAGTGCCGGTAGTGTACCGGGAGACCATCGGGAGAGGTATTTCGACCCAAGAGGCTACATGGGTTGTGGGAGGGTGTAAACCAGCCCTTAGTGGGCGCGACGGATCATGATGAGTTCACGGGATGGATCGTGATGAGTTCACGGGACGGATCGTGATGAGATCACGGGACGGATCGTGATGAGTTCGCGGGACGGATCGTGATGTGATCACGGGACGCTCGGCGATTTGGATCGCGAAGATGTTTGAGTAAACCAACCGTGTTTCTTAACGCTTCCCGCTTAGCGATCTACAAGGGTATGTAGATCCACTCTCCCTCTCGTAGATGCTCATACCATGGATAGATCTTGCGTGTGCGTAGGAATTTTTTTGTTTCCCATGAAACGTTCCCCAACAATAATAGGTAGGCTAGGTAAATGCCATAATAGGTAGGTATGGTGGCTGTTTTGAGGAAGGATATATGGTGGGTGTATGCACCGGCGAAAGTTGCGTGGTACTAGAGAGGCTAGCAATGGTGGAAGGGTGAGAGTGCGTATAATCCATGGACTCAACATTATTTATAAAGAACTGACATACTTATTGAAAAAGTTTTATTCGTAATTGAAACAAAGTGCTAGACGCATGCTCCTAGGGGAAGGGATTGTAAGAGTTAACCATCGCACGATCCCGACCGCCACACAAAGGATGACAATCAATAAAAACATCATGCTCCGACTTCCTAACATAGCGGCTCACCATACGTGCATGCTACGGGAATCACAAACTCTAACACAAGCATTTCTACCAATACATAATTACTCACTAGCATGACTCTAATATCACCATATATCTCAAAACTGTATGCAAAGAATCAAACTTCTCATAGTATTCGATGCACTCTATATGAAAGTTTTTATTATATCCCTCTTGGATGCCCATCATATTAGGACTAGATTTATGACCTAAGAAAATTACCATGCTGTTTAAGACTCTCAAAATAATGTAAGAGAAGCATGAGAGTTCAACTATTTCTATAAAATAAATTTATATCAATTCTCTACAAAGATATAAGTGAAGCACTAGAGCAAAAGACAAACTACTCCAAAAGATATAAGCGAAGCTCAATGAGTAGTTGAATAATTATTTAGCTATGTGAAGACTCTCCCATCTAGGAATTTCAGATCTTAAGTACCTTATTCAAACAAAATAAATTGACACTCCAAGGATAGCATGAATCATGTGAAGAAGCAAAAACTTAGGTTGAACCGATACTAACCGATAATTGTTAAAGAAGAAAGGTGGGATGCCAACCGGGGCATCCCCAAGCTTAGACGCTTGAGAATTCTTGAAATATGGATTGGGCATGCCTTTAGCATCCCCAATTTTAGGCTCTTATGTCTCCTTAATTCCTCTCATATGAGTTTCCGAAATCTTAAAAACTTCATCCACACAAAACTCAACGAGAACTCGTGAGCTAGGTTAGTATAAATACACGCAAAACTTTATCATCCTCTACTGTAGAAAATCGCTAAGATTATTATTTGACATCGCATACTAAATGCCTCTGAATATTTAAAACTCCCATCATCAAATGGAATCATTAAACAAGCAAACATATGCGAATAATGCAAACATAACAGCAATCTGCCTAAATAGAACAGTCTGTGAAGAATGCAGCAAGAAACATACTTAATTACCTCCAAAAAATCTGAAAAAAAATTCCATGCTGTATGGAATTTATAAGATCATACTGTGTCCAAATTTCAAGTTATTCTGACATACACAAAATTCTAGGGAATTTTTGCACTACAAGCAAACTTTCTGTTTTGGAACAGCAACTCCTATACTTGCAAATTAAGCATGGTAAAGGCTATCCTTGACATTTTTATTGAACTAAATGATTAAAAACATTAACATTAATATAAACAACAGCAAGTAAGTACTAATAAAATAAAACGACGCTCCAAGCAAAACACATATCATGTGGTGAATAAAAATATAGCACCAAGTAAAGTTACCGATGGATTGAAGACGAATGAGGGGATGCCTTCCCGGGGCATCCCCAAGCTTAGTCTCTTTGGTGTCCTTGAATATGGATTGGGATGCCTTGGTCATCCCCAAGCTTAGTCTCTTTCCACTCCTTGTTCCGTTTTCCATCCGAACTTTACCCAAAACTTGAAAACTTCACAACACAAAACTTAACATAACTTCGTGAGATGGGTTAGTATAATAAAGACAAATCATTCATTTTGGTACTGTCAAGACAAGATTCATAAATGTTCCCACACAATTCCTACTGTATCTTATCATTTCCAAAATTTATATCACTTAATATAATCTATGGAAACACTAAAATAAGCAAACTATGCATTGAAAACAGAATCTGTCAAGAACAGAACAGTCTGTAATGATCTGAACGATAACCATACTTCTGCACCTCCACAAATTCTGAAACAATTATGAAAATTAAGGCAATTTGTATATCAATCAGAAGCAAAAATAATAATCCTGAAATCACTATCTGGATAGGAATTAAAAATAATTTCGTGAGCGCAAAGTTTCTGTCTTTTTTAGCATGATCAAACAACTATCTCCCAAACTAATCATAAAGGCTTTAGTTGGCACTTTATTGAAATAAAAGCTATAAAACATGATTAATACAAAATCTTAATCATGTGAACGCACAAAAACAGTAAGGATACATATTGGGTTATCTCCCAACAAGCATTTTTCTTTAATGCCTTTCAAGCTAGGCATGATGATTTCAATGATGCTCACATAAAAGATAATGATTGAAACATAATGGAAGCATCATGAAGCATATGACTAGCACATTTAAGTCTAACCCACTTCCTATGCATAAGGATTTTGTGAACAAACAACTTATTGGAGCAAGAATCATCTAGCATAGGAAGGCAAAACAAGCATAGCTTCAAAAATTTCAACACGTAGAGAGGAAACTTGAGCACTATATAGAAGCATATGATCCTCGCTCATAATAATTTTTAGTAGCATCATGAATGAATTCAACAATATAACCAGCACCTAAAGCATTCTTTTGATGATCTACAAGCATATAAATTTTACTACTCTCCACATAAGCAAATTTATTCTCATGATTAATAGTGGGAGTATCGTAAAAGACTTGAGCACTACAAATTGCTTCCACATTGAAATAGTGATGTTTAGCAAAAGGGTACTCATATTTGTGACAAGTTTTATCATCATTCTTCTTTATAGCATAAGTATCATCACAATAATCATCATAGATAGGAGGTATGCAATAATCATAGTAAATTTTATCACTCAAAGTGGGGGGACTAAAAGGATCATCTTCATTTAATGTAGCATCCCCAAGCTTGTGGTTTTGCATATCATAGACATAATCACTCTCATCATTAATAGTATGAATGGCACCACTAGTATAGCAATTATTATCATCCTCCACATTGATTTTTGATTCATGCTCATGAGGCATATCAATAATAGGAGCAACATTATTTGGGAGAGATACCTCTTTACCTTTACTTTTTCTTCTTTTCTTCTTCTTCATCCCATCATGTGAAGGTTTACTTAATTTTTCCAAGCTTCTTTTTGGAGAGGTTTGTTGAATAGAAAGCTCCTCCTCATTACCTGATTCGTCATAAGAAATGATAGGAGGGTATTGGGAAACCTCTTCCCCTTCGTTGGTATTATCTTTATCTTCCATTTGTTTTCTTGCCTTCAAGTAATTGGCGATATAAGGATTCTCAATGCAATTTACCGCACACTATAAATAAATTTCTTCTAGATCATAATCAAGCATGTTCATGACAGCCCAATCTGGGAGGCTTTTAGTTATACGTTTCATTTCTTCATATCTCGGAAGCAAACTAAGTTCATTATAATGCGCAAGGGAAATCAAGTCATCACAATTTTTGGACACGATTTGATCATGAAACAATTTGGATTGGAGATTTAAATGACCATGTTCATTGCAAAGTTCACAAGGACGACTATCAATATTAAATATTTCAGCACAATCATCTAGCCTCACATGCAACGACTTAGTTTCTAAACGTTTATGCATCTTACAAAATCTATCTTCCCTTTTTGGTATATATTTGCAAACTCTATGTATTCCACATAAATCAACATGCTTATAGGAAATATTTTCATCATGAATAGTGGAATCACAATTAGCACCATGGATATTCAAAGTATTCATACTAACAACATTGCAATCATGCTCATCATTCACATATTTTATGCCAAGCATCCTATGTAATTCTTCTTCTAGCATTTGAGCACAATTTTCTTTTCCATCATTTTCACGAAAGACATTAAAAAGATGAAGCATATGAGGTAACCTTAATTCCATTTTTTTGTTTTGTTTTAATAAACTAAACTAGTGATAAAACAAGACACTAAAAGATTCGATTGCAAGATCTAAAGATATACCTTCAAGCACTAACCTCCCTGGCAACGGCGCCAGATTAGAGCTTGATATCTACTACGCAACCTTCTCCTTGTAGACGTTGTTGGGCCTCCAAGTGCAGAGGTTTGTATGACAGTAGCAATTTTCCCTCAAGTGGGTGACCTAAGGTTTATCGATCCGCGGGAGGCGTAGGATGAAGATGGTCTCTCTCAAGCAATCCTGCAACCAAATAACAAAGAGTCTCTTGTGTCCCCAACACACCCAATACAATGGTAAGTTGTATAGGTGCACTAGTTTGGCGAAGAGATGGTGATACAAGTGCAATATGGATGGTAGATATAGGTTTTTGTAATATGAAAATATAAAAACAGCAAGGTAATTAATAGTAAAAGTGAGCACGAACGGTATTGCAATGCGTGGAAACAAGGCCTAGGGTTCATACTTTCACTAGTGGAACTTCTCTCAACAATGATAACATAATTGGATCATATAACTAGCCCTCAACGTGCAAAGTAACTAATAGCAGAGAACAAACGAAGAGATTATTGCGGGTACGAAACCACCACAAACTTATTCTTTCTAATCGGTCTATTCAAGAGTCTGTAGTAAAATAACACGAAGCTATTCTTTCCGTTCAATCTATCCTAGAGTTCGTACTAGAATAACACCTTAAGACACATATCAACCAAGACCCTAATGTCACGTAGATACTCCATTGTCACCTCAAGTATCCGTGGGCATGATAATATGATATGCATCACACAATCTCAGAATCATCTATTCAACCAACACATAGAACTTCAAAGAGTGCCCCGAAGTTTCTACCGGAGAGTCAAAATGTGTGCCAACCCATATGCATAGGTTCCCGAGGTCACGAAACCTGCAAGTTGATCACCAAAACATACATCAAGTACTCACATGAATATCTGATTGTCACCACAGATAGACACGTCCAAGACATACATCATGTGTTCTTAAAGACTCAATCCGATAAGATAACTTCAAAGGGAAAACTCAATTCATTACAATAAGGGAGAAGGGGAAGAACATCATAAGATCCAACTATAGTAGCAAAGCCCGCGGCACATCGAGATCAAGACATCTCAAGAACACAAGAGAGAGAGAGATCAAACACATAGCTACTGGTACATACCCTCGGCCCCGAGGGTGGACTACTCCCTCCTCATCATGAAGATCGCCGGGATGATGAAGATGGCCACCGGAGATGGATTCACCCTCCGACAGGGTGACGGAATAGGCTCTCGATTGGTTTTTTGTGGCTACAGAGGCTTGCAGCGACGGAACTCCCGATCTAGGTTTATTTCTGGAGGTTTCTGTATTTATAAGACCAGTTGGCATCGAGAATAAGTCAGGGGGACCCACGAGAGAGTCACGAGCCCCCTAGGCGCGCCTCCTAGCCTCGTGGTTTCCTTGGAACTCCTCTCCGGCATATTTTTCTTCTGGTATTTTTGATATTTTCCATAAAAAATCACGGCGAAATTTTTATTCCGTTTGGACTCTGTTTGACATTCCTATGTGAAAAAGGTCAAAAACATGGAAAGAACAGGAACTGGCACTGGGCTCTAGGTCAACAGGTTAGTCCCAAAAATAAAATAAAATAGCATATTCATGCATATAAAGCATCCAAAGTTGTTAATATAATAGCATGGAACGATCAAAAATTATCAATACGTTGCAGACGTATCAGTGCGTCATGCATGATGACTTAGAATTGAGGCTCTGAAACGTTTTGAACGTCACGGAACATATGAGATGTTCTAAGAGCTGAAATTAGGATCTCAGGCTCATGCCCGTGTTGCGAGATATGAGATCTCCAACAAGATTCTTTGCCTGCAAGATGAAAGAGAATAGCTCAATCCTTGAGCATGTGCTTAGATTGTCTGGGTGCTACAATCACTTGAATCTAGTGGGAGTTGATCTTCCAGATAAGATAGTGATTGATATAGTTCTCCAAGTCACTGTCACTAAGCTACTAGAACTTGGTGATGAACTATAAAATGCCCGGGATAGAAATAATGATCCCTGAGCTGTTCACGATGTTTGACACCGCAAAGGTTGAAATCAAGAAGGAGCGTCAAGTGTTGATGGTTTGTAAAAACCACTAGCTTCGAGAAGGGCAAGGGCAAGGAGGGAAACTTCATGGATGGCAAGTCAGTTGCTGCTCCAGTAAAGCAACCCAAAGTTGAACCGAAACCCAAGACTAAGTGCTTCGATTATGAGGAGAGCGGTCGCTGAAGCGAAACAACCCTAGATACTTGGTAGATAAGAAGGCTGGCAACATCGACAGAACTATATTTGATATACGTGTTATTAATGTCTACCTTGCTAGTACTCCTAGTAGAACCTGGGCATTGGATACCGGTTCGGTTGCTAAATGTTAGTAACTCGAAATAAAAGCTACGAAATAAACGGAGAACTAGCTAAGGGTGAGGTGATGATGTGTGTTGGAAATGTTTCCAAGGTTGATGTGATCAACATCACACGCTCTCTCTACCTTCGGGATTAGTAACGACATAAATAAATGTTATTTGGTGTTTTGCGTTGAGCATGAACGTGATTAAATCGTGTTTATTGCAACACGGTTATTCACTTAAGTTAGAGAATAATGGTTATTCTGTTTACATGAATAATACCTTCAATGGTCATGCACCTAGTGAGAATGGTTTGTTGAATCTTGATCGTAGTAATACACATGTTCATAACATTGATGCCAAAAGATACAAAATTAATAATGATCATACCACATACTTATGGCACTGCCACTAAATGTTCAAGCAAATTCAGAGTGAAGTTTAAGATCATCGTGACAAGAAGATAAAAATGTATGCGATATGATCGTGGACGTGAATATCTTAGTTACGAGTTTGGCATACAACTTTAGACAATGTGAAAGTCGTTTCATAATTCACGCCACCTGGAACACCATAGTGTGTGGTGTGTCCGAACGTCATAGTCGTGCTCTATTGGATATGGTGCAGGCTATGTTGTCTCTTATCATTTCGGTACTATAGTTTTGGGGTTATGCATTAGAGACAACTACATTCACTTTAAATAGGGCACCATCTAAATCCGTTCAGATGAAACCATGTGAATTATGGTTTGATAGAAACCTAAACTGTCATTTCTTAATGTTTGGGGCTGCGGCGTTTGTGTGGAAAAATGTTTTCACCTAATGAGCTCGAACCCAAAGAGGACAAATGCATCTTCATAGATTACCCTGAAAACAGTTTGGTGAACCTTCTTTCTCAGATCCAGGCACAAAGTGTTTGTTGCTAAAATTGGTCCTTTCCCGAGAAAAAGTTTCTCTCGAAAGAATTGAGTGGGAGGAAGATAGAACTTGATGAGGTTGTTGAACCTTTGTTTCAACCAGAGAGTAGCGTTGCACATATAGATGTTTCTATGGAACCTACGTCAGTTGAAGAGGAAGTAAATGATGATGATAATGAAGCTTCAGATCAAGTTACTATCAAACCTTGTAGGTCGACAAGGATGCGTACTGCTCCTAAGTGGTACGACAACCCTGTCTTGGAGGTCATGTTCTTGGACAAAGATGAACCTATGAGATATGGAGAAGCGATGGTGGGCCTGGATTCCGACAAATGTTTAGAGGCCATGAAATCCGAGAAAGGATCCATGTATGAAAACCAAGTATAGACTTTGGTAGACTTGCTTATTGGACGGCAGGTCGTCGAGTACAAATGGACCTTTTAGATGAAGACAGACGCTGATGGTAAATGTCACCATTTATAAAGCTCGTCTTGTCACAAAGAAGTTTCCGACAAGTTCAAAGAGTTGACTGCGATGTGACTTTCTCACTCGTAGCGATGCTAAAGTCTGTTGGAATTATGTTAGCAGTTGCTGCATTTTTCAATTATGAAATCTGGTACATGGATGACAAAAACATTGTTTCCTTAACAGTTTACTTGAGGAAAAGTTGTGTGTGATACAACCAGAAGGTTTTGTCAGTCCTAAGGATGCTAAAAGGTGAGCAAGCTTCAGTGATACTTCTATGGACTGAAGCAAGCGTCTCGAAGTTGGAATATACACTTTGATGAGGTGATCAAAGTTTTTGTAGTTTATACAAAGTTTACGAGAAACTTGTATTTACAATAAAGTGAGTGGGAGCACTATAAAATTTCTGATAAGTATATGTGGATGACATATTGTTTATCGGAAATAATGTAGAATTTCTAGATAGCATAAACGGATGTTTGAAAAGTGGTTTTCGAAGGAAGACCTGGATAAAGCTACCTAATTGTTAACCATCAAGATCTATAGAGATAGATCAAGATACTTGATGAGACTTTCAATGAGTACATACCTTGACAAGATTTTTAAAGAGTTTAAAATGGATTAGTCAGAGAAAGAGTTCTTGCCTGATTTGTAAGGTA
Organism: Hordeum marinum; assembly: GCA_022496015.1. Classification (NCBI taxonomy): domain Eukaryota; kingdom Viridiplantae; phylum Streptophyta; class Magnoliopsida; order Poales; family Poaceae; genus Hordeum; species Hordeum marinum. The sequence goes on from CM039678.1 coordinate 29,356,753, forward strand.
TGAAGTTGAGTAAGACTCAAAAGCTCGACCAAGGCAGAAGAAAGAGAAAGGACAAATGTCGTCCCCTATGCCTTAGCCATAGGTTCTATATTATGCCATGTTGTGTACCGCACCTGGTGTGTGCCTTTCCATGAGTCTGTCAAGGGGTACAAGAGTGATCCAGGAGTGGATCACTGGACAGCGGTCAAAAATTATCCTTAGTAACCAGAGGACTAAGGAGATGTTTCTCGATTATGGAGGTGATGAAGAGTTCGTCGTAAAGAGTTACGTTGATGCAAGCTTTAACACCAATCTAGATAAATCGGAGCAGCAATCTGGATACGCATAGTAGAGCAGCCATTTGGAATAGCTCCAAGTGGAGTGTGGTAGCAGTGTTTATAGTTTGACATATAGATTTACGGGCCCAGTTTGACATATAGATTTGCAAATATTTATGTCCTTCTCCTCGATGTTGAACCGGATGGAGTTGAAGGGTCGCTTTATGTGTCTGGTCCTCTTGTGAAACCTTGGTTCCTTGGCTAGAGCAATGGCACCAGTGTTGTCACAGAACAGATTTATTGGATTCAGTGCACTAGGCACTACTCCAAGATCTATCATGAACTGCTTCATCCAGACACCTTCCTTCGCTGCCTCTGAGGCTGCGATGTACTCCGCTTCGCACGTAGAATCAGCTACCATGCTTTGCTTGGAACTGCACCAGCTTACCGCTCCCCCGTTAAGAATAAATACGTATCCGGTTTGCGATTTAGAATCGTCCGGATCAGTGTCGAAGCTTGCATCGACGTAACCCTTTACGACGAGCTCTTCATCACCTCCATAAACGAGAAACATGTCCTTAGTCCTGTTAAGGTACTTAAGGATATTCTTGACCGCTTGCCAGTGCTCCATTCTAGGATCACTTTGAAACCTTCCAGCCATACTTATGGCAAGGCTGACATCGGGTCTTGTGCACAGCATTGCATACATGATAGAGCCTATGGCTGAAGCATAGGGGATGACGCTCATCTTTTCTTTATCTTCTGCAGTCACTGGGCATTGAGTCTTACTCAACTTCACACCTTGTAACACAGGCAAGAACCCCTTCTTGGCCTGTTCCATTTTGAACTTCTTCAAAACTTTATCAAGGTATGTGCTCTGTGAAAGTGCTATTAAGCGTCTCGACCTATCTCTATAGATCTTAATGCCTAATATGAAAGCAGCTTCTCCTAGGTCCTTCATTGAAAACCTCTTATTCAAATATTCCTTCACGCTTTCCAGCATTTCTATATCGTTTCCGATCAGCAATATGTCATCCACATATAACACTAGAAACGCTACAGAGCTCCCACTCACTTTCTTGTAAATACAAGCTTCTCCATAAACTTGTATAAACCCAAACGCTTTAATCACCTCATCAAAGCGTTTATTCCAACTCCGAGATGCTTGCACCAGTCCATAAATGGATCGCTGGAGTTTGCAAACTTTGTCAGCATTCTCTGGATCGACAAAACCTTCGGGTTGCATCATATACAACTCTTCCTCAAGGAAACCGTTGAGGAACATCGTTTTGACGTACATCTGCAAAATTTCATAGTCGAAATAAGCAGCTATTGCCAACATGATTCTGACAGACTTAAGCATCACTACGGGTGAGAAAGTCTCATTGTAGTCAACTCCTTGAACTTGTGAAAAACCCTTTGCCACAAGTCGAGCTTTATGGACGGTGACATTACCGTCCGCGTCCGTCTTCTTCTTATAGATCCATTTGTTCTGAATGGCCTTTCGCCCTTCAGGTAGTACTTCCAAAGTCCATACTTTGTTTTCATACGTGGATCCCATCTCAGATTTCATGGCCTCTAACCATTTCTCGGAATCCGGGCCCATCACTGCTCCTCCATAGCTCGTAGGTTCATTGTTGTCCAACAACATGACCTCTAAGACAGGGTTGCCGTACCACTCGGGAGTAGTACACGTCCTTGTCGACCTACGAGGTTCAATAGCAGCTTGATCCAGAGCTTCATGATCATCATCATTAACTTCCTCTTCTACCGTTGTAGGTTCCACAGAAACATCTTTCTGTGATGCGCTACTCTCTGGTTGAAGTAAAGGTTCAATAACCTCATCAAGCTCTATTTTCCTCCCACTCAATTCTTTTGAGAGAAACTCTTTCTCAAGAAATGTTCCGTTCTTAGCGACAAACACTTTGCCCTCGGATCTGAGATAGAAGGTATACCCGACTGTCTCTTTCGGGTATCCTATGAAGATGCACTTTTCCGCTTTGGGTTCCAGCTTTTCAGGCTGAAGCTTTTTGACATAAGCATCACATCCCCAAACTTTAAGAAACGACAACTTCGGCTTTTTGCCAAACCACAGTTCATATGGCGTCGTCTCAACGGATTTTGATGGTGCCCTATTTAAAGTGAATGCAGCTGTCTCTAATGCATAACCCCAAAACGATAGTGGCAAATCGGCAAGAGACATCGTAGAACGCAACATATCCAATAAGGTCCGATTACGACGTTCAGACACACCATTACGCTGTGGTGTTCCGGGTGGTGTCAACTGTGAAACAATTCCACACTGTCTTAAGTGATTGCCAAACTCATAACTCAGATATTCACCTCCTCGATCAGATCGAAGAAATTTAATCTTCTTGTTACGATGATTCTCAACTTCACTCTGAAATTGCTTGAACTTTTCAAATGTTTCAGACTTGTGCTTCATCAAGTAAATATACCCATATCTACTCAAGTCATCAGTGAAGGTGAGAAAATAACGATAACCACCGTGCGCTTCGACATTCATTGGACCGCACACATCAGTATGTATTATTTCCAATCAGTCACTCGCCCGTTCCATTGTTCCAGAGAACGGCGTTTGGGTCATCTTGCCCATAAGGCATGGTTCACATGTGTCAAGTGATTCAAAATCAAGTGACTCCAAAAGTCCATCAGCATGGAGCTTCCTCATGCGTTTTACACCAATATGACCTAAATGGCAGTGCCACAAGAAAGTGGTACTATCATTAACTACTCTACATCTTTTGGCATCAATGTTATGAACATGTGTGTCATCACTATCAAGATTCAATATGAATAAACCCCTAACATTGGGTGCATGACCATAAAAGATATTACTCATATAAATAGAACAACCTTTATTCTCTGATTTAAATGAGTAACCGTCTCGCAATAAAGAAGATCCAGATATAATGTTCATGCTTAACGCAGGCACTAAATAACAATTATTTAGGTTCATCACTAATCCTGATGGTAATCGAAGAGAGAGCGTGCCGACGGCTATCACATCAACCTTGGAACCATTTCCCACGCGCATCGTCACTTCGTCCTTTACCAGTCTTCGTTTATTCCGTAGTTCCTGTTTTGAGTTGCAAATGTGAGCAACCGAACCGGTATCAAATACCCAGGCACTACTACGAGAACTAGTAAGGTACACATCAATAACATGTATATCATATATACCTTGTTTGTCGTTGGCCGCCTTCTTGCCAGCCAGGTACTTGGGGCAGTTCCGCTTCCAGTGACCAGTTCCTTTGCAATGAAAGCACTCAGTTTCTGGCTTAGGTCCATGCTTAGGCTTCTTTGTAGGAGTAGCAACTGCTTTGCCATCCTTTTTGGTTTTACCCTTCTTGCCTTTGCCTTTGCCGTTTTTCTTGAAACTAGTGGTTTTATTGACCATCAACACTTGATGTTCTTTCTGGATTTCAGACTCGGCGACTTTCAGCATCGCAAACAGCTCGGCGACTGACTTGTTCATCCCGTGCATGTTATAGTTCATCACAAAGCTCTTGTAACTAGGTGGCAGCGATTGAAGAACTCTATCAGTGATCGCCTCCGGCGGAAGGGTCATTCCCAACTCCGCTGGACGGTTTGAGTACCCAGACATTCTGAGTATGTGCTCACTAATAGACCCGTTCTCCTCCATCTTGCAAGCATAGAATTTATCGGAGGTCTCATACCTCTCGATCCGGGCATTCTTCTGAAAGATAAACTTCAACTCCTGGAACATCTCATATGCTCCATGACGTTCAAAACGTCTTTGAAGTCCCGGTTCTAAGCCATACAATATTGCACACTGAACTATTGAGTAGTCTCCAGCACGAGCCTCCCAAGCGTTCTTAACGTCTTCGGAGGTCATGTCTTCTGGCTGGTCACCAAGCGGTGCATCAAGGACATATGACTTATGGGAAGCCGTGAGGATAATCCTCAGATTATGGGCCCAGTCAACAAAGTTACTTCCATCATCTTTCAATTTAGCTTTCTCTAGGAACGCATTAAAATTCAGGGGTGCTACTGCGCGAGCCATTGATCTACAACATAAATATGCAAAGGTTACTTAGACTATTGTTCAAGATAATGAGTTTAGTTAATCAAATTACTAAAGCTCCCACTCAAATTGACATCCCTCGGGTCATCTGAGTATCACATGATCCAAATTCACCAACTCAAGTCCGATCATCACGTGAGTTAAGGTGGCTTCAATGGTGAACATCATTATGTTGATCATATCCACTATATGACTCATGTTCGACCTTTCGGTCTCTTGTGTTCCGAGGCCATGTCTGTACATGCTAGGCTCGTCAAGTTTAACCCGAGTGTTCTGCACGGCAAATCTGGCTTGCACCCGTTGTATGTGAACGTAGAGTCTATCACACCCGATCATCACGTGGTGTCTCGACACGACGAACTTTCGCAACGGTGCACACTCGGGGAGAACATAGTTCATCTTGAAATTTAAGTGAGGGATCACCTTATAATGCTACCATCGTACTAAGCAAAACAAGGTGCATAAAAGGATTAACATCTCATGCAATTCATAAGTGACATGATATGGCTATCAACTTGTGTTTAAGATCTCCATCTTTGAAACACCGGCATGATCTCCATCGTCACCGGCATGACACCATGATCTCCTTCATCTTGGTCTCCATCAACGTGTCGCCATCGGGGTTGTCACGCCCTGCATGCTTCTACTACTATTGCTACCATAGCGATAAAGTAAAGCATTACATAGCGCTTAATGATTGACACGCAGGTCATACAATAATTAAAGACAACCCTATGGCTCCTGCCGGTTGCCGTAATCACCGACATGCAAGTCGTGATAATCTATACATCACATGATCATCTCATACATCACATATATCTCATCATGTAATTGGCCATATCATATCACAACATACCCTGCAAAAACAAGTTAGACGTCCTCTAATTGTTGTTGCATGTTTTACGTGGCTGCTACGGGTATCTAGCAAGAACGATTCTCACCTACGCATAAACCACAACGATGATACATAGATTGCTTTTCAACCTTCTCAAGGACCGCCTTTGTCGGATCCGATCCAACTAAAGTGAGAGAAACTGTCACCCGCAAGCCATCTAAGCAACAACTTGCGTCGAGGGAACCGGTCTCTCGTAAGCGTACGAGTAATGTTGGTCCGGGCCGCTTCATCTCACAATGCCGCTGAACCAAAATCCGACCAAGGGAGGAAGCAATCTAAGCATCAACGCCCATAAACCTTTTGTGTTCTGCTCGAGATCTCATCGAACCATCAACCTAGCTCATGATGCCACTGTTGGGGAACGTTGCATGGGAAACAAAAAATTTCCTACACACACGCAAACCTATCCATGGTGATGAGCATCTACGAGAGGGAGAGTGGATCTACGTACCCTTGTAGATCGCTAAGCGGGAAGCGTTAAGAAACGCGGTTGGTGTAGTCGAACTTCTTCGCGATCCAAATCGCCGAGCGTCCCGCGATCCAATCACGAACCGTCCTGCGAACCAATCACGAACCGTCCCACGATCTCGTCACGATCCGTCCCACGATCCAATCACGAACGTCTCGTGGCCTTGATCACGATCCTTCCGATCTAGTACCGAACGGACGGCACCTCCGCGTTCAGCACACGTGCAGCTTGATGACGATCTCCACCGTCTTGATCCAGCAAGAGGGGTGGAGAGGAGAGAGAGTTCACCGGCAGCGTGACGGCGCTCCGGTGATGGTGGTGGAGCAATTCCGGCAGGGCTTCGCCTAAGCACTGCGGAACTACGATCTAGAGGAGAAACTATGCACCGGTGGAACGGGTAGCACATGGCCGGAAATTCTGTCCAAAAACCACCCAATCCACTAGTATATATAGGAGGAGAGGAGAGGAGAGGCAGCCAAGGCCTTTGGGTCGGCCGAAATAGGAGGTGGGAGCAATCCATGGGCTGGGTTGGAGTAGGATTGCCTCCTATTGGCTGATTTTCCACCTTTTGCTTTAGGAATTTCTCTCCTGCGCCATGGGCCTTTGTGGCTGTTTTCCCATCCCACTAAGGGCTGGTTATTATTATAACACAGCCCATGGACCTCTTGGGGTCGAAATACCCCTCCCGGAGGTCCCCCGGTACACTACCGGCACTCCCGGTACACTACCGATACTCCCGATACACTACCGATGAGCCCGAAACTTTTCCGGCGACCAAACTGGGACATCCTATATATGAATCTTTACCTCCGGACCATTCCGGAGCTCCTCGTGACATCCGGGATCTCATCCGGGACTCCGAACAACCTTCGGTCACCACCATACATAACTCTATACTACCGAAACGTCACCGAACCTTAAGTGTGCAGACCCTGTGGGTTCGAGAACTATGTAGACATGACCGAGACACCTCTATGGCCAATAACCAATGGCAGGACCTGGACGTCCACATTGGTTCCTACATATTCTTCGAAGATCTTATCGGTTGAACCTCTATGTCAAGGATTCAGTTAATCCCGTATAACGTTCCCTTTGTTCTTCGGCATGTTACTTGCCCGAGATTCGATCGTCGGTATCTCTATACCTAGTTCAATCTCGTTACCGGCAAGTCTCTTTACTCATTCCGTAATGCAAGATCCCACAACTAACAATTAGTCACATTGCTTGCAAGGCTTATTGTGATGTTGCATTACCGAGTGGGCCCCAAGATACCTCTCCGTCACACGGAGTAACAAATCCCAGTCTCGATCCATGCCAACTCAACAGACACCATCGGAGATACCTGTAGAGCACCTTTATAGTCACCCAGTTACGTTGCGACGTTTGATACACACAAGGCACTCCTCCGATATCCGTGAGTTGCATGATCTCATGGTCATAGGAACATATACTTTGACATGCAGAAAACAGTAGCAATAAACTGACACGATCATATGCTACGTTTGTAGTTTGGGTCTTGTCCATCACATCAGTCTCCTAATGATGTGATCCCATTATCAAATGACATCACATGTCAATGGCTAGGAAACCCTGACCATCTTTGATCAACGAGCTAGTTCACTAGAGGCATACTAGGGACATAGTGTTTGTCTATTTATCCACGCATGCAATGTGTTTCCGATCACTACAGTTATAGCATGGATAATAAACGATTATCATGAACAAGGAAACATAATAATAAACACTTTATATATTGCCTCTAGGGCATATTTCCAACACCATCATCCACCCAGAGGTAAGTTGAAAAACTCTGAGTCTTGAAGTCTTGATCATAATGCAGGTCTTGAAAATTATTAACTCACGACTCTCATGAATCACACAACCAACCCCGTCTACTAATAGCATAGCAAAATTAAATCAACGTTTCCTGGGGCCAATGTGTCAAAGGGTTGAGGGGTGCCTACCACATGATACTACAACAAGTAACCAAGTTTCCAATTTACCTACTTTGCATGCAATTGGGGAGATGGTAGAACTAATGCAATAAAACATAGGTATACATGGGCAAAGTGACTTGCCTGGTATTACTTGATGAAGATAGTCGCTCTCACAATCTGGACAATTCTACTCGTCACACTCCGAGAAATCTATCGTAAGTAAATAACATTCAATAAATATTCATGCCAAAACAAAGAACCAAAAGAACGCAAGAACAAAACATGTCTTTGAGCGAATATAACAACATACTAAGGTTAAATAAGAAAAGATAGGTTCTAATGGTGTTGTAAAGTGAAAGTGGAGGAATCAACTCAAAAGAGTTAATGGATGATGAACTATTGCTATATAAGCTTAGGTTGGAGAGACTACGGAAGACGATCCAAAGAATGGGAGAACAACATGAATGTTGTTTAACAAATAGAGTAAGACATAAGAATTTATTTGTAGAAAGAATTTAATTGAATGGGAGCACTACAACACAAGTTATAGCGAATTGAAGTATGAAATAAATTGTAAATTCAAGTATGACTTGAATCTGAATTCACAAAGGTCAAAAGAAGTTGAACCGAAGTACGATGGTTATGAATAGAAATATATGACACGAGTATTTAGGGGCAAAAAGAATCAATTGAAACGGTGTTACACTTTGCAAGATATGCTCAAATGAAGGTTCAGATTTAAATTGAATTGTTCAAATTTGAAAGGTTCAAAGATTGAAACTAATGATGTTACTATATATCAGAAGTCAATAGGAACGTGTAGAAAAAAGAACTACTAGGTTCAAAATGACGGATCAAAAGTTATAAGCAATACAATATGGCATTGAATTAGCTTAGTACAGTGTGTGAACACATTTTGGGGACTAATGATGTGAACGGAAAGATTACTTCGAAACGGATCCGACGCAATTGGATTCATCGGAAACGAAGCTACGGATAAAAGATATGATCAAAAGAAGTTTGAATATAAATCTGAATAAATTTCGAAATTTGAAAATGTTAAAAAGTGAGGTCAAGACGAAAATCTAGACGTTGGTTTCATCTAATTCTGATAAACGAGTGGAAAGTTATGGCTGTTTGAAAATTTTGGGCCAAGCTGTTTTCCGGAGAAAAATGCTACGTCTAAAAGAATTGTAGGACTAATGAGTAAACACGGAGAGTTATTAATAATCTAATTACTCTACCGTATATTAATATAAAAATACTAGTTTACGGATATTAAACTATAGGAGTGTAAAAAAATACGAAGAGAATACCTTTAGAATTCAGAGAAGATATAAATCCAAATAGATGACGACTTCCAGAAATCCTGCCGGAGAGAAGAAAATATTTTTTTCTATGAAGCTAGTCAAACCGAAACAATTCGATTCAACCCGAAATGGATGACTTTTGGGTTCACCTATGGATCTATATTTATAGGTGGAACGGAGGTGCAAAGGTCTAAAGCTAAGCGAGGTGGGACTAAAATCATAGACAAAGAGGAAAAGAGAGAAGAAGAAGGCCACATGGGCTTCGGTGGCAGCAGATTTTTTTTTCCGGATGAACAGTGTTTCTCCATGAACAGTGTTTCCTGGATTTTTTTTTAAACAGCAAAGAAAACCAAATAAACAAAAATAGAAAAATATTTTATACAGGCATATTATATATCAAAATTTTCAGAAAAATGTTTCCTAAAACATGAACATTTTTTCAAGGCCGAATAAAATACTTTGAATTTTTTTTTGCAATAACTCCAAAATGAAAAGAAACTTGAATTTCAAATAAATGGGAAATAGTTTTTATTTTAAAATTTGAGTCAAAACATTGTATCTGATTTTTGAGTGTCATTTACCTCCTCTCATTTGATTTTATAAGAGGGTTTTGAAAATATTTGAACTCAAATTGAATAGGGATTCGAAATAGAAAATTTTGGGAAAGTCATTTTGTTCCCTCTCATTAAAATTTAAAAAGTTTCAAAATTCCACTCAATTTCACACAATCAATCACACAACATTCAAGCAAACAATCCTACTTATTTATTTAATATAACATTCCAAAATTCAGAATTTTGGGATGTTAGAGCCCTAGAGGCAATAATAAATTGGTTATTATCATATTTCCTTGTTCATGATAATTGTTTATTATCCATGCTATAAATGTGTTAATCGGAAACTCAGATACATGTGTGGATACATAGACAACACCATGTCCCTAGTATGCCTCTAATAGACTAGCTTGTTGATCGAAGATGGCTATCGTTTCCTAGTCATGGACATGAGATGTCATTTGATAATGGGATCACGTCATTAGGAGAATGATGTGATGGACAAGACCCAAACTACAAATGTAGCATATGATCATGTCAGTTTATTGCTACTGTTTTCTGCATGTCAAATATTTGTTCCTATGACCATGAGATCATGCAACTCATTGACACCGAAGGAATACCTTGTGTGTATCAAACGTCACGACGTAACTGGGTGACTATAAAGGTGTTCTACAGGTATCTCCGAGGGTGTTTGTTGGGTTGGCATGGATCAAGACTGGGATTTGATACTCCGTGTGACGGAGAGGTATCTCAGGGCCCACTCGGTAATACAACATCACAATAAGCCTTGCAAGCAATGTGACTAAGTGTTAGTCATGGGATCTTGTATTACGAAATGAGTAAAGAGACTTGCCGGTAATGAGGTTGAAATAGGTATGGAGATACCGATGATCGAATCTCGGGCAAGTAACATACCGAAGAACAAGGGAAACATCATACAGGATTAACTGAATCCTTGACCTAGAAGTTCGACGGATAAAGATCTTCGTAGAATATGTAAGAACCAATATGGGCATCCAGGTCCCGCTATTGGATATTGACCGTAGAGGTGTCTCGGTCATGTCTACATAGTTCTCGAACCCGCAGCGTCTGCACACTTAAGGTTTGTTGATATTTCGATAGTATAGAGTTATGCATGGTGGTGACCGCAGGTTGTTCGGAGTCCCGGATGAGATCCCAGACGTCACGAGGAGCTCCGGAATGGTCCGAAGGTAAAGATTGATATATAGGAAGTCCTATTTTGGTCGCCGGAAAAGTTTCGGGCTCATCGGTAGGGTACCGGGAGTGCCGATAGTGTACCGAGAGACCACCGGGAGGGGTATTTCGACCCAAGAGGATACATGGGTTGTGGGAGAGTGAATACCAGCCCTTAGTGGGCTGGTGGAAGTTCCACACAAGGCCCATGCGGCTGGGAGAGAAAACCCAAAGAGAAAGGTGGAAAAAAGGTAAATAAGGGAGGAATCCTAGTCCTACTAGGATTGGAGGAGGAGTCCTCCTCTCCTCCTTGATTAGGCCAAACAAAGGGCTGGTCCCTTGAGGGCCAAGCCTCCTACTCTCTTCCTCTTATATATATTAGAGGTTTTAGGGTTTTTGGCACTTGATTTTTCAGCCACGTGCTACCCGTTCCACTAGTGCATAGTTTCTCCTCTAGATTGGATTTCTATAGTGCTTAGGCGAAGCCCTGTCGGAATAGCTCCACCACCATCGCCGGAGCGTCGTCACACTGCCGGAGAACTCTTCTACCTCTCCGCTCCCTCTTGCTGGATCAAGAAGGCGGAGATCGTCATCAAGTTGTACGTGTGCTGAACGCGGAGGTGTCGTCCGTTCGGCGCTAGATCGGAAGGACCGTGATCAAGATCGCGAGACAGATCGTGATGAGATCGCGGGATGGATCATGATGAGTTCGCGGGACGGATCGTGATTGGATCGCGGGACGGATCGTGATGAGATCGTGGGATGCTCAGCGATTTGGATCACGAAGATGTTTGACTACACCAACCGCGTTGCTTAACGCTTCCCGCTTAGCAATCTACAAGGGTATGTAGATCCACTCTCCCTCTCATAGATGCTCATCGCCATGGATAGATCTTGCATGCGCGTAGGAAATTTTTTGTTTCCCATGCAACATTCCCCAACAGAAGCCCACCTGGAGAAGATCAGCGTGATGGAGCGCATGCCCAAGCCGAGCCAGCTTCGCGACATCCAGTAGTTCATCGGCTGCCTCGCCTCCCTCAGCCGGTTCGTCATCCGGCTGGGGGGAAAACCTTGCCCCTCTACGGGCTCCTTCGCAAGACGGCTCTGGTCGAGCCGGGCCACATGAAGAAGCCGGGCATGTTTGACTGGACCGACGAGGTGGACGAGGCTTTCTGCGGCGTCAAGTGGGCCCTCACCAACGGGCCCATCCTGGCCGCACCGGCTGAAAAGGAGCCCTTGCTCGCCTACATCTTGGTGACCACACGTGTCATCAATGTCGACCTAGTGGTCGAACGGTCAGAGGAGGGCAAGCCCCTACCGGTCTAGCGCCCCGTCTACTACCTCAGCGAGGTCCTCTCCGCCTCCAAGCAGAACTACCCCCACTACCAGAAGATGTGCTACGGCATCTACTTTGCCGCCAAAAAGGTCAAGCAATACTTCTAGGAGCACACCATCACCGTGGTGAGCATGGCCCTGCTCGGCGAGATCATGAGCGGCCGGGACTCCACCGGTCAGATCGCCAAGTGGGTTATCGCCCTCGCCGGCCATGAAATCCGGTACGAGCCACGTACCTCCATCAAGTCGCAGGCGATGGCTGACCTCCTCGTCGACTGGGCGGAGATGGAGTTTGTGCCGTCTCCTCCTAACTCCACGCATTGGCGCATGCATTTTGACGGCTCAAAAATAAGGACCGTCCTGGGTGCCGGCATAGTCCTCTCCTCTCCAAAAGGTGACCAACTCAAGTACGCACTCCAGATTCATTTTGCCACCGCCAACAACGTGGCCGAGTACGAGGCGCTCGTCCACAGCCTCCGGCTCGCCAAGGAAATTGGCATCAGGCGCATCATGTGCTTTGAGGACTCCGACCTCATGGTGCATCAGGTCTCTGGCAAATTGGACGTCAGGGATGCCAACATGGCCAGCTATCACTTCCTCGTCCAACAACTCACCCGCTCTTTCGAGGGCCATGAGTTCCACCACATCCTGCCAGCGGATAACGAGGCGGCCGATACGCTGGCAAAGATCGGCTCCACCCGGTAGGCCATCCCAGCTGGCGTCTCCCTCGAACGGTTGCTCGGGCCGTTGATCAAGCCCTCCCCCGATTCAGAGTCCATCTTCGTGTCGGCTGATGCTGCCGGCTCATCGGCAAATGCTATTGCCGCGCCAGCACCTTTGCCACCAGCTCCATCAACTTCGGCTGCCTTGCCGGCACCGGCTCCACCGGTCCAGCCGGTTGCATTCATAGCAGCCGGCTCCGCCCCCACGGCGGTCATGATGACGATGGACGCCCCTCCCGCCGTCTCGGTCCCGGGGGTTGGCGAGCCGGTCTCGGGGGCTGAACGCCTAGGCCCAGGGACACCCAAGCCGGCTCTCGTCTCGGCCCCCTCATGGGCCTAGACCATCCTAGTTTTCCTGTTACGCGGCAAGCTCCCTCTTGACGAGGCCACGACAAGGCGAAACCTGCGGTGGGCCCTGGCCTACAACATCATCAACCATGAGCTCGTTCATTGCAGCATCACCGGTGTCTTCCAATGGTGCGTCGAGTCGGAAAAGGGTCAGGAAATCCCCCTCGACATCCACCAGTGCGACTGCGGGCACCATGCCTCCTCCAGGACCCTGGTGGCCAAGGCGTTCCGCCACGGTTTCTACTGGCCGACCGCCTTGGAGGAGGCCAACAAGCTGGTCGACGAGTGCGAGGGCTACCAACGCTTTAGCACGCAGAGCCACCTTCCGACTACGACCCTCTAGACCATCCCCCTCTTGTGGCCCTTTACCGTCTCGGGGCTAGCCATGGTGGGTCCCTTCAATACCGCATGAGGCGGCATGGCGCCAAGACCAATCAAGAAGCTGCACGGTGCCAAGACCGTCTGGTTCATCGAACACATCATGGTCCGCTATGGCGTCCCCCACAACATCATCACCGACAATGGCACTAACTTCGCTAAGGGCATGCTGGCGTGTTTCTGCACCAATCAAGGCATCCGGCTCGACTTGGCATCCGTCATGCATCCATAGTAAAACGGCCAGGTCGAGAGGGCAAATGGCCTAATCCTGGCCGGCATCAAGCCCCGGCTCGTAACACTGCTGGTCAGGTCAGCCAACTGCTGGATCGACAAGTTGTCGGCTGTCCTTTGGAGCCTCAGGACCACGCCTAACCGGTTGACTGGCTACACTCCTTTCTTTCTCGTGTACGGGTCTCAGGAGATCATCCCCATCGACATCGAGTTTGACTCTCCTCGGGTCGCCTTCTACACGGAGAAGGACGCAAGGGAGGCAAGAGAAGACGGAGTCGACCTACTCAAAGAAGCACGCGAACAGGCCATGATCCGGATGGCCATCTACCAACAGAAGCTCCGGCACTACCACAACAAGTGGATTCAGCCACCCACCTTTCGTGAGGGGGACTTGGTGCTTAGGCAGATCCAGCGAATAGCCGGCCAGCACAAGTTGTCCTCCCCATGGGAACAAGCGCGGTGATTGGCTCATCGACTACACCACAGCAGTCGGCATCTCCAGGGGGAACTTGCGCGTAGCCATCTGCTACGCTCCCCTCATGCTGATCGGCTTGGCCTGCACTTGGCTGAACAGCCTGGCGGCCACACTTGGACGAACTTTGAAGAGGCATTCATCCGCAACTTCACCGACACCTACAAGCGACCCAGTCGTCCCTATGAACTGGCCATGTGCATTCAGGGGGCGCATGAGGCCCTCCGTGACTACCTCATCCAGTGGACCAAGCTCCGCAACTCCTACGACGGGGTGCACGAGGTGCAGGCCATACAGTACTTCATCGAAGGCTGTCGCGATGGCACTCACCTAAAGCACAAACTCCTATGCTCCGAGCCGGCTACTCTGGCCGAGCTCATGACCAAGGTGGACAAATATGCCATGGCCGACTCCATGATTGGTGTCAAGACGACCCTGCCTGCCAAGGTGACACCGACGTCGGCTGCACCACGACCGGCTGCCGACAATTGGCAGCCGCAGAACAACAAGCGCAAAAACAACTAGCATGACTGCCGCTACGGGAGCTGGCAGGTCACCACCATCGAGGAGTAGGAGCCGGCTGCCCAGCCTTCCAGTCAGCGCTAGTGCACCGGCAAGGCTGCCTGGCACCCCAAGCTCACGTTCGAACAAATGCTTGACCTCCCCTGCAAGAACAACTCTAGAGCCAAGCCCTCCGCACACACGCTTCGACAATGCAGCTTCTCACAGTGGTTGGCCTGGGGGGATGGTCTTCTGGCACCTCTCACGCCGCCTGCCCGCGCATCGGCCCCGGGACCAGCTGCCGTCCCGGCGCCGGCTCCGACTCCAGCCCAGAACGATAGTCGCGTGCACGACCAGTTCCCCAACCAGGACGCCTGCTACATCGTCTTCACCAGCAAAGAGACGGAAAATAGCCTCAGCGCTGGCTCCACCGTGAGGTGAATGCCACCATGCCGACAACTCCCCAGTTCATGCACTGGTCGGTAAGCCGGTCACCTAGAGCCGGGCTAACCGCCAGGCCATGATGCCAAGTCCCGGCAGCAATGCCCTGGTCCTCGACCCCACCATCATCTCCGAGAGGCACACATGCCGCTTCACGCGGGTGCTGGTCGATGGTGGCAGCAGCATTAACATCCTCTACCTCGACACGATGCGCAAGCTGGGGCTCAAAGCAGTGGATATACAGGCAAGCCGCACATTTTTCCACGACATCATGCCGGGAAAGTCTTGCTCCCCCATCGACAAGATCAAGCTCGACGACCTCTTCCGCGGTCCCGGCCACTTCCGCTGTGAGCCAGTATGGTTTGAGGTAGTGGACCTAGATAGTCCTTACCGCACACTACTAGGGCGGCCGGCCCACGCCAAGTTCTTGGCCGTCCCCCACTATGCCTACCTCAAGCTCAAGATGTCGGGTCCAAAGGATCATCACCTTCGCCGGCGACTACAAGATGTCGATCGAGTGCACTCGAGACAGCAGCCGGCTGGCCGAGGCCCTGGAGATAGCCGAGGAAAAGTGGCAGCTCGACTGGCTCGTGTCCCTTGACGCTAGCCGGCCAGCCGTTCCGGCTCCACCCTCGCAGATGGTCGGCGAGGCCTCTTTCTAGCCGTCCAAGGACACCAAGTAGATCCCGCTCGACCCGGCCAACCCCACGCAGTGCATCACCATCGGCTCTCGCCTCGATAGTAAATAGGAAGGTGAGCTCGTCGACTTCCTCTGTGAGAATTGGGACATCTTTGGATGGTCCCCCAAGGACTTGCCGAGTGTTCCGAGGAAGTTCGCCGAGCACAAGCTTCACGTCCGGCCGGATGCCAAGCCGGTTAAGCAACCCCTACGCCGTTTTTCCAAGGAGAAGCGGCGCACTATAGGAGAAGATATCGCCCGGCTGCTTGCAGCCGGCTTAATCATGGAAGTTATCCACCCGGACTGGCTGGCCAACCCAGTCCTGGTGCTAAAGAAGAACAAGACCTGGCGCATGTGCTCTACACCAACCTGAACAAGGCGTGCCCCAAGGAGCCATTCACCCCGCCACGGATCGATCAAGTCATCGACTCCACGACCGCATGCGATTTGCTGTATTTCTTGGATGCCTACTCCGACTACCACCAAATCAAGATGGACCCAGAGGACCGGCTCAAGACCTCCTTCATCACTCCCTCGGGGCCTACTGCTACATCACCATGTCCTTTGGCCTAAAGAACAAAGGCGCTACCTTCCAGCACTGCATGCAGAAGTGCCTCCTGCCTTAGATAGGCAGGAACGTCCATGTCTACATTGATCACATCGTCGTCAAGACCAAGATGCATTTCAGCCTCCTCAACGATCTCCAGGAGACATTCGTGAACCTGCACGAATACAAGATCAAGCTCAACCCGGAAAAGTGTGTCTTCGGCATCCCAGTCGACCAGCTCTTGGGTTTCTTTGTGTCCTCTCGCGGCATCGAAGCCATCCCGAAGAAGATCAGCGCGATCGAGCGCATGCCCAAGCCGACCCAGCTTTGGGACGTCTATAAGTTCACTGGCTGCCTCGCCTCCCTCAACTGGTTCAACAGCCGGCTGGGGAAAAAGCCTTGCCCCTCTACGGGCTCCTTCGCAAGACGGCTCTCGTGAGTCGGGCCGCATGAAGAAGTTGGGCATGTTTGACTGGCCCGACGAGGCAGACGAGGCTTTCCGCGGCCTCAAGCAGGCCCTCACCAACGTGCCCATTTTGGCCGCACCGGCTGAGAAGGAGCCCTAGCTCGCCTACATCTATAACATCCCAAACTTTGGAATGTTATAATAATTATTAGAATGATTGTTTTTTGCTTGAGTGAATTGAAATTGAGTGAAAATTTAAACTTTTTGAAACTTTTGAAAGTTTGATGAGAGGGAATGACATGACTTTCCCAAAACTTCCACTCTGCATTTTGATCACTAGGAATTCAAATTCATTTCATCACAAAACCCCAGAGTGAAGATGACATGACTTCTTACATTTAAAGAAATAAGAAGGGATTTGAAAATGGTTTGAATTCCCATTTGACAATATTTCAAATTCAGAAACTTTATGCAACTCAATGATTTTCATGAGGGAGGATAATATGACTTCTTCAAATTATATGAAATATGAGTTGGGAGTTTCCAAGAATTTGAAAGTACCTCTAAATTAATTTTGGAATCCATTTCATATTGGATCCTATTCAAATTTGAAAGTATTCAAACCCCTTGTCAAATATTTTCAGAGGAGTAATATGACACTCCAAAACCAGGGGTTATTTTAGAAGTTTTTGAACCATAAAACCCCTAGGGTGATATGAAAAATAATTTGCAAAAATAAATAAAGCCAATTAGGCAATTTTCTGAAAAAAATATTTTTAAAATATTTACTTTGACAGAATAAAAATGTCCATTAAATGGAATTTATTCTCCTGATAATTTTGGTAGGAAACTTTTATTTTTAGGAATGTAATTATTGTCATTAAATTGTTTTTGGTATGCCGTTAAATAAAATAGGAAATGTCTTAAAAGCCTTTTAAGACTGCGGGCCCAGCCCCCTCTTAACTCCCTCCCGACCTTCCTTCTTTGCGGTTAACCGACGCACCCCTCCCTCCCTCTCTCTCTGGCAAGTGGAGCCCACCCCGTCCGACCCCGAATCCCGCCGGTCACCCCTCTCCTCCATCACCTCCCCTAATCCCTCGCCGGAGCCATCACCGGACCTCCTCCCCTCCTTCCATTTCGGCCGCCCCGACCCCTCCTATAAATAGCCCGAGCCTCCCTCCCTCCATTCCACCCCTTTTCCCCAACCACCGTGCTCTCTCCTCGCCGGGATAGCTCACCGGAGCAACCGGTAGCCGCCGCGCCTTTGCCCACGTGCCCCTCGCCACAGCCATCCCCGAGCCCTCCTGAGGCCTCCTTCGACCTCCCCACACCCGTGCGCACCTCCCCATCCCTTCTCCTTCGTCGAAGACCCACCAGAGTGCCGTCACCATCGACCTCGCCGGAGTCTGAACCGCCCCCGAGCTCGTGTCGCTCGTCACCGTCGCCCTGAGGCCTCACCGACCCTACCATCGCCATCGCCACGCTCCCCTGCGCCGAACAGAGCCAACGCCGTCGCCGGAGACACTAGGAGTTGACGCCCACTTCGATCCCGAGCCGTCGCCGTCGCCGAATCCCTCGCTGGACTTCACCACCGCCGCGGTGAGCCTCCCTCTCCCTCCCCACCATCGGATCCAGATGAATGGCTTAGATTAGAAGGAATAAAACCGCGAAGCGTTTTCTTCTAGGCGTCGGTCACCCGCTCGTATTTGCCCCGCACGCGCACCCGTCCAGCCATCCAGAGCGCGACACGTGTACCCCTGTCCGTTAGAAACACCTTTTTCTTTTTCTGTTTTAATTTCTGTTTCCAGAATAGTTTCAGCTTTGTTTTGCTTATATCTTTTATGTTTTTAACTATTTTAAATTGATTCTTTTTGCATTAGGTCACAATTTTTATATAGTTTCTGTAGATGCCAAGTTTGACCATGTTTGAACATTTAAATTTGAATTTAAACAGATTTAATTTAAATTTTGTTTTCTGAATATCTTGAGTTTTAGAATGTATTTTTGATTGATTCTTTTTGCTAATAGTCACTAATGATCTTAGTTATCATTAGGTAAAGTTTGAGAATTTAATAAATTTGATTAGGGTTTTAACTATAAACAAAATCTGTTTAGTTTGTTAATATAGTTTAATTAGTTTTATTTTGTTAGTTTAAATCTGAGTTTGTTTTAATTTGATTTAGTAGGTTCTGTTAGTTAAACTTTAGGTGTTTTACTTACTTTTAATAAAAATATAAATTTGCTTAGTTTATTTCTTTATTAATATAGGAATCACAACTCCTTTTCAATTAGGTTTAATTTGTTATAAAACAAACTAGTTAGTAATAGTTTATTCCAACAAAGTTTTATATATAATTAAATTCTGTTTTCTAAGAAAAAGTTTTAGTAATCTCTTCTGTTAAGAAATGTTTGTTAATAAAAATGGTTTAGTTTTACTCTATTATAGGAAACTATATTCTTTATCATTAGGTAATGTTTTATAAAACAACTTAGTTTTGGTAGAGATTATTTTCACAAAGTTTTAGATGATCTAATTCTGTTTTGTAATAAAGATTTTTATTAATTACTTTCTGTTAACTTAGTTGTTTCATAATTGTTTTCTCTTAGTTTATGGTTGTGCTTGTAGTTAAGTTCATTAGGCAAACACTTATGTTGTTTAGAATGTTGTTTCCATAGTTTTACTTGTTCTTCAAAAGTAATTCTTTTTGCTAGTAAAATATTTACTAAAATACTTTAGTTGATTCTACTTTGTTATTGTTTTGTTACTATTTGAAAATAAATGTTTGTAGGGGAAAACTACTTTAGTTGCTTTTATGAAAACTTTCTTGATTTTAACTTTTGTCCTAAGTATTTCCTTCATCATCACCTTAGTTGTGTTGATGTAGTTTTGTTACCTTGAGTTTTTATCTTAAGTATTTCCTTCATCAACCTTGTTGTTTTGTTTCTTGTGTTATCTTGTGATTTTTAGAATTGATTGCTAGTATGATTGCTTATGAATGCAATGTTTGTTATATAGATTTTCATCGGAGAGTGATGTATAGTCTATCAAGTTATTTCTGAGAGCAATCTTTATCTTCATCAACAGTACAGGCAAGTTCACTTTGACCATCTATTTCATACCCATGTTTTTATTGCATGTAGTGACATCATTCAGCAAATCCCTCCCGTAGTGTTATTGAAATTCTTGTAGTTGAGTAGAATGCACGAGGTAGGAACCCACCACTGGTTACTAAAGCCCCGGGAACGTTAGTTACTTTTATGCTATGCTAAAGTAGACGGAGTTTGGTATGAGTGTTCATGAGTGGTGTGAAGAAGGACTCTACGTCAAGACGACAACTTCATGAAGGCATCTTCAAGACCTGCATCTTCAAGACCTCAAGACTTCGAGACTGAGAAGACAAGTTTTCAATACACACTACTGGGTGCAGGATGGAATTGATGGGCACCCTAGAGAAACCAGTGAGTGGCCGGGATGCATGGAGAAGCGCCATGACATCTTGCGGAAAGCTTCACCCATACTCAAAGAGAAGGATGAATACTTCATGCCTGGAAGCTTACCTGTGTAGCCACAAGTCATTATGGGCTCTAGCGTGGTTGATCTTTGTTGTGACTCTGCTGGGCAGTGCTACGAGATGTAGTCGATGTTAGGATTGGATGGGCACTGTCGGACAGTCAGGGAAGCACTCTGAAATACCATGTTTCTTTCATCCTATTCTCAAACACCAGGCAGTGTGAGGACTTACCAGGAGGGAAAGAATCTTGTGGGTAAAGTACACAACACTCTGCAAAGTTAAACCTCATCGATTAGCCGTGTCCCCTGTTACGGACAATTTGAGCCTCTGGACTTGGATCTATCTCTGAACTCTCAACACTGGACTGATAACTAATTGTGGTAAACTTAATGATACTTGTGGGCATTTGGACATCGGTTGGCGGAATCATGTCAAGATAGGTACTCCATAGTGAAATTCCTGATATTCCTTTGTTGTAGGAAAATAAAATCAGCTTTTATGCAAAAACTCAGACCCAGAGCCACAAGGCCTTTGCATATAGAATAGCATTTATTCTTCTATTCTACTATGGTGATCTTGCCAGTACATTCCATGTACTGACCTACACGGCTGCAACGTCTTATGTTGCAGATACTCTTCTACGACGGGTAAGAGTACGATTCAGGGTTACGGTCCGCACTCAACTTGCCATTGGTGTTATTGGGACTCCACTCCCGTTGATTGTATCCGCTGCTATTTTAAGGTATATATCAGTTTTACGTTAATTACATGTGATTGCACTTTGATATATACATTGATGTACTGTGTGTGCCAGCATACTGATCCAGGGATGGCATAGAAAACACAAAGGCTTGACTCGTTTTGAGTCGGGTCGCTACAGAAAATGGTATTAGAGCACATCTTGACTGTAGGATGTGACCCTAGAAATTGGAAAACCCTTAGGAAATGATTTCTCGAAAACTTTGTTTTCAAAAAGATCTTCTACTTCTCATCCTTTCTGAGTTTTATCAAATTGTTAGAGAATACTTTTTCCCTTGACCCCACTAAGGATCAACTGAAGCCACTCCAAGAAGGACAAGATATCGGACAACTGGTGACCAACTCCGACAAAGATGTATTCCATTATGGAAGAGCTAAAAAAAGGATTCAAGATTATACATACCTAAAGAAATTGAAGACCATGAAGAATTTCCAAGATATTATGCCCTAGAAGACCAAACCCCTGTTGTATACTTACGTTAGATACGATGATTTGTGAGCTGTCATTTGTGTGTAAGTTTTATTTTCGACAGCCACAACAAAAATCGATTTTCAAAACCATTGTTTGTATTGTGTGTATCCCCTCCTTTTTTTTTCTCTCGTATCTCATCCCAAAACCTGGACCCAATAGATGACGATTGAAGCTGTACTTGTGTATTCTGGATCGATGACTCGATTGGAGACAGAAGAGTGGATTCAGAACATGGAGGATCACCTAAGAAGTAACCTTGTTGCAAGGAACGAGATGGTCCAGTATGCTCTTCGATACTTTGCAGAAGGTGCTACACATTGGTGGAAGATGCATAGGCAGGAATCAATCACTTGGGAAGAATTCAAGATGGCTTTGCAAGGATCCCATGTTGTTACCAACACCCAGAAGCCCCGTCGCAAAGTTTTGAAGAAGATTTGTGCCTGCAAGATATGTGGAGAGATAGGACACACCCAGGAAGAACACAAAGATGGATGCCCTCATTGTGAACGAAATCACCCTGCAGAGGAATGCCCAACTGGGCAAGTGACATGTTTCTTGTGTGAAGGAACCAATCACTACCCTACTCAATGCCAAGTGTACCCCAAGGTACAAGAAGGCATCAAGCAACAGAAGGAAGCCTTCAGAGGAAAGTTAGGAGAATTTGTGATGAAGAAAGATATTGAAGACCCTGATGGAGAAGGATTAACCAGATTTTACTCAAATGCCTGCTATACATGTGGAGAAAAGGGACATTTCTCACAGGACTGTACAAAGGAAAGAAAAGAGTATCTGGGAAACTTCCCGGTAGAAGAAGTGGAGTTTGATCCACAGGAAATTGAAGTGTTGATCAGAACAAAGAACCTCAGGAAGAGACAAGCCCCTGAACAGAAGGACCTGAGTCATATTTGATGTTTCAAGTGTAAGGATATGGGCCACTATGCCTATAAATGCCCAGAGAAGAAGGTCAAACATGAGTAGTCTGTGTTTTGGATTTTGGATGTAATAAATGTAATAGGAAGCACTCTTACCATTTTGAAGTTATGTAACGGAAGTCTTAGAGTTTGTAATAAATTCATGAGTCAATGGAAATTTATGATGTCATGATTTATCTTCTGTTGTATTACATGAGTTGTTACTCTATGACCCAAGATCTCCGACCATTTTCGAGGATATGAGAAAATATGGTCTATGCAAACATGAGTGCATTTCATTTTAAGTGTGGTAGTAACCACAGGTACCTTTTCCCGGATTAAGGAGTTTGGATAAGTGAATACAGGTGAAGAGAATGTGGAACCACCTCAAACTATGTGGATGATAACCTTTGAGACAAAGTGCCTTCGAAGCTGGAAGAATGATTATGGGGAAAACCACACCCAAGGTTAAACAGACCAATGGAAAGGAAAATGGATTCCGCAGAGTGGAATCTAAACAAGTATATGTCTGTGAAGAGTATAATGGAGTGAACTAAGGGTAATGTTGGTATATGGAACGATAGTAACCCCAAGAGTGAGTTAAAAGCTATTCAAGTATTCAAGTGAACCCACAATGTCACTGACCTCAGGATTGATAAGGATCAAGCTCCACCTTTGTGAAGGAAGCAACTTGGAAGAAGCTATGACTGATCAGCAAACGTTTTCTTAGGAGCATACGATAACCTGAGAGTTGTGAAGAAACGATAGATGTTTTTGCTTAGCTTGCAGAATCAATGGATTTATCCGAACTTTGTTCGTTGACAAGAGAAATTTCTGCAACGCTTGTGAGGAAGCCCAAGTGTTAGAATACGAGATTCACTAAACCTTATACAAGGTAATGATTTTAGTGCGACATGGTTTGGCCACCATGACGACTTACACTTATCATTCTCTTGCTATTCGGAATGGTAAATCTGAGTGACTTACCCATAGTAAAGAGACGGCGTTCTTTGAAGCTTTTGTTTAAGCCTTAGGATGGTATGATGAAAACCCCTTGTACATGGCAGTTTCTATCACACGTAGGAATTCTACGGTGAGGAATGAAGCCAAGACCCTTTTTACTGCAGGAATACCCACTAATGGTAGACCACCATGAGATCATCGATAGGTTATTTAGAATGATCACGAGACCTGTCAGTTAAGAAAACCCAGTATCGGAGGAAATACATTTTGATGTGAGAACACAAGATTTTGATATAACGGAAGAGCATCACCGAAGAAGCTATCGTGAAGAAGGTGAACAGACAGATGTACCTAGAGGACAGCCAAGATTTTGGGGACCAGTAACTCTCATTTTAAGTGTGGTAGACCAACATTTCCAGGTCAATGGAGTCTTGTTAGAAGACCCCACACCTTCTTGGTCATTGGATTTGTTAGAAGACCCCCAAACCCTAACCTTTTCTTTCTAGCCCTCCGAATCTCGAGGACGAGATTCATTTTAAGTGTGGTAGGTTTGTAACATCCCAAACTTTGGAATGTTATAATAATTATTAGAATGATTGTTTGTTGCTTGAGTGAATTGAAATTGAGTGAAAATTTAAACTTTTTGAAACTTTTGAAAGTTTGATGAGAGGGAATGAAATGACTTTCCCAAAACTTCCACTCTGCATTTTGATCACCAGGAATTCAAATTCATTTCATCACAAAACCCCAGAGTGAAGATGACATGACTTCTTCCATTTAAAGAAATGAGAAGGGATTTGAAAATGGTTTGAATTCCCATTTGAAAATATTTCAAGTTCAGAAACTTTATGCAACTCAATGATTTTCATGAGAGAGGATAATATGACTTCTTCAAATTATATGAAATATGAGTTGGGAGTTTAAAAGAATTTGAAAGTGCCTCTAAATTAATTTTGGAATCCATTTCATATTGGATCCTATTCAAATTTGAAAGTATTCAAACCCCTTGTCAAATATTTTGAGAGGAGTAATATGACACTCCAAAACCAGGGGTTATTTTTGAAGGTTTTTGAACTATAAAACCCCTAGGGTGATATGAAAAATAATTTGCAAAAATAAATAAAGCCAATTAGGCAATTTTCTGAAAAAATATATTTTTAAAATATTTACTTTGACAGAACAAAAATGTCCATTAAATGGCATTTATTCTCATGATAATTTTGGTATGAAACTTTTATTTTTAGTAATGTAATTATTGTCATTAAATTGTTTTTGGTTTGCTGTTAAAATAAAATAGGAAATGTCTTAAAAGCCTTTTAAGACTGCCGGCCCAGCCCCCTCTTAACTCCCTCCCGACCTTCCTTCTTTGCGGTCAACCGACGCACCCCTCCCTCCCTCTCTCTCTCTGGCAAGTGGAGCCCACCCCGTCCGACCCCGAATCCCGCCGGTCACCCCTCTCCTCCATCACCTCCCCTAATCCCTCGCCGGCGCCATCACCGGACCTCCTCCCCTCGTTCCATTTCGGCCGCCCCGACCCCTCCTATAAATAGCCCGAGCCTCCCTCCCTCCATTCCACCCATTTTCCCCAACCACCATGCTCTCTCCTCGCCGGAATAGCTCACGGGAGCAACCGGTAGCCGTCGCGCCTTTGCCCACGTGCCCCTCGCCAAAGCCATCCCCAAGCCCTCCCGAGGCCTCCTTCGACCTCCCCGCACCCATGCGCACCTCCCCATCCCTTCTCCTTCGTCGGAGACCCACCAGAGTGCCGTCACCATCGACCTTGCCGGAGTCCGAACCGCCCCCGACATCGTGTCGCTCGTCACCGTCGCCCCGAGGCCTCACCGACGCCACCATCGCCATCGCCACGCTCCCCTACGCCGAACGGAGCCAACGCCGTCGCCGGAGACCCCCGAAGTTGACGCCCGCTTCGATCCCGAGGCGTCGCCAGAGCCGGAGCCCTAGCCGGACTTCACCACCGCCGCGGTGAGCCTCCCTCTCCCTCCCCACCGTCGGATCCAGATGAACGGCTTAGATTAGAAGGAATAAAACCGCGAAGCGTTTTCTTCTAGGCGTCTGTCACCCGCTCGTATTTGCCCCGCACGTGCGCCCCTCCAGCCATCTAGAGCGCGACACGTGTACCCCCTGTCCGTTAGAAACACCTTTTTCTTTTTCTGTTTTAATTTCTGTTTCTAGAATAGTTTTAGCTTTCTTTTGCTTATATCTTTTATGTTTTTAACTATTTTAAATTGATTCTTTTTGCATTAGGTCACAATTTTTATATAATTTCTGTAGATGCCAAGTTTAACCATGTTTGAACATTTAAATTTGAATTTAAACATATTTGATTTAAATTTGTTTTCTGAATATCTTGAGTTTTAAAATGTATTTTTGATTGATTCTTTTTGCTAATAGTCACTAGTGATCTTAGTTATCATTAGGTAAAGTTTGAGAATTTTTAGAATAAATTTGTTTAGGGTTTTAACTAGAAACAAAATCTGGTTAGTTTTTTAATATAGTTTAATTAGTTTTATTTTGTTAGTTTAAATCCGAGTTTGTTTTAGTTTGATTTAGTAGGTTCTATTAGTTAAACTTTAGGTGTTTTAGTTATTGTTAATAAAAATATAAATTTTGTTAGTTTATTTCTTTATTAATATAGGAACCACAATTCCTTTTCAATTAGGTTTAATTTGTTATAAAACAAACTAGTTAGTAATAGTTTACTCCAACAAAGTTTTATATATAATTAAATTATGTTTTCTAAGAAAAAGTTTTAGTAATCTCTTCTGTTAAGAAATGTTTGTTAATAAAAATGGTTTAGTTTTACTCTATTATAGGAAACTATATTCTTTATCTTTAGGTAATGTTTTATAAAACAACTTAGTTTTGGTAGAGATTATTTTCACAAAGTTTTAGATGATCTAATTCTGTTTTGTAATAAAGATTTTTATTAATTACTTTCTGTTAACTTAGTTGTTTCATAATTGTTTTCTCTTAGTTTATGGTTGTGCTTGTAGTTAAGTTCATTAGGCAAACACTTATGTTGTTTAGAATGTTGTTTCCATAGTTTTACTTGTTCTTCAAAAGTAATTCTTTTTGCTAGTAAAATATTTACTAAAATACTTTAGTTGTATTCTACTTTGTTATTGTTTTGTTACTATTTGAAAATAAATGTTTGTAGGGGAAAACTACTTTAGTTGCTTTTATGAAAACTTTCTTGATTTTAACTTTTGTCCTAAGTATTTCCTTCATCATCACCTTAGTTGTGTTGATGTAGTTTTGTTACCTTGAGTTTTTGTCTTAAGTATTTCCTTCATCAACCTTGTTGTTTTGTTTCTTGTGTTATCTTGTGATTGTTAGAATTGATTGCTAGTATGATTGCTTATGAATGCAATGTTTGTTGTATAGATTTTCATCGGAGAGTGATGTATAGTCTATCAAGTTATTTCTGAGAGCAATCTTTATCTTCATCAACAGTACAGGCAAGTTCACTTTAACCA
Source organism: Hordeum marinum (assembly GCA_022496015.1). Lineage (NCBI taxonomy): Eukaryota > Viridiplantae > Streptophyta > Magnoliopsida > Poales > Poaceae > Hordeum > Hordeum marinum. Next base: position 29,383,615 of record CM039678.1, read on the forward strand.
TCTATTTCATACCCATGTTTTTATTGCATGTAGTGACATCATTCAGCAAATCCCTCCCATAGTGTTATTGAAATTCTTGTAGTTGAGTAGAATGGATGAGGTAGGAACCCACCACTGGTTACTAAAGCCCCGGGAATGTTAGTTACTTTCATGCTATGCTAAAGTAGACGGGGTTTGGTATGAGTGTTCATGAGTGGTGTGAAGAAGGACTCTACGTCAAGACGACAACTTCATGAAGGCATCTTCAAGACCTCAAGACTTCGAGACTCGAGAAGACAAGTTTTCGATACACACTACTGGGTGAAGGATGGAATTGATGGGCACCCTGGAGAAACCAGTGAGTGGCCGGGATGCATGGAGAAGCGCCATGACATCTTGCGGAAAGCTTCACCCAGACTCAAAGAGAAGGATGAATACTTCATGCCTGGAAGCTTACCTGTGTAGCCACAAGTCATTATGGGCTCTAGCTTGGTTGATCTTTGTTGTGACTCTGTTGGGCAGTGCTACGAGATGTAGTCGATGTTAGGATTGGATGGGCACTGTCGGACAGTCAGGGAAGCACTCTGAAATACCATGTTTCTTTCATCCTGTTCTCAAACACCACGCAGTGTGAGGACTTACCAGGAGGGAAAGAATCTTGTGGGTAAAGTACACAACACTCTGCAGAGTTAAACCTAATCGATTAGCCGTGTCCCCGGTTACGGACAATTTGAGCCTCTGGACATGGATCTATCTCTGAACTCTCATCACAGGACTGATAACTAATTGTGGGCAACTTAATGATACTTGTGGGCATTTGGACATCGGTTGGCGGAATCATGTCATGATAGGTACTCCATAGTGAAATTCCTGATATTCCTTTGTTGTAGGAAAATAAAATCATCTTTTACGCAAAACCTCAGACCCAGAGCCACAAAGCCTTTGCATATAGAATAGCCTTTATTCTTCTATTCTACTATGGCGATCTTGCCAGTACATTCCATGTACTGACCTACACGGCTGCAACGTCTTATGTTGCAGATACTCTTCTACGACGGGTAAGAGTACGATTCAGGGTTACGGTCCGCACTCAACTTGCCGTTGGTGTTATTGGGACTCCACTCCCGTTGACTGTATCCGATGCTATTTTAAGGTATATATCAGTTTTACGTTAATTACATGTGATTGCACTTTGATATATACATTGATGTACTGTGTGTGCCAGCATACTGATCCAGGTATGGCACAGAAAACACAAAGGCTTGACTCGTTTTGAGTAGGGTCGCTACAACATGACGGCGACCACACACTTCATCAGCGTCGTCCTGGTGGTCGAGCGGCCAGAGGAGGGCAAGCCCTTGCCGGTCCAGCGCCCCGTCTACTACCTCAGTGAGGTCCTCTCGACCTCCAAGAAGAACTACCCCCACTGCCATAAGATGTGCTATGGCATCTACTTTGCCGCCAACAAGGTCAAGCAATACTTCTAGGAGCACACCATCACCGCGGTGAGCACGGCCCCGCTCGGCGAGATCATGAGCGGTCGGGACTCTATCGGCCGGATCGCCAAGTGGGTTATCGCCCTCGTCGACCACGAAATATGGTACGAGCCACGTACCGCCATCAAGTCACAGGCGATGACTGACTTCCTCGCCGACTGGACAGAGACCGAGTTCATGTCGCCTCCTCCAGACTCCATGCATTGGCGCATGCATTTCAACGCCTCGAAAATGAGGACCGGCCTCGGTGCAGGCATTGTCCTCTCTCTCGAAAAGGTGACCAACTCAAGTACGCACTCCAGATTCATTTTGCCGCCTCCAACAACATCACCGAGTACGAGGTGCTCGTCCATGGCCTCCGGCTCGCCAAGGAAATTGGCATTATGCGCATCCTATGCTTCGGGGACTCCGACCTTGTGGTGTAGCAGGTCTCTGGCAAACGGGACGTCAGGGACGCCAACATGGCCAGCTATCGCTTCCTCATCTAGCAGCTCACTGGATCCTTCGAGGGCTGTGAGTTCCACCACATCCTACTGGCGGATAACGAGGCGGCCGATACGCTCGTAAAGATCGGCTCCACGCGGCAGGCCATCCCAGCTCGCACTACAAGAAATATGTCAACTTGTGACCTTTTGCCAGTGACCCTGGAAGAAATGGTCATAAATCTATGACCATTTCAGACCAATTGGTCATAAACTGTTAGGAGGTCTCCAAACCCTCAACTATAACAACCATTTTGGTCAGAAAGGTCGTAATTTTCTTACATGAAATGGTCATAAAGCTGACAGCACTGGTCCGCTGCCTTATTTCTAGCTGATCACGACTAATACAGATGGGCATAAGCTTGTAATTGTGGTGGGTTGCGATGACTAGGCGCCACCTCATCAGTTTTGCCTATGTGTCATGTCCATGTGTCAATTTTTGCCCTAGGTTGTGAAGAAACCTATATTTCTGTTAGTCCCAAAATTCCCAAACAATTCTCATAAATTCTTTGGATTATATATTTGTCAAATATGTCAAAAATCTTCCTTGCCTAGTTCAAAAATAATTCAACAATATTCATTTCCTATTTTGTTCAGAACAGTACTTTGGGAAGGAAGTGATATTTATATATTCTTGATTGCCCTCAAAAAAATTGCGCACTCTTTCCTATCCAAATCATAGCCTCATTACAAAATTCAGCTCCATTTTCCCAGTAAATCTTCCTCGGTAAATTTCCGAAGTTTTTGTTCAGCTAGAAACTTTGCGAATGAAGTACTAGCTATGCATATCCTAATGAGTTGAATTATTTTCCACATCTTCTATGTGCCCATATCATTGCTCTCCAAAAAACTTTAGCCCCATCTAACAATCCATGAGAGCTCAACCTCCAAACTTTATTTCTGGTAATATTTTCAGTTTATGAAGCAACTATATTTTATTTTGCTTTATAATTGCTGCAAATTTACCAGGACATGACCCTGCACATAGAACCTCCCTCCACTAGATTTTAGCTCATTTAATTTAACCACTTTCCCTCAATATTTTTCCCAATTTTCTGTTCACTTGAGAGCATTGTGAAGGAAGTACCATTTTTATATATACAAATGGCATGAAATTTATACAATGACTTTATATGCCCACATTATCACACTCCTCCAAATTGCAGGTCAATAAAATCAACTATGTGAGCCCAGGTTCAATTTCTATTTTATGGCCAGATTGGCACATTGCAAAGCAAGTGCTATCTAGACCCCTCCTATTACCCTTAAAAAATTTGGGCACCCTTTCATACCCAAATCATTCCCACATGATAATATTCAGTTCAATTTTCCTAGTAAATCTTTCTCAGAAAATTTCCAAAGTTTCAATCCAGAGAGAAGCTTTGTGAAGCAACAATATTATATATTGCTTCATTATTTCTGAAAATTTACAAGAGCATGACCATACCTATGTAACTTACCTACACCAAATTTGAGCTCGTTTCATTTATCCAGTTTCTCTCACTAACTTTCCCAAGTTTTTTTCCAGAAAAGAGCATTGTGAAGGAAGTACCACTTTGGCAAGTCCAAATGGTATAAATTTTCTACAGTGCTTTCCTATGCCCAAATAACCATCCTCCACCAACTTTCCTAGGCTCCTCTAGTTGAGCTGAAAATTTGTGAAGATAGTTTTCTTAGTAGATGATCATCCTCAGCCAAAACTCACGCCCATTGTCCATGTGCATTTCCCGTACCGCTAATCAAACACTTGGCCGCTAATTCATGTTTGAGCATAGTTCGGTCTCCTCGTGAGAATATTCTGTTGCCATTTTCTTCCTAGCACCTAACTGGCGAGTGAACAACACACTAGACATGCCTAGGCCGTGCAGAATGCATGGCAATGCCACGGTCACACGATGACCACGCGGCGGGCATGCGAGTTTACGCGCTTTGGAGTTGGGGCACTCGGCCACCGTCCATACCTCGACGTATCGCCACCAAACCATGTATTTGTGATTAAATAGATACTTATGTAACTAGAAATGAATTTTTTACAAAATAAATAGCAAACTATAAGGCAACTGCAGTTCAAATTTGTCTCGGTTCCTTTTGAATTGGCAAAGTTTTGTCTTTTTCACTAGAGGTTGATCGAAAGCTTTTGGCGCCCAAATATATTGTCAATTGTGCATTAAATATGGCCTAATATTTTATAAAAATTATTTTTTCCAATTTTGCAACAAATATTTGGTAGGTCCTTCACAAAAAACTCATTTTGGGCACTCGAAAAAAGGAAAATAATTTTTTTGTGCAAAGAAAATGAAAACTTCCTTTGGAAACCTTGTTTTCCATTTCAACATGCACCCTTGTGCACAATATGACATCATTTGAACAAAGTATGCCATGAGTGTGGCCAGAAGATTGATCATTTGGTTTGAAAGCCATGAATCTTCACACGTGATATCTCATTTCTGAGAACACTTTTTCAAACTAATTACTGTATTACAAGTTTATTATTTTTTCTTATAACTTGGTCACAAATTATGACACAGCACGAAGGTTTTGCATTTTTTGAATTGTTTTTGAATTATTTATGCCCGTTTCAAAATGCGGTCGAAACGGCGGGCATGACCGTTCATAGCTAGGGGTTGAATCTTGCCAAAAAGATTGGATCTCTGATTAAATAGATACTTCTTTACCTATAAATGATTTTTGGTAAAAAATCATGAGCAAACTATGAGGCACCTCTAGTTCAAATTTGACCCGCTTCCAACTAAATCGGCAGAGTTTTGTCTTTTTCACTAGAGGTGGATTGAAAGCTTTTGACACCCAAATATGTTGTCAATTGTGTATTAAATATGGCCTAATATTTTATAAAATTGATTTGGTCTAATTTTGCAACAAATATTTGGTAAGTCCTTCACAAAAAAGCTCATTTTGGGCACTCAAAAAATGGAAAAAGATTTTTTCGTGCAAACAAAATGAAAAGTTACTGCGCTAACATTGTTTGTCATTCCAAGATGCAAACTCGTGCACAATATAAGATCATTTGAACAAACTATGCCATGAATATGGCCTTAAGATTGATCATTTGTCTTGAAAGCCATGAATCTTCACACATGATAGCTCATTTCTGAGATCATTTTTTTAATAATTACTGTATTACAAGTTTATTATTTTTCCTGGTAACTTTTTCACATATGATGACACAACACAAAGATTTTGCATTTTTTTGATTTTTTTGAATTATTTATGCCCGTTTCAAAATGCGGTCGTAACGGTGGACATGACTGTTCATAGCTAGGGGTTGAATCTTGCCAAAATTTTGTTGGATCTGTGATCAAATAGGTACTTCTTTACATATAAATTATATTTGGAAAAAAAATCATGAGCAAACTATGAGGCACGTCTAGTTCAAATTTGACCCGCTTCTAGCTGAATCGGCAGAGTTTTGTCTTTTTCACTAGAGGTGGATCGAAAGCTTTTGGCACCCAACCAGTTTGTCAATTGTACATTGAAGATGGCCTAATATTTTATAAAATTGATTTGGTCCAATTTTGCAACAAAGATTTGGTAGGTCGTTCACAAAAAAAGCTCATTTTGGGCACTCAAAAAATGCAAAATGGTTTTTTCGTGCAAAGAAAATGAAAAGTTCCTTAGGAAACATTGTTTGTCATTCCAAGATGAAAACTTTTGCACAATATGAGATCATTTGAACAAACTATGCCATGAATATGGCCATAAGATTAATCATTTGGCTTGAAAGCCATGAATCTTCACACATGATAGCTCATTTCTGAGAACACTTTTTTAAAATAATTACAGTATTATAAGTGTATTATTTTTCCTGGTGACTTGGTCGCATATGATGACACAACGCGAAGGTTTTTCATTTTTTTGATTTTTTAATTATGCCCATTTCAAAATGCGGTTGAAATGACGGGCATGACCGTCCATAGCTAGGGGTTGAATCTTGCAAAAAAAATTTTGGATCTCTGATTAAATAGATACTTATTTACCTATAAATGGTTTTTGGAAAAAATCATGAGCAAACTATGAGGCACCTCTAGTTCAAATTTGACCCGCTTCCAGCTGAATCGGCAGAGTTTTGTCTTTTTCACTAGAGGTGGATCGAAAGCTTTTGGCACCCAACCAGTTTTTCAATTGTACATTAAAGATGGCCTAATTTTTATAAAATTGATTTGGTCAAATTTTGCAACAAATATTTTGTAGGTCCTTCAAAAAAAAGAACATTCAGTAGCAGCCGCCTATTGTTAATCGATTACGACCAATTTAGATGGTCATAACGTCATCAAAGCCTATACTTCGTTCTGATTGGCCTACGATCATGCCATGCCGATAAGGCATTAGAGACCGTCGGGTACTCCCAGATCCAACGGCCCACACCCTCCACCCTCACCCCCACCCACAACCACCCGGAAGCAGCTCCCACCCACGTACACCACATGCCGTTGAGGGCAGTGACATGTGGGCCTAATTCCTCGTGGGCACACCGGTCAGTGGACGAATGCCACCCTCTCCCTCGCGCACCACTCACCCACCGCGAGCTCCTTTCCCCCTCTCCCCCGCACACCGCTCCACTCTCCACGATCGTACCCCAAACCTTAACCCTCCAGTCAGAACCATCTCCCCTCTCCCCTAATTGGACCGCCGCCGTCGTCACCCACCTACGACAGCCAATCCCGCCTCCTCGCCTTCGTCGACGACCACCTGCACCCGCCTCCCATGACCGCGCGCCACCTCCTGCTCCTCATTTCCTCGGTCCTCGCCTTCCATGCTGAGCACCCGCTCTGAGACCACCTCATCACCACTGCCGCCTCCGGCCTCACCTCCACATTCTCCCCGCCACTCTCCGACGACCTACAAGGTCGAGTCGTACCTCTCCCTCTCTCCCGTGGCACCAGATCGAGCCAACGAGGTCAGTCTGTAGCCAGATCCGCCACAACCATAGCGGGACTTCCAGATCTGTGCCGTCGTCGAGCTAGATCTGCGCCTTGTCACGCGGCCTCGTCTGCCTCCGCGGCTGCACCACGGGCTTCTACTACGTTGCCAACCCGCTGAGCCATGGTCGTCGTTCACCTGACCTCCTCGCAACTTTGCCGGGAGGCCCGCCCCTCCCAGGCACACCATGGCCGGCGTCCTCAAGGTAACCCCTTCTCCCACTCGGCCAAATGGGTTGTTTGATGTTTTTGAGGCAGTAACCTAGTTTTGAGATGCAAGTGATGTTGATTCTGTTCATCTAGGTATGTGTAGTTGATTCATATTTCTCCTGTCCTTGTGCAGCAAGGAAGTTTTCATCCCTACAGTAGAGCAGTTGTATATTTGCTCCTTTCATGATTGTGTACTGGATATGCTTCCTTTCCAACAGTGATAGTATGCACTAGTGTATATTTGGGGTGGGGGAGGGGGCATCTTTGCTCACTAAAATTACTTTTATGTGCTCATTGAATTGGATGGTTGCTCTGCTATGAATCATACTAGTATGTACTAGCAGCAATCTGTCAATGTTAGCCTTTTGCGATTATCTGAATCTTATGGTGCAGGTTAGCTTCTTAGTTATGCCCATTGACATGGTAGCTCTTCTACTCGTGTTGTGGTGGAATTGGGGATGTCTGCGAACCTACCTCTCAAATGATTTTATTATCTAACACAATCATGCATGTTCAGTCCTTGTGGGAAGTAAAGATGCAGAAGTAGTTTAAATAATGGTTCATCCATTTTCTGTTCCGGATGTGTTCTCCATGCTCTGCAGCCTGTATTGTGTTTAGTGTTGGATATATGGAGTAACCTTTTTGGTTATATTAATCAGGACATAAACTTCATGGAGAGCGTGTGGTGGGTCTTGGGCCAGCTCTGGGACAAGGACCTTGTCTACAAGGATTTCAAGGTAGCCTCACTTCAACCACACTACAACCGTTCAACTGTTATGAATGCCATTGCAATATCCGTTGTGTGTCAGTAAGAATATTATTGTTGTTCAAGTATAGTCGCTTCTGTCCAAGTGATCTTCATCTTTTGTGCATGTGCAAGGCAATCAAGTTAATTAGATGTTTCTCTTTTCATGTTCTGCTTCATACATACATGCATATGTGATGGCTCCTTGCCTCCCTGCCTGCTACATCTCCGCTTGCATAAATCAAAGAGAAGAAAGAAACACTCACATTAAAATAATTGTAATGAGCAGCACATGCCTTTCATTTTACAGGATGGTCATTCTACCATGATAACCGGATCATGTCTATGCAACATACAAATCTTGGATGGATCTGGCATCTCTCTAACTTTGTTTTCCCTTTTGCAGGAGATGCATATCTGCTTAACAGTAGTGGCATGCAATCACAGTTTTACACACTGTTGGCATAAATTTGAATTCGAATTGTACTGTAAAGTTAGCAACCAAGTTCTAGCAATAATGAACCTAAAGAGAAATCTACTTGAAAAGAAACAACAACATAATGTACCTTGGAAGAGTAGAATTGTATACTTGTTTTGTTTGAAGATAATTGTTTGAGGAAGTTCACCCAATATTGTATTGTTACTGTCTTTGCCAATTTGATGCTTATCTGCAAAAATTTAGCATGCCAATTAATATATCATATGCTCCAAGCTTTGTAGATTATGTTTTTATTTTATCTCAAGCATTCTACTTCTGTATTTGTGTCTATGGACACTATTGGTTTTAATATGCAAACAACAAAATAGCGAGAGATGCTATGTTGTAATTAATGTCTACTTTGTTGTAAATTCTTCCTTAGATTGGTGTTTTTCCTCCTATTTCGAGACTAGACATATTTCTCTCTAGATTGTGCAAGTTAAATGAACTTCTCTAATTTGAATAAGTTGGGATCTCGACTTCCATTGGTCCTTTCTTAGGTGGATATATATAGGTGCAGTAGTTTATGATCTTCTCTTGTGCCATCGTGTCAACTTTATAAGTACTAGAATCAACAAAAAACATAGCTCCGTTCACTTATCTACAGAGTAAAGCTTTCAGAAATCAGTTTGCAGTGTTGAATCAGTACACATCTTTTATCTTGAATTTTGGTAGTATGAAAAACACATTAGTAAATCTGAATAACTTTGACATATTTTTCTATTATCTTGCATTGGGTTGGTACCTCTCATTGCCTTGTACAAATATATCTTAATTCTGCTAACATTGATCCTTGTGTATGTCTATAGTTGTTAGTTCTTTGATCTGCCCACCGAGGAAGAGGAGGCACCTTTGATCTGTCCACAGTGTAAGTCCTTGGTCTGTCCCACTCTCTTCCTTTAATATGTGATGGTGATCTCCTTGTGTTATTTGTACACATTGGTTAATCTGTTGTTCTTATGATTTTCCAATTCTATGTCTCAGAAATGAATCTGTAGCCTTTAATGAATTCAATGTATGATTGTGATGAGAATTATATGATATCTACATGTTTTTATCCTTGATCAGTATCGATTTTGGTATCTCTTAAGCAGCACATACTTTTTCTCGCTCCGAGGTCCTAAGCATGGTACTATATTTTTGTTAGCTAGAGCATACAATCTTTCAATTTGGCGAACATTAGTAGCTAACTAAGTTGTGCCCCATTGATGTCTTGCTACTATTAATTTGTTACTGCCATGGTGTTGATATTGTAGTGTTTGGAATATGGTCCATGCCTCAATTCTAAGTACTGGTCTCTCTGAACGGACACTTCTAGCTTCTCTGACTAAGACGTGTTAACTATTGTTTCATACTTTGTGAGCTACAACATAAAATCTTTGAATTTGGTAATACATGAGTTTTTACTACTGCCAACACAGAGAGTATTTACTACTGCTAACATAGAGATTTTGTATGCACTGCTACCTGATGAGTGCTTTCTTTGTAATATTTCACCTTCGTACACATAGGTTTATTCGGTTTGAACTCTGCATGACATGAAATAGATATTTACAGTGTTTTCCTCAACTTGTTTTCACTAATTGCTTGTACTTGAAGTTGTGCATTAATGATGGTGGTTTTGTTCTACTTGGATGCATATTCATATTGTGTCTCTGTTTCTTATATGAATATCTCATTTTAACGAGATCGACAACAAAAAGCATGGTACTAGCTGAATTTGTGTTATCATTCTATTAAGAACTGTCGTTTGAATGGAATGTTCATAATATATTGGCTCTAGTTTTTATAATTCTTGTCAGCGTTCATGTAACAGGGCGACCGTGGAAGGCATGCTGCCGTTCTGTTAGCCCAGTCCTGACTATCATCGTCCAGTGAGTCCGGCATCTGATCACTATCGAAGGAGCTCCATGCAGAAGAGAACACTTGTAGAGCTTGTAAAATATCTAGTTATTACACTTGTAGAGCTTGTATTACAAGTTAGTTATAGAGCAGGAGCTCCATACTGAACATGGTTGATATTATCTAAAGTATTACATGTGTTTTATCTCTAAGCCAATTTAAATATTGGTTATCTATCTATTGTTGAATTGAAGTAAGAAGAATATGGCCCTGATAGCTGGACCCACTTACGAGAATGTGACAACTAGGACCCATCTGACTAGTCGACCCTTTTGATTTTTTAATAACAAGTTGAAACCATTGAGACAAAAAGGCCAGACCCAATAATAAAAAGGCTGCAATGATGGGCTTCGCCCATGTAGCTGACCCAATAATAAGAAGGCTGCAATGATGGGCTTGGCCCATGTAGCTGACCAAAATTGGCAAAAATAAAACAATATAAACAAGCTGAATTACTGGGCTAGGCACATGTAGAACACCGAATTGGACCAGGCTGATTCTAATCAATGACCTTTTCATTTAGTCGCAATTTTGCCACGTCAGCTTGCCACATCGGATCCGACATGGTCTGGGCAGTCTACCAGTGACCAAAACAATTGGTCGTAGGATCAGTGACCTTTTGTTTTGGTCGTTACCTTCTAAGACCATATCATATAAAAGGTCTTTATAGTTCATTAACGACGGACAACTTTTGACCAACTATTTTTGGTCAAAAAAGGTCAAAATGGAAAACAACGACCTTTCAGTGACCAATACGAAGGGTCGTGAGTTGACATATTTCTTGTAGTGTGGCGTCTCCCTCGAACGGCTGCTCAGGCCGTCGATCAAGCCCTCCTCTGAGTAAGAGTCCATCTTCGTGTCGCCTGACGCTGCTGGCTCGTTGGCAAATCCGGTTGCCCCGCCGGCACCTTCACCACCGGCTCCAACAACTCCGGCTGCCTTGCCGGCACCGGCTCCACCGGTCCAGCCGGCTGCATTCGTAGCAGCCGGATCCGACGCCACAGCGGTCATGGTGACGATCGATGCCCCTCCCACCATCTCCGCCCCGGGGGCTGGCGAGTCGGTCCCGACGGCTGGCAAGCCGGTCTCGGGGGCTGAACGCCTAGGCCTGGGGTCTCCCAAGCTGGCCCACGTCTCGGCCCCCTCATGGGCCCAGCCCATCCTGGTTTTCCTGCTATGTGGCGAGCTCCCTCTTGACGAGGCCAAAGCAAGGCGAATCCAGCGTCCGGCCCCAGCGTACAGCATCATCAACCATGAGCTCGTTCATCGCAGCGCCACCGACGTCTTCCAACGGTGCGTCGAGACGGAAAAAGGTCAGGAGATCCTCCTCGACATTCACCAGGGCGAGTGCGGGCACCAGACTGCCTCCGAGACCCTGGTGGCCAAGGCCTTCCGCCACGGTTTCTACTGACCGACCGCCTTGGAGGAGGCCAAGAAGCTGGTCGACTAGTGCGAGGGCTACAAGCGCTTCAGCACGCAGAGCCATCTACCGACTACGACCCTCCAGACTATCCCCCTATCGTGGCCCTTTATCGTCTGGGGGCTGGACATGGTGGGTCCCTTCAAGACTGCACGGGGCGGCATGACACATCTGTTGGTGGCCGTCGACAAGTTCACTAAGTGGATCGAGCCCAGGCCAATCAAGAAGTTGGACAGCCCCACGGCCCTCCGGTTCAACGAAGACATCACCGTTCTCTATGGCATCCTCCACAGCTCCATCACCGACAACGGCACTAACTTCGCTAAGGGCGCACTGGCATGTTTCTGCACCAAGCAAGGCATTCGGCTCGACTTGGCATCCATCACGTATCCACAGTCAAATGGCCAGGTCGAGAGGGCAAATGGCCTAATCCTAGTCGGCATCAAGCCCCGGCTTGTAACACCGCTGGTCAGGTCAGACGGCTACTGGATGGACGAGTTGCCGGCTGTCCTTTGGAGCCTTAGGACCACGCCTAACCGATCAACTGGCTACACTCCTTTCTTTCTCGTGTACGAGTTTGAGGCGGTCATCCCCACCAACATCAAGTTCGACTTGCCTCGGGTCGCCTTGTACACACAGCAGGACGCAATGGACACAAGAGAAGATGGAGTTGACCTACTCGAAGAAGCACGCAAACTAGCCTTGAGTCGGATGGCCATCTACCAGCAGAAGCTCCGGCACTACCACAGCAAGCGGATCCGGATACTCTCCTTTCACGAGCGAGACTTGGTGCTTAGGCGGATCCAGTGAACAGCCGGCCAGCACAAGCATGGTCCCGAACTTCAGCCACCACGACAGCTGGCTCATCAAAGCCGGATCCACCGCGCTCAGCCAGAGGACGCGGACCAGCGCCTCTCCGGCCACTTGAAGCCGCTTCAGGGCGCGAAACACTACCTCCAGTCTTGCCCTGGCGGTGATCCTCACCGCGTTCAGGGTCCAGGGGGGCATGTGGCCCGACGGTGACCCCCTGCTCCCGCTGGCCCTCCAGGCGGGCCGCCACGGCCACCTCAGTGGCCTCCTGCGCACTAGGAAAGAGCCCTGAAAAGAGAAGAAGAAAGAGGAGGATGAATGAAGAAGTTGTCCAAAACTAGAAGCCGGCACGCAGAAAATACGGGATGACAGGGACTTACTGTGCATCATGAGGTCTATCCTGTGGCCCTGCTCCCGTAGCTCCGACTCCCTGGCGGACCACTCCTAGAGCTGGTGCTCATGCTCGCTCCGGGCCGTCTATGCCTCGTTAGACACCTTTGCCGGCGCGGCATCCTTGGCCTCCAACTCCTGGCGATGGGCGCGCTCCCGCTCCTCCGTTTGCTGGCGAAGGGCCGCCTGGGCCGTCTCACGGACTGCTAGCTCTTGGCGATGGGCCGTCTCGCAGTCGGCTGCCTCCGCCTGCGTCTGACTCACCTCCTGGCGGAGCTGCTCGCATTCCGCGGTCAAGGTGCTACGCTGGTCGCCGAGCTCCACGACCTGGCGTCGGAGGTCGACCGTCTCGGCGTTGGTGTCTGCCCAAGACGGAGAAGACTTGATTAGAAGACAAAAGAAGAAGGGAATTCGGCCTGCCCAAGTCGTGAAGGACTCACCTCGCAGGTCCTGGGACAGGGTGGCTAGCCGGCCCTGATTCTCCTGGTACAAGCTCAGCAAAGAGTTGTATGCGGTCACCCGACGATCGTGCGCTACTTGCAAACAACAAGGATATGACGCAACGTCATACTTGACTCGCCTATGCCACAGTTGGCTCGAGTCTTGGGATCTACACCTAGTGGGTGCGCTAGCGCGCCCCCACTGGAGAAAATGCCAAGAACAAGAAAAACTAAGAAAAGGGGAACTTACCGTGACGGTCCGCTCCAGCTGCACGAATCGGCCGTTGGCCGCCCAGGCGTCTTGCGTCGTCTAGGCACGGCAGATGGCGAATGCCTCGACCGCGGCAGACACCGCTGCCCCAAGAGCATTCGGCAGGCCCGCAGCGGCCGGGCGGCTGGTTGTAACCCAGCTCTGCTGTGGCTGTCCCCCATCTGCTGGCCCTCCCTTGTCGGAGGTCACCAAGGGGCCGGCTCCTCCCGGCACCATCGTGCCAGGGACCCCAGACGAGGGGCCCGTGTCGCTCGACCCCTCGGGTGCCTCGGCCTCCCACCTCGGTCTGTCACCTCCGAAATCTTCTGCCCGGCTCGACCCGGGTGCTGGCGCCTCTGGAACCGGCTCGTCGGGAGTCGGCATCTCAGGGGCCAGAGTATCCGGAGGCGACACTACTGGAGCCGGCATGTTCGGAGCCGGTGCCCCCAAGTCTTCTGTATCCATTTCCGGGGGACCCTCCGCCCCGGAGGCATGTCATCTACCACAGACGGATCCGCGCAGTGGTCCACCTCCTTCTCCTTGCCATTGGCGTGGGCTGCGTTGGCGCTTGACACCATGTGCGCGACCTTCGTGACCTTCGCGTCCGCCTCTGCCACCGCGCAGGGTCGTGGTGGTCCTTGGAATGCCTCTCTCGGCTAGCGGGGAATGGCTCCCACGATAGGCCAGCCGCCTCCCCGCCAGCGTCCGGCTCCCCACCGCCTCCTCCCATGGGCAGTGCTCCTCGGTGCACAACACCCGTTGGGCCGCCTCCAGGTCGTGCCAAGCCTTGTGCTCCCTCTCCTCGGCGGTATTCGGTGGTGCCGTTCTCACGGCATCGCTCGTCGGGGTTCTCTCTTGGGCACGTGATTTCCTGGACGAGCGGGATGAGAGGGGGAGGGGAGAAGAAAGAACTAAGGACATGAGATGATGGGAGCATGGTTTACCCAATGACGACGGGGACCGCCCTCCTCGCGGGGCCCGTCGGAAAAAACCACCTCTTCTTCCTGCTGCTTCCGCGGCTGCTACCTGGCTACTCGGGGGCAGTCCGCTTAGGTGCTGGCCTAGAGCTGGCCACCTGCATTCCTTTGTCGCTGGCAGCCACGTCGTCACGGTCAGGCTCGTCACCGGAATGACGAAGGCGCCTCCTCGGCGGCGCCGTGGCTTTGTCCTTCAAGGACTCGAGGTCCTCAGGAGCCTCTGCATCGCATGGCTCCTCCAACTCAGCATCCTCGTTGGTCCAGTCCTGCAAATTTGGCTGAGGGGAGTCACCGGTCGACTTTGTCACCTCTGTCTCCGTCTCCGCCTCGCCGGCTTCGGACGCACCGGCTCGATCCGAGTCCGCCGGCTCCATGTCGTCGACGTCCTCCACCTCCTCGGGGTCCGAATCCTCCACGTCGGCAGCCGGATCCTGGTACTCCTGCAGCTATGGGAAAACCTGCAGGCGGGAAAATCCTTTTCGCCATAAAATCGAGGCGGCACCCTAGGTGGAGGAAGGAAGGGCGAGCCAGCTGAAGCACTTACCGGCGGCGCTGGGTGGCTCCGGCTATACGGGGTCTTCCCCAACTACTAGCTCCCCTCCTTCAACTTCGCCGAGGAGATGGCGTTCACCCTCTACGCTACGTGGACTGGCTTCATCTCCTTGGTAGAGAGCCGGCAAGGGTCATGTCGGCCCCCCATCTGGCAGATGAGGTGCGGCCGGCTCTACAGCAGCTGCACCCGGCGCTCCACCATCGTCGTCAGTAGGTTGGACGCCTTCACGCCCTCCGACCTAGTCATGTGCAGCACTCTCTTGTAGAGCCGGTCCGCTATCTTTGGGGCCTGAGGCGGAGCCGTCCGCCAATTCAGCATCGCCACCGGTGATACGTTGACGAAGTCGGGGAGGTTGATGTGGTCCTCCTCCGGCTTCACGTTCTTCACATAGAAGAACCCCCGCTGCCAATTCTTCACTGACTCCTACAAGGGGAGCTTTGGGAAGCCAGCTCCCTGGTGGATGTGGATCAGAACGCCCCCGTAGGCGGTCATGACCGCTTCCTTCGTGACTGGGTCCTTGGTCGTCTGCCTCTTGAGGAAGAAGAGGCAGAACCATAGGTCAAGCCTCGGCTCCACCCCTAGGTATCCCTCGCAGAGGGCTACGTAGGCCGCCAGTTGCAGGACGGTGTTGGGGGCGAGATGGTGCGGCTGCAGGCCGAATCACGTCAAGAACCGCCGGAAGAACGTGCCCGCCGGCAGCCCGAGCCCATGGAGGAAGTGCTCGGCGAAGACGACTACCTTGCCATCCCGTAGGGCCGGGGAATTCTCCGGCCCAGCAATGCGCGCCTCCAAGTGCTCCACCGACGGCAGCTTGCGGTGATGGCGGAGGTGCTCGATGAACTGCTCGTCAACAATGTTGCCGTCCCATGCCCCCTTGCTTGCCATGGCTCCTAGAGGGGCTTGTGGGCGCCACGGCAGGCGCGGGAGCTCGATTGCAGAACAGCCTCCAGCGTCGGTGACTGAGGCACGGTGAGCGGCGCGGGCCTCATTTTCTTTCTCTCGTTCTCTCGGAGCGGGAGGAGGAGGGCGACGAGTGCGGAGCGACGGGGGCAAGGAGGATGAACGTGCTGCTCTGTTCCCCTTCCCCTTCCCATTTAAACCCCGCACGGGCGATCGTGGGGGCAGATTCATTGCGCACATCCCTCACGATTCCCATTGCATGCAGGTCAGTAGTTATTGCCCTCGGGAATGCCAACCGACAGCCGAGGTCGCAGAAAATCCGCACGCGCGAGCCGAGGCCGCGACCGTGGTGGGTCCCGCTACCCGGCCCGGTCTTGTCCTCCGCACGGCCTGTTAGGACCGTGGCCTGTTGCATCCCCCATGTGGCACAGATGTGCCGTCTGACGGAGCGCCTGAGGCGGCGCTCATGGCGTCAGCCGGCTGCGTAACCGGCGGTCGTCCGCCCCTCGTCACCTAGCTCCCAAGGTGGGCCACGGTGCTGGAGCGATGCACGCTGGCGTGGTCCACCGCGGCTCAGCGGCGGGCCTCCCCTGCTTCGGGGACTAATGTCAGGGGGATAACTCTGGGGTAGCCTAAAATGACCCACAACTCCAGCTTTCTAAAATGACTGAAGGGCGAGCCGCCTCCCCCTATAGTTCAGATCGCACCCCGCCATCTACGGCATGTCGGCTGGGTCCTACCGGCTATGCCTGTCCGGCTCCGATGAGCTGGCCGGCTCGAGGCGAGCCCCCCTTGGCTCCCTAGCCGGCCGTGCCTTGGATCCCACCGCCAAGGCATGCGAGGCAATAGTGGCCCCCATCCCGATGAGGGTCAGCACCCGTATAGCTACACTGGAGGCAATAGTGCCACTGACTTCGGCTGACTTTGACCGGGCCTCCAACGGTATCGGCATGCCTCCAACCACTCCATTACCTGCCCGGCGTGGCTACAGTGTAGTCGGCCGTACCGCTAACCGCAGCCGGCTACCACAAGACGACGCCCCGAAGGACGACCCGTGTCGTGAAGTGCCCGTTGCTAGGACCTATCGTGCGGGCCCCTCCGGCTCACGACAGGACCTTCCTGCCAGCGGGCCCTACCAGCGACGAGACCCTATAGCCGAGGGCCCCATGGCCGACTTCAGAGGCTTCCAGCTGGGGCCCTCTCGCGGCTTTCCATCCATATTCTAATCCGGGGGGTTGGACTATAAAACCCCCCGGAGCCCCCATGCAAAGGGAAAGCAAGGAGAGCAAGAGCACACACACACACCAAGGAATACCTCATTCCACCATCACCTTCGTAGCAAGCGAAGGGGAGTCAGCTGCTCCTCCTTCCACCTCTAGATATAGCTCAAGGAGCACCATTGTAACCTCTCCTCGTTGATCAACTAGATCAGGTAGGACTAGGGGTATTACCTCCCACGAAGGGCCCTGAACCTGGGTACATCGTGTCTCAGTCACCGCTTGTGCCTAATCCCGCTCCCGAAGCCCGTCGGTGTCCATCGTCTCCAACCACCTTCGATAAGCCTACCCATGGCATCTGTTGTGAGAAAAAGATGACAGCTATCCTATGATGTTTGAGTAGATCTCGTTTGTCCTATGGGTTGATTGATGATCTTGATTTATTTGAGTTGCATGGTTTGTATTGGTGTTGTCCTAAGGTCCTTTCTGTGTGGTGCACACGTGAAAGATTCATGCTGGAGGGTGTTGCAATATGTTCATGATTTGCTTATAGTGGGTGGCTAGAGTGACAAAAGCTTACACCCGAGTAAGGAGGTAGTTTACATATGGAAGTAAAGGGGACTTGATGTTTAATGCTATGGTTGGGGTTTACCTTAATGATCTTTAGTAGTTGCGGATGCTTGCTAGAGTTTCAATCATAAGTGCAAGTGATCCACGTACGGAAAGTATGTTAGCTCATGCCTCTCCCTCATATAAACTGCAATAATGATTACCAATCTAGTTATCGATTGCCTAGGACAATATTGCAAATCCTATCACCACCTTTTCACATTCGCTATATTTACTTTATTGTTCTTTTATTAAAATAGCACCTAACTTTTATTTCCACGTTCTTTATTATCTTCCAAACTATCTTTACACCTACAAAGTACTTCTAGTTTTATTACCGCAAACTAGTTTCATACTTGTTCTAGGTAGAGTAAGCGTTAGCGTGTGCGAAGAGTTGTATCGGTGGTCGATATAACTCGAGAGAGTATTAAATCTACCTTTAGCTCCTTGTTGGGTTCGACACTCGGTTTTAATCGAAAAAGGCTACAAACAATCCCATACACTTGTGGGTTATCAAGACCTAGCGAATTTTTCATCATCAACCCCATGATCATCTCCCCATTCCATATCAAATGGGATTTTCTCAATTTTGACATTGGTTAGAAAAAAATGTTTATTATCATTATCACCCTCACACTCCTATTTTCCTTCTATATAAGAATGAAATTACTTTTCAGACTCCGTAAGGATATCCACACTAGCAAAGTTTGTATCTGGGATATCAACCCACATTTTAACAACACGTAAAATCAAAGCAAGGTTCGATAGAACTTCAAAGGAATCAGAGGATGGATTGTTACCTTCCAAGTCTCTTTTTTAGCCGGCACCATAGCCTTGTCATCAATCCTCAAAAGATTAGAATGGGCAGTGTGAAGACTGGAGCAACGGTTGTCTCCAGTAACAAGAGGAGGAGTGGGGATCACCTCAGTTTCACCCTCCATCGAAGGTTCTCGTGATTGCACCAGGTATGTGTTTGTCACCTTCATAGTAACATCTCCAACTTCATGTCTATCCACATTTTTTACAACATCCACATAAGTATTTCTGTTGTTGCTCAAAACAGAACAACGTATATCACTCTTATCGAGTAAAACAGTGGAAGGGCTTACATTTTTGTTGTTCAAGTCATGTTTCTCACTAGAGGATGTCCCAACTTCCTTCACAATAGGATCACTTCATGTTTCATTTTGTTAGCAGAGGATGTCCAGGATCCATAGTGCTATTCACCAAATTTTTACCATGATCTGGGTCTCTCACCAACACTTGATCAAGTTCATACAAAAAATCTAAGAAAGGATCCCGAGTACATCTTCTGCCAAAGGAGGAATTTCCACACCCAATTTTTACTCGCACTAAATCTAGGCGATGTAGAGTGGCACCATCAATTTCCAAGAGTACACCAACCAAAGAGGAAACATATGTCAGGTTCCTTTCATTTCTTTTTTCCAAGGGTCATTTCCAACTTTCACCAACACTTTCTCCATGATCCCTTTGGCTCCAAGAGCAGCAGACCCTGGATTAATTTTTACCACTGTTCCACTTGACTTAAGGGTTAATCTGCCAGTATAAGAAGCCTTAGCCACATTACGATGATTAGGAAACCAAGCTATGAACACTCCAGGTCCAATAGCACGAGCAGTGCATCACCAACCTATGGTCAAATACTTAGATAAATCAAGTTCCATATCATGGGTAGAGGTATTTCCTTCCACTATGGTCACCACAATAGTAGTATCATGATGTTTCTACTATTTTGCAATGCAAGAATCATGGATATAGTAGAACTCATGTCCCTTAGCTTGACATACGCACACTGGTGCAACGCATTCCCAAGGAAGAAACTCAATGCAGACAGAAGCAAGGTGTCCTAACTTATTGCATCTCTCACAAAATGCTTACAGACAACTAGTAGGGGCATGATCCATGGATTTGCAGATCAGGCGGGAGGGGGAGCTCTTTGTAGGAGTCACTTGAGTGGGGGTGTTGTTCCTAGGAGGTCGACGGGGAGTTGGATCGAGGGGTGCGCAAGGGTTTTTGTTGTCGCGGCCTGATCCCTATGCTAGAGGTGCCTTCTCCACCCAAACTACACTGGATTTGGGATCATCTTGGTTCACCACCACCGCCATCGACTACTAGCGTCTGTGGCGTCGAATGATAACCCACAAGTGTATGGGATCATTTGTAGCCTTTTTCGATAAATAAGAGTGTCAAACCCAATGAGGAGCTAAAGGTAGAAAAAATATTCCCTCAAGTTCTATCGACCACTGATACAACTCTACGCACGCTAATGCTTGCTTTACCCAGAACAAGTATGAAACTATTTTGTAGGTGATAGGATAGTTTGTGCGAATAAAACTAGAAGTACTTTGCGAGGATAAAACTATGAGTAAAAAAGCAAGATAATAAAAGTTAGTTATTTACTATAAAGCTTTTGTCAAACAAGAAGGTTATTTGTCCCTAGTCAATCGATAACTAGACTGGTAATCATTCTTGCAATTTTACATGAGGGAGAGGCATGAGCTAACATACTTTCTCTACTTGGATCATATGCGCTTATGATTGGACCCCTAGCAAGCATCCGCAACTACTAAAGATCATTAAGGTAAAATCCAACCATAGCATAAGTATCAAGTCCTCTTTACTCCCATACGCAACAACCCCCTTACTCGGGTTTATGCTTCTGTCACTCAAGCAACCCACTATAAGAGAATCATGAACATATTGCAACACCTTACAGTGGGTCCCCCTCACGTTTGCGCGATACGGAGGGCACCATAGGACAACACCATAATAAAATATACACTCAAACCAACCACAGTCATCGATTAGCCCATAGGACAAAACGGATCTACCCAAAAATCATAGGATAGTCACATATCATTGGGAAATAACATATAGTGTTGAGCACCATGTTTAAGTAGAGGTTACAGCGGGAAAGAGGGGAGTTACACCATTGCATAGAGGGGGAGGGAGTTGGTGTTGACGGCGGCAAAATTGTTGGTGTAGATTGCCGTCACGATGATTGCCCCGGCGGAGGGGGAGAGAACCCCCTCCTTCTTCTTCCTTGGCCTTCCCCCTAGATGGGAGGAGAGTTCCCCCTCTGGTCCATGGACACCATGGCGGAGGAGGGACAGGAGCCCCTCCTACATTGGATCTCCCTCTCTGTTATCTTTTGTTTCCCATTCCTGTTTTCTGGCCGAAAACCGTTTCTTATATTCACGGAGATCCATAACTCCAATTACATTGAGATTTTAACACGATTTTTTTCAAAAAAATAGCTTCCTTGCTCCAGAATGAGAGATCCAACCAACTTACGAGGTGAGCATAACACACCAGGGTGTGCCTGGGCCCTCGGGCTTGCCCTGGTGTATCGTGCTCGTTGTGGGCCTCCGTTTGCTTTGATTCCACTTCCCAAAATTCACAAATATTCCAAAACAAATGTTCGGAATTTTTTATCGCGTTTGGACTTCGTTTGATATAGAATTTTTGCGAAAGAAAAAACAAAAAAAGCAGGAACTGGCACTTGGCACTGGATCAATATGTTAGTCCAATAAATCATATAAAATGTTGCCAAAATATGTGAAAGTTGTCTAATATTGGCATGAAACAATCAAAAATTATAGATACGACGGAGACGTATCAGCATCCCCAAGCTTAATTCATACTCGTCCTCGAGTAGGTAAATGATAAAAAAGATAAATTTTGATGTGGAATTCTACCTAGCATAATCTTGATCATATATCCAATCATGGCATGAATATTAAGAGATGAGTGATTCAAAGCTATAGTCCAGTTTTGACATGGAGACTTTAATACTCAGGCATCCCAACAAACAATCATGTCTTTCAAATTATCAAGGCTAAAGAACGCTATCCCTACAAAATGATATAGCCTTGTCATGCTTTGTCTTCTTAACACAAAGCATAAATCATGTACTACCTCGGTGTTAGCCAAACAATTGGTTCATACACTACTAGGATAAAACCTACTAGTAGCGCTTGAAATACCTATAGCAGTAGCACTGGGCCAAGAGCTACTACTAATGCTCTACGGCTAAATTGTAGCAGTAGCGCTGGTTGGTCCAGCGCTACTACTAAGTATGGTTATGAGTAGCACTGCGCTGACCAGTGCTACTGATAACTATCTGTAGCGCTGCATAAAGGCAATCGCTGCTGCTAATCCAGCGTTGTTGCTAGATGCCTTCCAACGCTGCTGCTACTATTCCCGCTTTCATACCCCCTCTAATTATTTATGATGTATTTGTACAGGCTCTATACAGTAGTTTCATCAGATCACAATAAACATGAAATATTCTCATCATATCATACACATATAGTAGTCTCGTAATACCATCATCATCATCATTCAACACAAATATCATCACATCTCGAAAATAGTGATACACAAGTCATGTCATGTATCGAATAAGTGCAACTGCACGGTCATGGCACACACAAGTTTCATCATCTCTATCTAAACCATGATGTAGAAGAGAAGAGCGATCAGCATGAGCAAGACCGCGACTATGTAGTACTTGAGGCACCGGCGGTTCCGCCCCTGCTCTTGCCGGAGCCTACACCTCAAGTAACTACTTTCCGCTTCAGCTCTGCTGTCAAACCCTCTGTGGCTAGCACCCGGGTACTTGTCCATCTACGCCTGAGCAGTTGGCCAGTGGTCGTAGACTCCTGGAACCCTCCCAACGAACATGACGTAGCAGTCCTTCGCCATGTGTGATCTATGTACCTGCATCATTAGTTAACGAACTGAACGATAATATGCAACATAATGTACTTAAGAAACCAAATAGGAATAATTAGGAAAACACAAGCAACCTATAGTAAACATAAATGACGAAGTTCCTAATACCCAAACTAATTAACTAGAGCGATTTATGCTAGTTCAGGACCACGGTTTAATTACATCACATAGTTTTGTCTGGACGATAGTGACACATATATTGTCAATGATAATCGGTCCTCCATGTCGGTGGTCCAATCTTCATAGTCAGGGAGGAAGCACCCGAGCTTCTTAAAAGGCTCCAGGTCCAGACGCTGAGCGATTAATAGTGCTCGGACATCATCCCGCGTGATTGCCCATGGTAGAACATCCCTGTTGGTTCGAGGACCTCCTTCATGATCACATGGGCAAGTTCACACTGTACGTGATAAAACTCAGCTCGGATTCGATGATCCGGTGTCTTTCCTATGCTTGTGAACAAGTTGACAATCTCGACATCGTTGGTAGTAGCTAACATGCGAAGGCGTTGATTATCCCTTATGAACTCGAGAAGGTGATGCATGAGGTAGGATCCATCAGCCTTACTGGTGTGCGGTTGCTGGATGCAGCAGAAGTCAGTCTTATGGCTGAAAACCATCTCGTTCTTCCTGTACTTTTTCACCTTGATATATCCATTAGACAAGCTGAAGGTTAATAGGGCTCCATTGAGAACACTCTTTATGTGCTTGTAATCCTTTTTCTTGATGTTCTTCAATGAGTCCAAGTATATAGCATGGGAGTATTCTGGGTACAGAACGATGAGGACGCCCCCCTCCCCCCTCCCCGCTGCGCAAATTAAGTACACCTCAAATTAGTCTCCATGCTTGCAAAGGAATGATTAACGCTTACGAAAGGATATGCACGGATGACTTACGTGGGATTATAAGGCAGGAGAATCGCTTCCTTGTCCTTATTAGCGACCATGAAGCCGCCAATGTACTTGCTCTCATAGTCACAGTGCTCTTTGCAGACATCCAAGAAGCTCTTGTGCATATGGTATGGGTCCACAACGCGGATATATTTTATGTTCTCAATCCTGATGATGTAGTTGAGATACAGCGCATACATGCAGATGAATTGGAAATCCAGCTTGGTCATGTGGAACATGTCATAGATGTAGTCAAATCGCAGGATGAACTTATCCGTGGGCCATCCCTCGACGTACAACTTCCCACCTGGCACCTGAGAGGCATAAAGCGGGTATCCTGGTTTTTCCGAGATGAGAAGGTTTTTCTCTCTGGCCAGCACATCTTCATGGAGTCTCCTTAGATCACTGTTTAGTATGTTCTCTAGCACTTTCGCAGGTAGGATCGGGTCGCTGGCAACATGGAAATGCTTCTCACCTTCGGTGGGTATTCTGTCTACCACCTGGGGCTTTAGAGGCGGCTAGTTTCTTGAAGCAGCTCTGGCTCCTTTAGGGCCTTTCCTATCTGGACACCTCCTTTGCTTCTTGGCGAGTGGCGGTAGTGAGACGGCCACCATAACTTCCCTAACCATCACCCCCAGTGTCGTCGGGCTAAATAGTGGACGGCCCTCACGTTGTTCTTGCTGGGTAGTGGCGGCATCTGGAGGCGTCTCCTACGAGGATCGCATGAAGGGAGACTTTTTGCATTTTGCCTTAGGATGTTCCGGCTCCGACAAATCAGGCAGCATGAAGTCATCATATCCACACTCATAGCCTGAGTCTTCGTCGTCCTAAACCATCAATCCTCCATCATCATAGGCGGTATTGATATAATTGTCTGGGTCATCATCATCATCCTCCATTTCATCATCAGCATTTGCTTCTTCGACAATGGGGGTGACATCATCTGGCACTAATGGACGCTCTCCCTCGTGTCGTCCGCTATCACCCGCCATGAGAGGTGCATGTAATTTGGTTGGTGGGGTTGGTCTGCATACCTTCTTGAGAAGCTGTGTTGGTGTGATACTGGGCGCCTTGACACGAAGAAGAGTCTTCGGCCAATCCATCGAGTGCTCTCCTCATCATCGACTGGTACCAGAGGAGGCAAATCCTCGAAGCCCGCTAAGACACCAGCCACGTTAACCTTGAAGACGCCATCGGGCATCTATCGATTGTGGAACATGCGCTCCTTCGGCTTCTCGATCGTTGCCTTTCCCCCGGCCTCCTTCTGGCCCTTGATGTCGTATAGTAGGGTGCACGGGGTATCGTTGGCCTGTGAAGACATGTCTATGATGTCGAACATCTGAAAGGCAACTAAAACGGAAGACTATAGATATGCTGCTCAAGAGGGTATGACGCGTAATTACCGTGAGGGCGTTGAGCACAGCCAAAGACGAAGCCCCGCCGAGTAGGCCAGAGATGGAGTATGGGCTGCTATGAACAGGAGCGGGGCCAGGTACGGGAGCATGTGCGGTAGCTTGAGCAGGTACTCGTGGTGCGATGTTCATCGAATTGCTCCCGACGTAGCTGGGAAGGGGAAAGTCCACTGGCCCTTTATCTGGATTTTTTCGTCCATTCAAGATGTGAAGCCAGCCATGATGCCAACTACCGTTGCACTGACCCTTGCGTCAACTATCTGTTCCAACTCTACTTTGATCTCAACTTTTGACTTATTGACCGCAAGCGCGATCTTCTGGTCGATGGTCTGTTGAGTAAGCAACCGTCTCTTCCTTCTTTCTCTGGCTCCTCACGGTAGCACTTGTTCCACAAGGTGCCATCTTCGACACCGTGCACACGTCCATAGGATGGCGGTTTGTCCTCCGGGACCTTTTCAGTATGTTCAGGGCCCGGTTGAATTGGGTGTCCCACTTGGGCCTCGTCGACGAATGTGACGACTCGTCGCTTTCGGCTGCCTTTTGGTGCTGCTCTTTCTGGAAAAGGAACGTGGATGGTTTACTAATAATGTGACAAAACTTGTAGTCGAGTTGATTGTAAGCTAATATGGTAATGTGGTAATATAACAATTACCAGAAGTCTCATGAGCTCCCTCATGTTCGGGTCCGTGTAACATATCTTCCTGACGCGGTCCCACTTTTACCGGCGCTGATCCAGTCACGCTCCACCGGGTCGGTGAACTCCGCCAAGGGGTCTAGGATTCCTTGACTTTCACATTCGGTGTCTTCCTTGGCCCATGCGTGCCTCTTCCCCTCATAACTATGGCTTCCGAGGCAGTGGGGAGGCGTGTTCTTGGCCTGGAGCGCGTTCATTTTGTTTGACTTTTTATTGGTTTCACCTTTAGCGCAAGTGTCCTTGAATTTTTCTAATTCCGCTTCCATAAGTGTCAGATTGTCAGCATGAATCTTGGATCATGGTTCATTCTTATCAATCGCTTTTTCCCCCAAACTTTCCAGGCGGACAAGTCGTTGGAGAACGTCACCATCGCCTTGTTGTTTATCTTTTTCATGGTTTCATCATCCCACGGTTCTTTGCTTTCTATGCGGCCGGGGAACATGAACCTATTGTGCAACTTCTTTAGGAGCATGTGCTCCATATGTGGTCTCTTCTTCAACATCTCGTCGTTGATGTTGGTGGTTTCCCTAAAGATGCATCCTAGTTGATTGCCCCAGTATGAGTATGCTTCCTCCAATGCCATTGGCTCTAATTTCTCTTGATAACCCACAAGTATAGGGGATCGCAACAGTTTTCGGGGTAGAGAATTCAACCCAAATTTATTGATTCGACACAAGGGGCGCCAAAGAATATTCTCGATTATCAACAACTAAGTTTTCAATTCAACCACACCTAAAAGACTTAGTATCTGCAGCAAAGCAGTACGGAAGTAACGGTAATGATGGCAAAAGTGACAGTAGCAGTTTTGTAGTGATTGTAACAGTAGCAACGGAAAAGTAACTTAGAAAAGATCAATATGTGGAAACCTCGTAGGCAATTGATCGGTGATGGATAATTATGTAGGATGGCATTCATCATGCAACAGTCATAACATAGGATGACACAGAACTAGCTCCAATTCATCAATGTAATGTAGGCATGTATTCCGTATATATAGTCATATGTGCTTATGGAAAAGAACTTGCATGACATCTTTTGTCCTACCCTCCCGTGGCAGCGGGGTCCTAATGGAAACTAAGGGGTATTAAGGCCTCCTTTTAATAGAGAACCGGACCAAAGCATTAGCACTTAGTGAATACATGAACTCCTCAAACTATGGTAATCACCAGAAAGAATCCCGGTTATTGTCACCCTGGGGGATGTGGATCGTAACTCGTAATAGGTGTCTATAACTTGCAAGCTAGGATCAAGAACACATATATATTCATGGAAACATAATAGCAAAGTCATAGCAACATCAATCTCAGAACATAATGGATACTAGGGATCAAAGCCGAACAAAACTAACTCGATTACATGACAAATCTCATCCAAGCCATCACCGTCCAGGAATCCTACGGTGGGATTACTCATGAACGGTGGAGAGCATCATGGAATTGGTGATGAAGGATGGTTGGTGATGACGATGGCGTCAATTTCCCCTCTCCGGAGCGCAAAACGGACTCCAGAAATGGTCTCTCGAGGAAGAACAGGAGGTGGCGGCGGCTCCGTATCGTAAAACATGATGAACTCTTCTCCTTGATTTTTTTTCTAGGCGAATAAGAATATATAGGAGTGGTATTGAAGTCGGTGGAGCAACAGGGGCCCCACAAGCCTGGTAGGCGTTGCCAAGGGGGGTGGTCATGCCTAGCAGGCTTGCCACCTGTGGGTGGCCCCCCTTCGATTGATTCTTTTGCCAGTATTTTTTACTAATTCCAAAAATATTCTCCGTAAATTTTCAGGTCAATACAATAACTTTTATTTCAGTACAAAAATTATACCAAGGCAATTCTGCTGAAAGCAACGTCAGTCCGGGTTAGTTCCATTCAAATCATGCAAATTAGAGTCCAAAACAAGGGCAAAAGGGTTTGGAAGAGTAGATACGATGGACACGTATCAACTC
Source organism: Hordeum marinum (assembly GCA_022496015.1). Lineage (NCBI taxonomy): Eukaryota > Viridiplantae > Streptophyta > Magnoliopsida > Poales > Poaceae > Hordeum > Hordeum marinum. The sequence continues at coordinate 29,411,102 of CM039678.1, forward strand.
CCGCAAGCTTAACCCATTGCATGTCCTCAATCAATTCAGTTGATAAACTGAAAGTGATAAAAAAAACTTTTATACACTCTGTTTGATCTTGTTGTTGTAAATACGTCTAACTGATGTTCCGATTTTCAGCAAAGATTATCGACTAATCACATTCACAATAATATTTAGGTCTCACGTTTACTTATATCAATGGCATAATCAACTAGAGAGCAATAATAATAACTCTAGGATGACAACACTTTTATCAAAATAATCATGATACAATATGATAAAATGGTATCTCGCTAGCCGTTTCTAAGACCGCAAAACATAAATGCAAAGCACCTCTAAAGAACAATGACTGACTAGACATTGTAATTCATGGTAATAGAGATCCAGCCATGCTCACATTCAATATCAATTAAGAGCAAAGCATACAAATGACGGTGGTAGCCATTCACCATCGTCATCAGCATGGCTCTCATATAGAAATACTCTCCTTTGGTGGCGTCCCATGTCCATGCTGGTGTTTTCCATAACGTGTCTAGCTCCTCTTTCAGAAGCCCCATATACAGGTTAATATTATTTCCAGGTCGTTTCGGCCCTTGAATCAGCATGCTAATGTGTATGTACTTTGTCTTCATGCACTTCCATGGGGGGAGGTTGTACATCCATACAAAGACGGGCCATGTGTTGTGGCTGGTGTTTTGGTTTCCAAACAGATTCATGCCATCGGTTCTCGCACCAAGAAAGATATTCCTTGGATCTTCTGCAGCAAATCCATATACGGTGTTGAATGCTCTCCACTAGCAACCATCTACGAGGTGTCTCAGCTTCAGATCATCTCCATCGTCGGGCTTCTTCCTCTCCGTGTGCCAGCGCATGAGCTTTGCTTCCTTAGGATCTACGAAATACCGTTGCAGACGGGGAGTGATCGAAAAGTACCATATCACTTTCTGAGGAGCTTTCTTTCCTACCTTCTTGTATCGAGAAGCATTACACACTGGACAGCTGGTTTTTTCCACATGCTCCCCCCGATAAATGGTGCAATCGTTGATGCATGTGTGATACCTAATGTGCAAGAAATCAAAAGGGCAAACAATTTTCTTTGCCTCATCAACACTAGTAGGACATAGGTTCCTCGCGGGACGAACTTCATTATGTTGATACTTCAAATGCTCATCGAGGCTTTTGTCTGTCCATTTGTTTTTGGCCTTTGTGTTTAGAAGTTTGAGCGTGAAATTCAAGCGGGTCACCTTGGGATCGCAATCGTCATACAATGGAGTCTTCAAGTCTACTTCAAGATGCACCATCTTGGCCTCCTCTCTAGAAGCATCTCTCTCACGTCGTACTCTTGCGAAGGAGGTCTCGAACATGAGGGTCCTGCACGACTACACTTAGTAGCATTGAAGACTGCGGCATGACCGGCGCCTCTTCTCCGCCATGTCCGGACTCTTCTTCGCCATGTCTGGAATCTTCTTTGCTGCTGTCATTTAACTCTTCCGTGCCGCCATGTTTGGTGCCATCGTCTTCGTGTCAATCGGTCATCTCTTCGTCTAGCCCCATGTCATTATTCCATGCCATGTGGACGTCCTCATCATCATCATCTTCACTTATCCACCGAGTATAGCCATCCATGAAACCATTCATCAGTAGGTGCATCTTCAACCTGCCATGGGCAAAAGGGTCCAAAAGGACTCCTTCTTTTCATCTTGTACACGGACATCTAATCCTAGTTTGATTATTTGCATACATGTCCATCACCGCGGATTGCATGTATCGTTCCACCTTCCATCCACTCACCTTCATGACCGACTGCATGCATGCTATAACAAGCAAAAGTGTTATAAACCAAATGCATGCATTCATCAAAGTCATATAAAAATTTGGCATGACCTTTCCTAAAAGTAGTACATATCGAGTTTGCTCGAAATACATCGAAACAGAAATAAATCGACATTTCGTCAAAACATAAGCAACTCGGGGGGCATGTCACTCGCACAAATCTCTCCATGTCCCAAACACACATATTCCCATTCACACACATATTCCCATTCTTGAAATGAACAACTTTTTACTCACCTATCTCCCAAGAGAGACCGTTCGACCGGATGGAGCCTTTCGTTACCTAGAGATGAGCTAGCTAGATCTATATCTAATGGAATGGAGGGAGAGCCAAATAAATGAGGTAGGGGCATTTATGGAGCTAGCTAGAGATGAAAAGGTCATTTATGGAGGAGACTTATGGTGGAGGGGGTCATTAATGGGGAGTGACGAGAGGTAGGAGGAAGAGATAAGAAGGGCAACAATGGTGAGGGGATAGGGGAAAGGAGGGGGAGAGAGGGCAAAGGGGCGAGGAGGGGGAGGGAGGTTGAAAAGGTGGCACCAGCCACGAATAGCAGTAGCGTTGTTTTTCAGAAAGCGCTACTACTATGTTACTTAGTAGTAGCGCTTTGCAGAAAGAGCACTACTATTAAGTGGGGCCCATTAGCAGTAGCGGTTCCACGAAAAAAGCGCTACTACTAAAATCTTAGTAGTAGCGCTGTATTCTGGACAGCGCTGCTACTACCAACAGTGTCAGTGGATGCGTCGGGTCCCGCTTAGCAGTAGAGCTCTTTTTGTTTCCAGCGCTACTGCTAAGTCTTTACTTGTAGCGTTGCCGAAATCCAGCACTACTAGTAATTACCAGCAGCGCTTGTTACTTTCCAGCGCTACTGATAGTGTCCTACCTATAAGGTTTCTCCTAGTAGTGATACTTTTTAACGCGCTTCATCATTTTCAACTCTCACGCAATACATGAGCGCAAGACATGGATATAGCACTATGGGTGGAATAGAGTATGATGATAGGGGTAAATATAGAGAAGACAAAAAGATAAGAAAGTCTCGCATCAAAGCGTCTAATCAACGGGCTATGGAGATGCCCATCAATTGATATCAATGCGACTAGTAGGGATTACCATGCCACGGGTGCACTAAGAGCTATAAGTGTGTGAAAGCTCAATATGAAAACTAAGTGGGTGTGCATCTAACTCTATAATGAAAAATTCCCACTAGTATATGAAGGTTACAACATAGAAGACTCTTTATATGAAAAAAATGGTGCTACTTTGAAGCACAAGCGTGGAATTAGCATGCCCCTTTTCTCTTTGTCTCTCATTTTTTTCAGTTTTTTTCTTTTTCCTTTTTTTCCTTTGTCCGGAGCCTCATCCCGCCTTCTGGGGGAATCATAGTTTCCATCATCCTTTCCTCACTAGGACATGCTCTAATAACGAATAATGATGATCATCACACTTCTATTTATTTACAACTCAATATTACAACTCGATAGTAGAACAAAATATGACTCTATATGAATGCCTCTGGCAGTTGATAACCCACAAGTGTAAGGGATCGCAACAGTTTTCGAGGGTAGGGTATTCAACCCAAAATTATAGATTCTACACAAGGGGAGCCAAAGAATATTTTAGAGAATTAGCAGTTGAGTTGTCAAATCAAGTACACCTGGAGATCAATATCTGGAGCAAAGTAATTAGTAGCACAGTAATATGATACTCCATCTTTCACAGTTTAGAAGGCATCCACGTGTACCTAGGTCATCAATTTGACCAACTTACTAAGAGGCATATATTACAAAAAAAATTCACTAGAAACTTTAGATATTTTATATTCTAATGATATAATTTTTATGGTAAACAATATATTTTATATAAGTCAAATTGATGACCCAGGTATACATGCATGCCTTCTAAACTATGACGGAGGAAGTAGTTTGATAGCAGTAGTAACGGTAACAGTAGCACTAATGGTTTTGTATCAAGTGTAATAGTAGCAGTAGTAGTAGTAACTTACAAGGAACAATATGTGGAAAAATCGTAGGCACTGGATCGGTGTATTTTTTGGATGATATTGATCATATAACAATCATAACCTAGGGCAACATAGGACTACCTCCGGTTCGTCAATATAATGTAGGCATGTATTCTGCAAATAGTCATATGTGCTTATGGAAAAGAACTTGCATGACATCTTTTGTCCTACCCTCCCATGGTAGCGGGGTCCATAAGGAAACTAAGGGATATTAATGCCTCCTTTTAATGGAGAACCGGAATAAAGCATTAACACATAGTGAATACATGAAATCCTCAAACTACGGTCATCACCGGAAAGTATCCCAAATATTGTCACTCTGGGGTTTACATATCATAACACATAATAGGTGCATATGTCTAGGCAAGATCGAATCAAGAACATAGATATAATGATGATAACATAAACGGTTCAGATTTGAAATCATGGGACTTGAGCCCTAGTGACAAGCATTACGCATGGCAAAGTCATAGCAACATCAATCTTAGAACATAGTGGATACTAGGGATAGCCCTAACAAAACTAACTCGATTACATGATGAATCTCATCCAACTCCTCACCGACCAGCAAGCCTACGAAAGAATTACTCACTCTCGGTGGGGAGCATCATAGAATTGGTGATGAAGAAGGGTTGATGATAACGTAGACCGAATATTACCTTCTCAGGAGCCCCAAACGGACTCCAGATCTGGCCTCCCAATGAAGAACAAGAGGTGGTGGTGGCTCCGTCTCGTGAAATGCGATAAAAATTTATCCTTGATTTTTTCTTAGAAAAGAGGATTTTATAGCGCTGGGATTAGGGTCGGGGGGCCCACGAGATGAGCACCACCCACCAGGCCGCGCCCAAGGGAGCTGACGCGCCCATGTGGGTGTTGCCCACCCTAGCCACCTTCTCTGATGGTTTTGGCTCCAATATTTCTCAAATATTCTGAAATATTTCTCGATAAAGTTTCGTTCATTTCGAGAACTTTTATTTCTGCACAAAACAACACCATGGTAGTTCTGCTGAAAATAGTGTCAGTCCGGGTTAGTTTCATTCAAATCATGCAAATTAGAGCCTAAAACAAGAACAAAAGCGTTAGGAAAAGTAGATACGATGGATATGTATCAACTTCCCCAATCTTAAACCCTTGCTTGTCCTCAAGCAATTCAGTTGACAAACTGAAAGTGAAAAAGAAAAACTTTTACAAACTCTTTTGTTCTTGTTTACATACATATGCTTAAGTAGCACCTAGGTTTTTTGCAAAGATTATGACTAACCATGTCAACAGTAACTCTTAAAGATTATATGAACTCACATCAATGACACAAGCAACTAGCAAGCAATAATAAAATATCTAAAGTGCAAACATTTGTCAAAGCAATCATGATATAATATGACAATAGTGGTATCTCGCTAGCCCTTTTTGATACCGCAAAACATAAATGCAGAGCACCTCCAAGGTTCAAGCAGCGATTAAACATTGTAATTCATGGTAGAAAAGATCCAGTCATGATGCATCCAACATTCACTATAAACAATGCATGAGGATGACAATAGTGCTCTCGGATTTGGCGCTTATTTGAGAAGATGATGACTCAACATAAAAGTAAATAGATAGTCCCTTCGCAGAGGGTAGCAAGGATTTGCAGAGGTGCCAGAGCTCAAGGCTTAAATAAGAGATAAGTATAATTTTGGGAGGTACACCCTTCCTGTCAACGTTATGACTAAGAGCTATCAATATCTTCCATGTTAAGCAAATTAGCGGCGGTTCCCAAGTGGTAAAAGTACAGGTTTACTCCCCCTTCACCAACAAACACACTCCTCGGCGATCCGAATCCACGAGTACCGTCCATACCAACAACATTCCCAGGGGAGTTTTTTTAATTATTTGCATTTCTTTTGATTTGGGGATTGAGAATCCCTATTACCGCCCATCTCGTGCAAGGACGAGTGAATAAACACTCGTCATGAGAATAACCTGCTTAACATGGAAGATATTTACCACCCTGTGTTGCTCCATGAGCGGTCTAGGCACACAAAACATATGTTCATTTGAAAGTTTAGAGGTGGCACATGCAAATTTACTTGGAACGGCAGGGTAATACCGCATATAGGTAGATATAGTTCAACTCATCTGGAATAAGTTTGGTTTAAGGATTTTGATACACAAGCAGTATTCTCACATAGTACAGGCGAAGGCTAGCAAATAGGTTGAGAAGCGGCTAGCTAAAGAGCAAAGATGGTCATAAACATGCATTATGAATAATAAACAATGAATGCTATCATAAGTAGGATATGGACACCATGAACATAAATATCATGAAGGCTATGTTGGTTTTGATTCAACTACATGCGTGAACATGTTTCGAGTCAAGCCACTTGAAATATTCACAGGAGGTTACCATATCATCATACTACATCACAACCATTTTAATGCATGTTGACATCCAAGATATTATCCACTCCTAGCTACTTTAATCATGGCATGAACAATTATAATCTCAAACTTTCATTCCAAACATGTTCAATCATAATATGTTGAATCATGGATACTAAGTTAAACATATTTACAAAAACAAAAACAACTTGAGTTCATACCCGCTTCTCTCTGCGACGGTCAATTCATCAAATACGGTCATTATTGCCTTTCACTTGCACGATCGAATGATATGAAAACAATAATAGTGCAAGAGTGTCGTGGACTAAGCTGGAATCTGCAAACATTTTATTTAGGAGGAGAAGACAAAATAATATACGCTCTTTGTTAGATCAACATTGATGCATATAAGAGCTATTCAAAAATTTTATCGTGCTCTTCTCCTTGGTATGACTCGGAAAAATAAAGAGAATTTCAGAGAAGCACACTGAAATATTTTTGGAGTTTTTAGTTTTTCGTGAAGAAAGCAGATTAAAAAAAGAAAAAAAATACGAGGAAATCTGTTTACACGGGAGAACTCCCAACAAGCAATAGAAGGAATGAGAAATCTTTTTGGGTTTTCTTTTAATACTACAACTAAATAAACTAAAAAGAAAAACCGAAAAGAAACAATAAATATTTTTGGTTTTCTCAAAGTTTTCTCGAAAAGAAACAACTGGAATGAAATGTGTGAGCATGAATATAATGTCGCTGGAAATACGTACTCCCCGAAGCTTAGGCTTTTGGCCTAGCTTGGTAATCACCATACATAGCCCGGGTAGTAGTCTGAGTTGATACAAGGTGGAGGTGGCACCCGAGCGTCCCACTCCGAGGGCTCCTCCTTAGCCGCTGCTAGGCTGTTCCGGTAGGCAATAATGTTGTCTGTCATATTTCTATATCCGTTCCTCGCAATAGAATCAAACAAGGCATGTGCATGCAACAGGATAACTATTGGAAATATGCCCTAGAGGCAATAATAAATTAGTTATTATCATATTTCCTTTTTCATGATAATCGTTTATTATCCATGCTATAATTGTATTGATCGGAGACTTAGATGCATGTGTGGATACATAGACAAAACCATGTCCCTAGTATGCCTCTAATTGACTAGCTCGTTGATCAAAAGATGGTTAAGGTTTCCTAGCCATGGACATGAGATGTCATTTGATAACGTGGTCACATCATTAGGAGAATGATGTGATGGACAAGACCCAAACTGCAAACGTAGCATATGATCGTGTCAGTTTATTGCTACTGTTTTCCGCATGTCAAGTATGTGTTCCTATGACCATGAGATCATGCAACTCACAGATATCGGAGGAGTGTCTTGTGTGTATCAAACGTCGCAACGTAACTGGGTGACTATAAAGGTGCTTTACAAGTATCTCCGATGGTGTCTGTTGAGTTGGCATGGATCGAGACTGGGATTTGTTACTCCGTGTGACGGAGAGGTATCTCGGGGCCCACTCGGTAATGCAACATCACAATAAGCCTTGCAAGCAATGTGACTAATTGTTAGTTGCGGGATCTTGTATTACGGAATGAGTAAAGAGACTTGCCGGCAACGAGGTCGAACTGGGTATGGAGATACCGACGATCGAATCTCGGGCAAGTAACATACCAAGAACAAAGGGAACGTTATACGGGATTAACTGAATCCTTGACATAGAGGTTCGACCGAGAAAGATCTTCGTAGAATATGTAGGAACCAATGTGGACGTCCAGGTCCCGCCATTGGTTATTGACCGTAGAGGTGTCTCGGTCATGTCTACATAGTTCTCGAACTCGCAGGGTCTGCACACTTAAGGTTCGGTGACGTTTCGGTAGTGTAGAGTTATGTATGGTGGTGACCGAAGTTTGTTCGGAGTCCCAGATGTCACGAGGAGCTCCGGAATGGTCCGGAGGTAAAGATTCATATATAGGAAGTCCTAGTTTGGTTTCCGGAAAAGTTTCGAGCTCATCGGTAGTGTACCGGGAGTGCCGGGAGTGTATCGGGAGTGCCGGTAGTCTACCGGGAGGCCTCCGGGAGGGGTATTTCGACCCCAAGAGCTCCATTGGCTGTGGGAGAATAATAACCAGCCCTTAGTGGGCTGGGAAAACAGCCACAAAGGCCCATGGCGCAGGAGAGAAAGTCCTAAAGCAAAAAGTGGAAAATCAGCCAATAGGAGGCAATCCTACTCCAACTAGGATTGGAGGTGAAGTAGGATTGCTTCCCACCTCCTATTTCGGCCGACCCAAAGGCCTTGTCTGCCTCTCCTCTCCTCTCCTCCTATATATACTAGTGGATTGGGTGGTTTTGGGACAGAATTTCCGGCCACGTGCTACCCGTTCCACCGGTGCATAGTTTCTCCTCTAGATCGTAGTTCCGCAGTGCTTAGGCGAAGTTCTGCCGAAATCACTCCACCACCATCACCGGAGCGCCGTCACGCTGCCGGTGAACTCTCTCTCCTCTCCACCTCCTCTTGCTGGATCAAGTCGGTGGATATCGTCATCAAGCTGCACGTGTGCTGAACGCGGAGGTGTCGTCCGTTCGGCGCTAGATCGGAAGGACCGTGATCGAGTTCGCGAGACGGTTCGTGATGAGATCGTGGAACGGATCGTGATGAGTTCGCGGGACAGATCGTGATCAAGATCGTGAGACGGATCGTGATGAGATCGCGGGACGGATCATGATGAGTTCACGGGACGGATCGTGATTGGATCGCGGGACCGATCGTGATGAGATCGCGGGACGCTCGGCGATTTGGATCGCGAAGATGTTCGACTACACCAACCGCGTTTCTTAACGCTTCCCGCTTAGGGATCTACAAGGGTATGTAGATCCACTCTCCCTCTCGTAGATGCTCATCACCATGGATAGGTTTGCGTGTGCGTAGGAAAATTTTTGTTTCCCATGCGCCGTTCCCCAACAATAACATCATGGGTTTTGACGCTGAATACTAAATTGTAGCGAATATTATGAAAGAAATCAGCTTAGTCAATAAATTGGTGATCCAGCGACGACATGTGATCTAGATAAACCTTGGGTAAAAGATATTCATGTGAGCATATCTGAACGTTAAAATGACTCGCTAAACGAGTAGCGAAGATACCACTGTCTATCTTGCCCTTACTCCTGTTAAGGTGTAGGCATCATGCAATAATAGCTCCTAATCTAAAAGTATGATCATTGTCTAATGCATGTCATAAAATGGCGAGGTCAGGGGCACTGAGTGCATCGACCTTCTCTGTAGCATCATGATGAATAGAGAAAAGTAGTGCACAGAAAGAAACTGCAAACTGGTAGCAATGATTTTTTACACACCTCTTTCGTCACCCACTGTTAAAGTGAGGAGAAAGTCCTCAAACTCTGCTGGTCTAGGCTCCCTTAATTCCCCGTCAGAAGGACACAGACATATGTCACAAAAGTCGGCAAGTTATATCTTATAAGTTTCAGCATAAAGATTAAACTGCACCTCGCGAGAATTATTATTACTTAGAAAATGAAAACTTTGCACAAATCAATTTGTAAGAATGTGGTGTTGGTCACACTCATCTTAGAGGAAGTGGGTTAGCCCAGCATTTGCGACGAATCGAGCAAACTCTTGATGGAACCAAGCCTCCTCCACAAAGGGGTTATGGGGCCATTCGCACGGCCACACTTCGACCTTCCTTGAAGTATTGAGGTCATTGTCCGATTCCCCAATAATTCCTTTAGCATTCCCCTAAAATAGTTTCGGAAATGGAGCTTCGAGCAAAGAGATCAAAATCCACGGGTTTGTGAGGAAGAATATGAGAGAGAGATAGATGTGATGATTTTTTAGGAGGTAGGACATGACATGGGCTAAAGAAATAAGTGAGCGGACCCACGTGGGGGCCACCACCCAGCAGGGTGTGTCTAGGATTGCCGGCACACCCTAGTGTCTCGTGGGCACCAGGTGCACACCCCTCTGATGTTATTTGTACCAAAAATTCAGAAATATTTAGAAAAAATTGTGTTAAATTTTTAGGACATTCCGAGAACTTTTATTTTTGGGTCATTTCTATTGCACGGGAAATTCAGAGAACACGATAAACTATTGGAAATATGCCCTAGAGGCAATAATAAATTAATTATTATCATATTTCCTTGTTCATGATAATCGTTTATTATCCATGCTATAATTGTATTGATCAGAGACTTAGATGCATGTGTGGATACATAGACAAAACCATGTCCCCAATATGCCTCTAATGGACTAGCTCGTTGATCAAAGATGGTTAAGGTTTCCTAGCCATGGACATGAGATGTCATTTGATAATGGGATCACATCATTAGGAGAATGGTGTGATGGACAAGACCCAAACTACAAATATAGCATATGATCGTGTCAGTTTATTGCTACTGTTTTCTGCATGTCAAGTATATGTTCCTATGACCATGAGATCATGCAACTCACTGACACCGGAGGAGTGCCTTGTGTGTATCAAATGTCGCAACGTAACTGGGTGACTATAAGGTGCTCTACAGGTATCTCCGAGGGTGTCTGTTGGGTTGGCATGGATCAATACTGGGATTTGTTACTCCGTGTGACGGAGAGGTATCTCAGGGCCCACTCGGTAATACAACATGACAATAAGCCTTGCAAGAAATGTGACTAAGTGTTTGTCACGGGATCTTGCATTACGGAATGAGTAAAGAGACTTGCCGGTAACGAGGTTGAACTAGGTATACAGATACCGATGATCGAATCATGGGCAAGTAACATACTGAAGAACAAAGGGAACATCATACGGGATTAACTGAATCCTTGACATAGAGGTTCGACCGATAAAGATTTTCATACAATATGTAGGAACCAATATGGGCATCCAGGTCCTGCTATTGGTTATTGACTGTAGAGGTGTCTTGGTCATGTCTACATAGTTCTCGAACCCGCAAGGTCTTCACACTTAAGGTTTGGTGATGTTTCAGTAGTATAGAGTTATGTATGGTGGTGACCGAAGGTTGTTCGGAGTCCCGAATGAGATCCCGGACGTCATGAGGATCTCCGGAATGGTCCGGAGGTAAAGATTGATATATAGGAAGTCCTATTTTGGTCGCCGGAAAAGTTTCGGGCTCATCGGTAGTGTACCGGGAGTGTCGGTAGTGTACCGGGAGACCATCGGGAGGGGTATTTCGATCCAAGAGGATACATGGGCTGTGGGAGAGTGAATACCAGCCCTTTGTGAGCTGGTGGAAGTCCCACACGAGGCCCATGCAGCTGGGAAGAAAAGCCCAAAGAGAAAAAGGTGGAAAAGGCAAAAAAAGGCAAAAAAAAAAGGAGGAGTCCTAGTCCTACTAGGATTGGAGGAGGAATCCTCCAATCCCACTAGGTTCGGCCAACCCAAGGGCTGACTCTTTGGCAGCCAAGCCTCCTCATCCTCTCCTCCTATATATACTAGAGGATTTTTAGGGTTTTGGCACAGAATTTTCAACCACGTGCTACCCGTTCCTCTAGTGCATAGTTTCTCCTCTAGATCGGTTTTCTACAGTGCTTAGGCGAAGCCCTGCCGGAATAGCTCCACCACCATTGCCGGAGCACCGTCACGCTTCCGGAGAACTATTCTTCCTCTCCGCTCCCTCTTGCTGGATCAAGACGGCGCAGATCGTCATCAAGTTGTACGTGTGTTGAACGCGGAGGTGCCGTCCGTTAGGCGCTAGATCGGAAGGACCGTGATCAAGATCGCGAGACGAATCATGATGAGTTCGTGGGACGGATCGTGATGAGTTCGCGGGACGGATCGTGATGAGTTCGTGGGACGGATTGTGATGAGTTCGCGAGACGGATCGTGATGAGATCGCGGTACGGATCGTGATCAGTTCGTGAGACGGATCGTGATCAGTTCGCGGGATGGATCATGAATTGATCGCGGGACGGATCGTGATGAGATCGCGGGATGCTTGGCGATTTGGATCGTGAAGATGTTCGACTACACCAACCGCGTTTCTTAACGGTTCCCGCTTAGCGATCTACAAGGGTACGTAGATCCACTCTCCCTCTCGTAGATGCTCATCACCATGGATAGATCTTGCGTGTGCGTAGGAAAATTTTTGTTTCCCATGCGTCATTCCCCAATAGTGGCATCATGAGCTAGGTCTATGTGTAGATGAGATCTCGAGTAGAACACAAAAGGTTTGTGGGCGTTGATGCTTAGATTGCTTCCTCCCTTGGTCGGATTTTGGTTCAGCGGTATTGTGAGATGAAGCGGCCTGGACCAACATTACTCGTACGCTTATGAGAGACCGGTTCCCTCGACCGCAACTTGTTGCATAGATGGCTTGCGGGTGCCAGTTTCTCTCACTTTAGTTGGATCGGATTCGACAAAGGCGGTCCCTGAGAAGGTTGAAAAGCAACTAGTGTATCACCGTTGTGGTTTTTGCGTAGATGAGAATTGTTCTTGCTAGATACCCATAGCAGCCACGTAAAACATGCAACAACAATTAGAGGACGTCTAACTTGTTTTTGCAGGGTATGTTGTGATGTGATATGGCCAATTACATGATGTGATATATGTGATGTATGAGATGGTCATGTGATGTATAGATTATCACGACTTGCATGTCGATGAGTACGGCAACCGGCAGAAGCCATAGGGTTGTCTTTAATTATTGTATGACCTGCGTGTCAATCATTAAGCGCTATGTAATGCTTTACTTTATCGCTAAACAGTAGAAATAGTAGTAGAAGAATGGTGGGCGCAACAACCCCGATGGCGACACGTTGATGGAGATCAAGATGATGGAGATCATGGTGTCATGCTGGTGACGATGGAGATCATGCCGGTGCTTTCATGATGGAGATCAAAAGCACAAGTTCATGGCCATATCATGTCACTTATGATTTGCATGTGATGTTAATCCTATTATGCACCTTGTTTTGCTTAGGACGACAGTAGCATTATAAGGTGATCCCTCACTTAATTTCAAGATAAATTGTGTTCTCCCCGAGTGTGCACCGTTGCGAAAGTTCTTCGTGTCGAGACACCACGTGATGAACGGGTGTGATAGACTCTATGTTCACATACAACGGGTGCAAGCCAGTGTTGCACATGCAGAACACTCGGGTTAAACTTGACGAGCCTAGCATGTACAGACATGGCCTCGGAACACAAGAGACTGAAAGGTCGAACATGAGTCATATAGTAGATATGATTAACATGATGATGTTCATCATTGTAACCACCTCAACTCACGTGATGATCGGACTTGAGTTGGTGAATTTGGATCGTGTATCACTCGAATGACCGGAGGGATGTCAATTTGAGTGGGAGTTCTGAAGTAATATGATTAATTGAACTCATTATCATGAACATAGTCAGTAGTGTATTTGCAAATTATGTTGTAGATTACTTGCCCGCGTTGTAGCTCCCTTGAATTTTTATATGTTCCTAGAGAAATAGAGTTGAAAGATGATGGTAGCAATATTGCAGACTGGCTCCGTGACCTGAGGATTGTCCTCGTTGCTGCACAGAAGGCTTTTGTCCTTAATGCACCACTCAGTGCGCCAACCCCTCTAGCGTCGTCTGTAGATGTTGTGAACATCTGACAGTCACGTTCTGATGACTACTTGATAGTTTAGTGCATCATGCATTACGGCTTAGAATTGAGGCTCCAAAACGTTTTGAACGTCACGAAACATATGAGATGTTCTAAGAGCTGAAATTAGGATCTCAGGCTCGTGTCTGTGTTGCGAGATATGAGATCTCCAACAAGATAATTTGCCTTTAATATGAAAGAGAATAGCTCAATCGTTGAGCATGTGCTCAGATTGTCTGGGTGATACAATCACTTGAATCGAGTGGGAGTTGATCTTCCAGATAAGATAGTGATTAATATAGTTCTCCAAGTCACTGTCACTAAGCTACTATAACTTGGTGATGAACTATAAAATGCCAGGGATAGAAATAATGATCCCTGAGCTGTTCACGATGTTTGACACCGCGAAGGTAGAAATCAAGAAGGAGCGTCAAGTGTTGATGGTTAGTCAAACCACTAGTTTCGAGAAGGGCAGGAGCAAGGAGGGAAAACTTCATGGATAGCAAGTAAGTTGCTGCTCAAGTGAAGCAACCCAAAGTTGAACCCAAACCCGAGACTAAGTACTTAGATTATGAGGAGAGCGGTCGCTGAAGCGGAACAACCCTAGCTACTCGGTAGATAACAAGGCTGGCAACGTCGACAGAAGTATATTTTATGTACGTGTTATTTATGTGTACCTTGCTAGTACTCCTAGTAGCACCTGGGTATTGGATACCGGTTTGGTTGCTAAATGTTAGTAACTCGAAATAAAAGCTACGGAATAAACGGAGCGCTAGCTAAGGGTGAGGTGACGATGTGTGTTGGAAATGTTTCCAAGGTTGATGTGATCAACATCGCACGCTCTCTCTACCTTCGGGATTAGTGAGGAACCTAAATAAATGTCATTTGGTGTTTTGCATTGAGCATGAACATGATTAGATCGTGTTTATTGGAACATGGTTATTCATTTAAGTTAAAGAATAATGGTTATTCTGTTTACATGAATAATACCTTCAATGGTCATGCACCCAGTGAGAATGGTTTGTTAAATCTTGATCATAGTAATACACATGTTCATAACATTGATGCCAAAAGATACAAAGTTAATAATGATAATACCACATACTTGTGGCACTGCCGTTAAATGTCATATTGGTATAAAGCGCATGAAGAAACTCCATGCTGATGGATATTTGGACTCATTCAATTTCGAATCGGTTGAGACATGCGAGCCATGCCTCTTGGGCAAGATGACTAAGGACCCCGTTTTCTGGTTTGATGGAGCGGGCAAGTGATTTATTGGAAATGATACATGTTTATGTATGCAATCCAATGAGTCTTGTAGCATGCGGAGGATATCGTTGTTTTCTTACCTTCACTGATGATTTGAGTAGATAATAGTGTATATTTACTTAATGAAACGCAAGTCTGAATCGTTTGAAAAAGTTCAAGAAAATCCGGAGTGAAGTTTAAGATCATCGTGACAAGAAGATAAAATGTCCGTGATATGATCGTGAAGGTGAATATCTGAGTTGCGAGTTTGGTATACAACTTAAGACAATGTGAAAGTTGTTTCACAACTCACGCCACCTGGAACACCATAGTGTGATGGTGTGTCCGAACGTCATAGTCGTGCTCTAGTGGATATGGTGCGAATTATGATGTCTCTTATCCTTTTACCACTTCGTTTTGGGGTTATGCATTAGAGACAACTACATGCACTTTAGATAGGGCACCATTTAAATCCGTTGAGATGAAAACGTGTGAATTATGGTTTGATAGAAACCTAAGTTGTCATTTCTTGATGTTTGGGGCTGAAACACTTATGTGAAAAGGGGTTTTTCACCTAATGAGCTCGAACCCAAAGCGGACAAATGCATCTTCATAGAATACCCTAAAGACAGTTTGGTAAACCTTCTATCTCAGATCCAAGCATAAAATGTTTGTTGCTAAAACTGGGTCCTTTCTCGAGAAAGAGTTTCTCTCGAAAGAATTGAGTGGGAGGAATATAGAACTTGATGAGGTTGTTGAACCTTTGTTCAACCAGAGAGTAGCACAGCGCGGGAAGATGTTTCTGTGAAGCCTACATTAGTTGAAGAGGAAGTTAATGATGATGATCATGAAGCTTCGGATCAAGTTACTATCGAACCTCGTAGGTCGACAAGGACGTGTACTCCTCCTGAGCGGTACGACAACCCTGTCTTGGAGGTCATGTTGTTGGACAACGATGAACCTACGAGCTATGGAGAAGCGATGATGGGCCCGGATTCCGACAAATGGTTAGAGGCCATGAAATCCGAGAAAGGATCCATGTATGAAAACCAAGTATAGACTTTGGTAGACTTGCTCGTTGGACGGCAGGTCGTTGAGTACAAATGGATGTTTAAAATGAAGACAGACGCTCATGGTAAATGCACCATTTGTAAAGCTCGACTTGTTGCAAAGAAGTTTACGACAAGTTCAAGGAGTTGACTACGATGAGACTTTCTCACTCGTAGCGATGCTAAAGTCTGTTGGAATTATGTTAGCAGTTGCTGCATTTTTCAATTATGAAATCTGGCAGATGGATGCCAAAACATCGTTTCCTTCCTTAAGGAAAGGTTGTATGAGATACAGCCAGAAGGTTTTGTCAGTCCTAAGGATGCTAAAATGTGTGCAAGCTTCAGTGATTCTTCTATGAACTAAAGCAAGCATCTCGGAGTTGGAATATACACTTTGATGAGGTGATCAAAGTTTTTAAGTCTATACAAAGTTTACAAGAAACTTGTATTTGCAATAAAGTGAGTGGGAGCACTATAGAGTTTCTGATAAGTATATGTGGATGACATATTGCTATTCGGAAATGATGTAGAATTTCTGGAGAGCATAAACGGTTGTTTGAAAAGAGTTTTTCAAAGGAAGACCTAGATAAAGCTACCTAATTGTTGAGCATCAAGATCTATAAAGATAGATCAAGATGTTTGATAAGACTTTCAATGAGTACATACCTTGACAAGATTTTGAAAGAGTTCAAAATGGATTAGTCAGAGAGAATCGTTCTCGCCTGCTTTGTAAGGTGTGAAGTTGAGTGAGACTCAAAGCTCGACAACGGCAGAAGAAAAAAAAGGACGAATGTCGTCCCCTATGCCTTAGCCATAGGCTCTGTATATTATACCATGTTGTGTACCGCACCTGTGTGTGCCTTGCCATGAGTCCATCAAGGGGTACAAGAGTGATCCAGGAGTGGATCACTAGACAGCGGTCAAGATTATCCTTAGTAACTAAAAGACTAAGGAGATGTTTCTTGATTATGGAGGTGATAAAGAGTTTGTCGTAAAGAGTTACGTCGATGCAAGCTTTAACACCAATCCGGATGACCCGTAGTAGCAATCTGGATACATATAGTGGAGCAGCCATTTGGAATAGTACCAAGTGGAGTGTGGTAGCAGTGTTTACAGTTTGAAATAGAGATTTTCAAAGTACATACGGATCTGAATGTCGCAAACCCGTTGACTGTAAGACCTCTCTCACATGCAAAGCATGATCCAGCCCCAAAACTCATTGGGTGTTAGATTCATAACAATGCGTATCACATGGTGATGTGAACTAGATTATTGACTCTAGTGCAAGTGGGAGACTGTTGGAAATATGCCCTAGAGGCAATATTAAATTAGTTATTATCATATTTCCTTGTTCATGATAATCGTTTATTATCCATGCTATAATTGTATTGATCGGAGACTTAGATGCATGTGTGGATACATAGACAAAACCATGTCCCTAGTATGCCTCTAATGGACTAGCTCGTTGATCAAAGATGGTTAAGGTTTCCTAGCCATGGACATGAGATGTCATTTGATAACGGGATCACATCATTGGGAGAATGGTGTGATGGACAAGACCCAAACTACAAATGTAGCATATGATCGTGTCAGTTTATTGCTATTGTTTTCTGCATGTCAAATATATGTTCCTATGACCATGAGACCATGCAACTCACTGACATCGGAGGAGTGCTTTGTGGGTATCAAACGTCGCAACGTAACTGGGTGACTATAAGGGTGCTCTACAGGTATCTCTGAGGGTGTCTATTGGGTTGGCATGGATCAAGACTGGGATTTGTTACTCCGTGTGATGGAGAGGTATCTCAGGGCCCACTCGATAATACAACATCACAATAAGACTTGCAAGCAATGTGACTAAGTGTTGGTCACGGGATCTTGTGTTATGGAATGAGTAAATAGACTTGCCGGTAACGAGGTTGAACTAGGTATACAGATACCGGCGATCGAATCTCGGGCAAGTAACATACCGAAGAACAAAGGGAACATCATACGGGATTAACTGAATCCTTGACATAGAGGTTCGACTGATAGAGATCTTCATAGAATATGTAGGAACCAATATGGGAATCTAGGTCCCGCTATTGGTTATTGACCGTAGAGGTGTCTCGGTCATGTCTACATAGTTCTCGAACCCGCAGGGTCTGCACACTTAAGGTTTGGTGACGTTTCGGTAGTATAGAGTTATGTATGGTGGTGACTGAAGGTTGTTCAGAGTCCCGGATGAGATGCCGGACGTCACGAGGAGCTCCGGAATGGTCCGGAGGTAAAGATTGATATATAGGAAGTCCTATATTGGTCGCCGGAAAAGTTTCGGGCTCATCGGTAGTGTATCGGGAGTGCCGGTAGTGTACCAGGAGACCATCGGGAGGGATATTTCGACCCAAGAGGCTACATGGGCTGTGGGAGAGTGAATACCAGCCCTTTGTGGGCTGGTGGAAGTCCCACACAAGGCCCATGCGGCTGGGATGAAAAGCCCAAAGAGAAAAAGGTGGAAAAAGGCAAAAAAAAAGGCAAAAAAAAGGAGGAGTCCTAGTCCTACTAGGATTGGAGGAGGAATCCTCCAATCCCACTAGGTTCGGTCGACCCAAGGGCTGCCTCTTTGGCAGACAAGCCTCCTCCTCCTCTCCTCCTATATATACTAGAGGATTTTAGGGTTTTGGCACAGAATTTTCAGCCACGTGCTACCGTTCCTCTAGTGCATAGTTTCTCCTCTAGATCGGTTTTCTGCAGTGCTTAGACGAAGCCCTGCAGGAATAGCTCCACCACCATCGCCGGAGCGCCGTCATCCTGCTGCAGAACTCTTCTTCCTCTCCGCTCCCTCTTGCTGGATCAAGACGGTGGAGATCGTCATCAAGCTGTACGTGTGCTGAACGCGGAGGTGTCGTCCATTCGGCGCTAGATCGGAAGGACCGTGATCAAGATCGCGAGATGGATCGTGATGAGTTCGCGGGATTGGTCGTGATGATTTCGCGGGACGGATCGTGATGAGTTCGCGGGATGGATCGTGATGAGTTCGCAAGACGGATCGTGATGATCGTGGGACGGATCATGATGAGTTCGCGAGACGGATCGTGAAGAGTTCGCGGGACGGATCGTGATGAGATCGCGGGATGCTAGGCGATTTGGATCGTGAAGATGTTCGACTACACCAACCGTGTTTCTTAACGCTTCCCGCTTAGCGATCTACAAGGGTACGTAGATCCACTCTCCCTCTCGTAGATGCTCATCACCATGGATAGATCTTGCGTATGCGTAGGAAAAATTTTGTTTCCCATGCGACGTTCCCCAACATAAACATGGCATTTTATTTTATTTAACTAAGACAAACAGAAACAAAAAGTGGATACAGAGTGTTGTGTCTACTAAATTCATAAACTTCATACCTTTCAAAAAGGATCCATTAGTAAGGTTGATCAAGTCTTATTAACAACCACTTTCAATTAGCATGAAACTGAAGAACTTTCATAAAACACTAGGTTACCTCAACGGGGATATGCATATCCGCAACTATAATTATATCATATTTATTTTTTGCAGTAAGTAGAGGTAGATGAAAGCTTCCAATAATCAGTGTCGTAGAATTTTCAATAACATTTACACCATTCACTTGGAATTGCTTCTTCGGAAAGTGCACCGTATGATCATTACCATTGATATGAAAAGTGACATTGCTTTTATTGCAATCAATAACAGTCCTTGCAGTATTCAAAAAGGGTCTACCAAGGATAATTGACATGTTGTCGTCCTCGGGCATCTCAAGAATAACAAAGTTTGTTAAGATAGTAACATTTGCAACAACAACGGGCACATCTTCACAAATACCGATAGGTATGGCGGTTGATTTGTGAGACATTTGCAAAGATATTTCAGTAGGTCTAATTTTTTTCAAATCAAGTCTTTTACATAAAGAGAAGGACATAACACTAACACCAGCTCCCAAATCACACAAAGCAGTTTTGAAATAATTTCTTTTAATGGAGCAAGGTATAGTTGGTATTCCAGGATCTTCAAGTTTTTTTGGGCACTCCATCCTTAAAAGAATAATTAGTAAGCATGGTGGAGATTTCAACTTCAGGTATCTTTTGTTTATTAGTGATGATGTCTTTCATGTATTTAGCATAAGGAGGCATCTTTAAGATATCAGTTAAGCGGGTACGCTAAAAGACTGGCCTGATCATTTCAGCAAAGCGTTCAAATTCCTCATCATCTTTTTTATTAGATGGTTTAGGTGGAAATGGCATGGGTTTCTGAACCCATGGCTCTCTATCTTTACCATGTTTCCTAGCCACAAAGTCCTTTTTATCATATCGTTTATTTTTAGGTTGTGGGTTATCAAGATCAATAGCAGGTTCAATTTCTACATCATTATATGGTTCTTTACCATTGTTTGGTTGAGTATCCTCATTAACATCACTATCATTATCATTATCATTAGGTGGGTCTTCATTACCAGATTTAGTTTCAACATCAGAAATACAAACACCATTATTATCATCATGAGGTTTTTCTATCTCAGGTTCACTAGAAGCATGCAAAGTCCTATCATTTTTATTTTTCCTTTTCTTTTAGAAGTACTAGGTGCATCAGCATTAATTTTTTGAGAGTCTTGTTCAATTCTTTTAGGATGACCTTCAGGATAAAGAGGTTCTTGGGTCATTCTACCACCTCTAGTCACTACTCTAATAGCATGATCATTCATATTATTATTCATTTCATCAAGCAATTCTTTTTGAGATTTAGAAACTTGTTCTAAGTGAGTTTGAACCATAGAGGCATGTTTTCCTACACCTCTAACATCATTACTGATTCTAAATAACAAGTCACTTAAGAGAGCAATCATATCATAATTACATTTCAATTGTTTCAGAACATTTGCATTGAGGTGATCTTGTTTCCTAATGTAGTTATCAAACTCATATAAGCATTGACTAGGATATTTGTGGTAAGGGATATCACCTTCATCACACTTTAATAAAGAATTTACCTCTACCACCTGTGGAGGTGGTGGTGTGTTAAGGCCATGTATTTCTTCAATAGGTGGTAAATTCTCAACATCCTCATCCTTAATACCTTTTCCTTCATACATTTCTTTGCCTCTTGCATATCTTCGGGACTGAGAAATAAGATACCCCTCTTCTTCGGAGTGGGTTCAAGTGGTGGTTCAGGGAGGGTCCGGTCATCATAATTTTTCAATATATTATTCAATAGTTCCTCGGCTTGTTCAACAGTTCGTTCCCTGAAAACACAACCAGCACAACTATCTAGGAAGTCCCTGGAAGCATCAGTTAGTCCATTATAGAAGATATCAAGGGTTTCATTTTTCTTAAGAGCATGATCAGGCAAAGCATTAAGAAATTGGAGAAGCCTCCCCCAAGCTTGTGGGAGACTCTCTTCTTCAACTTGCACAAAGTTAAATGTTTCCTATAAGGCAGCTTATTTCTTATGAGCAGGAAAATATTTTTCAGAGAAGTAGTGAATCATATCCTGGGGACTACGCACACAACTAGGAGAAAGATTATTGTACCATATCTTAGCATCAACCTTTAATGAGAATAGAAATAATTTGAGAATATAATAGTAGCGAATCTTCTCATCATGAGCAAATAGGGTGGCTATATCATTTAGCTTAGTAAGATGTGCTACCACAGTTTCAGTTTCATAACCATGAAAAGGATCAGATTCAACCAAAGTGATTAACTCTAGGTCGACAAAGAATTCATAATCCTTATTGGTAACAAAGATAGGTGAAGTAGCAAACTTAGGATCATATTTAATTTTAGAATTCAAAGTCTTTTCTTTATACTTGCATAGTAGTTTCTGAAGATCATTTCTATCCTTACAAGCAAGAATCTCTCTAGCTATTTCTCCATCCAAAGCATAGCCCTCGGGTATCTTAGGAATTTCAAATCTAGGAGAGCTAGGCCTAATAGGTGTTTCACAACTATCAATTTCAAAGATCTCATCAGTTTCACCAGTTTCATCAGTTTCAATGATTTCATTCTCTCTAGCTCTGGCAATTTGTGCATCAAGAAATTCACCTAGTGGCACATTATCATCAAGAATGGTACTAGCATCATCATAAGCATCATTCATAGTAGAAGTAGCATCATCAGTATAAGGATTAATAACATGTGGTGGTGTTGGAAACTTACTCATAACCGAAGGTGAATCAAGTGCAGACCTAGATGGAAATTCCTTACGTACCTCCCCTCGTCATACAAAGAAAAATGTTGGTTTTAGTATCCTTTAGATTCTTCATAGTGATAGATTTATATAAATCCCAAGTGACTCAACAAATACATCTATGGTCCCCGACAACGGCGCCAGAAAAAGGTCTTGATAAGCCAATACTTTTCGAGGGTAGAGTATTCAACCCAAATTTATAGATTCGACACAAGGGGAGCAAAAGAATATTTGAGAGTATTAGCAGTTGAGTTGTCAATTCAACCACACCTGGAGATAAATTTCTGCAGCAAAGTAATCAGTAGCACGATAATATGATAGTTTGATAGCAGTAGTAATAGTAACAGTAGCAGTAATGGTTTTGTAGCAACTGCAATAGTAACAGCAGTAGTAGTGACTTAGCAGGACTAATATGTGGAAAACTCGTAGGCGCTGGATCAGTGTATTCGTTCGATGATATTTCATCATATAACAGTCATAACCTAGGGCGACACAGAACTAGCTCCAGTTCGTCAATATAATGTAGGCATGTATTCCGTAAATAGTCATACGTGCTTATGGAAAAGAAGTTGCATGACATCTTTTGTCCTACCCTCCCATAGCAGCGGGGTCCATAAGGAAACTAAGGGATATTAAGGCCTCATTTTAATAGAGAACCCAAACAATGCATTAACACATAGTGAATACATGAAATCCTCAAACTACGGTCATCACCGGAAAGTATCCCAAATATTGTCACTATGGGGTTTACGGATCATAACACATAATGGGTGCATATGACTAGGCAAGGTTGGATCAAGAACATAGATATAATGATGATAACATAAACGGTTCAGACCTGAAATCATGGCGCTCGGGCCCTAGTGACAATCATTAAGCATGGCAAAGTCATAGCAACATCAATCTTAGAACATAGTGAATACTAGGGATCAAGCCCTAACAAAACTAACTCGATTACATGATGAATCTCATCCAACTCCTCACCGACAAGCAAGCCTATGAAGGAATTACTCACTCCCGGTGGGGAGCATCATGGAATTGGCGATGAAGGAGGGTTGATGCTAACGAAGACCGAAGATTACCCTCTCCGGAGCCCCAAACGGATTCCAAATCTGCCCTCCCGATGAAGAACATGAGGTGGCGGAAGCTCTGTCTCCTAAAACACGATAAAAATATATCCTCGATTTTATCTCTCAAAATAGGATTTTATAGCGTTGGAATTAGGGTCGGGGGACCCACGAGGTGAGCACCACCGACCAGGCCGCGCCAAGGGGGGCTGGCGCACCCTAGTGGGTGTTTCCCACCCTGGCCCCCTTCTCTGGTGGTTTTTGGCTTCAATATTCCTCAATTATACTGAAATAATTCTCTATAAAGTTTCGTTCCATTTTGAGAACTTTTCTTTCTGCACAAAAACAACACCATGGTAGTTCTGCTAAAAACAGTGTCACTCCGGGTTAGTTTCATTCAAATCATGCAAATTAGAGTCCAAAAAAAGAACAAAAGTGTTAGGAAAAGTAGATATGATGGAGACGTATCAACAGTGTACCAGGATGTGCAATGATCTAGCATAACAAGATATCAAAAAATGGACAAGACATGGAAAAATTGTGCTAGCTATTTTATGATCATGTAAAGCAATATTACAATGAATGTTGAAGTCATCAAAACGGAGGCGGTGGAATTTGCATGGCAATATATCTCGGAATGTCTATGAAAATGCCATAATAGGTAGGTATGGTGGCTGTTTTGAGGAAGATATAATAAATCTTATGTGTGAGAGAGCGTATCATATCACGGGGTTTGGATGCACCGGCGAAGTTTGCACCGACTCTCGAGGTGAGAAAGGGCAATGCACGGTATCGTAGAGGCTAGCAAAATGCGGAAAGGTAAGAGTGCGCGTAATCCATGGACTCACATTAGTCATAAATAACTCACATACTTATTGCAAAGGTTTATTAGCCCTCGAAGCAAAGTACTGCTATGCATGCTCCTAGGGGGGTAGGCTGGTAGGAGCTAACCATTGCGCGCCCCTGACCTTCACACAAAGATAGACAATCAAGGATAAATTGTGCTCCAACTTCCTGGCATAACGGGTGACTATATGTACATGCTTCGGGAACCATAAACCTTAACACCAATATCTTACTAAACATGATCATCCACTAGTACCTCCCACATATTATCATCTCTATATCGCAAAACTATTGTAAGAAATCAAACATATCATATTCAGTGATCCATAAGTTTTATGTAGGATTTAATGACTAACCGTGTAAATGACAAATTCATGTTGACTCTCTAAATAGATATAAGTGAAGCAAGAGAGTTTAATTCTTTCTACAAAAGACCATACTGTAATAGATATAAGTGAAGCAAAAGACCATTCTACAAATAACGGTTTTCTATGTGAAGATAAACAGGCAATCCAAACTTCAAATTATATAAGTGAAGCACATTAAGCATTCTATAAAGCCATACTCAAAAGATATAAGTGAAGTGCAATGAGCATTTTCTAAATCAACCATGGACTATCTCATACCAGCATGGTGCATAAAATAAAAGTGAAAACTAAACACAAAAGATGCTCCAAGATTTACACATATCACATGAATGAAACGAAAACGGTAACATACCGATACTTGTTGAAGAAAGATGTGATCCCTTCCGGGGCATCCCCAAGCTTGTACACTTTAGTCTCCTTGGATATTTACTTGGGGTGCCTTGGGCATACCCAAGCTTTAACTCTTGCGTCTCCTCCTTCTCCTCATATCGAGACCTCCTCGATCTATGAACACTTCATCAAAACAAAACTTAACAGAAAACTGGTGAGATTTGTTAGTATAATAAAGCAAAATACTACTTTAAGTACTATTGCAAACCCATTCATATTTTATATTTGCATATCCGTTTTGTATTATAACTTCTACATGGATTATAGCCTTATACCACCGATAAAATCGATAAATTCATCAAAACAAGCAAAACGATGCATCAAAAATAGAATATGTCTTAAACAGGACATTCTGTAGTAATCTGAACATTGACCATACTTATGTACCTCCAAATATTCTGAAACATTAACAAGAAGAAGAAAATTGTTTATAAATACTTTGTAAAAATTTCATAAACTTTCGACATTCGAGTTAAAAATGTCAATTCACGAACTATAGTTAAAGTTTCTGTTTTTACAACACACATACCAGCAAGCAATCTAATCATCCTAAATGCAAGTCTTGGCACATTATTTTTATAATACAATGGATTTTTATAAGGGGATAATTATTTTTGTTGAAAATTTTATGTGATTCAAGATTCACAAAGTTTCCATGGGCAAGAACAAAGTTCAAGGAATTCTCCACTTTCACGATGTTCGTCTCTCTCACTTTCACTTTTTTTTTGTGAAGTTTAAGTTACCCTATATATTTGTTTTGTTGTTAAACTTTATAAAATCACTCAAAAGAATAAAATGACTCTCTAAAACTTCCGTGTTGTCTCCCCGGCAGCTCTTTCTTTAAAGCCATCAAGCTAGGCATAAAGTGCTCAAGTAATGGATCCACCCGGATCCCAAGGTATATCAAATCCAATTTCAATTAACAATGATTTTTAATTTAGTAGTGATCACAAAGAAACATATATCATGCAATGAAGAAGTATAAATTTATTCCTATGCATCGATATGTCATAAAACAACAATTCACGCACATCAAGTAAAGGCCAATGCATCGTATAAACAGATTCTCGCAATTTTACCTTATTGAAAACATAAAGAGGTGGTGATGTAGTTCCTCTCTCATAATAATTGCAAGTAGTATCAGCAAGCACATGCCTATTATATTCATCAAAATCATTATGTGTAGTAGACAAACGCAACCCATCAATATAATCCTTAATAAGAGCAAACTTCTCCGATATAGTGTAGTTGGGACAATTCAAAAAGATAATACAAATATCATGTGTGTGTGCAATACAAAAGATTTCATTATTAACATAAGGAACTATAGAAAGTTCATCTCCATAAGCATAATTCACATTGGCATCTTGGCCACAGGCATAGCAAGCATCAAGTTCATCAAAAAGGGATATTTCAAAAGAATACACAAGATCATAGCAATTATCATAGAATTCATCCTTCTGTAAGCACTAATGGAAATTAAATAATATATGACTTGAAGAGTTACTCTCATTAGAATGAGGACACGGGTAGCTAATCCTCTCTTCCTCCTTTTGTTCTTCGCGTATTTCATCTAATGAGCTCACAATTTCAGGAACTTTCTCTTCCATAGATTCCTGCAAAATATTAGTCTTTTCTTGGACAGCGGAGGAGTCCTCAATATATTCTTTAAAATAGGCATTGGAAGCATAGTTTTCATAGCAGTATTTGAGTATGGCAAAAAATTCAAATTTTTAAAGAATAGCATCGTACTTTTCAATCAAAGAAGCAATTTCATAGGCAGCCTTAAAAGCAACAGGTTCTTCAATTTGTACAATATCATAGTAATTATAAACACCCTTGGCGGAAGAAGATATGATTCCATTATCCTTAAACTCATATTGGAAGAAAAGGTGTTTCTTAGGGTCTTCGGAACAACAACTAAAATCATGTATTTCACAAAAATTCAAAGCATAGCAATACAAACTATTAATATGATGCCACAAAAGTTTCCCTTTTGAGATAAGCGGTGTCGCAAAAAATAAGCATGCTTATTTAGTGATTTTCCCTGAACTAAGCTAGTTGGGTTTTCAGCACGAGCACAAATGGATCGAAGATGATCCAAATAATATTCTTCGGTAGTACGGAACACTAGTGGTTCCTCAACTTTTGGAGCAGCAAGTACAACTATATTTTTTTGGTACTTTACGTTTCCTACCCATAAATAAAGATAGAAAACAAGAGTACAAAATATAAACTACTTAGTGATAAACCAAACAAGCACACACGAGAATATTCACCCCACGCTATTTCTCCTCGGCAACGGCGCGAGAAAAAGGTCTTGATAACCCACAAGTGTAGGGCATCGTTTGTAGCCTTTTTCGATAAATAAGAGTTTCGAACCCAATGAGGAGCTAAAGGTGAACAGCTATTCCCTCAAGTTCTATAGACCATCGCTACAACTCTACGCACGATAATGCTTGCTTTACCTAGAATAAGTATGAAACTATTTTGTAGGTGATAGGATAGCTTGCGCGAATAAAACTAGAAGTAATTTGCAGGGATAAAACTACAAGTAAAAAAGCAAGATAATAAAGGTTAGTTGTTTAGTAGAAAGATTTTGTCAAACAAGAAGGTTATTTGTCCCTAGGCAATCGATAACTAGACCGGCAATCATTCTTGCAATTTTACATGAGGGAGAGGCGTGAGCTAACATACTTTCTCTACTTGGAACATATGCACTTATGATTAGACCTTTAGCAAGCATACGCAACTACTAAATATTATTAAGGTAAAACCCAACCATAGCATTAAGTATCAAGTCCTCTTTACTCCCATATGCAACAACCCCCTTACTCGGGTTTATGCTTCTATCACTCAAGCAACCCACAATAAGAGAATCATGAACATATTGCAACACCCTACAGCGAGGACCCCTCACGATTGCGTGAGACGGAGGGCATCATAGGACAGCACCATAATAAAATATACACTCAAACCAACCACGGTCGTCGATTAGCCCAGAGGACAAAACGGATCTACTCAAACATCATAGGTTAGCCACATATCATTGGGAAATAATATATAGTGGTGAGCACCATGTTTAAGTAGAGATTACAGTGGGAAAGAGGGGAGTTACACTGCTACATAGAGGGGGAGAGAGTTTGTGTTGACGTGGTGAAATTGTTGGTGTAGATCGCCGTCATGATGATTTCCTCGGCGGTGTTCCGACGCTGCCAGGAGAGAGGGAGAGAGAGCCCGCTCCTTGTTCCTTGGTCTTCATGATGATTGCCTTGGCGGTGTTCCGGCAATGTTTCAGTAGATGGGAGGAGAGTTCCCCATCTAGTCCATGGCCGCCATGGCGGCTGAGGGGCAGGAGCCCCTCCTAGATTGAATCTCCCTCTCTATTCCCTTCTGTTTCCTGTTCATGTTTTCTGGCCGAAAACCGTTTCTTATATTCCCAAAGATCCATAAGTCTGATTGCGCTGAGATTTTAACACAATTTGTTTTCCAAAAATTAGCTTCCTTGTGCCCGAAGGAGAGCTCCAACCGACTTACGAGGTAAGCATAACGCACCAGGGCGCGCTTGGGCCCTCGGGCTTGCCCTGGTGTATTGGGCTCGCTGTGGGCCTTCGTTTGTGTTGATTCCACTTCCCAAAATTCACAAATATTCATAAAAAAATCTCCAAAAATTTTTATCGCATTTGGACTTCGTTTGATATGGAATTTCTGCGAAAGAAAAAAACAAAAAAACAGGAAGTGGCACTTGGCACTGGATCAATATGTTAGTCCAATAAATCATATAAAATGTTGCCAAAATATGTGAAAGTTGTATAATATTGGCATGGAAATAAAAAATTATAGATACGATGGAGACGTATCACCGGCTGGCCTGGCGGTATTGGACGACGAGTGGTCCGCTTCGTCCTCCTCCCACCTCCATGAGAACCTGTTGTGATCGCGGTCGAAACATCCCGCACCATGATTGTCGTAGTTTTTTCACGGCAGATCTTTTCATATGAGAACTTGTGTGAGGCCAACGTCGCTAGGTGGCGACTCAAAGGGGTTGATCGAGAACGAGAGACGAGTTTACCCAGGTCCGGGCCCTCCGATGGAGGTAATAGCCTACATCCTGCTTTGTGTGTATTGATGATGATCTCAATTACAAGGGTGCAGAATCGCTAACCTAGCTCTTGAGGGTTTGTTTCTTTCTTAATTGATCTCTCTAACTCAAGGGCTCCCCTTTATATATAGGTGGAGGTCTGGAGTGTACAATAGAGTCTGGGTCATAAAACAACCTATGACCTAATCTAACTCCTCCTTCCCTTGCTCCTCAAGGGAAAGAGAACTCCTTACGTCTTCATGTTTAAGCCAGCCAACCAGATGATGTATTAATCCGGCCCATTAGATGAGCCACCCGCCTAGGTCTCATACTTTTTATGGGCATCTTCCATATGGGCCGCCTTAGTGGAGCCTGGGTTATAACTTAGGCGGGTTATACACATGGGGTATATCCCCAACGTTAGCCCCCAGTTTAGTTTGGATTCAACCATGCTAAACTCCATCTTGAGAATGTTGGAAACTTGAACCTAAGATCAAATTATGAGCCGGCAATTCTTGGCCCTTTATTTATTGAAAACTTCATCCGGGTCAATATTATGTCGGGCCGCCTTCCTCTTCTTAATTAGTATTTTCCAACCAATACATTCATGACGTCATCTTGCTGACCATTGTCGTCTGAAGTCATCATAGTGAATCTTTTTTGAAAAGACCACCAAATCCGTCCTGGCGCGAAAATCCAGGCACGATCTCAGCCACAAATTCCCCATGCCCGTTCCGTTTCTCGTGGCACCGCTTCACATTTCACGTCGCCTTATAAATAGGCCAACCGGACCCCTCATCCTCTTTCCACTCTTCTTCTTGCTCGCACCCCCTCTTCACAATCGAAGCTTGCCGGAGCTCCAGGACGACGATGAGACCTCCGAGATGTGCCGCCTTCACCACCACACCCTTCTCACAGTCGTCGAAGAAGACGCGCCCATCGTCATCTCCTTGTACATCAAGATCTGGTACTCCTCTTTCCCCCATTAGGTTTTCGGTGCTTACGGACGTTCACCGTTCATCCCACCTTTGAATGACCACCATAGATCTGAAGCTCCCGTGTTCCTCTAGCGACCATTGTTCTAGTCTAATTGCTGCATTTCATTTTTCACGAAATAGATCCAGAATATCTCTCCTAAAGAGTCTTTCAAAGCTTCGGTTTCGGTTCCTCCACAAACTTAGAGTGTATTTTCCTATTATTTCCAAGCATATATTAGATCCAGATGATCCTACATCCGCTGCAGAAAGTTCTTTACTCGTAGGAGGTCATAGCTAAGTCCTTCCAAGCACTTTTATTGTCCTTTTCTTCCTTGTACTATGGTCGGCTTAGCTTTCATCGCTTATTAGTCTGTTATTCCACTGGCTCAATGTACATCGCCAGCTTATTAACTCATGGCTCCAGTCCATATTACGTACTTGAATACCAGCTTGATTTGAAGGAAACTCTTCACCCATACCTTTAGGCCCAATCAAAATTATAGTGTCCTTGAAATCGCAATAAATGTTGGTTTGCTTGAGCCTCCTTTTCATTTTTGACCCTCATTCAAAGTCAGTCTTATTGCGTTACAAGATGGCTTAAATTCCATCTCATCAAATTTTGTCCCCTTTATGTATTCTAGTTCAAACCGAAAAATGTTATGATGCCTCCCAAGACTAGCAAAGCATGTGGCTGGGTCAGGTCCCACGAGTCGGTACTCACCCTAGAGAACCTCATAATCCAGGGCATATTGCTGGCTCAAAATGAAATAGGCTCGCGAGCGCCTGAAGAAGAACCAGCCGCACAACCCGGTGTGGGGGAAGTAGTATGTTTCACTGATCATGTGCAAAGGGGTTTTCGGCCACTCGGATTTAAACTCTATAGAGATCTCCTTGAATTTTTCAAGCTCCGTCCACAAGACATTGGCCCCAACTCAATGCCCAGCATCTATCAATTTCAAGTGCTATGCGAAGTGTATCCTCAGATTGAGCCGTCCTTGACTCTTGTTAGAGATCTTTTCTACCTGAACCGCCAAACAGAGACAAAAAATGGCCCCAGCATGGAACTCGGCGGCGTCTCTATGCAGAAGAGGAAAAACAGTCTTTTCCCTGAGACCAAGTTGGCGAGTCATCCAAAAGGATGGAACAAAACTTGGCTCTACTGTCGAAACGCTGCCCTCGAAGGCCAGGCCCCATTGTCAGGTTTCATACTAGACCGGCTTGGCATTACCGACTTTCTGGGTTGGCCAACCGACAAAGAGAGGAAATTGCTAGCCTACGTGCTGCTAAGGTTAACGGCCCTCAATGCAAATGGCCTTACTGGGATCAATCAGATCCGATGCTGGATAACCTGGCGGATTCAACCCGTCAGTGTGAGGGGTGATTTAATGTGCAACTATTCTAGCAAGTCGAAAGATGTGCAGCACTTTAAGACCAAAAATTTGAGGGATACTACCATCAACAAACAGACCAATAAGTTCTTTTCCCACTCCAAGGAAAAGTGTAAACTGACCGGACTTGCCCCAGTCAACCTGAAGAACCCAGTTTCTCCAGTATGTACTGTGCAAACTTGAATATTAATTTCTCCTTTACTTTCGTTTGGGGTCCCATGTTTATTAACCGGCTTATTTTTCTGTAGGCTAACTCTGATTTCTGGAGTGCTTCTTCAAAAGTTGTTGCTCCTTCTTTGAGTTGGAAGAAGGAAACGACTCTAGAAATGGCTCAGGAAACGGCTCAAGATTCGTCTTCAAGAGTGGAATATGAGGTAAAACTTGACTCACTTGTTCGTCTATTTATTGAACTCGCTGACACACCTTCTTCTCAGGATGACTCAGAGTCTAGTGAAGCCGGCGATGTTGACATAATTCCAATTTCCTCCAGTTCCTCATAAATTTTTATATCAAGAAAACCATGGAAAGCCATCCAGAAGGTTAAGTTTTCACATCCAGATGCTTACTTAGGTCCCAATTTTATTTTGAAAAAAGCTCAATTCGCCGGTCAATCAAAGCACAAGACCCGAAGTAATTCAGGCGACTTAGACCCCGGCATGTCGCACGTGCCACCGGCTCACAGGCCACGTGTTGAGGTGCCACATAGTACAACCACCTCTTGTCCTAGATCTAGTCTCTTTAAGCAACCACTTAGTCCTTCAAACTCGCTTTATCAGGAATCTCCTCCGTCTTCGGATGACTCAATGGTAACACAGCTTCCCGCCTTTAACGTCAATCATGGGCAAGTCTTGAACTTGTATCGACTTATGTATTTTAAACTTGGACTATATTTTTCCTTAGTGTAATGCTTAAATTCTGGCAACTATACGTTCAAAGCTATTTTGTCGAAGCGTGCTGCCGGATTATCTTCGGGTGCTGCATGCCAAGACATTCCGAACTCCCCACCAGAAGAGACAGCCATCGAGGTTGGTCCTTCTGGAGAAAATGATCCAGAGGCTAGGGATGAGCCGGCAGCTGACATTGAGATGTCTAAACCAGATGAGCCTGTTATGATGGATACGCCAATGGAGGCCCAAGGCGTGCCAACCGAGCCTTCTTCGTGACCGCCATGCCTGACTCATCCGTCCAACCCAGTAACTCGTGTGGATGACACCATTCCGCCAGCTGACGAGAATTCTCTGGAGGTTTCCATTGTCAAGGAGAGCTTCCAAGCTCCTGCTATCTCCACCACCTTGGCCAAGATTATAGCCAAGGATGATCCGGTAAACTTGGACAAAGGAAAAGCCAAGTTAGAACTCTTGGATCTATCTGCTCTTGGTGTTGAGGACGTTTGCCACCAGTATTTGGCTTGGCTAACTGAGAGTCGGGAAATTGAGATCAACTTAATCAATGCTCTCAAGGAGAAGTATGAGGTAAAATTCCTTCTTTACGGTCTTGTCTTTTATATTCTGTCTTCAGCCCCCAAGGGCCAGCTTAGCATGAAAATAGTAAGGTAGTTCTTCAAAATGTTTGTACTAGACATAGCTATAGCCCCCAAGGACCTATTCATTATGATGATAATGAGTCGGTACTTATGTTGGAGTAGAAAACAGAACACTGATCTAGCCCCCAAGGACCGGCTTAACTCGTTGAGTTAGCTAGGTCTTCTTCCATAAGAAGTAGATGTTTGTCTTGTAAGCTCAAAATCCTGTAGCCCCCAAGGGTCGCTTATGTCTGTGAAATAGCCGGATCTTGTTGTTTGTATAAGTGAAAAAATAGGCACATTATCCCCCAAGTGTCGTGTGGATTGTTTACAACTACACGGGACTTCCTTGTAAGATAAAAAGAACTCTGAAGTGTCATAGCCCCAAGGGTCGAGTCGCCTTCTGTAGGGTGGATTGAGACTTTGTAGAAATAGGTTTGATAACCTATCTATGATTGTCAGGGATATTTAGGTTATGCTGAAACGACTGTTGTAAAACTGCAGAAACGTCTGAAAGAAGAGACGAAACTAAAATCTGAGGCTGAACTTGTGGCATCTCGTTTTGAAAGCTCTATGCCATGAGAATGATCTTATGGAGCAGACCAAGAAATTATTTGAAAAGGAAAAGGTCACCCTCATAAAAACATGCTAAAAAGGCCGAGGGAAAACTCGGTCCCTTGAAAGAAAATTATTCCACTCTTGTGAAGTAAATAAACGAGATGTTGACTGACATCTTTGGTATGTACTCACAACTCTTTTACTTTGAATTTCTGGGTTATAATGATATGGCGACTCATTGCCTTACTTGTTTTTGTATGGAGGACAAAAAGAGTGGATCTTTGTAATGCTACCCATTGTGAAGTTGAAAGCAATATTCACTTATGTGGAGCAACTATTCACATGATCTGTTTTTTCCATTATGGCCGTAAAGAACGTGAAATACACGCCAAGGAACATCAAAGATATGCTGAAGCAATTATCGACTGCGCCGCAATGAGTCATAGAAACCGGAAAATCGGCGGCTCGAGGGGGGGGGAGCTAACATGGCTCTTACCCGTGCAAAGGCATATTTATCTGAGTTGGATGTTGAAGTTTTAAAAGGCGGATTCGCTGAATTCAAGCTAGACGGATCAGAGTTTACTCAGGAAGATTTCGCCAAGTGTATGAATGAGACTCGTCAGTTGGTGACTCCTATAGCTGAGGAAGTTGACCCGGCACACTATCATGTTGCATACTCCAATGACAACGAATACATCAGCCCGCCAAAAGATTAGCCTTTTGAGCTCATGCCTCCTCGAAGTAAGAAAAATTTTGCCCCTAATGTTGATGCATCGGCTATCGTTGCGAGGACTTTGAATTTTCAATCTCTCAAATCAATCTGGTGGCTTCAGAAGGGCCAGCAGGTTGATGATGATGATGATGATGAGTCGGCAGAGGATCCTGAGGCGGCTGGTGTAGAAGAGGATAGAAGTCGGGTCTCACCCGAAGGTAGATAAGTTGCCAAGCAGTACTAACCCCTGAGTGTTGGGCAAACAACTCAAATATTTTTGTGGCTCCTGATGTGATCCTGTAACAGAGGTAGTAGAAAAACTTTGAAATGTCTTGTCATGCAATCATGCACGTTTACACTCGTTTTGTCATGGCTAAGTTGCCATTGAACTTTGAACTTCCAGTCAGTTGCCAAAAGATGTGTGTTTCTCTCATTTGTCTTTGAATATTTCTGTTGTTTTTGCTCACTGATCTATTGTTTGAATCGGTGTGAGCGGGTCAATATAAGCTGGTGAAATTGAATTACTCCACAACAATTGTTTGTAGTAGATATATAATTGAACTAGTCATGATATGACAGCAGTTTCGTAATTCGGACGTCCACTTAAGAGCCGGTGTTAAGAATAATATTGTACCTGAAAAAATCATGAGGTGATAGCATATTGTAATATAAAAAATGTTAATAAGTCGGCTTAGTGAGACTCAGCAAGAAGACTGGCTTTCGAGGCTCAAGTCTTGCTTCAATGAAGCGGGTGTGATAACCCATGGTTTATCCTAGCTCTTTTTATGCCGGCTCTCAGTGACTCAAGCCAGTGTTTTAACCTTGATAAGTTCAGGGCCCAGATGGATTGACTTGTCAAGAGTACACGGGTCACCTGGTCGGAGTCGCATCAAGAAAACAGGCAGGTTTAACCATATTTTATCATCTTATAGCCTAGTCAAGAGGGATATTAAAGGCTGGCTCGTTGAGTTGGAAGCCCCCAAGTGACTTATGTTCAAAAAATAAAGACTCATGCTCAATTTGCTAGGCTGAAACGAAAAATACCCCAAGTTTCGAGGGTGTCGGCTTTATTATGCTTGAACCTAAAGAAGTATGTACAGAAATTGGGGGTACAAAGGGGGAGAGCCGGTGGCTCTAAGTATAATAAGGCCAAATATTAGCAATATTCCAAGGTCGGGTTATTTCCATTTCAGAGGTATATGATCCTTCTCGTAAATCTATCGGGTAATATGAACCATTATTGAGGTTCCTGCTGACGACGAAAGGACCTTCCCAAGGTGGCGAAAGTTTATGCATTCCTGTTTGATCTTGAATCAGACGGAGAACTAGGTCGCCTTCTTGAAAAAAGTACGGCTCCAGACTCTACGGCTGTGATAGCGATGTAGGTCCTGCTAATATATAGCAGATCTAGTTGCTGCTAAGTTACGTTCTTCTTCCAAGGCATCCAAGGAATCTTGACGTGCTTGCTCATTGTCCGCCTCGACGTAAGTAGTAACTCGAGGAGAGTATGGCGAATATTGCTTGGTAATACCATCTCAACTCCATAAACTAGGAAGAACAGTGTATATCCAGTGGATCTGTTTGGAGTTGTGTGAATACTCATAAGTACTGCGGGGAGTTCCTCAACCCAACAGCCTGGAGTGCGCTGGAGTGGAACCATAAGCCGGGGTTTGATCCTTTTGACAATCTCTTGATTAGCTCGTTCGGCCTGTTCATTGAATTGTGGATGTGCGACTGCTGCTAAGTCAAGTCGGATATGCTCACGCTGACAAAACTGCTCCATAGCTTCTTTGGATAAATTAGTACTGTTGTCAGTAATAATGCTATGAGGATGGCCAAAACGGATGATGATTTTTTTCAAAAATTTGACTATTATCTCTACGTCACAATTGTTGACAGGTTTCGCCTCAACTCACTTGGTGAATTTATCAATCGCCACCAGCATGTGGTTTTTTTTGTTAGAAGACGGCTTGAACGGGCCAACCATGTCGAACCATGAGACCGCAAACCGCCAAGTAATTAGGATCATGCACAATTCTTGAGCCGACACGTGAGCTTGTCGAGCGAACTTTTGACATCCATCGCACTTGCGCGCAATGTCCTCTACATATGTGTGAGTTGTCAACCAATAAAACTCGTGTCGAAAAGCTTTCACCACCAGAGACCGTGAGCCGGCGCGATGTCCACAATCATCAGCATGAATTTCACTGAGAAACTCTTGTCCTTCCTCAAGGGAAACACAGGCTAGAAAACACCAGTACTGCTCCGTCTGTGTAACTCGTCATTAACAATAGTCATGGATTTGGACCGTCGTATTATCTGTCGAGTGACGATTTCTTCAGATGGGAGCTCGCCTCGAGTCAGATAAGCTAAGTATGGCATTGTCCAGTCAGGAATAACATAGAGAGCCGCCACCAAGTGTACAACTGGATCAGGAATAACTATGTCTTTCTCAGATGGCGATTTAACCAAAGGGTTGTGAAGTACGTCCAGAAACACGTTAGGAGGGACCGGCTTGCGCTGAGAGCCGAGTCGTGATAGAGCATCTACCGCCTCGTTGAGCCGGTGATCAATGTGATCAACTTGATAGCCTTGAAAATGTCACCGACGCCATCGACAAGCCGCCATCAAGGGATATTCACGATTCGTAGATCTGGATATTCATGGCCAGCACCGGCACCTGCACCTTCGACACGGGCAGCGGCGCGTGGGCGCCATGCGCCCCGGCCATTATATTGGCTGCTGCCGTTTCGCGAGTACGTCCCGGAGCACGGCCTCTGGTTCGACTTCTCGTCCTGGACACCGAAGTCGAAATGAAATAAAGAAGGACCTCCCGTCGTGGTCCACGACCAGGCACGGCAACGGCACCGATAAATCCATTGTCGGCGTAGTTGTCGCGAGTCTGGACGAGTTTAATTATTAACCGCAAGAAGAAGAAGAAAAATACCCGCAAGAAGAAAAAATTCAGCACCAGTTAAATAAACAAACTCGTACCTATTTGAAGGTGAAAGGAAACGTGCGTACGTGCTTTTTCACGCGTGAACGACGGTGGATGCGTACGGTTTTCCGTGAGTCGTCCTATTTTTCATTCTTTTTTTCTCATCTTTTCTTTCTGGCTCGCATCCAAAGGACAAAAGGCATGCTACTTGATAATTGTAGCACCGTCTGTGTACACTGCCTTCCGAAGCTCTGAACTATTTTGCCTTTGGCATGATAGATTAGGCCACGACGGTCTTACGATGACGTGAAATAACAACTTGCATCATCATAATGTTAATATGAAGAGCTTCCTGAATCCCAATGATTTCGTATGCTCTGTATGCACTGCGAGGAAGTTAATCATTAAGACCATACCTCCTAAAGTTACAGAAGAAATCCCGTGTTCTTGAGCGTATCCAAGGGGGGACATATGTGCTCTAATTCAGCCCCTATCAGGGATATTTTACTACTTTATGGTACTCCTCAACGCTTCCTCTAAATGATTCAAAGTTTACGTGATGCAACTCATAACCATGCATTTCAAAAGTTCACCATCATGGACAGCGCTAGAGAATTTAATTCAAAGGTGTTCGATGATTATTGCATAACAATGAGAATTGCAATTCGAGCTTTCAGCACCGCATGTCGATATGGACATTCATTGCCAGACTACTCCTTCGGGATTGTAATTCACCAACCAGATGTTTGGGGGGGGGGGGGGGGGGGGTGCTACTCCCTCCTTTCCGATTTATACAAATTTTTCAGATTTTCATTATATTAGGCTTACTTTGAGTCTAATTAAGTTAAAGTGTTTTGAGTCTCACATCACATTTAATTCATGGAGTTCAGAGAAAAAAAATTAGTGGCTATGCATGCATCTTTTTTTACATGCACCATGCAAGTCCAATGAAAGAAAGAGTGCTACACTTATTGCTTCGGGAATCAAAAATATGGGAAATATTTCATTGGCTAGTTAAAACTAGTGTCATCGACTCACAGTCCATCTTGGTTGATGAGATTTCAGATTTGAGCCCTATAATCCGGAAGAGAGGGAGTATGTTACACGCTGCCAAACTCATCAAAGATTAGATTGTCGGCCTACAACATCCATTCACTCATGCATCTTGAGTAGGGGTCAGCACCGGAAAAATTCCACCTTGAAGGTTTAGTTGCCAGGTGTATGTACCGATATCACCACCTCAACAATTGATAATGGGTTTGCTTAATAAGTCGGGGATATACGGTGGTTATGTCACTATGCCCATAATCGCGTATCTAGTCCCCATGACATGTGATTGTCACACGGCCCACATTTTGACGAGGATCTCTTTCTGACTAGGGGAGGAAATCAACCTCTTGATAATAAAAGTCCAGAAATCACGTGGCAAGCCATGGGGATCCACGTTCATGACTCACGCACTTTTGAGACGAATAAATAAGTCTAAAAGATAATAGATTTGCGTGCATTGGCGAATCACCTGCCTGATCACTTTAGTGGCATGAAAACTGTGACAAAGTTGCATGTGCCTATGCACAATGCGCCGGAAAGGTTTGAGGTACCGAACTTAACTAATGGTACACCTGCTCCCGTCCAAAAGCCTAGAAGGACAGAAATATGGTTTCTCAAATTCAAGCACTCGTGGACGCCCGATGAAAAAAAAAGATAAGAGCAATTTATCACAACTAGTCACTGAAGCCCCTAGTAAGAAAAAAGGGGAGCAAGTAGAGGCCTGGCACAAGTATGGAAAGTCCTATACACTGGATTCCTTACTTGAACGTCCCTGTGAAGGGACCATCTAGCGGAGATGTGAGCACACACATTGGTGCGGAAAAGCAAAAGGACCTAGCTCTTGTAATGGGAAATATGGCAAAGCAAGATGTAGCACCAATGCGCCCCATGAGAAAATAGCCATAAATCATATAAATATAGGAGGGTCAATGAATCGGTCAATGACGATTGTCGACATTAACGTTGGTAGTAAAATTGCCTCAATCATAGATCCTGACCCCGGGCCTAACAATATTGTTGATTGTACAAAAAAATCGGATTGGAACGATTGGTAGGAGGTAGTTAACTCATAAATGAGGTGTTTCGGTACTAAGCAAGGCTCGCCGCTCAAGGGATCACTCAACGACCAGATGTCAATATTGAGTTACTTTGCTCCCAAGTCATGGATGATATAACCTTTCGATACTTTAACTCAATGGCAGTCAAACTTGACTTTACAACGAAATTATTGGATGTTGTCACTTACCTATACGGAGATTTACATGAAGGTACCTAAAGGTATCCTTATTCTGAATCAAGATAGAGCAAATCGGGGTCTATACAATGTTCTTATCAAGAAGTCATTGTACAGATTTACACAGTCTGGTAGGATGTGGTACGATCGCTTAAGTGATTTCCTTCATCAGAAGGGCTACACGAGCAACGATGATGCATATGCATAGCATCCCAAGATAGATTATGTATAATCTTGATGTACATGGGTGATTTGAATACCATCGATACACCTCTAGATATTGAGGAAGCGATTTCCTGCCGGATGTAGGAATGCGAGATGAAGGATTTAGGTAAAACCAAGTTTTGTGTGAGTCTACAACTTGAACATTACCCTGTTGGGATTTTGGTGCACCAGTTCGCCTACACCTAGAAGGTGTTGGAGAGGTTTGTATTTGACAAGGCATATCCTCCTCAGACTCCAATTATTGTGAGGTCTTTACCGCAAGACAAGGACCTGTTCAGGCCTAAAAAGAGGGGAAGGAAATTCTGGGACCGGAATTCCCTTGTTGGAGCACTCATGTCCCTCGCGAATTCTACATGGTCGGACATTGTGTTCGCGTCAGTTTGCTTGCTAGGTACAGTTCTGAACCTACCAATGAATCTTTGAAAGGCATCAAGGACGTCTTCCGATACCTACAAGGGACCAAATATCTTGGGTTGTTCTACGGGAGGAATCAAGACCTATAATTGGTAGGCTATATGTTGATGCAGGGTACCTATCAGACCCGCATACTTTCAAGTCTCAGACTCGGTATGTTTTTCTTTGTGGTGGAGTCTCAGTCCAGATGATCGATTACTAGTGAATCTCAATCCAGGTGATCGATTACTCAACCTGATGTTGAGTGTATTGTACTCTTTTCCTTTTATGTGAGTTTTTCTGATGTTTTTCACATTCAGATTTTTAATGAGGCCCCAGCCCCGCTGTTGATGTGTCATGACGAAATGTGTTCCGTGATAGTAATGCTAATTTGTTGTTTTCTTTTATTTGACTAATTTAGATTTAAGAGAAAAGAATGTATTTGTGCAAGTTGAGGGTTACAATAAGGCAAGCAATGTATAAAGGTTATTTGAAAAGCATAGGTTTAGCGGAAATTGGCTTTGGGTCATAGGTGCATATGCACCTATTGTGCAAATACACAGTCATCACATGATCGATATATCTTTTCTACTTATAAAGATTGAGTTGGTGGTGAGTTCATATATAGGTCCAACATCCTTTTCAAATAAACAAATGCACGTAACCCCACGTGTGAAACTAACAACCTTTCAGAAGACATATAAACAAATGTGTTTTACTCACAATATGGGATCCACCATAAATAAATAAATACACTACTTTCCTGTGAGACCAACTTTTTTGTAAAAGGCGCAAATAATAAAGACAGAATTATGACTTCAACTCAAAATTGATCTTGGTTTAAGTTCTCTTTCCAACCTACTATGGTCATTTGAAGTTCTCTGACGCCGCATGCCTCTCATGGTATTTTTGCTATCTTTTGTAATCGTAAATCACGCAACGATCATAAAGGACACTAACGTAATTTCATCACTTGTAAGCCAATGTTACCATGGCAACGCGCGGGCATCATGCTAGTTTTACAAAGTAGGAAGTACACATTGCTACTCCTGTACTAAGATCAAATGTGTTACTTATATCATTCTAGTGCAGCCTCCTGCGGGATTGGTGTGCTTCCTGTTCGAGGACAGAGTGGGAGTGCGAAGAGGATCTAAAAACTGAATAAACTGAAGACAGATCGTCAGGACCCTTTTTTGTAGCCGTTGATGCTCACGTTGTGCAGAGGAGTTGAAGCGCAGCTTGCCCGGCATTTTCTTCGGCTGACACTTGCATCGGAGCTGGGTTGCCTCGGAAGATGTATGTACACATTTACGGACATCCATCCTGACCCACACTTGAACATTGCCAATGGGGTAGCGATCGTAGCATGATAGGAATTCCTATCACACCCAATAATCACAAACACAAATGGCTCAAAAGGGCGAACTGTACTTTGTCAGATAAAAGAGCAAACTGTATGCTGAGATAAACAGTCACAACTCGGATGAATTTTTATATACTGAAGGGTGAGCAGTCAACCAATACAGTTTCAGTGCTCCAAACCTACCTTCAGTAGTATATTTGCTCCTATCATACGGAAAGTCAACTACTCCCTCGAATCTCAAATTACTTGTCTTAAATTTGTCTAGATATGGATGGAGGTAGTATATCTCATGCCACACACAAACATTCTTGTTTCTGCTAAGAATGTTGTAATGTCCCGTAGTTT
The DNA here is from genome assembly GCA_022496015.1 of Hordeum marinum. NCBI lineage: Eukaryota > Viridiplantae > Streptophyta > Magnoliopsida > Poales > Poaceae > Hordeum > Hordeum marinum. Next base: position 29,452,833 of record CM039678.1, read on the forward strand.
AGAGAGAGTGGGGATTATTTTTTCGATTGTTCATTGCATTCATGCATGTAAGTTGGGGCTTAACTTAAACTTGCATATAACCTCCTAAATCAAATTTGCATTCAAAACAAATTCTGACATGACCTTTGCTCAATCTTGAGTATTTGGTTTGCAATTCAAAAAAGATATAACGTAAGGTCTTAAGTGCATTTTATTGAATAGATAAATGGAAATTCAAACTTTATTATAGTAAATAATAGAAGTGGATATTAGAAGATGAAATATAAAGTACATAGAAGAAACTTTATTGATAAATAAGTAGTTAAAAAATGATATTACAAACATACAATCTGGATGAGAAAGAATAAACTTTGTTAATAAAGATACAATACAAATCTCTTATGAATTACTCCCTCTGTAAGGAAATATAAGACAAAACGTCTTATATTTCCTTACAGAGGGAGTACATGGGATAAAAGAAATAAATGAAAGAAGGAAATGATCCCAAGCTAAACCTATACTAAATCTTCTAATCTTCTTTTATGCATGGTCTTGAACCTGCAAAGTAAACAACCACAAGAAGAGGAGTTGATCAAGAAAATAGTAGCAGAGAACAAACAGTGAGCAAGTAGAACCTATGGTAGTGCCAGCAAGGCCAATAGGATAAGCAGTTGGCAGTAGTAGCAAGTCCAGCAAGTAAATGTCCATGAGAAATCCAGCAAGGCCAAACTTAAAGCCAATAGATAATCCTTTAAGTAATTGAAACAAAGCCATGAGGGAGGATAAGGACCAGATCCAGCCATTGTTATCCTTAGTGACAGCCAGCAGCTTAAGAGATATGGATGAAGGAGAGCAAGACAGCACTAAGCAGCACACTCAGCATGCACACAGCTGAGTCACATGTGAGGTGTCAGCCACCTAGGACTCCCAGAACACTATAAATAGGAGAACCCAGCAGTAGAGAAGAGCTTGTTAGCCACGTGATGCAACTGCATCAATCAGGAGATGGACCAAACCAATACAAGTGAGCACAGTGTGAAGCAGCGAGGAGGTGCAGGCTTACCACAAGAAGAAGGTTAATCTGAGCCAAAAGAACAAGCTACAGAAGTCTGAGGTAGGATTTGGGGGAAAGTATTCTCAGGCAGCCTTGAAATACAAGGACTTGAGCATCATTGGATATTGGATCTACTGGAGTCTCTGGAATATCTATATACTTGTGAGGAGCCTCGGTGCAACATCATTGGCATGGCAACATTAAGGAGCACATGTTCTTATCAGTGAGAGAAAGAGAGAAAGAGAGTGGGGAGAGCAAGTATAGCATCCGTTCTTCTTGGAATTTTAGGAGAGATAATTAGACAAGTAAGGAAATGAATATGATAACAGCATATCTATAGGAGCTGCACATATATGCAGGACACAACACATACATAGGATCTGTTTATGTGCGTAATAAACATAAACTGCACATCCACCTAGATAATATACAAGTGCTAGGGAAAATCACCCCCAGACATTATATTTCACCAAATAAATTACCCATGAACAGAGATTACACATATAACAGTAGAATATCTAGTAAACATGTTATCATAGATAATATGATCGCTACTGTGTGAATATAAGATAGATGCTATGAACTATAACAACAGATATATTATATTACTGAAATTAGGACTGTTACCGGCTATACTATTTGAAACTATAGATGTATGATGATCATACACTGGATTACAGTGCTATGTAGAACTACTCAAAAATTAGACAGAGCAAGAAAAAAAATCGTAACTAAGGCAAAAAATTTGCCTCATTCATTAAATAAGACAGAGCAAGAATTCTAACATCTACAAGACCCAACCATTAGATAAAGTCTACTGGAGCCACTGTTCCTTAACCTGGACATAGGAATAGCTCATATTTATAAACTAGAAAAGTGGCCACATTAATATAGGACTAAGACCTGCACTACAATGTCACTACACATAAAAGGCCTAATTTATCTTGACTCGGTCGCAGTAGTAGCTTAGATAATAAACCAATAACCATGAGGAAGCAATTAGCCATTAACATAACCCTAGGAAATTCATAGAGCACCAACCACAAATCCTAGAACATCACCAGGGCTAGACCATCAACCGTTGATGACCCAATTGACCACCATCAGTAGTAATTCTAGCATAACCCTGACCGTGGCTCGATGACCATGTAACCAAGCCTCCATAGGTGAGGAACCAGAGGAGAGGAGCTCACCGTGGTGCGTATGTAGCCGAGGCCGAACTCAGCGAGCCGCCCGGGTTGCGGCGTGTCGCCGTTCCGCCGGCGAGCTGGGCCACCAGCCTTCGACCGTGCACGCACGGGAGGCCAGTGGAGTGGCCGAGGAGAAGGCGGACGAAGCCGAGGTGAGCACGGCCGACGGCCACAAACCACCGTGGCCGTCGCCGATGACCACATCGAGCCCTGGTGCTCGGGAGCAGCGACCTGGAGGAGATGCAGTGCTGGATGGCGCGGACGGCGTTGAGGAAGACCGGACGGAGGATCAGGAGGCAGCGCCGGTGTCCATGGCAACGCCGTGCACCGGTGACCATGGCGACTAGGGTTAGCCACGGCCGGCAGAGTAGACCGCGAGCATCGAATCGCCTAGATGGAGACGCAGAGCTCGCTGAGAGGGAGTTGTAGTTGTGCAGCACGTCGACGGAGTGTTACGGGACTCGCCGGAATCGCCGGCGTAGCGGCGGCGGCAAAGGGGATCGAGAGAGTGAGGAACGAGCGGAGAGAGATTGAGGTTTTTTTTATTTTTGAGAACACGGAGAGAGATTGAGTGCGTGTGTGCGTTCTGGTCTGCTTTGACCAGCGTACGCGCGTATGTGACTTGGTGTCCAATATTAAACCAAAAAAGAAAGGGAAACATTTGTCCACGGTGCGCCGGCCGAACCGTTTCGCCGGACGCACGCGACGCGTTCAATAAAAGGGCGATCCTGTGGCCCAGCGCTCGCCCTGTAGGCCTACCCTTATCCTTTCCTGGATGTCTTCCTCCTCCCCTTTTTCTTCGCATCTGCCAGCGCATCTCCACGGCATTCTCGGCGCCAACCTCGCGCGCTTTGGCGTTGCCGGCGAGCCTCTCAGCCATGGACGATGGCCATGGGTGGGCCTGGGAGCTTGGCGGAGCAGTAGCATCGGCTGTGGAATTTTGGTTGTAGCAAATTCAATCGCCGGTGGTAGCAAAAATCAAATATGGTTGTAGCAAAATAGCGTCATCATCCTCGCGGGTCGCAACTGGGATAAGAAGTTTGAAGCTTTTTTCAATGCGGTTGTAACTTTTGTAACCACCGGTTGCAACTTTTCATTTTTCGTCCATGGCTTTGTCTTCAAGGTTGAATTTTTTTTCATCGCCGGATGAAGCTTTTTTCGTTACTTGACAAAGCTTTTTTTGTCACCGCTTGTAACTTTTCTTGGTCATCCATAGCTCCCTTGAAGCTTTTTTGTAGCCGGTTGAAGCTTTTCCTCTGGTCAGTTGTAGCTTTTTTTGGTCATCGGTTATAGCACTAGGTATCTCCTCCGGTGCTCGGTTTTTTGTTGCAAGCTGCACACCGGGGATGAACGGCGGTGAGCACGCCGGTGAGCTTCAGTCGTCGCAACCAGAGCTACGATGGTCTCAACCGCAGGGTGTGGCAGCTGCACGAGGCGAAGCAACGAGGACGACCAGCGGGGGGCTGGGGCCGGTGACTAGGACGGGCAGCAAGGGCTGCGACGAGGGCGACCTACGGGAGAATGCGTGTGGGGGCGAGGCGTGGGGGGTGGCGACGAGAGAACGCGCGCGGTGCGAATGGGAGAGCACTGATGGAAACGAAGAAAGAGATCAAGACGGGAGGAAGAAGATGATAGAGACAGATCTGACGGTCTACTGCAGTTCTATTGGGCGACTGGGGGCCGACCGGCCCAAATTTGGGCCAGCGCGCGGGCGCCTAGCATTGGCCTGTTGGGGAACGTTGCATGGGAAACAAAAATTTTCCTACGCACACGCAGATCTATCCATGGTGATGAGTATCTACGAGAGGAACAGTGGATCTACATACCCTTGTAGATCGCTAAGCGGGAAGCGTTAAGAAACGCGGTTGGTGTAGTTGAACGTCTTCGCGATCCGAATCGCCGTGCGTCCCGCGATCCAATCACGATCCGTCCCGCGATCCGATCACGATCCGTCCCACGAACTTGATCACGATTTGTCCCACGAACTTGATCACGATCCTTCCGATCTAGCGCTGAACGAACGACACCTCCGCATTCAGCACACGTACAGCTTGATGACGATCTCCACCGTCTTGATCCGGCAAGAAGGAGTGGAGAGGAAGAAGAGTTCTCCGGCAGCCTGACGGCGCTCCGGCAATGGTGGTGGAGCAATTCTGGCAGGGCTTCGCCTAAGCACTGCAGAAATCCAATCTAGAGGAGAAACTTTGCACTAGAGATTAGGGTTGCACGTGGCTGAAAAAACTTGTGCAAAACCCTAGAAATCCACTAGTATATATAGGAGGGAGGGAGGAGGAGAGGCAGCCTTGCCTCCAAGCCTTGGAGGCTTCGGCCGAAGTGGGAGGTGGAGGAGGACTCTCCTCCTCCACTCCTAGTAGGACTAGGACTCCTCCTTTTTGCCTTTTTTTCCACCTTTTTCCTTTGGGTTTCTTTTTTCCAGCCACATGGGCCTATTGTGGTTGTTCCACCAGCCCACTAAGGGCTGGTTATTACTTTCCCACAGCCCATGAAGCCTCTTGGGTCGAAATACCCCTCCCGGAGGTCTCCCGGTACACTACCGACACTCCTGGTACACTATCGATAAGCCCGAAACTTTTCCGGCGACCAAAACAGGACTTCCTATATATGAATCTTTACCTCCAGACTATTCCGGAGCTCCTCGTGATGTCCGGGATCTCATCCGGGACTCCGAACAAACTTCGGTCACCACCATACACAACTCTATACTATCGAAACGTCACCAAACCTTAAGTGTGCAGACCCTGCGGGTTCGAGAACTATGTAGACATGACCGAGACACCTCTACGGTCAATAACCAATGGCGGGACCTAGATGTCCACATTGGTTCCTACATATTCTACGAAGATCTTTATCGGTCGAACCTCTATGTCAAGGATTCAGTTAATCCCGTATGATGTTCCCTTTGTTCTTCGGTATGTTACTTGCCCGAGATTCGATCGTCGGTATCTCCATACCTAGTTCAACCTCGTTACTGGAAGTCTCTTTTCTCGTTACATAATACAAGATCTCGCAACTAAAACTTAGTCACATTGCTTGCAAGGCTTATTGTGATGTTGTATTACCGAGTGGGCCCTGAGATACCTCTCTGTCACACGGAGTAACAAATCCCAGTCTTGATCCATGCCAACTCAACAGACACCCTCGAAGACACCTATAGAGCACCTTTATAGTCACCCAGTTACGTTGCGACGTTTGATACACACAAGGTACTCTTCCGATATCTGTGAGTTGCGTGATCTCATGGTCATAGGAACATATACTTGACATGCAGAAAACAGTAGCAATAAACTGACACGATCATAAGCTACGTTTGTTGTTTGCGTCTTGTCCATCACATCATTCTCCTAATTATGTGATCCCGTTATCAATTGACATCTCATGTTCATGGCTAGGAAACCTTAACCATCTTTCGATCAACGAGCTAGTTCACTAGAGGCACACTAGTGACATTGTGTTTGTTTATGTATCCACACATGTATCCATGTTTCCAATCAATACAATTATAGCATGGACAATAAACGATTATCATGAACAAGGAAATACAATAATAAACACTTTATTTATTGCCTCTAGGGCATATTTCCAACATGGCCAGGAAGAAAACAAGAAGAACAAAAGAGAAACGAATGTCAACAATGACAGCTCGACGACATGTGTATGACCCGCCACCGTTGCGCCCTCCGGAGTTGTCCCCCAGATACCCAGCCCTCCAGAACGCGGTGCCAAGCAACACCTTCAGGAAGGAATGTGACAAATGTTCGAATAATCCAAGGCTCATCGTCGATCTACCGAGGACCAAGCAATCACACGAGCACGACATCGAGATTTGTTAACGAGGTTCATCGATATGGCTACGTCCCCGGGGCATGATTACGGGCGCTCCTTCCCATGACATCGTCACAATACCGCACCTCGGCCGCCCGGGCACCGGCACAAGCCGCCGGCTCCCCCGCATACCCGTGCTATTATGTTGGCATAGGTTACATCGTGTGTCTACCTCCGTTATATATGAGAGGCTTACGGGTATAGATGTCCTAATAGCACACGACTCTTATCCTGTCAACACACAATCCAAATCTAGTCCAACTGTAACCTACCTTTGTACATAATATTCGACACAATTCTAACAAACTCCACCTTGGCGGATATTATCCGCCACCTTGGATTCGTCCATGCATCGAACCTCCATGTACATTGGACTTGAGATACGCCATGATCACCGCTGCTACTCCCAGATTCCATGTGACTCCACCTGCAACTGTAGTCCCTTCTCATCTTCATCACAGTCAATACTCGAGCAAAATTAAGTTCCTCATTACTCTACTTTGTGCTTCCAACTTCCGGAGTATCCGTTCAACGCCATCACACATCAATCACTGACCGTGAAAGTGAACAACCCACATATTGGATGCCACATATAAGACTTACCTGAACTCAACATCCTCGCTGTTTCTTGACCGTTCGTCTGAAACTTGAACGAATTTCACCGTCGCCCTTTGTCACCCTGAGTCAAATTCGCAGATATCTCACCCTTTTTCCAGATAGTCTCTGACATGTCCCACGGCTATAGCACTCCGCCTCCTTCTGTACCTGTCATACGCACTTTGCCATGTGCACTGAACACCACAGAATATACGGCCATGTACTCTCTCCGCTCTTGACAATTTCATACTTTTCGTCACTTTTTCTGATTCTCCATGGTCAACTCATGTCCATCAACTAGCATCGATAGACCCAGTCACCAACTTAAACATGGTACTCATCAACACTGCTTCAGCACCCTTTGCACAGTTTGTCTGGCCACATGTCTGACCACCAGTGCCTTGGTCTATCACCATGTCACGTGCTTATCGCACGCCCCACCGCTATCACCGCATCGAGCCTCTGCTATCCTGGCCGAGTCTCCCGGGTAGCTAGCCCGCACTGCCTCAACCCCCACTGCAGAGAACCACCGATCATCACTGACCGATGCCGAGTGTCACGTCTCCACCAGACCACTGGTACCCAGTCCGATCCATGTGTCTCTCGCTATCCTACTGAAATAGGCTTGATTCTCCAATGACTTACACCGTAGCCCCTCCATCAACACAGAGTGAAGTCATCCATCCGGACTCCAGCTCCACCTTCAACATGACTCCATGTAGCTGTACGTGCTACCCCGCGCCCTGTCGACCTCAAGCTCTCATGTGTACACTGCCTTGAATCAACCCTGCATCATAGTCTTGTCGAAGCCGCACAAGACCTCAGGCCTGCAGCACGTCACTACTAGGGAAAACCTTATAGATAGGAGCCTACTAGTAGCGCTGGAAAAATAAAACCGCTGATGCTAATTACCAGTAGCGCTGTATTCTTGTAGCGCTACAACTAAGGGCTTAGCAGTAGCGATGGGCGCTAAGAAAGCGCTACTGATAAGGTGGCCCCGCCGACCCCGCCGACACGATTTATAGTAACAGTGCTGGGTGGAAGGAAGCGCTACTGCTAAGGCTACTGCCAGTAGCGCTTTATGACATGCAAGCGCTACTGCTAATGTGCCACACATAGTAGCAGCGCTTTTTTGTAAGCAGCGCTACTGCTAGTTGCGGCTGCTGCCACCTTTTCACCCCCTCCCTCTCTCCCCCACTTTGCCCTCTCTCCCCTCCTTTCCCCTCTCCACTCTCCACCATTGTTGCTCTTCTTCTCTCTTCCTCCTACCTCTCTAATTCTCTCCTCATTAGTGTCCCCCACCACCATAACTCTCCTCCATAAATGGCCTTTCTCACATCATCTCTCTTTCTCCTACCTCTCTTCCCTCCCCCCATTAATGTCCCCCTCCAACATAACTTCCTCTCCATTAGTTAGCTAGCTAGATTCACCTCTCCTCCCCAAGAACTAGATCTAGCTAGCTATTTAGGCATCCACACGTCTCGATCGGTCTCTCTCATCATCTAATTAACGGCGTGCTCTCTCGATCAGTATCGCTCTCGGGAGATATATAGGTGAGTAAAAAGTTGTTCATTTCAAGAATGGGAATATGTGTGTGAATGCGAATATGTGTGTTTGGGATATATGGAGAGATTTGTGTGAGTGACATGCCCTCAAGTTGCTTATGTTTCGCCGAGATGTCGATTTATTTCCGTTTCGGTGAATTTCGAGCAAACTCAATATGTCCTATTTTTAGGCAAGGTCATGCCAAAATTTTATATGACTTTGAAGCATGCATGCATTATTTATTTTATAACCCTTTTGCTTTGTTATACCGTGCAATCGGTCATGAAGGTGAGTGGATGGAAGGTGGAGCGGTACATGCAATCCGCGGTGATGGACATGTAAGCAAATAATCGGACTAGGATTAGATGTCCGTGTGCAAGATGCAAGGAAGGAGTCCTTTTGGACCCTTTTGATCGTGGCACTTTGAAGGCGCACCTGCTGAAGAATAGTTTCATGGATGGCTATACTCAGTGGATAAGTGAAGAAGCTGATGATGATGAGGATGTCCACATGGCAGGGAATAAGGACATGGGGCTCGACGAAGAGATGACCGATCGACACGACGATGGCGCCGGCGAAGAGTCTGGAAATGACAACATCGGAGAAGATTCCGGACACGGCGAAGAAGAGTCTGGACATGACGGAGAAGAGGTCACGCCGCAGTATTCGACGCTACTAAGTGCAGTCATGCATGACCATCATGTTCGAGACCTCCTTCGCAAGAGTACGACTAGCGAGAGAGCTGCTTCTAGAGAGGAGGCCAAGATGGCGCAACTTGAAGTAGACTCGAAAACTCCATTGTATGAAGGTTGCGATCCCGAGGTGACCCGCTTGAGTTTCATGCTTGAACTTCTGAAGACGAAGGCCAAAAACAAATGGACAGACAAAATCCTCGATGAACATTTGAAGTATCTACATAATAATGTTCTTCCCGCGGGGAACCTGTGTCCTACTAGTGTCGAGGAGGCCAAGAAAATTGTTTGCCCTTTTGATTTGTCGCACATTAGGTACCACGCATGCATCAACGATTGCATCATTTATCGGGGGGAGCACGCGGGAAAAACTAGCTGTCCAGTGTGCAATGCTTCTCGATACAAGAAGGCGGGAAAGAAAGCTCCTCAGAAAGTTGTATGGTACTTTCCGATCACTCCCCGTCTACAGCGGTATTTCGTAGATCCTAAGGAAGCAAAGCTCATGCGCTGGCACACGGAGAGGAAGAGGCCCGACGATGGAGATGATCAGAAGCTGAGACACCTCGTAGATGGTAGCCAGTGGAGAGCATTCAACGCCGTATATGGATTTGCTGCAGAAGATCCAAGGAACATCGTGCTTGGTGCGAGTACCGATGGCATGAATCCGTTTAGAAACCAGAACACCAACCATCGCACATGGCTCGTGTTTGTATGGATGTACAACCTCCCCCCATGGAAGTGCATGAAGACAAAGTACGTACACATGAGCATGCTGATTCAAGGGCCGAAACAACCGGGAAATAGTATTAACCTGTATATGGGGCTTCTGCAAGAGGAGCTAGACACGTTATGGAAAACACCAATATGGACATGGGACGCCAGCAAAGGAGAGTATTTCCATATGAGAGCCGCGCTAATGACGACGGTGCACGACTATGTCGGTTACGGGTACACCTCAGGCCAGGTGTGCCACGGATACTGAGGATGCATGAGGTGCATGGATGATACAACGTCTCAGCAGCTTACGTCAACAAAAGATGGTGGGTCCAGGAAAATCGTGTACATGGGCCATCGTAGATGGCTCGAGAAGGATGACCTGTGGAGAAAGCGTGGAGATCTATTCAATGGGTTGGATGAGCTTCGAGTACCTCCACGTAAGAGGAGCAGTGCAGAAATCGACAAGCTGTTGAGAAACTGGGAACAATGCCTCGCGCCGGGAAAGATCAAAAAGGCGTCAGAGCCGCTGCTAAAGGTATGGAAAACGAGGTTTGTTTTCTGGGACTTGGAGTACTGTCCCAATCACGACACGCCTCACTGCCTTGATCAAATGCATATCACAAAAAATGTCCTCGAGAGCTTGCTTGGCACACTGATGAACATGCCGGAGAAGACCAAGGATGGGCCGAAGGCAAGGAAATACTTGGAAGATTTGAAGATCAGGAAAGATCTCCACCGTAAAAAGTCAATGAAGGAGACGGAGACAGAGACGGAGGAGGGGGAAAGGGGCTGAAAAGTCAACAAGAAGGAGGATAATTATTGCCCCCCTTCTTGCTTCACCTTAAGTGCGAAGGAGATCGATCAATTCATCAAGTGCCTTATGGGAATCAAAGTCAGTTCTGGTTACTGTGGGAAGATAAGCAGATTTCTAGACCCCAAGAAGAAAAGGTTCAGCGGGATGAAGTCTCATGACTGTCACGTGATGATGACGCAGATACTGTCGGTTGCCATTAGAGGGATAATGGAGAAGCACGTCCATGACACGCTTACTGGTCTCTGCAACTTCTTCGATGTTATCTCCCGAAAGTCCATAAGTGTGAAGCAGCTCCGAAGGCTACAGGAAGAGATCATTGTCATACAAGTGAGCTTGAGATGTACTTCCCGCCCGTGTTCTTTGAGATCATGGTGCTTCTGTGTGTCCACATTGTGGACGGCATCATCGACCTCGGGCCGACATTCCTTCACAGCATGATGCCGTTCGAGAGGATGAATGGGGTCATCAAAGGATTCGTTCGTAACATGTCCCGTCCCGAAGGGAGCATCGTCCAGGGGTATCTGACGCATGAGTGTGTCTCCTTTTGCGAGAATTATATAGGCGTCAGAGACCCTGTTGTTGGTTTGCCCGTCAAGAAGCACGATGGGAAGCTTGAAGGAGATGGTCATAACAACGGCTGAAGGGAATTGCACGTGAACTACTCGGATCGACGGAACGACTTTGACATGGCTAACTTAGTAGTGCTACAACACCTAGATGTGGTAGATGATTATGTTGCACGGCACAAGGAAAGCATCACAAAGAAGTACCATGATAAGGGGATGCTCAAGACGGACGACGAAGTTACTGTAGAGCACAATGCCACTTTCTTGCGTTGGTTCAAAGAACAAGTTCTTGAAAATCCCCTGGAAGAGGGCAGTTCGAACGGATTGCTAATACACGCCTTAGCACATGGCCCCGTGCCCAAGCTCGCGACCTATAAGTCCTACGATATCAATGGGTACACGTTCTACACAGAGGCCAAAGACATGGACAGTGATTACCAAAACTCCGGGGTCACAATTCAATGTGTGACCGACACCAACGGCAGAACTGAAAGATTCTACGGAAGGGTCGAAGAGATCTAGGTGCTTGACTATGCTGGAATGCACGATGCGACGATGTTCCGTGTCAGATGGGCCAAGGACGTCGTAAGAGAAAACAAGTATTTCACCACCATGTCTATACCCAACGTGAAGAGCACTCCCGTGAACGTTAACGTCATTTCCAAAAATGAGCCATGGGTACACGCTAAGCACGTGACAATGCTTCTTCATAACCGACCTGGCCAATCCCAGCCATGTTGTCGTGAGGAGATCCAAAAGGAGCATCATCGGAATGGATGGAGTCGCCAATGAGGAAGACTACGACCAATACGGCAACCCAATGAGGGAAGATGACAATGATGATGAAGCATACGTGAAAAGAAGAATAAATACTACATTACCTATGAAAAATCATACTCCATGGCTACGGAAAAGTCACAAGGAGGGGCTCAATTACTCGGCAACGAACAAGAAAGGGAAGAAGCTCAATGTGAAACGTCATCGATGCAGCTGATCAGAAACCATCATTTATATATATGTATCTACTTTGTGTACGCACTTAAGTAACCGTTATCGGTCAACTGATATGTTACCACCACATGCATGGTTCCGGTGATAATATTCACGCAGTGTGCAAGAGGATGACGCCGTCGTCGGGAGAAAAACAAAAAAACAAAAAATAGGGAGAAAGCAATACAAAATAAAAGGAAAGGAAAATAATAAAAGAAAAGAAAACTAAAAACTAGAAAAGCAAAAATAATTAAAAAAATAAAATTGGAATATTTAGCAGTAGCGCTGGTTTAGGAACAAGCGCTATAGCTACCTTAGCTATAGCGGTGGTTCCTAAACCAGCACTACTGTTATTTGGGGTTAACCCCCACGCAGGCTCCCCCGTAGCAGTAGCGCTGGTTTAGGAACCAACGCTATAGCTAAGGTAGCTATAGCGTTGGTTCCTAAACCAGCGCTACTGCTAGTTGGGGTTAACCCCCCACCACTCAGGCTCAAAATTTCGCCAAGTCCTCCTTCCCCCTCTCCACCTCTGTTGTCGCCGTTGCACTGCCCGCCCTCGACCTCGGCGCCAGCCGCCATTCTCTCCCCTCTCTCCCCCGAGCACGCCCTCGACCTCATTGTCGCCGCCCTCGACCTCATCGCTGTCGCCACCCTCTCCCCACTCTTCCCCCTCTCCTCTGTCGCCGTTGTCCAAGGCCGCCCTCAAACTCACGCCGTCGCCGCCCTCTCCACTCTCTCCCCCCTCTCCTCTGTCGCCGCAGCCCGAGGCCTCCCTCGACCTCACGCTGCACGCCGTCGCCACCGTCTCCCTGCTCGCCCTCGACCTCACCGTCGCCGCCGCCCTTTTCCCTGCCTGCCCTAGACCTATCCGCCGTAAGGCTCTCGCTCACCTCTGCCCTGCCCTCCTCTCTCTTTAGCTAAGGCAAAAAAATAGGAAATTATCTAGGGATTTTTTTAGGAAATTTGCTTGGGCAAAAAATATTAGCATTTAGTTTTCATTGATGTTCATTGTTGCTTGGTTAGCTAGGACAAAAAACTAGCTAGGGCAATTTATTTATGAAATTGGCTAGGGCAAAAAAATAGTAGCATTTAGTTTTCGTTGATGTTCATTGTTGCTTGGTTAGCTAGGACAAAAAATTAGCTAGGACAAAAAATTAGTTAGGACAAAAATCAGAATTGATGTTTATTGTTATATGATATATGTCATTGATGTTCATTGTTGCTATATGTTCATTTGCATATTCCACATTTTAGGAATGTAGTATGATATATGTTCATTGTTGTTCATTGTTGCTATATGACATATGATATATGTCATTTGGTATCTGATATATGACATTGATGTTTTGCCGGAATGTCTGAGTGGCCTATGTTTTTCGAGAATGTTGATTCATTTCCGTTCCGGCAAATTTTAGGCGCTCCATATGTCAACTTTTTAGCAAAGGTCATGCCAAAAATTTCTGTGATTTTCGGCATGACTTGTGCTAGAAACTAGGACATATGGAGTGTCCGGGATTTGCTGGAAGGGGAATTAATCAACATTCTGACCAAATATATATAGGCCCCTTTTTTCTCTTCATTATATATTTTATTTAAAATTGTTGAATAGGAAACATGTGTAACGACGCCAAAGACAGGGGTTCTGCTCGCCTTGTAGTAGACCCCCACGAGGCAGCAAATGCATATTTCGATTACCTGGACGAACACTAGATGGGGTTGCATGGTGGCGGCAGTGGCACCAACCCTGACACCGACATCGGCACCGGCACTGGCACCGGCACCGGTACCACCCCCGAGACCGGCAACGATGCTGTCGTAGCCTGTAAAGCACTGAAGAAGAAGACGTCACGAAAACCAAACGAGCTCGGCATCGGACAAATTGTGGTCATGGAGATGCACCCCAAGAAGTTAGAGCCAACAGCGCCGGAGGAAGCGCTCGTGCTGGGCAATCAACTAGGATGCATCCTTAGGGAAATCGCAAACATCAATGACGTTCTGTTGAAGAAGATACCACATATGGAGCACATGCTCCTAAAGAAGTTGCACAATAGGTTCCTGTTCCCCGTCCGGGATGAAAAAAAATTAAAGGCCCGTGGGACGACGTCGCCATGAAAAAGATAAACGCCAAGGCGATGGTGACGTTCACCAATGACTTGTCCTCCTGGAAAGTTCGGGTGAGAAAAGAGATTGCGAAGAATGAACCATGGTCCAAGATTCATGCTAATAATCTGTCAATAACGAAAGAGGACTTTTAAAAATTCATGGAGAATTGTGGTAAAGAAGAAGTCAAGGCAAGGTCGGAGAAAATGAAGGCGCTCCAGGCCAGGAACACGCCTCCCCACCGCCTCGGAAGCCGTGGTTACAAGGGGAAGAGGCACGTATGGGCCAAGGAGGACGCTGAGCGTGAAAGTGACGGAATCCCAGACCCCTTGGCGGAGTTCACTAACCCGCTGGAGCATGACTGGATAAGGGCCCGGTACAAGTGGGACAAAGTTAACAAGATCTTTTACACGGACTCAAACACGAGGGAGTTCATGAGACTTCTGGTAATTGTTATATTAACACATTATCATATTAGCTTCCAATCAGTTCGAACACAAGTTTTGTCACATTAGTAAACCTGTTGGGGAACGTTGCATGGGAAATAAAAAATTTCCTATGCGCACGCAGATCTATCCATGGTGATGAGTATGTATGAGAGGGAGAGTGGATCTACATACCCTTGTAGATCGCTAAGCGGGAAGCGTTAAGAAACGCGGTTGGTGTAGTCGAACGTATTCGCAATCCAAATCGCCGAGCGTCCCACGATCCAATCACGAACCGTCCTCACGATCCGTCCCGATCAAGCACCGAACGGACGGCACCTCCGCGTTCAGCACACGTACAACTTGATGACGATCTCTGCCTTCTTGATCCAGCAAGAGGGAGCGGAGAGGAAGAAGAGTTCTCCGGCAGCGTGACGGCACTCCGGCGATGGTGGTGGAGCAATTCCGGCAGGGCTTCGCCTAAGCACTGCAGAAATCCAATCTAGAGGAGAAACTATGCACAGGAGGAACGGGTAGCACGTGGCTGAAATTCTAGTGCAAAAACCCTAAAACCACCAGTATATATAGGAGGAAGAGAGGAGGATGCTTGGCCCAAGGGCCAAGCCTCCAAGGAGTCGGCTGAACCAGGTGGGAGAGGTGGAATCCACCTCCAATCCTAGTAGGACTAGGATTCATCCTATTTTTGCCTTTTTTCCACTTTTTCTCTTTGGGCTTTCTTTCCCTAGCCGCACGGGCCTTGTGTGGAAGTTTCACCAGCCCACTAAGGGCTGGTATTCACTCTCCCACAGCCCATGAAGCCTCTTGGGTCGAAATACACCTCCCGGTGGTCTCCCCGTACACTACTGGCACTCCCAGTACACAACCAATGAGCCCAAAACTTTTCCGGCGACCAAAACAGGACTTCCCATATCTGAATGTTTACCTCCGGACCATTTCGGAGATCGTCATGACGTCCGGGATCTCATCCGGGAATCCGTACAACCTTCGGTCACCACCATACATAACTCTATACTACCGAAACGTCACCAAACCTTAAGTGTTTAGACCCTGCGGGTTTGAGAACTATGTAGACATGACCGAGACACCTCTACAGTCAATAACCAATAGCGCGACCTGGATGCCCATATTGGTTCCTACATATTCTACGAAGATCTTTATCGGTCGAACCTCTATGTCAAGGATTCAGTTAATCCCGTATGATGTTCCTTTGTTCTTCGGTATGTTACTTGCCCGAGATTCGATCGTCGGTATCTCCATACCTAGTTCAACCTCGTTACTGGCAAGTCTCTTTACTCATTTCGTAATACAAGATCCCAGAACTAACACTTAGTCACATTGCTTGCAAGGCTTATTGTGATGTTGTATTACCGAGTGGGCCCTGAGATACCTCTCCGTCACACGGAGTAACAAATCCTAGTCTTGATCCATGCCAACTCAACAGACACCCTCGGAGATTCTTGTAGAACACCTTCATAGTCACTCAGTTACGTTGCGATGTTTGATACACACAAGGCACTCCTCCGATGTCCGTGAGTTGCATGATCTCATGGTCATAGGAACACATACTTGACATGCAGAAAACAGTAGCAATAAACTGACACGATCATATGCTACGTTTGTAGTTTGGGTCTTGTCCACCACATCATTCTCCTAATGATTTGATCCCATGATCAAATGACATCACATGTCAATGGCTAGGAAACCTTGACCATCTTTGATAAACAAGCTAGTTCACTAGAGGCATACTAGGGACATGGTGTTGTCTATTTACCCACACATGCAATGTGTTTCCAATCAATACAATTATAGCATGGATAATAAATGATTATCATGAACAAGGAAATATAATAATAAACACTTTATTTATTGCCTCTAGGGCATATTTCCAATAGTCTCCCACTTGCACTAGAGTCAATAATCTAGTTCACATCACTATGTGATTTACATAGTAATGAATCGAACACCCATGCAGTTCTGGTGTTCATCATGTTTAGCCCTTGGAAGAGGTTTAGTCAACGGGTCTGCAACATTCAGATCCGTGTGCACTTTGCAAATATTTTTGTCCTTCTGCTCGATATAATCGCAGATGGAGTTGAAGCGTCTCTTTATGTGTCTGGTCCTCTTGTGAAACCTTGGTTCCTTGGCCGGAGCAATGGCACCGGTGTTGTCACAGAACAGGTTCATTAGATTCAGTACACTGGGCACTACTCCAAGATCTGTCATGAACTGCTTCATCCAAATACGTATCCGGTTTTCGATTTAGAGTCGTCCGGATCAGTGTCAAAGCTTGCATCGATGTAATCCTTTACGACGAGCTCTTCATCAGCTCCATAAATGAGAAACATTTCCTTAGTCCTTTTCGGGTACTTAAGGATATTCTTGACCGCTGCCCAGTGCTCCATTCAAGGATCACTTTGAAACCTTCTGGCCATACTTATGGTAAGGCTGACATCGGGTCTTGTGCACAACATTGCATACATGATAGAGCCTATGGCTGAAGCATCGGGGATGACACTCATCTTTTCTCTATCTTCTACGGTCACTAGGCATTGAGTCTTACTCGACTTCACACCTTGTAACACAGGCAAGAACCCCTTCTTGGACTGATCCATTTTGAACTTCTTCAAAACTTTATCAAGGTATGTGCTCTGTGCTCTGTGAAAGTGCTATTAAGCGTCTCGATCTATCTCTATAGATCTTAATGCCTAATATGAAAGCAGCTTCTCCTAGGTCCTTCATTGAAAAACTCTTGTTCAAATATTCCTTCACGCTTTCCAACATTTCTATATTGTTTCCAATCAGCAATATGTCATCCACATATAATATTAGAAACGCAATAGAGCTCCCACTCACTTTCTTGTAAATACAAGCTTCTCCATAAACTTGTATAAACTCAAACGCTTTGATCACCTCATCCAAGCGCTTATTCCAACTCCGAGATGCTTGCACCAGTCCATAAATGGATCGCTGAAGTTTGCAAACTTTGTCAATAATCTCTGGGTCGACAAAACCTTTGGGTTGCAACATATACAACTCTTCCTCAAGGAAACCGTCTAGGAACGCCATTTTGACATCCATCTGCCAAATTTCATAGTCGAAATAAGCAGCTATTGCCAACATGATTCTGACAGACTTGAGCATCACTACGGGTGAGAATGTCTCATCGTAGTCAACTCCTTGAACTTGTGAAAAACCCTTTGCCACAAGTCGAGCTTTATAGATGGTGACATTACCGTCCGCGTCTGTCTTCTTCTTAAAGATCCATTTGTTCTGAATGGCCTTTTGCCCTTCAGGTAACACTTCCAAAGTCCATACTTTGTTTTCATACATGGATCCCATCTCGGATTTCATGGCCTCTAACCATTTCTCGGAATCCAGGCCCATCACTGCTCCTCCATAGCTCGTAGGTTCATTGTTGTTCAACAACATGACCTCTAAGACAGGGTTGTTGTACCACTCAGGAGCAGTACGCGCCCTTGTCGACCTACGAGGTTCAATAGTAGCTTGATCCAAAGCTTCATGATCATCATCATTAACTTCCTCGTCCACCATCGTAGGTTCCACAGAAACATCTTTCTGCGCTGCGCTACTTTCTGGTTGAAGCAAAGGTTCAACAACCTCATCAAGTTCTATTTTCCTCCCACTCAATTCTTTCGAGAGAAACTCTTTCTCTAGAAATGTTCCAATCTTAGAGACAAACACTTTGCCTTCGGATCTGAGATAGAAAGTATACCCGACTGTCTCTTTCGGGTATCCTATGAAGAAGCATTTCTCCGCTTTGGGTTTCAGCTTTTCAGGCTGAAGCTTTTTGACATAAGCATCACATCCCCAAAGTTTAAGAAACGACAACTTTGGCCTCTTGCCAAACCATAGTTCATATGGCGTCGTCTCGACGGATTTTGATGGTGCCCTATTTAAAGTGAATGCAGATGTCTCTAATGCATAACCCCAAAACGATAGTGGCAAATCAGCAAGAGACATCATAGAACGCACCATATCTAATAAGGTTCGATTACGACGTTCGGACACACCATTACGCTGTGGTGTTCCGGGTGGTGTCAACTGTGAAATAATTCCACACCGTCTTAAGTGACTGCCAAACTCATAACTCAGATATTCACCTCCTCGATCAGATCGCAGGAATTTAATCTTCTTGTTACGATGATTCTCAAGTTCACTCTAAAATTTCTTGAACTTTTCAAACATTTCAGACTTATGTTTCATTAAGTAAATATACCCATATCTACTTAAGTCATCAGTGAAGGTAAGAAAATAACGATATCCACCACGCGCTGTAACATTCATTGGATCGCAGAAATCAGTATGTATGATCTCCAACAAGTCACTCGCCCGTTCCTTTGTTCCAGAGAACGGCGTTTTAGTCATCTTGCCCATGAGGCATGGTTCACATGTGTCAAGTGATTCAAAATCAAGTGACTCCAAAAGTCCATCAGCATGGAGCTTCCTCATGCGTTTTACACCAATATGACCTAAACGGCAGTGCCACAAGAAAGTGGTACTATCATTATCAACTCCACATCTTTTGGCATCAATGTTATGAACATGTGTGTCGTCACTATCAAGATTCAATGTGAATAAACCCCTAACATTGGGTGCATGACCATAAAAGATATTACTCATATAAATAGAACAACCTTTATTCTCTGATTTAAAGGAGTAACCGTCTCGCAATAAACAAGATCGAGATATAATGTTCATGCTTAACGCAGGCACTAAATAACAATTATTCAGGTTCATCACTAATCCCGATGGTAATCGAAGACAGAGCGTGCCGATGGCGATCACATCAACCTTGGAACCATTTCCCACGCGCATCGTCACTTCGTCCTTCGCCAGCCTTCGTTTATTCCGTAGTTCCTGCTTTGAGTTGCAAATGTGAGCAACCGAACCGGTATCAAATACCCAGGCACTACTACGAGAGCTAGTAAGGTACACATCAATAACATGTATATCATATATACCTTGTTTGTCATTGGCCGCCTTCTTGTCAGCCAGGTACTTGGGGCAGTTCCGCTTCTAGTGACCAGTTCCCTTGCAATGAAAGGACTCAGTTTCTGGCTTAGGTCCATGCTTAGGCTTCTTTACAGGAGTAGCAACTGCTTTGCCATCCTTCTTGGTTTTATCCTTCTTGCCTCTACTCTTGCCATTCTTCTTGAAACTAGTGGTTTTATTGACCATCAACACTTGATGTTCTTTCTGGATTTCAGACTCAGCGACTTTCAGCATCGCAAACAGCTCGGCGACTGACTTGTTCATCCCGTGCATGTTATAGTTCATCACAAAGCTCTTGTAACTAGGTGGCAGTGATTGAAGAACTCCGTCAGTGATTGCCTTTGGCGGAAGGGTAATTCCCAACTCTGCTAGACGATTTGAATACCCAGACATTCTGAGTATATGCTCACTGATAGACCCGTTCTCCTCCATTTTGCAAGCATAGAACTTATCGGAGGTCTCATACCTCTCGATCCGAGCATTCTTTTGAAAGATAAACTTCAACTCCTGGAACATCTCATATGTTCCATGACGTTCAAAACGTCTTTGAACTATTGAGTAATCTCTAGTACGTGCCTCCCAAGCGTTCTTAACGTCTTCGGAGGTCATGTCTTCTGGTTGGTCACCAAGTGGTGCATCAAGGACATATGATTTCTGGGAAGTCGTGAGGATAATCCTCAAATTACGGGCCCAGTCAACAAAGTTACTTCCATCATCTTTCAACTTAGCTTTCTCTAGGAATGCATTAAACTTCAGGGGTGCTAATGCACGATCCATTGATCTAAAACATAAATATGCAAAGGTTACTTACACTATTGTTCAAGATAATGAGTTTAGTTAATCAAATTACTAAAGCTCCCACTCCAATTGACATCCCTCAGGTCATCTGAGTGTCACATGATCCAAATCCGCCAACTCAAGTCCGATCATCATGTGAGTTGAGGTGGTTTCAATGGTGAACATCTTCATGTCGATCATATCTACTATATGACTCATGTTTGACCTTTCGGTCTCTTGTGCTCCGAGGCCATGTTTGTACATGCTAGGCTCGTCAAGTTTAACCCGAGTGTTCTACATGTGCAACACTGGCTTGCACCTATTGTATGTGAACGTAGAGTCTATCACACCCGATCATCACGTGGTGTCTTGACACGACGAACTTTCGCAACGGTGCACACTCGGGGAGAACATAATTCATCTTGAAATTTAAGTGAGGGATCACCTCATAATGCTACCGTCGTCCTAAGCAAAACAAGGTGCATAAAAGGATTAACATCACATGCAATTCATAAGTGACATGATATGGCCATGAAATTGTACTTTTGATCTCCATCTAGAAATCACCAGCATGATCTCTATCGTCACCGGCACGACACCATGATCTCTATCAACGTGTCGCCATCAGGGTTGTCGCACCCAACATGCTTCTAATACTATTGCTACCGTTTAGCGATAAAGTAAAGCATTACATAGCGCTTAATGATTGACATGTAGGTCATACTGTTGGGAAATGTTGCATGGGAAACAAAAAATTTCCTATGCACATGAAGATCTATCCATGGTGATGAGCATCTATGAGAGGGAGAGTGGATCTACATACCCTTGTAGATCGCTAAGCGGGAAGCGTTAAGAAACGCGGTTGTTGTAGTCGAACGTCTTCGCGATCCAAATCGCCGTGCGTACCGCGATCCAATCACGATCCGTCCCGCGATACAATCACGATCCATCCCGCGATCCGATCACGATTCGTCCCGCGAACTTGATCACGGTCCTTCCGATCTAGCACCGTACGGACGTCACCTCCGCATTCAGCACACGTACAACTTGATGACGATCTCCACCGTCTTGATCCAGCAAGGAGTGGAGAGGAAGAAGAGTTCTCCGGCAGACTAATGGAGCTCCGGCGATGGTGGTGGAGCAATTCCGGCAGGGCTTCGCCTAAGCACTGCAGAAAACCGATCTAGAGGAGAAACTATGCACTAGAGGAACGGGTAGCACGTGGCTGAAAATTCTGTGCCAAAACCCTAAAATCCTCTAGTATATATAGGAGGAGAGGAGGAGGAGTCTTGGCTGCCAAAAATCCAGCCCTTGGGTCAACCAAAGTGGGGAGGAGAGGAGGACTCCTCCTCCAATCCTAGTAGGACTAGGATTCCTCCTTTTTTTTGGCCTTTTTCCACCTTTTTCCCTTTGGGCTTTTTCTCCCAGCCGCATGGGCCTTGTGTGGGACTTCCACCAGCCCACAAAAGGCTGGTATTTACTCTCCCACAGCCCATGAAGCCTCTTGGGTCGAAATACCCCTCCCGGTGCTCTCCCGGTACACTACCGGCACTCCCGGTACACTACCGATAAGCCTGAAACTTTTCCGGCGACCAAAACATGACTTCCTATATATGAATCTTTACCTCCGAACCATTCCGGAGCTCCTCGTGACGTCCAGGATCTCATCCGGGACTCCGAACAAACTTTGGTCACCACCATACATAACTCTATACTACCGAAACGTCACCAAACCTTAAGTGTGCAGACCCTGCGGGTTCGAGAACTATGTAGACATGACCGAGACACCTCTACGGTCAATAACCAAAGGCGGGACCTGGATGTCCACATTGGTTCCGACATATTCTACGAAGATCTTTATCGGTCGAACCTCTATGTCAAGGATTCAGTTAATCCCGTATGATGTTCCCTTTGTTCTTCGGTATGTTACTTGCCCGAGATTCGATCGTCGGTATCTCCACACCTAGTTCAATATCGTTACCGGCAAGTCTCTTTAATCGTTCCGTAATACAAGATCCCGCAACTAACAATTAGTCACATTGCTTGCAAGGCTCATTGTGATGTTGTATTACCGAGTGGGCCCTGAGATACCTCTCCGTCACACGGAGTAACAAATCCCAGTCTCGATCCATGCCAACTCAATAGACACCCTCGGAGACACCTGTAGAGCACCTTTATAGTCACCCAATTATGTTGCGACGTTTGATACACACAAGGTACTCTTCCGATAGCATGGATAATAAACGATTATCATGAACAAGGAAATACAATAATAAACACTTTATTTATTGCCTCTAGGGCATATTTCCAACAGTCTCCCACTTGCACTAGAGTCAATAATCTAGTTCCCATCACTATGTGATTTACATTGTAATGAATCGAACACCCATGTAGTTCTGGTGTTGATCATTTTTAGCCCTTGGAAGAGGTTTAGTCAATGGATCTGCAACATTCAGATCCATGTGCACTTTGCAAATATTTATTTCTTTCTCCAAGATGTAATTGCGGATGGAGTTGAAGCGTCGCTTTATGTGTCTGGTCCTCTTGTGAAACCTTGGTTCCTTGGCCAGAGCAATGGCACCAGTGTTGTCACAGAACAGGTTCATTGGATTCAGTGCACTGGGCACTACTCCAAGATATGTCGTGAACTGCTTCATCCAGACACCTTCCTTTGCCGCCTCCGAGGCTGCGATGTATTCTGCTTCGCACGTAGAATCAGCTACCACGCTTTGCTTGGAACTGCACCAGCTTACCGCTCCCCCATTAAGAATAAATACGTATCCGGTTTGCGACTTAGAGTCGTCCGGATCAGTGTCAAAGCTTGCATCGACGTAACCCCTTACGACGAGCTCTTCATCACCTCCATAAACAAGAAACATTTCCTTAGTTCTTCTCAGGTACTTAAGGATATTCGTGGCCGCTTGCCAGTGCTCCATTCCAGGATCACTTTGAAACCTTTCGGCCATACTTATGGCAAGGCTGACATCGGGTCTTGTGCACAGCATTGCATACATGATAGAGCCTATGGCTGAAGCATAGGGCATGACACTCATCTTTTCTCTATCTTCTGCAGTTACTGGGCATTGAGTCTTACTCAACTTCACACCTTGTAATACAGGCAAGAACCCCTTCTTGGACTGT
Source organism: Hordeum marinum (assembly GCA_022496015.1). NCBI lineage: Eukaryota > Viridiplantae > Streptophyta > Magnoliopsida > Poales > Poaceae > Hordeum > Hordeum marinum. Next base: position 29,476,297 of record CM039678.1, read on the forward strand.
TCCATTTTGAACTTCTTCAAAACTTTATCAAGGTATGTGCTCTGTGAAAGTGCTATTAAGCGTCTCGATCTATCTCTACAGATCTTAATACCTAATATGAAAGCAGCTTCTCCTAGGTCCTTCATTGAAAAACTCTTGTTCAAATATTCCTTCACGCTTTCCAGCATTTCTATATTGTTTCCAATCAGCAATATGTCATGCACATATAATACTAGAAACGCTATAGAGCTCCCACTCACTTGTTTGTAAATACAATTTTCTCCGTAAACTTGTATAAACTCAAATGCTTTGTTCACCTCATCAAGGCGCTTATTCCAACTCCGAGATGCTTGCACCAGTCCATAAATGGATCGCTGGAGTTTGCAAACTTTGTCAGCATTCTCTAGATCGACAAAACCTTCGGGTTGCATCATATACAACTCTTCCTCAAGGAAACCGTTGAGGAACGCTGTTTTTACATCCATCTGCCAAATTTCATAGTCGAAATAGGCAGCTATTGCTAACATGATTCTGACAGACTTAAGCATCGCTACGGGTGAGAAAGTCTCATCGTAGTCAACTCCTTGAACTTGTGAAAAACCCTTTGCCACAAGTCGAGCTTTATAGACGGTGACATTACCGTCCGCGTCTATCTTCTTCTTAAAGATCCATTTGTTCTGAATGGCCTTTCGCCCTTCAGGTAATACTTCCAAAGTCCATACTTTGTTTTCATACATGGATCCCATCTCGGATTTCATGGACTCTAACCATTTCTCGGAATCCGGGCCCATCACTGCTCCTCCATAGCTCGTCGGTTCATTGTTGTCCAACAACATGACCTCCAAGACAGGGTTGCCATACCACTCAGGAGTAGTACGCGGCCTTGTCGACCTACGAGGTTCAATAGCTGCTTGATCCGAAGCTTCATGATCATCATCATTAACTTCCTCTTCTACAGTCGTAGGTTCCACATAAACATCTTTCTGTGCTGCGCTACTTTCTGGTTGAAGTAAAGGTTCAATAACCTCATCAAGCTCTATTTTCCTCCCACTCAATTCTTTCGAGAGAAACTCTTTCTGAAGAAATGTTCAATTTTTAGCGACAAACACTTTGCCTTCGGTTTTGAGATAGAAGGTATACCCGACTGTCTCTTTCGGGTATCCTATGAAGATGCATTTCTCCGCTTTGGGTTCCAGCTTTTCAGGCTGAAGCTTTTTGACATAAGCATCACATCCCCAAACTTTAAGAAACGACAACTTTGGCTTCTTGCCAAACCACAGTTCATATGGCGTCGTCACAATGGATTTTGTTGGTGCCCTATTTAAAGTGAATGCAGCTGTCTCTAATGCATAACCCCAAAATGATAGTGACAAATCAGCAAGAGACATCATAGAACTCACCATATCTAATAAGGTTCGATTACGACATTCGGACACACCATTACGCTGTGGTGTTCCGGGCAGTGTCAACTGTGAAACAATTCCACACTGTCTTAAGTGACTGCCAAACTCATAACTCAGATATTCACCTCCTCGATCAGATCGCAGGAACTTAATCTTCTTGTTACGATGATTCTCAACTTCACTCTGAAATTGCTTGAACTTTTCAAACGTTTCAGACTTGTGTTTCATTAAGTAAATATACCCATATCTACTTAAGTCATCAGTGAAGGTGAGAAAATAACGATATCCACCACGCGCTGTAACATTCATTGGACCGCACACATCAGTGTGTATGATTTCCAATAAGTCACTCGGCCGTTCCATTGTTCCAGAGAACGACGTTCTTGTCATCTTGCCCATGAGGCATGGTTCACATGTGTCAAGTGATTCAAAATCAAGTGACTCCTAAAGTCCATCAACATGGAGCTTCCTCATGCGTTTTACACCAATATGACCTAAACGGCAGTGCCACAAGAAAGTGGTACTATCATTATCAATTCTACATCTTTTGGCATCAATGTTATGAACATGTGTGTCATCACTATCAAGATTCAATATGAATAAACCCCTAACATTGGGTGCATGACCATAAAAGATATTACTCATATAAATAGAACAACCTTATTCTCTGATTTAAATGAGTAACCGTCTCGCAATAAACAAGATCCAGATATAATGTTCATGCTTAGCGCAGGCACTAAATAACAATTATTCTGGTTCATCACTAATCCCGATGGTAATCGAAGAGAGAGCGTGCCGACGGTGATCACATCAACCTTGGAACCATTTCCCACGCGCATCGTCACTTCATCCTTTGCCAGCCTTCATTTTTTCCATAGTTCCTGCTTTGAGTTGCAAATGTGAGCAACCGAACCGGTATCAAATACCCAGGCACTCCTACAAGAGCTAGTAAGGTACACATCAATAACATGTATATCTTATATACCTTGTTTGTCGTTGGCCGCCTTCTTGGCAGCTAGGTACTTAGGGCAGTTCCGCTTCCAGTGACCAGTTCCTTTGCAATGAAAGCACTCAGTTTCTGGCTTGGGTCCATGCTTGGGCTTCTTTGCAGGAGTAGCAACTGCTTTGCCATCCTTCTTGGTTTTACCCTTCTTGCCCTTGCCCTTGACTTTGCCATTTTTCTTGAAACTAGTGGTATTATTGACCATCAACACTTGATGTTCTTTCTGGATTTCAGACTCAACGACTTTTAGCATCGCAAACAGCTCGACGACTGACTTGTTCATCCCGTGCATGTTATAGTTCATCACAAAGCTCTTGTAACTAGGTGGCAGTGATTGAAGAACTCTGTCAGTGATCGCCTCTGGCAGAAGGGCAATTCCCAACTCTGCTAGACGAGTTGAATACCCAGACGTTCGGAGTATATGTTCACTGATAGACCCGTTCTCCTCCATCTTGCAAGCATAGAACTTATCGGAGGTTTCATACCTCTCAATCCGGGCGTTCTTCTGAAAGATAAACTTCAACTCCTGGAACATCTCATATGCTCCATGACGTTCAAAATGTCTTTGAAGTCCTGGTTCTAAGCCATACAATATTGCACACTGAACTTTTGAGTAATCTCCAGTACGTGCGTCCCAAGCGTTCTTAATGTCTTCGGAGGTCATGTCTTCTGGTTGGTCACCAAGCGGTGCATCAAGGACATATGATTTCGGGGAAGCCGTGAGGATAATCCTCAGATTACGGGCCCAGTCAACAAAGTTACTTCCATCATCTTTCAGTTTAGCTTTCTCTAGGAACGCATTAAAATTCAAGGGTGCTACTGCGCGAGCCATTGATCTACAACATAAATATGCAAAGTTCACTTAGACTATTGTTCAATATAATGAGTTTAGTTAATCAAATCACTAAAGCTCCCACTCAAATTGACATCCCTCAGGTCACCTGAGTGTCACATGATCCAAGTCCACCAACTCAAGTCCGATCATCACGTGAGTTGAGGTGGTTTCAATGGTGAACATCATTGTGTTGATCATATCTACTATATGACTCATGTTCAACCTTTCGATCTCTTGTGTTCCGAGGCCATGTCTGTACATGCTAGGCTCGTCAAGTTTAACCCGAGTGTTCTGCGTGTGCAACACTGGCTTGCACCCGTTGTCTATGAACGTAGAGTCTATCACACCCGATCATCACGTGGTGTCTCAACACGACTAACTTTCGCAACGGTGCACACTCGGGGAGAACACAATTTTATCTTGAAATTTAAGTGAGGGATCACCTTATAATGCTACCGTCATACTAAGCATAACAAGGTGCATAAAAGGATTAACATCACATGCAATTCATAAGTGACATGATATGGCCATGAACTCGTGCTTTAGATCTCCATCTTGAAAGCACCGGCATGATCTTCATCGTCACCGGCATGACACCATGATCTCCATCATCTTGATCTCCATCAACGTGTCTCCATCGAGGTTGTCATGCCCTGCATGCTTCTACTACTATTTCTACCGTTTAGCGATAAAGTAAAGCATTACATAGCGCTTAATGATTGACACGCAGGTCATACAATAATTAAAGACAACCCTATGGCTCCTGCCGGTTGCCGTACTCATCGACATGCAAGTCGTGAAATTCTATACATCACATGATCATCTCATACATCACATATATCACATCATGTAATTGGCCATATCACATCACAACATACCCAGCAAAAACAAGTTATACGTCCTCTAATTGTTGTTGCATGTTTTACGTGGCTGCTACGGGTTTTTAGCAAGAACGATTCTCACCTACGCATAAACCACAACGGTGATACATAATTTGCTTTTCAACCTTCTCAAGGACCGCCCTTGTCGAATCCGATCCAACTAAAGTGAGAGAAGCTGCCACCCGCAAGCCATCTAGGCAACAAGTTGCGTCGAGGGAACCGGTCTCTCGTCAGCGTACGAGTAATGTTGGTCCGGGCCGCTTCATCTCACAATACCGCTGAACCAAAATCCGACCAAGGAAGGAAGCAATCTAAGCATCAACGCCCACAAACCTTTTGTGTTCTACTCGAGATCTCATCGAACCATCAACCTAGCTCATGATGCCACTGTTGGGAAACGTTGCATGGGAAACAAAAAATTTCCTATGCACATGAAGATCTATCCATGGTGATGAGCATCTACGAGAGGGAGAGTGGATCTCCATACCCTTGTAGATCGCTAAGCAGGAAGCGTTAAGAAACGCGGTTGTTGCAGTTGAACGTCTTCGCGATCCAAATCACCGTGCGTACCACGATCCAATCACGATCCGTCCCACGATCCGATCACGATCCGTCCCACGAACTTGATCACGGTCCTTCCTGTCTAGCACCGAACGGACGTCACCTCCGCGTTCAGCACACGTACAGCTTGATGACGATCTCCATCGTCTTGATCCAGCAAGAAGCAGTGGAGAGGAAGAAGAGTTCTCCGGCAGCCTAACGGCGCTCCGGCGATGGTGGTGGAGCAATTCCGGCAGGGCTTCGCCTAAGCACTGCAGAAAACCGATCTAGAGGAGAAACTATGCACTAGAGGAACGGGTAGCACGTGGCTGAAAATTCTGTGCCAAAACCCTAAATTCCTCTAGTATATATAGGAGGAGAGGAGGAGGAGTCTTGGCTGCCAAAAAGCCTGCCCTTGGGTCGACCAAAGTGGGGAGGAGAGGAGGACTCCTCCTCCAATCCTAGTAGGACTAGGATTCCTCCTTTTTTTGGCCTTTTTCCACCTTTTTCCCTTTGGGCTTTTTCTCCTAGCCGCATGGGCCTTGTGTGGGACTTCCACCAGCCCACAAAAGGCTGGTATTTACTCTCCCGCAGCCCATGAAGCCTCTTGGGTCGAAATGCCCCTCCCGGTGCTCTCCCGGTACACTACCGGCACTCCCGGTACACTATCGATAAGCCCGAAACTTTTCCGGCGACCAAAACAGGACTTCCTATATATGAATCTTTACCTCCGAACCGTTCCGGAACTCCTCGTGATGTCTAGGATCTCATCCGGGACTCTGAACAAACTTTGGTCACCACCATACGTAACTCTGTACTACCGAAACGTCACCAAACCTTAAGTGTGCAGATCCTGCGGGTTCGAGAACTATGTAGACATGACCGAGACACCTCTACGGTCAATAACCAATGGCTGGACCTGGATGTCGTTCCTACATATTCTACGAAGATCTTTATCGTTCGAACCTCTATGTCAAGGATTCAGTTAATCCCGTATGATGTTCCCTTTGTTCTTCGGTATGTTACTTGCCCGAGATTCGATCGTCGGTATCTCCATACCTAGTTCAATCTCGTTACCGGCAAGTCTCTTTACTCATTCCGTAATACAAGATCCCACAACTAACAATTAGTCACATTGCTTGCAAGGCTCATTGTGATGTTGTATTACCGAGTGGGCCCGGAGATACCTCTCCGTCACACGAAGTAACAAATCCCAGTCTCGATCCATGCCAACTCAATAGGCACCCTCGGAGACACCTGTAGAGCACCTATATAGTCACCCAGTTACGTTGCGATGTTTGATACACACAAGGTACTCCTCTGATATCTGTGAGTTGCATGATCTCATGGTCATAGGAACATATACTTGACATGCAGAAAACAGTAGCAATAAACTGACACGATCATAAGCTACGTTTGTAGTTTGGGTCTTGTCCATCACATCATTCTCCTAATGATGTGATCCCGTTATAAAATGAAATCTCATGTCCATGGCCAGGAAACCTTAACCATCTTTCAATCAACGAGCTAGTTCACTAGAGGCATACTAGGGACATTGTGTTTGTCTATGTATCCACACATGTATCCATGTTTCCAATTAATACAATTATAGCATGGATAATAAACGATTATCGTGAACAAGGAAATACAATAATAAACACTTTATTTATTGCCTCTAGGGCATATTTCCAACACATACAATAATTAACTATGGCTCCTGTCGGTTGCCGTACTCATCGACATGCAAGTCGTGATAATCTATACATCACATGATCATCTGATACATCACATATATCATATCATGTAATTGGCCATATCACATCACACCATACCCTGCAAAAACAAGTTAGACGTCCTCTAATTGTTGTTGCATGTTTTACGTGGCTGCTACGGGTATCTAGCAAGAACAGTTCTCATCTACGCAAAAACCTCAACGGTGATACACTAGTTGCTTTTCAACCTTCTCAAGGACCGCCTTTGTCGAATCTGATGCAAATAAAGTGAGAGAACCTGTCACCCGCAAGCCATCTATGCAACGAGTTGCGGTTGAGGGAACCGGTCTCTCGTAAGCGTACGAGTAATGTTGTTCTGGGCCGCTTCATCTCACAATACCGCTGAACCAAAATCCGACCAAGGGAGGAAGCAATATAAGCATCAACGCCCACAAACCTTTTGTGTTCTACTCGAGATCTCATATACACATAGACCTAGCTCATGATGCCACTGCTAGGGAACGTTGCATGGGAAACAAAAAATTTCCTACGCGCATGCAGATCTATCCATGGTGATGAGAATCTACGAGAGGGAGAGTGGATCCACATACCCTTGTAGATCGCTAAGCGGGAAGCGTTAAGAAACGCGGTTGGTGTAGTCGAACATCTTCGTGATCCAAATCACCGAGCGTCCTGCGATCCAATCGTGAACCTTCCTCAGGATCCGTCCCGATCAAGCACCAAACGGACGGCACCTCCGCGTTCAACACACGTATAGCTTGATGACGATCTCCGCCTTCTTGATCCAGCAAGAGGGAGCGGAGAGGAAGAAGAGTTCTCCGGCAGCGTGATGGCACTCCGGCGATGGTGGTGGAGCAATTCCGGCAGGGCTTCGCCTAACCACTGCAGAAATCCAATCTAGAGGAGAAACTATGCACTGGAGGAACGGGTAGCACGTGGCTGAAATTCTAGTGCAAAACCCTAAAACCACCAGTATATATAGGAGGAAGAGAGGAGGAGGCTTGCCCCAAGGGCCAAGCCTCCAAGGAGTCGGCCGAACCAGGTGGGAGAGGTGGAATCCACCTCCAATCCTAGTAGGACTAGAATTCATCCTATTTTTGCCTTTTCCCACCTTTTCTCTTTGGGCTTTCTTTCCCTAGCCACATGGGCCTTGTGTGGAAGTTCCACCAGCCCACTATGGGCTGGTATTTACTCTCCCACATCCCATGAAGCCTCTTGGGTCGAAATACCCCTCCCGATGGTCTCCCGGTACACTACCGGCACTCCCGGTACACTACCGATGAGCCCGAAACTTTTCCGGCGACCACAACAGGACTTCCTATATATGAATCTTTACCTCCAGACCATTCCGGAGCTCCTCGCGACATCCGGGATCTCATCTGGGACTCCGAACAACCTTCGGTCACCACCATACATAACTCTATACTACCGAAACGTCACCAAACCTTAAGTGTGCAGACCCTGCGGGTTCGAGAACTATGTAGACATGACCGAGACACCTCTACGGTCAATAACCAATAGCGGGACCTGGACGCCCATATTGGTTCCTACATATTCTACGAAGATCTTTATCGGTCGAACCTCTATGTCAAGGATTCAGTTAATCCCGTATGATGTTCCCTTTGTTCTTTGGTATGTTACTTGCCCGAGATTCGATCGTCGGTATCTCCATACCCAGTTCAACCTCGTTACCGGCAAGTCTCTTTACTCATTCCGTAATACAAGATCCCGCAACTAACACTTAGTCACATTTCTTGCAAGGCTTATTGTGATGTTGTATTACCGAGTGGGCCCTGAGATACCTCTCCGTCACACGGAGTAACAAATCCTAGTCTTGATCCATGCCAACTCAACAGACACCCTCGGAGATACCTGTAGAGCACCTTTATAGTCACCTAGTTACGTCGCGACGTTTGATACACACGAGGCACTCCTCCGATGGCCGTGAGTTGCATGATCTCATGGTCATAGGAACACATACTTGACATGCAGAAAACAGTAGCAATAAACTGACACGATCATATGCTATGTTTGTAGTTTGGGTCTTGTCCACCACATGATTCTCCTAATGATGTGATCCCGTTATCAAATGACATCACATGTCAATGGCTAGGAAACCTTGACCATCTTTGATAAACGAGCTAGTTCACTAGAGGCATACTAGGGACATAATGTTGTCTATTTACCCACACATGCAATGTGTTTCCAATCAATACAATTATAGCATGGATAATAAACGGTTATCATGAACAAGGAAATATAATAATAAACACTTTATTTATTTCCTCTAGGGCATATTTCCAACAAAACCATGCATGTCCATTTGCAGAAAGAGCAGCACCAAAAGGCAGTCAAAAGCGACGAGTCGTCACAGTCGTCGGCGAGGCCCAAGTGGGACACCCCATTCAACCGGGCCCTGAACATACTGAAAAAGGTCCCAGTGGACAAGTCGCCGTCCTATGGACGTGTGCACGGCTTCGGAGATGGCGCCTCGTGGAAGACGTGCTATAGTGAGGAGCCAGAGGAAAGAAGGAAGAGACGGTCTGTCGTCACTCAGTAGACCATCGATGAGATGCAACATCCTAAGGCGGAATGCAAAAAGTCTCTCTTCAAGCAATCCTCGCAGGAGGCGCCTCCAGATGCCGCCTCTACCCAGCAACCCCGTGAGGCCCATCCAATGTTTAGCCCGACGACACTTGGGGGGTGGTTAGGGAAGGTATGTTGGGCTCACTACCATTGCGACCCAACAAGAAGCCAAGGAGGAGACCAGCAAAGAAAGGCCCTAAAGGCGCTAGAGCGGCTTCAAGCAGCCAGTCGCCTCTGAAGCCCCGGGTGGTAGACAAAATACCTGTCGAAGGTAAGAATCATTTCCATGTCGCCGGCGAGCCGATCCTACCCCCCAAAGCGCTAGATAACATACTGAACAATGATCTAAGGAGACTCCATGAAGATGTGCTGGCCAGAGAAAAAAAAGCCTTCTGATCGTGGAAAAACCAGGATACCCGCTTTACGTGGCTCAGGTGCTGGGTGGGAAGTTGTACGTCGACACCTGGCCCGCGAATCAGTTCATCCTGCGATTCGACTACATCTACAACATGTTCCACATGACCAAGCTGGATTTCCAGTTCATCCGCATGTATGAGATGTATCTCAACTACTTCATCAGGATCGAGAACATACGATATATCTACATCACGAACCTGTTCTATATGCACGAGAGCTACTTGGCAGTTTGCAAAGAGCACCGTGACTATGCGAGCAAGTACCTCGGTAGATTCATGATCGCTAATAAGGACAAGGATGCGATTCTCCTGCCTTATCATCCCACGTAAGTCATCCGCGCATATCCTTTTGTAAGTGTCGTTAATCATTTATTTGCAAGCATGGAGGCTAATTAGAGGTGTGTACTTCATTTGCACAGTGGGGGCGGTGCCATGCTCATCGTTCTGTACCCGGAATACTCCCATGCTATATACTTGGACTCATCGAAGAACATCAAGAAAAAGGATTACACGCACGTAAAGAGAGTTCTCGATAGTGCCCTATTTACCTTCAGCATGTCTGGTGGATATATAAAGGTGAAAAGGAACAGGAAGGACGGGCTGGTTTTCCGCCATAAGACCGACTTTTGCTGCATCTAGCAACTGCACACTAGTCAGGCTAATGGATTCTACCTCATGCATCACCTGCTTGAGTACAGAAGGGATAATCAACGCCTTCGCATGTCACCTAGTACCGAATATGTCGAGATTGTCAGTCGGGCCACAAGCATAGGACAGACACCGGATCATCAACTCCGAGCTGAGTTTTATCACGTACAGTGTGAACTTGCCCAAGTGATGATGAAGCAGGTCCTCGAACCAACAGGGATGTTCTACCATGGGCCAACAATGACGCGGGATGATGTCCGAGCACTGCTACTCGCTCCGCGTCTGGACCTTAAGCCTTTCACGAAGCTCGGGTGCTTCATCCCTGACTATGAAGATTGGACCGCCGACATGGAGGACTGATCGCTCTTGCTAGTTAATTAGTTTGGGTATATATGAGGAACTTCGTCACTTATGTTTACTATAAGTTGCCTGTATTTTGCTAATTATGCCTCTTTGTTTTCTTAAGTACATTATGTTGCATATTATCGTTCAATTGATCAACTGTCGATGCAGGTACATAAATCTGAGATGGCGAAGGACTAGCACGTCGTGTTCGTTGGGAGGGTTCCAGGAGTCTACGATAACTGGCCACACGCTCAGGCCTAGGTGTACAGGTACCCGGGTGCTAGCCATAGATGGTTTGACAGCAGAGCCGAAGCGGAAAGTAGTTACTTGAGGTGGACACTCCAGCATGAGCGAGGGCGGGACCGCCGGTGCCTCAAGTACTACATAGTCACGCTCTTGCTCATGCTGGTCGCTCTTCTCCTCTACATCATGGTTTATATAGAGATGATGAAAACTTGTGTTTGTGCCATGACCATGCATTTGCACTTATTCGAGACATGACATGATCACTCATGTGTATCACTATTTTCGAGATGTGATGATATTTGTGATGAATGATGGTGATAGTATGACGAGAGTACTGTATGTCTATGATATGATAATAATAGTGTATGTTTAGTATGATCTGATGAAACTACTGTATAGATCCTGTATAAATAGATCACAAATACGTAGAGGGTGTAAATCTATGAAAGCAGGAATACTAGCAGTAGCGCTGGAAATCATCTAATAGCAGCGCTTCGTTTGTCCAAGCGCTACAGATAGTTAGCAGCAGCGCTGGCCTGGCAAGCGCTACTATTAACAACACATAGTAGTAGCGCTTGCTAGGCCAGCGCTACTGCTAAAACTTAGCTATAGCGCGATAGCAGTAGCGCTTGACCCAGCGCTACTAATATGCATATTTCGAGCGCTACTACTAGGATTTTCCCTAGTAGTGCGTGTTTCCATGCCCCAGAAGTCCGCCACCATCAGCATCATGCTCCTATGTCGTCGTCGCTGAAACCACCGCCATCTTCTGCTTTGACTGACCTCCCCATCGATCCATTAGACAGTCCAGTCCAACCCAGCCGAAATTATCCGACTACAACCATGCTCCACCCTGCGTCGTGTTCGTCCGCACATCTCCGTGCAGTACTTGACGCCATGTGTCTACATGATCCTTCTACAACGCGCTTCAAACTCCTCAGAGCACTAGTAGAAAACAGGGCATTGGTTCGGGCCGGGCCAGCCCATTAGTCCCGGTTCACTGACGAACCGGGACCAATGGGGGCAACGGTCCCAATTCGTGAGGCCAGGGGGCCGGGCGGGCCACGTGGGGCATTGGTCCCGGTTCGTAGGACACCTTTGGTCCCGGTTCCAGACACGAACCGGGACCAATGTGCCTCGCTCCTGGCCCACAACCATTGGTCCCGGTTCGTGGCTGGAACCGGGACCAAAGGGGGTCCTTTAGTCCCGGTTCCATCCACGACCCGGGACCAATGAGATGCCTATATATACCCCCTCGCCGGTGAGTAGAGCAGTCCACACTGCTCTGTTTTTCAGGCCGGCGAGGGGAGACATTTGTGGTGCTCTAGCTCACCTCCTATGCACATGAGGTGTTTGATGAAATGCCCAAGCCAAACTTAAGCTTGCTCCTCTCGAAACTCCTTGTCCAAACTCCATTTTCGTCAAGATTTGTCTAGGTTTTGGCGGTCCGAAACCGTTGTCGATCGCCCGCGCGTGGTGAGCCTCTTGATCTTATCTTCTTGCTAAAAGAAAATATACTTACTCGTATGATTTTCTTACTTTTATTATTGTTTGTTATTATATAGTACCATGGTTATGGTATCCGCCCACGTCGGCCCTCGTCCAGTCTATGATTCAGATGTGGTATATTATCTTTTATATAACTATTTCACACATCTAATATCTATGACAATTAATTATGCCACCAACTTGACGTAGATGTTTTTATCTATAGGAAGTAGTTGAACCAGAAATTCCAACCGACTATGCAATTCTCCTCGACAAGTTAACTAAAGCTGAAAAAGAAATCGATCATTTGAAAGAAAAATTGAAAAGAACTGAATATGACAAGATGGGATTGGAGTTGCATATTGCCGATATCGTCGATGATCACAAGACCAAGATGGATGCAATGCGCTTAAAGCTTAGAAAGATTAGAAAATATGCCATTCATAATGAGGCTTGGTATCATTATGCCATTGGATCAATTGGTACCTTGGTAGCGGTTATGATTGCATTTGTTGTTGCATTTAAATTTTTTACATAGTTTCGCTGTATGTTTTAATTAGATGCTCTAGAGAGCTATATGTTGTTCAATAATGACAACTATGTATGAACTGTACGTCTTTATTTCGGTCATTATTGTACTTTGGCTTCAATGCGATGAAGAATTTCTATTAATTTGGTCACTTCTCTATTCATGATATGTTGTAATGGTTTTTAATACACTTTATTATATAAATGCACGCAGATGAACTAGCAATGGATGTACTGTGACCGACGCACCTCCGAGTATATTAAGGGCCTGCATAATTTTCTCGAAGCGGCTGATGCAAACAAGCAGAATGATTTTATGCCTTGTCCAAGTACTGTCTGTGAGAATACAAAGTCTTTCTCCAACTCTAAAACCCTTCACTTCCACCTGCTTCAGAAGGGTTTTATGCCACACTATAATGTTTGGACCAAGCACGGAGAAAGAGGGGTTATGATGGAAGACAACAAAGAAGAAGAGGATGACGACAACTACCCTCCTCCTGAATACGGTGATGCTGCAATGGGGGAAGCTGAAGATCAAGAGGAACCAGACGATGTGCCTGATGATGGTCTTCGCCGGGTCATTGTTGATGCACAGAGAGAATGCGAAAGTGAAAGGGAGAAGTTGAAGTTCGATGGCATGTTAGAGGATCACAAAAAAGGGTTGTACCCAAATTGCGAAGATGACAACAAAAAGCTCGGTACCACACTGGAATTGCTGCAATGGAAGGCAGACAATGGTGTATCTGACAAGGGATTTAGTTAGCTACTAAACATAATGAAGAAGAAGCTTCCAAAGGATAACGAATTGCCCGACAGTACGTACGCAACAAAGAAGGTTCTATGCCCTCTAGGATTGGAGGTGCAGAAGATACATGCATGCCCTAATGACTGCATCCTCTACCGTGGTGAGTACGAGGAACGGAATGCATGCCCGGTATGTGGTGCATCACAGTATAAGATCAGAAGAGATGACCCTGGTGATGTTGAGGGCCAGTGCACCGGGAAGAGGGTTCCTGCCAAGGTGATGTGGTATGCTCCTATAATACCACGGTTGAAACGTCTGTTCAGAAACAAAAAGCATGACGAGTTGATGCAATGGCACAAAAAAGAACGTAAGAAAGACGGGAAGTTGAGAGCACCCGCTGACGGGTCGCAGTGGAGAAAGATCGAGAGAAAGTGGAGCGACTTTACAGGTGACCCGAGGAACGTATGGTTTTGTTTAAGTGCAGATGGCGTTAATCCCTTTGGGGAGCAGAGCAGCCAGCATAGCACATGGCTTGTGACTCTATGTATGTATAACCTTCCTCCTTGGTTGTGCATGAAGAGGAAGTTCATTATGATGCCAGTGCTCATCCAAGGTCCTAAGCAACCCTACAATGACATTGATGTGTACCTAAGACTATTAGTTGATGAACTTTTACAGCTATGGAATGGAAGAGGTGTACGTGTGTGGGATGAGAACGAACAGGAGGATTTTGACCTACATGCGTTGCTGTTTGTAACCATCAACGATTGGCCTGCTCTCAGTAACCTTTCAGGACAGAAAAACAAGGAATACCATGCATGCACACACTGTTTAGATGACACCGACAGTATATATCTGGACAAATGCAGGAAGAATGTGTACCTGGGGCATCGTTGATTTCTTCCGACCAACCATCAATGTCGAAAGAAAGGAAAGCATTTCAAAGGTGAGGCAGATCACCGGAAGAAGCCCGCCCTCCGTACTGATGATCACATACTTGATATGGTCAATGATTTACAGGTAATATTTGGAAAGGGTCCTAGCAGAGTATCTGTTCCAAATGACGCTGACAAACGCATACCCATGTGGAAGAAGAAATCTATATTTTGGGACCTACCCTATTGGAAAGACCTAGAGGTCCGCTCTGCAATCGACGTGATGCACGTGACGAAGAATCTTTGCGTGAACCTGCTAGGATTCTTGGGAGTGTATGGGAAGACAAAAGTTACACCGGAGGCAACATGTGCATGAAAAAGACGGCATGCATCCAAAGCAGTATGAAGGTCCTGCCAGCTACGCTCTTACCAAAGAAGAGAAGGAAATCTTCTTTGAATGCCTGCTCAGTATGAAGGTACCGTATGGTTTCTCGTCGAATATAAAGGGAATAATAAATATGGTAGAGATAAAGTTCTAGAACCTAAAGTCTCATGACTGCCACGTGATTATGACGCAACTCCTGCCGGTTGCATTGAGGGGGCTTCTACTGGAAAACGTTCGATTAGCCATTGTGAAGCTATGTGCATTCCTCAATGCAATCTCTCAGAAGGTGATCGATCCAGAAATCCTGCCAATGTTAAGGACTGATTTGGTGCAATGTCTTGTTAGTTTCGAGCTGGTGTTCCCACCGTCCTTCTTCAGTATCATGACGCACGTCCTAGTTCATCTAGTCGACGAGATTGCCGTTCTGGGACCTGTATTTCTACACAATATGTTCCCCTTTGAGAGGTTCATGGGAGTCTTAAAGAAATATGTTCGTAACCGCGCTAGGCCAGAAGCAAGCATCTCCATGGGCCATCAAACAGAGGATGTCATTGGGTTTTGTGTTGACTTCATTCCTGACCTTAAGAAGATTGGTCTCCCTCAATCGCGATATGAGGGGAGACTTACTGGAAAAGGCACGCTAGGAGTGGACTCAATAATATGTAGGGACGGGCATTCTTGGTCTCAAGAACACTACACAGTTCTATAGAATTTCACCTTGGTGCCCCCGTATGTCGATGAACACAAGAATATTTTGCGCTCCAAACACCCGGAGCAGTGTGACGACTGGATTACATATGAACACATCAGGAATTTTGGCGGTTGGTTGCAAACACGTCTCATGGGTGACAACACTATTTCCGATGAGCTGTACTCGTTGGCCAGGGGACCATCTTCGACTATATTGACTTACAAAGGGTACAAGATAAATGGGAATACATTTTACACGATCTCCCAAGATGAAAAGAGCACCAACCAAAACAGCGGTGTCCGCTTTGATGCAGCAACCAAGAGGGGAAAGGACACATATTATGGTTACATAGTGGACATATGGGAACTTGACTTTGGACATGATTTCAAGGTCCCTTTATTTCAGTGCAAATGGTTCAATCTGTCAAGAGGCGGGGTACAGGAAGACCCACAGTACGGAATGACAACAGTGGATCTAAACAATCTTGGGTACACAGACGAACCATTCGTCCTAGCCAATGATGTGGCACATATTTTCTATGTGAAGGACATTTCTACCATACCGAGAAAAAGAAACGATAAGGAAGCAAATACATCATACGATGAGCCAAAGCACCACATAGTTCCTTCAGGAAAAAGAGACATCGTGGGATTGGAGGGAAGGACAGACATGTCTGAAGATTATGAAAAGTTTCATGAAATTCCAAATTCCTCCCTTCAAAGTCAAGGCTGAACCAAGCACCCTGTTAAACGATGAAGATTATCCATGGTTACGACGCAATAAGCAAAGGACACAAGTGAAGAAAAAGTCTAGACTTTCTCTCCACAACTATATCATTGCAGTGACATGTGAAGAAATGAAATGCCTTTTGTAACATGCTATGTGGGTGAAATGATGATACCATGCCAACTTTCAACCTTTTAAGAGTTCATTTGAAGTGCTTTTAAATTTCAGTGACATGTGAAGAAATGAAATCCCTTTGTAACAGATGAGTTTTCGTCCGAAACCGTGATACTTCAAAATAGATTGTCCATTTTGTACATGAAGTGCATCCGGTTTTTGTCGTAACCCACTCAACTTTTCAGCACATGCTATGTGGATGAAATGATGATACCATGTCAACTTTCAACCTTTTCAGAGTTCGTTTGAAGTGCTTTTTAATTTCTTTCAAAACATCGTGGGAGGAGATTTCAAAAAAGAATCAGCTAAAAAGCAAGAAACAAAACAAAATAATGGAAACTATGCAACTAAAATTATCAAAGTATTTATTTGTTAAAAAGAATGAACAAAAATAACGGAAGAAAAATACTGCAAAAAATTAAAAAAAAATAAAGCAAAAAACAAAACATTTTTTTTAAAATGCCGCCTACTGGGCCACCACGTCCTCAATATGACTAGAAATCCAACAGCTAGTTGGGCCAGGATTCAGGTCCACAGAAGGACCAGTAGGCCCACACGCAGAGGAGAGTACAATTAGGCCCATAAGCCTGCAGTTGAGAGGAGCTCGAGAGTGTTGGCGCAGTAGCGCTTATAAACCACTCTCAAGCCCTCTTAGCTAGCGAGGTGGGACTAAACACTTGTCCCTGGGCAGTACCACCTTTTGGTCCCGGTTGGTTGCACAAACCGGGACCAATGCCCCCCGTTAGTCCCGGTTGGTGGCGGTTAGTCCCGGTTGGTGCCACCAACCGGGACCAATGCCCCACTTTAGTCCCGGTTGGCGCCATCAACCGGGACCAATGGTCTCTGCTTCTCGCCCTTTGGGCTGCCGAAAAGAAACCTTTGGTCCCGATTGGTGCCACCAACCGGGACCAATGCTCTGTGTATATAAGCGACAGTTTCGATTTTTCAGATTTCATCTAGAACTTGCCCCCAACGACGCCAAGTGTTGGAAATATGCCCTAGAGGTAATATATAAAGTGTTTATTATTATATTTCCTTGTTCATGATAATCGTTTATTATCCATGCTATAATTGTAGTGATTGGAAACACATTGCATGTGTGGGTAAATAGACAACACAATGTCCCTGGTATGCCTCTAGTGAACTAGCTCGTTGATCAAAGGATTGTTAAGGTTTCCTAGCCATGGACATGAGGTGTCATTTGATAACGGGATCACATCATTGGGAGAATGATGTGATGGACAAGACCCAAACTACAAACGTAGCATATGATCGTGTCAGTTTATTGCTACTGTTTTCTGCATGTCAATGTATATGTTCCTATGACCATGAGATCATGCAACTCACGGATATCGGAGGAGTGCCTTGTGTGTATCAAACGTCGCAACGTAACTGGGTGACTATAAAGGTGCTCTACAGGTATCTCCGATGGTGTCTGTTGAGTTGGCATGGATCGAGACTGGGATTTGTTACTCCGTGTGACGGAGAGGTATCTCGGGGCCCACTCGGTAATGCAACATCACAACAAGCCTTGCAAGCAATGTGACTAATATGTTAGCCACGGGATCTTGCATTATGGAAAGAGTAAAGAGACTTGCCGGTAATGAGGTTGAACTAGGTATTGGATACCGACGATCGAATCTCGGGCAAGTAACATACCGAAGAACAAAGGGAACATTATACGGGATTAACTGAATCCTTGACATAGAGGTTCGACCGATAAAGATCTTCATAGAATATGTGGGAGCCAATGTGGACGTCCAGGTCCCACCATTGGTTATTGACCGTAGAGATGTCTCGGTCATGTCTACATAGTTCTCGAACCCGCAGGGTCTGCACACTTAAGGTTCGGTGACGTTTCGGTAGAGTAGAGTTATGTATGGTGGTGACCGAAGGTTGTTCGGAGTCCCGGATGATATCCCGGACATCACGAGGAGCTTTGGAATGGTCCGGAGGTAAAGATTCATATATAGGAAGTCCCAGTTTGGTCACCGGAAAAGTTCCGGGCATATCGGTAATGTACCGAGAGTGCCGGTAGTGTACCGGGAGACCTCCGGGAGGGGTATTTCGACCCTAGAGGGTCCATGGGCTGTGGAGAGTAATAACCAGCCCTTAGTGGGCTGGATAAACATCCACAAGAAAGCCCATGGCGCAGGAGATAAAAGGTCTAAAGGAAAAAGTGAAAAAAGGGCCAATAGGGAGCAATCCTACTCCAACTAGGATTGGAGGAGGAGTAGGATTCCTCCCCCTTGGCGCACCAGCCCTCCCCTTCCTCTCCTCCTATATATACTAGTGGATTGGGGCTGTTTTATACAGAATTTACGGCCACGTGCTATCCAATCCACCGGTGCATAGTTTCTCCTCTAAATCGTAGTTCCGTAGTGCTTAGGCGAAGCCCTGCCGGAATTGCTCCACCACCATCACCGGAGCGCCGTCACCCTGCCGGTGAACTCTCTCTCCTCTCCACCTCCTCTTGATGGATCAAGACGATGGAGATCGTCATCAAGCTGCACATGTGCTGAACGCGGAGGTGCCGTCCGTTCGGTACTAGATCGGAAGAATCGTGATCAAGGCCACGGGACGTTCGTGATCGGATCACGGGACGGATCGTGACGAGATCATGGGACGGTTCATGATTAGTTCGTGGGACGGTTCGTGATTAGATCACGGGATGCTCGGCGATTTGGATCGCGAAGAAGTTCGACTACACCAACCGTGTTTCTCAACGCTTCTCGCTTAGCGATCTACAAGGGTACGTAGATCCACTCTCCCTCTCGTAGATGCTCATCACCATGGATAGGTTTGCGTGTGCGTAGGAAATTTTTTGTTTCCCATGCGACGTTCCCCAATAGTGGCATCATGAGCTAGGTTGATGGTTCGATGAGATCTCGAGTAGAACACAAAAGGTTTGTGGGCGTTGATGCTTAGATTGCTTCCTCCCTTGGTCAGATTTTGGTTCAGCGGGATTGTGAGATGAAGCGGCCCGGACCAACATTACTCGTACGCTTACGAGAGACCGGTTCCCTCGACGCAACTTGTTGCTTAGATGGCTTGCGGGTGACAGTTTCTCTCACTTTAGTTGGATCGGATCCGACAAAGGCGGTCCTTGAGAAGGTTGAAAAGCAATCTATGTATAACCGTTGTGGTTTATGCGTAGGTGAGAATCGTTCTTGCTAGATACCCGTAGCAGCCATGTAAAACATGCAACAACAATTAGAGGATGTCTAACTTGTTTTTGCAGGGTATGTTGTGATGTGATATGGCCAATTACATGATGTGATATATGTGATGTATGAGATGATCACGTGATGTATAGAACTTCACGACTTGCATGTCAATGAGTACGGCAACCGGCAGGAGCCATAGGGTTGTCTTTAATTATTGTATGACCTGTGTGTCAATCATTAAGCGCTATGTAATGCTTTACTTTATCGCTAAACGGTAGCTATAGTAGTAGAAGCATGCAGGGCATGACAACCTCGATGGCAAAACGTTGATGGAGATCAAGATGATGGAGATCATGGTGTCGTGCCGGATACGATGAAGATCATGCCGGTGCTTTCAAGATGGAGATCTAAAGCACAAGTTCATGGCCATATCATGTCACTTATGAATTGCATGTGATGTTAATCCTTTTATGCACCTTGTTTTTCTTAGTACGACGGTAGCATTATAAGGTGATCCCTCAATTAAATTTCAAGATAAAATTGTGTTCTCCCCGAGTGTGCACCGTTGCGAAAGTTCGTTGTGTTGAGACACCACGTGATGATCGGGTGTGATAGACTCTACGTTCACATACGACGGGTGCAAGCCAGATTTGCACGCGCAGAACACTCGGGTTAAACTTGACGAGCCTAGCATGTACAGACATGGCCATGGAACACAAGAGACCGAAAGGTCGAGCATGAATCATATAGTAGATATGATCAACATAATGATGTTCACCATTGAAGCCAACTTAACTCACGTGATGATCGGACTTGAGTTGGTGAATTTGGATCATGTGACACTCAAATGACCTGAGGGATGTCAATTTGAGTGGGAGTTTTAGTGATTTTATTAACTAAACTCATTATCTTGAACAAATAGTCTAAGTAACCTTTGCATATTTATGTTGTAGATCAATGGCTCGCGCAGTAGCACCCCTGAATTTTAATGCATTCCTAGAGAAAGCTAAATTGAAAGATGATGGAAGTAACTTTGTTGACTGGGCCCGTAATCTGAGGATTATCCTCACGGCTTCCCAGAAGTCATATGTCCTTGATGCACCGCTTGGTGACCAGCCAGAAGACATGACCTCCGAAGACGTTAAGAACGCTTGGGAGGCTCGTGCTGGAGACTACTCAATAGTTCAGTGTGCAATATTGTATGGCTTAGAACCGGGACTTCAAAGACGTTTTGAACGTCATGGAGGATATGAGATGTTCCAGGAGTTGAAGTTTATCTTTCAGAAGAATGCCCGGATCGAGAGGTATGAGACCTCCGATAAATTCTATGCTTGCAAGATGGAGGAGAACGGGTCTATTAGTGAGCATATACTCAGAATGTCTGGGTACTCAAACCGTCTAGCGGAGTTGGGAATTACCCTTCCGCCGGAGGCGATCACTGATAGAGTTCTTCAATCGCTGCCACCTAGTTACAAGAGCTTTGTGATGAACTATAACATGCACGGGATGAACAAGTCAGTCGCCGAGCTATTTGCGATGCTGAAAGTCGCTGAATCTGAAATCCAGAAAGAACATCAAGTGTTGATGGTCAATAAAACCACTAGTTTCAAGAAAACCGGCAAAGGCAAAGGCAAGAAGGGTAAAACCAAGAAGGATGGCAAAGCAGTTGCTACTCCTACAAAGAAGCCTAAGCATGGACCTGAGCTAGAAACTGAGTGCTTTCATTGCAAAGGAACTGGTCACTGGAAGCGGAACTGCCCCAAGTACCTGGCTGGCAAGAAGGCGGCAACGACAAACGAGGTATATATGATATACATGTTATTGATGTGTACCTTACTAGTTCTCGTAGTAGTGCCTGGGTATTTGATACCGGTTCGGTTGCTCACATTTGCAACTCAAAGCAGGAACTACGGAATAAACGAAGACTGGCAAAGGACGAAGTGACGATGCGCATGGGAAATGGTTCCAAGGTTGATGTGATCGCCGTCGGCACGCTCTCTCTTCGATTACCATCGGGATTAGTGATGAACCTGAATAATTGTTATTTAGTGCCTGCGTTAAGCATGAACATTATATCTGGATCTTGTTTATTGCGAGACGGTTACTCATTTAAATCAGAGAATAAAGGTTGTTCTGCTTATATGAGTAATATCTTTTATGGTCATGCACCCAATGTTAGGGGTTTATTCATATTGAATCTTGATAGTGATGAGACACATGTTCATATCATTGATGCCAAAAGATGTAGAGTTAATAATGATAGTACCACTTTCTTGTGGCACTGCCGTTTAGGTCATATTGGTGTACAACGCCTGAGGAAGCTCCATGCTGATGGACTTTTGGAGTCACTTGATTTTGAGTCACTTGACACATGTGAACCATGCCTCATGGGCAAGATGACTAAAACGCCGTTCTCTGGAACAATGGAACGGGCAAGTGACTTGTTGGAAATCATACATACTGATGTGTGCGGTCCAATGAATGTTGCAGCGTGTGGTGGATATCGTTACTTTCTCACCTTCACTGATGACTTGAGTAGATATGGGTATATTTACTTGATGAAACACAAGTCTGAAACGTTTGAAAAGTTCAAGCAATTTCAGAGTGAAGTTGAGAATCGTCGTAAGAAGAAGATTAAATTTCTGCGATCTGATCGAGGAGGTGAATATCTGAGTTATGAGTTTGGCAGTCACTTAAGACAATGTGGAATTGTTTCACAGTTGACACCGCCTGGAACACCACAGCGTAATGGTGTGTCTGAACATCGTAATTGGACCTTATTAGATATGGTACGTGCTATGATGTCTCTTGCCGATTTGCCACTATCGTTTTGGGGTTATGCATTAGAGATAGCTGCATTCACTTTAAATAGGGCACCATCGAAATCCGTTGAGACGACGCCATATGAACTGTGGTTTGGCATAAAAGCCGAAGTTGTCGTTTCTTAATGTTTGGGGATGTGATGCTTATGTCAAAAAGCTTCAGCCTGAAAAGCTGGAACCCAAAGCGGAGAAATGCGTCTTCATAGGATACCCGAAAGAGACAGTCGGGTATACCTTCTATCTCAGATCCGAGGGCAAAGTGTTTGTCGCTAAGAACGGAACATTTCTTGAGAAAGAGTTTCTCTCGAAAGAATTGAGTGGGAGGAAAATAGAGCTTGATGAGGTTGTTGAACCTTTACTTCAACCAGAAAGTAGCGCAGCGCAGAAAGATGTTTCTGTGGAACCTACGACGGTAGAAGAGGAAGTTAATGATGATGATCATGAAGCTTCAGATCAAGATGCTATTGAACCTCGTAGGTCGACAAGGGCGCGTACTACTCCCGAGTGGTACGGCAACCCTGTCTTGGAGGTCATGTTGTTAGACAACAATGAACCTACGAGCTATGGAGGAGCAGTGATGGCCCCGGATTCCGAGAAATGGTTAGAGGCCATGAAATCCGAGATGGGATCCATGTACGAAAACAAAGTATGGACTTTGGAAGTATTACCTGAAGGGCAAAAGGCCATTCAGAACAAATGGATCTTTAAGAAGAGGACAGACGCGGACAGTAATGTCACCGTCTATAAAGCTCGACTTGTGGCAAAGAGTTTTCCACAAGTTCAAGGAGTTGACTACGATGAGACTTTCTCACCCGTAGAGATGCTTAAGTCTGTCAGAATCATGTTGGCAATAGCTGCTTATTTCGACTATGAAATTTGGCAGATGGATGTAAAAACGGCATTCCTCAACGGTTTCCTTGAGGAAGAGTTGTATATGATGCAACCCGAAGGTTTTGTCGATCCAGAGGATGCTGACAAAGTTTGCAAACTCCAGCGATCCATTTATGGACTGGTGCAAGCATCTCGGAGTTGGAATAAGCGTTTTGATGAGGTGATCAAAGCGTTTGGGTTTATATAAGTTTATGGAGAAGCTTGTATTTACAAGAAAGTGAGTGGGAGCTCTATAGCGTTTCTAGTGTTATATGTGGATGACATATTGCTGATTGGAAACAATGTAGAAATGCTGGAAAGCGTGAAGGAATATTTGAATAAGATTTTTTCAATGAAGGACCTAGGATAAGCTGCTTTCATATTAGGCATTAAGATCTATAGAGATAGATCGAGACGCTTAATAGCACTCTCACAGAGCACATACCTTGATAAAGTTTTGAAGAAGTTCAAAATGGAACAGTCCAAGAAGTGGTTCTTGCCTGTATTACAAGGTGTGAAGTTGAGTAAGACTCAATGCCCAGTAACTGCAGAAGATAGAGAAAAGATGAGTGTCATCCCCTATGCTTCAGCCATAGGCTCTATCATGTATGCAATGCTGTGCACAAGACCCGATGTCAGCCTTGCCATAAGTATGGCCAGAAGGTTTCAAAGTGATCCTGGAATGGAGCACTGGCAAGCGGTCACGAATATCCTTAAGTACCTGAAAAGGACTAAGGAAATGTTTCTCGTTTATGGAGGTGATGAAGAGCTCGTCGTAAGGGGTTACGTCGATGCAAGCTTTGACACTGATCCGGACGACTCTAAGTCGCAAACTGGATACGTATTTATTCTTAACGGGGGAGC
Source organism: Hordeum marinum (assembly GCA_022496015.1). Lineage (NCBI taxonomy): Eukaryota > Viridiplantae > Streptophyta > Magnoliopsida > Poales > Poaceae > Hordeum > Hordeum marinum. The sequence goes on from CM039678.1 coordinate 29,500,247, forward strand.
GGTAAGCTGGTGCAGTTCCAAGCAAAGCGTGGTAGCTGATTCTACGTGCGAAGCAGAATACATCGCAGCCTCGGAGGCGGCAAAGGAAGGTGTCTGGATGAAGCAGTTCATGATAGATCTTGGAGTAGTGCCTAGTGCACTGAATTCAATGAACCTGTTCTGTGACAACACAGGTGCCATTGCTCTAGCCAAGGAACCAAGGTTTCACAAGAGGACCAGACACATAAAGGGATGCTTCAACTCCATCCGGTTCTACATCGAGGAGAAGGACATAAATATTTGCAAAGTACACACAGATCTGAATGTGGCAGACCCGTTAAGAATATTTTGCGCTCCAAACACCCGGAGCAGTGTGACGACTGGATTACATATGAACACATCAGGACTTTCGGCGGTCGGTTGCAAACACGTCTCATGGGTGACAACACTGTTTCCGATGAGCTGTACTCGTTGGCCAGGGGACCATCTTTGACTATATTGACTTACAAAGGGTACAAGATAAATTGGAATACATTTTACATGATCTCCCAAGATGAAAAGAGCACCAACCAAAACAGCGGTGTTCGCTTTGATGCAGCAACCAAGAGGGGAAAGGACACATATTATGGTTACATAGTGGACATATGGGAACTTGACTATAGACATGATTTCAAGGTCCCTTTATTTCAGTGCAAATGGTTCAATCTGTAAAGAGGCGGGGTATAGGAAGACCCACAGTACGGAATGACAACAGTGGATCTGAACAATCTTGGGTACACAGACGAACCATTCGTCCTAGCCAATGATGTGGCACAGATTTTCTATGTGAAGGACATGTCTACCATACCGAGAAAAAGAAACGATAAGGAAGCAAATATATCATACGATGAGCCAAAGCACCACATAGTTCCTTCAGGAAAAAGAGACATCGTGGGATCGGAGGGAAGGACAGACATGTCTGAAGATTATGAAAAGTTTCATGAAATTCCTCCCTTCAAAGTCAAGGCTGACCCAAGCACCCTGTTAAACGATGAAGATTATCCATGGTTACGACGCAATAAGCAAAGGACACAAGTGAAGAAAAAGTGTAGACTTTCTCTCCACAACTATATCATTGCAGTGACATGTGAAGAAATGAAATGCCTTTTGTAACATGCTATGTGGGTGAAATGATGATACCATGCCAACTTTCAACCTTTTCAGAGTTCATTTGAAGTGCTTTTAAATTTCAGTGACATGTGAAGAAATGAAATCCCTTTGTAACAGATGAGTTTTCGTCCGAAACCGTGATACTTCAAAATAGATTGTCCATTTTGTACATGAAGTGCATCCGGTTTTTGTCGTAACCCACTCAACTTTTCAGCACATGCTATGTGGATGAAATGATGATACCATGTCAACTTTCAACCTTTTCAGAGTTCGTTTGAAGTGCTTTTTAATTTCTTTCAAAACATCGTGGGAGGAGATTTCAAAAAAGAATCAGCTAAAAAGCAAGAAACAAAACAAAATAATGGAAACTATGCAACTAAAATTATCAAAGTATTTATTTGTTAAAAAGAATGAACTAAAATAACGGAAGAAAAATACTGCAAAAAATTAAAAAAAAAATAAAGCAAAAAACAAAACATTTTTTTTAAATGCCGCCGACTGGGCCACCACGTCCTCAATATGACTAGAAACCCAACAGCTAGTTGGGCCAGGATTCAGGTCCACAGAAGGACCAGTAGGCCCACACGCAGAGGAGAGTACAATTAGGCCCATAAGCCTGTAGTTGAGAGGAGCTCGAGAGTGTTGGCGCAGCAGCGCTTATAAACCACTCTCAAGCCCTCTTAGCTAGCGAGGTGGGACTAAACACTTGTCCCTGGGCAGTACCACCTTTTGGTCCCGGTTGGTTGCACAAACCGGGACCAATGCCCCCCGTTAGTCCCGGTTGGTGGCGGTTAGTCCCGGTTGGTGCCACCAACCGGGACCAATGCCCCACTTTAGTCCCGGTTGGCGCCATCAACCGGGACCAATGGTCTCTGCTTCTCGCCCTTTGGGCTGCCGAAAAGAGACCTTTGGTCCCGATTGGCGCCACCAACCGGGACCAATGCTCTGTGTATATAAGCGACCGTTTCGATTTTTTCAGATTTCATCTAGCACTTGCCCCCAACGACGCCAAGTGTTGGAAATATGCCCTAGAGGCAATATATAAAGTGTTTATTATTATATTTCCTTGTTCATGATAATCGTTTATTATCCATGCTATAATTGTAGTGATTGGAAACACATTGCATGTGTGGGTAAATAGACAACACAATGTCCCTGGTATGCCTCTAGTGAACTAGCTCGTTGATCAAAGGATGGTTAAGGTTTCCTAGCCATGGACATGAGGTGTCATTTGATAACGGGATCACATCATTGGGAGAATGATGTGATGGAAAAGACCCAAACTACAAACGTAGCATATGATCGTGTCAGTTTATTGCTACTGTTTTCTGCATGTCAATGTATATGTTCCTATGACCATGAGATCATGCAACTCACGGATATCGGAGGAGTGCCTTGTGTGTATCAAACGTCGCAACACAATTGGGTGACTATAAAGGTGCTCTACAGGTATCTCCGATGGTGTCTGTTGAGTTGGCATGGATCGAGACTGGGATTTGTTACTCCGTGTGACGGAGAGGTATCTCGGGGCCCACTCGGTAATGCAACATCACAACAAGCCTTGCAAGCAATGTGACTAATATGTTAGACACGGGATCTTGCATTACGGAACGAGTAAAGAGACTTGTCGGTAATGAGGTTGAACTAGGTATTGGATACCGACGATCGAATCTCGGGCAAGTAACATACCGAAGAACAAAAGGAACGTTATACGGGATTAACTGAATCCTTGACATAGAGGTTCGACCGATAAAGATCTTCGTAGAATATGTGGGAGCCAATGTGACGTCCAGGCCCGCCATTGGTTATTGACCGTAGGGATGTCTCGGTCATGTCTACATAGTTCTCGAACCCGCAGGGTCTGCACACTTAAGGTTTGGTGACGTTTCGGTAGAGTAGAGTTATGTATGGTGGTGACCGAAGGTTGTTCGGTGTCCCGGATGAGATCCCGGACGTCACGAGGAGCTCCGGAATGGTCCGGAGGTAAAGATTCATATATAGGAAGGCCCAGTTTGGTCGCCGGAAAAGTTCTGGGCTTATCGGTAATGTACCGGGAGTGCCGGTAGTGTACCGGGAGTGCCGGTAGTGTATCGGGAGACCTCCGGGAGGGGTATTTCGACCCCAGAGGGTCCATGGGCTGTGGAGAGTAATAACCAGCCCTTATTGGGCTGGATAAACAGCCACAAGAAGGCCCATGGCGCAGGAGATAAAAGGGCTAAAGGAAAAAGTGAAAAAAGGGCCAATAGGGAGCAATCCTACTCCAACTAGGATTGGAGGAGGAGTAGGATTCCTCCCCCTTGGAGCACCAGCCCTCCCCCTCCTCTCCTCCTTTATATACTAGTGGATTGGGGCTGTTTTAGACAGAATTTACGGCCACGTGCTATCCAAACCACCGGTGCATAGTTTCTCCTCTAGATCGTAGTTCCGCAGTGCTTAGGCGAAGCCCTGCCGGAATTGCTCCACCACCATCACCGGAGCGCCGTCACGCTGCCGTGAACTCTCTCTCCTCTCCACCTCCTCTTGCTGGATCAAGACGGTGGAGATCGTCATCAAGCTGCACGTGTGCTGAACGCGGAGGTGTCGTCCGTTCGGTACTAGATCGGAAGAATCGTGATCAAGGCCACGGGACGTTTGTGATTGGATCGCGGGACGGATCGTGACGAGATCGCGGGACGGTTTGTGATTAGTTCGTGGGACGGTTCGTGATTAGATCGCGGGACGCTCGGCGATTTGGATCGCGAAGAAGTTCGACTACACCAACCGCGTTTCTCAACGCTTCCCGCTTAGCGATCTACAAGGGTACGTAGATCCACTCTCCCTCTCGTAGATGCTCATCACCATGGATAGGTTTGCATGTGCGTAGAAATTTTTTTGTTTCCCATGCGACGTTCCCCAACACCAAGCACATCGACACCGCCAGGCTGCCCGAGCTCGCCGTTGACGCCGCCAGGCTGCCCGACGCGCCTATCCGTGCCCCGACACCGGCATCGCTCCCCGACGTGCGCCCTACCCCGACACGCCGCCCCGTGCCCCGACGCGCCACCCTCCGCCCCGAAGCGCTGCCCCGTGCCCCGACGCCAGTGCCGCTCCCCGACGCCGCCCCGCGCCATAGCCCTGCCTCGATGACGCCGCCCCTCCTCCCCGTTCGGTCCGGCCGGCCCCCTTGCCTCACTGTCCTCCCTGTCCCTCTGTTTTGATTTTTGCTGATTTTGATGATATATGATGATGTTGATTATAGATGATGATGTTGATTGGATGATGTATACTTTTTTTTTGTTCATATAATTTTTTTATAGCATTTTTGGTCCATGTATATATGTGTGTGTATATGGATGGATGGATGGATGTATATGTATAGAAAATTAATTATCATATGATATAAAAAAATATCGTAGCTTCCTGTTTTTTTTTCCATGGATGTATGCTAAGAAAATTATGGAAGTGCCAGAAAATAAGTTATCCCATGTTTTTGTATATATGATATATGTATTTTGTTAGCAAAAAATAAGTTGTCTAAAAAGAAGTTCCTTCACGAAGGGGTTTTACTTTGCCTAAATCAGGGAAAATGTGGGGGGAGGAGTCCGCAAGTATCCCCTAACTCTCTCGGGAAAATGAGTAAGAAAATGTCCGCAAACCCTAGAAGTGTTGTCGAGGGCCACCCCAAACCCTAGAAGCGTTGTCGAGGCCAACCAAATTTACCAAGTTAAATGAGTTAAAATAGTGTTGTCGAGGCCACCCCAAACCCTAGAAGCGTTGTCGAGGCCAACCAAATTTACCAAGTTAAATGAGTTAAAAGAGCGTTGTCGAGGCCACCCCAAACCCTAGAAGAGTTGTCGGACATTCATGAGGGAGGCGGTCCGGACGTCGGACATTCATGTTTGTATATTAATTGCCATGTTGTAATATTTGCAGAAACTATGGATCCAAGAGACGAAGAACAAGAACAGTTGTTGGGGGACATAATCAACGGCGGACGTGATATCGAGTCATATCTGAACTTATTCACCGATGGTCTGGAAGGAGTGGATTATGACGGCTCCGGTGATCGAACAATGGAGGAGGAATGACATGATCATGATGGCTCCGGTGACCGAATGCCGAAGGAAGAAGGAGACCATGACGGCTCCGGTGGCCGATCGGAGGAGGGAGCTGTTGCAAAGTCCGGCGAGGTATATATATTAATTAAGCCTGTGTTGACTAGCTAATTGATGCATTAATTGTTTTGGTATGTACATATATTAATTAACTCTTCTTTTTTCTATATTATTGCCCTCCGGAGCGAGCCAAACTTCGGTAACGAGACAAGGCCCGAAGAAGAGGTTGCGCAAGGATGAAAAGTTCACGATCACAACACTCGTGGACAATGGCCTACCGATTGAACCAAAGCCGACCAAGGATGCATTTTCTGCTCAGTGCGGAGCTATTGTTAGGGACAACATCCCGATCAGCATCAAGCAATGGAATAAGCCTAAGGACGGCGCCCTTGATATTGATTATGTCTCCGATAGACAGAAAGAAGATCTTTGGACCACGCTAAAGCCAAATTTCACCCTACCACCAGAGGAGGATCCGAATAAGCCAGTTATAGAGCCACGGGTCAAGGTGTGTGCTCTTAAGAAGATGGCAGATCTATTCAGGAGGTGGAAGAATGAGTTGAAATAAAAGTTTGTCGACAAAGGGAAGACTCCAAAATTTGTTGGCCGATATGCGAAGATAGTAGATTACTGGCCCGCATTTGTGGCCTACAAGACATCGAAGAAGAGTAAGAAAATGTCAGAGATAAACAAGAACAATGCTGCAAAGAAGCAGTATCACCATCACACGGGGTCAGGTGGCTATCTCAAAGCCTGGCCATTGTGGGACAAAGCTGAGAATGAACTGCTTGCTAAAGGGGTCCAACCACAGACATATAAGTGGCTAGACCGTTCAAGGACTTGGTTCTTCGGGGTTGGGGGAACTTTGGACCCTGGAATAGGGAAGTGCTGTTGGACGGACGAGCAACTTGCAATACCCATGAAAAAGCTTCAGAAGTATATCGCCGCAGCGCAGGAAGGGACGTTCATTCCCGACAGAGAGAAGGAAGAGCTGATTGAGGCCCTAGGGAATGCTGAGCACCCTGGACGAACACGGGGCACACCAGGCTCCGTTCCGTGGAAGGTTGGGTTTCCCGACGCAGGCGGTTACAGAAGCCGGGAGAGAAAGAGGAAAGCGGAGCTGAGCGAAATTCAGAAGCTCAATGCAAGTCTACAAAAGCTAGAGGAAGCTGAGAGCCAGCAAGCTGCCGGCCAACCATCTCAGCGGCACGAAGCTACCCCAGAAGCTACTACCCCGCCATCTCAGCGGAGAAGCAGCGTCGCTTCCACGAAGCCCGTTTAGCCCGACTTCACGTCTCCTAGCTACCCCATGGATACTATCACGGAGGCTCAACATTGCGAGCTTATGACGAAATGTCGGGACCTCACTTTCAAGGCGGCTGTCGGCTCTGTTGCACCTCCTCAATCCAACGGAACTTTTCACTGCCGTCCGATTCCACATGGCTATGCTATTGTGATGGTGGATGAAGTAATGCCGAACTTTGAGGAGCTCGATCTTGACCACTGTACAGGTGAAGGAGATATTAAGCTGGTTCGTGCCCTGAGGAGTACATGTCTATGGCAGAAGGAGTACATCAAGCTTCCAAAGTGCACGCCTCCGCCTCCTCCTTCTCCTTAGGCGAATCAGGGCACTCCTCCTCCTCCTCCTCCTCCTCCTCCTCCTCCTCCTCCGAGGAGTGATCATCAGGGCACTCCGCCTCCTCCTCCTCCGGCGAGTGATCATCAGGGCACTCCGCCTCCTCCTCCTCCTTCGGCGAGTGACCAGGGCTCTCCGGCTCCTCCTCCTCCTCCTCTTCCTCCTCCGGCGAGTGATCATCAGGGCACACCGCCTCCTTCTCCGGCTCGTCCGATGCGTGGGGGCACTTCGCCTCCTCCTTCGCTTACTCCGGCACGTCAGAGCAGTACGCCTCCTCCTCAGCCTCGTCGGCAACGGCGGAAGGCAGACGCCGCTGCTCCGGCTCCTCCGGCGCCTAGTAAGCAATGATGGAAGGGAGCCGCCGCGGCTTCGGCGGCAAGCAGTACAAGCATAGGCAGGAGGGAATACAAATACGGTCCATCTCTCAAGCCTCCGGAAAAGTTACCATATGAGAGGACCGAGTCTGAAAACAGGGAGATAAGTCAGGCCGAAGTGAGGGAGCATTTTTCAAAGAAAGCTCCAGCTCTGAAGGAGAAGATAGATCCGGTGAAAGCGATGCGCACTATCGATGCCCTGAAGCGACCACCACCGCCTCCGCTGGATTCCAACTATGTTCGCAGTGTTAAAAAGACATATCAAGAGGCACGACGGTCGGGAAGTACTTCCAGTGATGCAAAGTTAGCAGAATGAAGAAGTGGGAAAAAATTCCCTAGCTCGGCGAACAGACGAACCAATCGTGTCCCCTGCTCAAGGTGTCTAGCGATATCGCCGATGATCATCTGGGGATGGTGCCCAGTACCAATCCTGGTGATTACATGAGCGATGATGTACTGTTTCGAATTCAGCCGTTGGAGGTGGACGATTTCAAATACTGGTACGGGCATCCTCTCGTCAAAGCTGATCATCCTCCTCTAACAATGATGATGTGAAGATTCCATGAATGGTACATGCAACACTGCCGCGAGTCTAGGAGGGAATCTTTGGTACTGAAAGTTAAAGAGGAGCACGACCTCTTTGGAACTAAAATGTTGAATATTGAATTTGAGGAGATATTCCAGTTATACAATCAGAAGGACATCTACAAAACAATCGTGCTTTGCTACTGTCTATAAGTACTACTTCTGTAATTAAGTCTCTCTATGTATATAGCTCAGCTCTTTCATTGCATGTATATATAATTATCATTACTACTATATTATGCAGATTGAAGATCGTCGAATGCAGAAAAGCACAAATGTATGACATTGGGTTCATTAACCCAGATATCATACATGGGCATAATTTTAAAAATTATCCCGCGGAAACCGAGAACAACTTGCTACAATCGTTGCTTAAAAATCAAAACAAAGGGACAATACTCTTTCCTTACAACTTCAAGTGAGTGCTACTGTCTTCTGCATATTCGGTTTCCCTTATATTACTCGAAGTTTATAGTAATGTAATTGATGAGTTATGCATGCGTACGCAGTTTCCACTTTATTCTGCTAGAGATTTAGGTTGAGCGGGGAGTAGTAACCGTCTTAGACTCGAAACGAAAAGATCCCCAACAATATGCGAACATGACTACAATTCTCCAGAAGTAAGTTCAATCGATCATTATCGCATCATATCAACAACTTTGTTCATTTCCTAATATCAACTAATTATTTTCTTTGTTTGGCAAGGTTTGGAAAGGGTTCACAACAATTGTTCCGTCACTGCCAGGGGAGCTGCGATTTACACACCCGAAAGTAAGTACTACTAGCTAGTTCCGCGCATCTCCCATTGATTCTAGTTTCATCAATACCATTTATCATGCTTGATTATCAGTTTGATTGAACTCTATTTCTCGTAAAGTGCTTGTGGCAGGAAGACGGGACTAATTTATGTGGATAATACGTTTGCGAGTTCATCTACAACGCGACGACCCATCAACGGGGCTACTCTAAAAAACAATTTTGAAGTGCGTAAGCAATTATATTCATACTTTTATTTTAATTACCATATATATGTATTGACCCCTTTCTTCAAATTAGATGTGGAAGATGCGGGATGAACTCCTACCACATGATCGCATACCAGCAAGTCAAGAAGAATTGGCGGGATTCTTTCTTGACCGCGTGATAAATAAAGCCAGAGCATACCATCTGAAATTGGATATTAGATGTTAGGGATTGTAAGAGATCTTATATTTTATATATGTAGCTAGTAGCGTCGGATATATATACGAAAACTTGTTATACTACCAATCCCTCGAAGAAAGAAAGGTCGATCACTTCTATCTCTATATGCTCATGACGATCTTCTGTACTTAATGGTTCCTTCATTTGCTTACTAGCTAGCGTGTCGAGTTCTCTCTATAAGAGCTAGCGTCGACCAAGCACGGAGAAAGAGAGAACACTTCTCTCTATTAATTAGCTAGCTATAACAATATAAAATCCCTAAATTAACCGTCCAACACCCCCTAAACCCTCCTCCCTTTCAAAAAAAAAAAGTAACTGCCAGATGCTGACGCGTGGATGCCTTTTGGTCCCGTTGGTGTTACAAACCGGGACTAAAGGTCCTCCTGTCTGGGCTCCCAGCAGAGGCCACGTGGAGCTCTTTCTGTCCCGGTTCGTAAGAGAACCAGGACTAAAGGTTTTGGGCTTTAGTCCCGACCCTTTAGTCCCGGTTTCGGAACCGGGACAAATGGGCCTCACGAAGCGGGACAGATGGTTCTTTTTCTACTAGTGGAGCATTATACGCATGCCATAGATCTGCCAGCAAGATGGTAGAAACACAGGTGCAATTAGCAAGACATCCAAAAGAAAAAGGAAACTCTCGGGTAGCCTTCATGGTACATCAACATGTGCCTCACAACTCCCAATATCCTTATCTTCCATATTGCTATGCATGCCAAGTAAATACCATGCCCGACGCCCTCCAGGGAGGGATGGCGGCACCCACAGGCGTCACCGCGTCGGAGTCAGATGAGCCGACAGGGATTTCTCCCACTGCCAAAGCACCACTACCAAACCGTTTTGGAGCCTTCCACCCCGCTCGCCACCCGCCAGCATGCGTCACCACAGTCTTGAGCACATCCAAGTCGTCTCACTATGTTCACCATCGTGAGGCCTAAAGGACGGAAAATGAAAACGCAGGGAACCGGGGGCGACAGCACCGCGGTCACGCTGGAGGGAACAACCTCCACCGTTGTCGCGCGAGAGGCCAATGCCTCCAGTGCCATCGCAGTAGCTGGAGGGACGTAGTAGCAGGAGGCACAGCAGGAGCCCGCAAAGCCTCCGCCGCCATGTTGTAGCAAGCCGACGGCGGCGCCGCCACCACCCACGATCCCGACGCCCCACTGTCACCTCCAGGAGGCTCCGCTGCAGCCCAGGAGCCGCCGGCCCGCACAGGTCTGAGCCATGAGGACGCTGCCATCCCGCGCCGCCGCGAAGCTCCGCCGCCAACGGCCGCGCCGTCACGCCACCAACCACCCACGCCAGCGCCGGGAGGCCTCGCCGCCACACAAGACCGCCATCGCCCGGGAGCACCGCTCGAAGCTGCTCCGCCCCGCGCAGGAGCCACCTCGAGGGGGGGGAGCAAAGGGCCGTCGTCGTCGGCGCCGCCCGGGCCAAGCCCAACGACACGCGCCGGCGGCGGGGGGGGGGGGGGGGGAGAGGAAGGAAGGGGCACCGGACAGGAGGACGGGGGTCGCGGCCGGCCACCCGCGGGGGACGGACGCGGTAGCGAGAGAGGGAGAGAGTGGGTTGATAATTTTCGTGCCGGTTTTTAGCCCGACCTTACCGACTGCTGTTGATGTTCTTTTTTTCCTTCTATGTGACTTGGTGTGATGGGCTGAACCCATTCGTTTGCGTGTAGGCAGGCGTGAGTGCTAAACCAGGCCGATTAAAACTAAGGCACGTGTGTAGTAATTGTACAAGTGTACTGTGTACATGTGTGTGAACTAATCCAAACCAATACATGTGTGTTAGGATTATAATTCAACTCAAATTATATATAAAAATAGACAAGGAGCAAACTCACATCTAAGAATACTTATACAATTTTAAAATCAAGTATTCCAACTATATTAATTACAATAGATATCATTTGTTGTAAACAAGATGTATGAGACCAGAATAAATAATCCACATAAAATCATGGAATTATAAAGCAAAAAATACTGAAACTAAATTGAATCTATAAATAAATAACTATTCTTAGTACTTGTTGTTAAAAGCTTCTACAAATTATGGTCAAATGATATTTTCTTATTAATCTATAACTAGAGTACTGAATAAAGAAACACTTAATCACAAATTATGAACACAATTTGAGTATTGATCTTGTTTGATTGAATTGTTCCTCGAACCAAGTATTAAATACACAAATGTTATTAAAGAATGCTCTTACTTAAATAAAGAATTATTAGGTCAAAACCTACTAAACTTTTGGGAAATCGAAACAAATCACTGGGGGGAGAAAAACCATGTCATCCTATGCATAATAGCATCTTGCAGATTTTCTTGCAACATTAGTCCTTATCGGACTATATGTCGTTTTCAAAACCCGAGGCAACCACGAATCTCGAAGCCTCGAGTTACATTACCTATCAATCACCAGGCAAGTTCATACCTTGCGCATGTCCTTTGTTTATGCTTTTGTAAAAGCATTTTTACAACATTCTCTACTTACAGTATAAATTATATCCAGTACTATAAACTATGGTGGGTGATGGAATCTAGTTGCCAGTGGGTATGATGTGAGGCACCTGGGGAAGGTCTATACGACTCGAACCTTGGCCTGGCCTCACACAAATGAAGTGTGATAGGTTGATCACCTAGCACAAAAGCAAAGTTAATCGCTTGTGGGCAAAGGAACGCACCTCTGCAAAGTGTAATGAATTGTGGCTTGTCACTCCCTGATCTGGGCAAGATCTGCGAACGCAGCGGAAAGAAGCCATCGGAGGTTCTAACACACTGTGAAATCTACTGATCACATGTTTTAAGTAAATCTTGATGCTAAAGATATTTTCCCAAAATCATTGTTGAGACCTATCTAGAATCAGTAGTAGCAACAATGCATATCCACCTCACAATATCTATGAACTTGTTGAGTACCTCTTGTACTCATCCCTTGTATTCTAACCCTTTAGAATCTAAACTGAGGAGAAACCGAAGGATCCCAAAGCAGGAGAAAAGCTCTTCTATGAGAAGCCGGACATATCAAGCGGAACAAAAGACATCAACTACATCATCACCGTTGGAGCTGGCAAGACGGAGGAGTAACAATCATTAGACATAGGCTAGTCATAGAAGTAGCCTAGTCATGTCAGTCATGACCAAGGCTAGGATTACCAGATCATAGGATCATAGTGATACTCTGCATTTCGATGCCGGTAGTTTGAATCTTTTGGATAAGTTTGTAATATATTTGAGTTGGTTGTATTTATCTCGTGATGGTTTGGACACGCTATGTTTTTGTTGTTCACCCTGAGGGATATAAGGTTCATAAGACGGTGTCTTGTGGGCGTTATATCAACGACATGCATACTACATCGTGCAGTGGTATGTTGGGTTACCACAAATGTACATGGCTCAATGTAAGTTCATGAAAGACATGCTTTCAGTGGAACAAAAAGTTTGAACAATGGATGACAACACATGAGGGCTACGGCTGAAGAATGGCACAGTAACACACAGATCAACAACACCGGCAGTAAAATTGGTACGAAGCTACTCTCGCTTCTAGATCCTCGAGTAAGGGTACCTACGGCTTCCACAACAAATCAATTCCCTAGTGAAGCCAAAGTGATAGATGTTTCTGCATATGCCTTTACTGAATGGATGAACTCTATCCTAAATTCCTCTACAAGTAGTACAACTCCAGTGTTTCACTATCGCGAGATAACAATATAGCAGCAATAATTGATAAATTCAAAGCAAGCTGGAACCTGAGACGTTCGGTCCACTTTGTAGGCTACTTGATTTGTGAGAGCTCTGCAAAAGGTAGAAGGGGGAATTTCAGCCAAACATGCATCTATACCTAATAATAAAATTATTAGTGCTTCTTGTAGTACGTCACATAAATTATCTTCAAACTTGCAAAATATTACCCACCAATGTTATCTATAAATGATAAGAAAAACGTTTCACATAGGGAATTCCCGCCTGGGCGCCCATGAAATAGGAACCTCTTATAATGCACGCTGGGAGAAGACACAACATGCCTGTTTGGGCCTTTGTTCCACCAAATTCCAAAAAAATGTTCGTCAATTCTAGAAATGTTCACTGATTCAAAAAAAATATTTTAAGAAATGTTCAATTTTTTTTAAATGTTTTTAAATAGTATAAAATGTTGATGAATTCAAAACATGTTCAAGATTTCAGAGAATGTTAGAGAATTTGAAAAAAATTCAAGATTTCAAATATGTTCACGAGTTTAAAAAAACATGATTTTCAAAAGTAGTTCATTATTCCACGAATATGACAGTAATAGTGTATCTCGATGATGTAGTAAAATGTGGTCATTGTCATTCAAGATTATGATTTTTTTTCATTGCAACGCACCTGTTGTTTTGCTAGTTATCTCTTAAACTGGAAAATATTATCCACCAATGCCATCCATAAATGATAAAAAAATGTTTCGCACGGGAAATCCCCGCCTGGGCGCAGGAATCTCTTATACTGCGCGCTGGGAGAACACATTTGGGTGTCGGGGCGGCCTATTTTGTAAATTTTGTTTTTCCTTCGTCTTCATTTTTTCTATTTTAAATAGTTTGAGACTTCAAAAAAGTTCAATTCTTTTACAAAAATGGAAATTTTAAAGTAATTGTTTTAATAATTCCGAATGTTTGTGGATACATAAAATGTTCGCATATTCAAAAATATTCGAAATTCTGAATAGCAATGTTCGGAGAGCAAAATAATCATGATTTTTTATAAAAAATTATATTAACAAAATGTTAACAAATCAAAACAAATTCACCAATTCACAAAGTTTATAAATTGAAAAATATCCTAAAAATTCAAAAACTGTTCATGACTTAAAAAATAGTTTATTAATTCCTAAATGTTTGCTGATTCAAAAAAATGATCATGCGTTTAAAAAACAGTTGGTTAAATAAAAAAACTAGGAATTTCAAACGTTGTTCCACCAATTTCCAAAAAAATGTTCGCCCATTCATGAGAAATGTTTATTTTAAAAAATAAAGATGTTTACAAATAGTATACAATGTTTATTAGTTTAAAACATGTGCATGATTTTCGAAAATGTTCCAAAATCTGTAAAAATGTTCAAGAATTTGAAATTATTCATGATTTCAAATATGTTCATGAATTTTGAAAAAAATTCAGGATTTTTACAATTTATTTTTGATCACATGACAATAAGAGTGATAGTGTATCTCGTTAATGCAACAAATGTGGTCATGGCCATTGAAAATTATGATTTCTTTTCTCGTGTTGCAACGCGCGGACCATGTTGCTTGTCAAATGCATAATGAAGCTCCCTCCTTATGGGCAGAGAAACCCGGAAGGCTCCTTAAAATTCTCAAGCAGAAAAAGGCTCGGAAAAGGCTACGATTTGTTCTTCATATCTAAGAAGGTCCGACAGATGCTCGTACAAATGCAAGATAACACTACTGAGATTTGTTGATATGGTGCCCATCGACCATCCTCATGGTGCAGTGTTGCCCGTGTTGGCTCGGCAAGTCATTTTCTCATGCCTGGTCTGCACTATGCCAAAATTTTATTCAGCACGATCGACTGCACTCTGCTAGAATTTATGATGCAAGATAATTTATGCAGCAAAATGAATTGCACTATGCAAGAATTCATAGTGCGGGATAATTTATGCACCATCCTCTATAATACTATGCTTCTTAGTTTTAAAAAGCACACTTCAATTGAGGTCTGGATTACCATATTTTGACCAGATCGACAATTTCTTAAAGCTTTCTCATTCAATTCTTTATACTATACACTATGCTTCTAAATTATAAGGCTTCCCAAGTAAACGAGGTAGTCAATTTGGAATTGGGTCATTCGATATTGATCGGGTCAACAATTTCTCAAGTTCTCTGATTCAATTCTTTAATTTCGCTATGTGTCTTAATTTTGAAACTCTTTCATTCAATTGACGTATTTAATTTTGAATTTGGTTTACAATTTTGATAGGGCCAATGAATTTTTAAATCAATCAGCAGCAACCAACCTATAAAAAAATCAATTTTGCGTACCGTAACATCACCTAAAAAAGCGTCACTATGTGATATTGTAACACCAATATTGTATATGCAACCATCAACACAAAAATTCCCCACATAAATATAGCCTGGTTAGCGGAATCACACCACGAAAGGCTAATCAAATAACTGCATTATAAATAAAAAGAAAACACATTGTATCATCTACACCACCCGCCAAAAAATATTTCATCGGTTCCAAAATATAAGGCTATTATTTTTTGGAAAGTCCAATTTTTTTACTTTGACCAAGTTCACTGCAAAAATATCGACATCCAAATATTAAAATATTAAGTATGCAAATTCATTTGATGGTGAATCTAAAAATACCGATTTGATAGTATAGATTTTGATATATTCCTCTACAAATTTAATCAAATTTAAAAGGTTTGACTTTTCAAAAAATGGACACACCTTGTATTTTTTAAATGATTACTTTTCAAGAAATCCAACAACATCAACGGTGGAACAAAGCCCGCCCAAACCTTCTAATACCATAGCTAGTTGGTCATAATTGGCATTACCACCTATCATTTAAACGCGAATTTTATTGGGAAATGGAAGAAAATTATAGAGCAGAGCAAAAGGAAGAGTTAACAGAGTTTGATTTTGCAAACGGATATCAAGCAAAGCTAACTAAACTGAATTCGCTGATACAAATACATGGTCTCTTACTGTTTCTGTCCTCCTTTTTTTTGTGGGGGTCTTCTTTCTTTCTGAATATAAACAATCTTCTATGCATGACTATCTAGATGGCCTTGATGTCACATCTTTGGTGACAATCCTGTAATGTACTGATTATTGCTGAGGTGGCCATGCTACATACGATCAAATATTTTCGATCTATGTATGGCGGAACAACATAGTTCATTTATTCTCTTCCATTTTTAATCTGCATGCGGATGTAGATAAATTCAAACAAATGATTGTAGGAACCAAACCATTACAAAAGGATAAAAACATATAGATCTGAATTCAAACCCTGGAATCAAAATTCCGAACATGGGTTTAATTTCTGTAAAAATACATGTTCTGTATGGCTTCATACATGGGTTTAATTTCTGAAGGTTTAATTTCTGTAAAACATATAGATCAGAAGGTTTAATTTCTGTAAAAACCTTCATACATGGGTCCTTCTACTACTATGCAACGAGAATGCAACATGTTCTGTTTATAATGGCAGGGGTCGATGTTTCCAACCCCTTCAAGGCCGATGCAATTTCATCAAATAACACTGCGTTGTTGCTGCATGGACTGAAATTCATTCATAGAATCTAGGTATTTATACAAAATTTGATCGAACAAATCGTGAGCAAAGAGGTAGATAGAAACTTCAGATAAATGCAGTCCACACAGTTAATGGAGATGCATAGTTCCATCATGAACAGGGAAAGAACTCACATGTAAGCCACCTTGTATATTCAGATTTGCCGAAGTTGCAGGAACAAGTAAACCTTCGTAATGTAGAACTAAGTTGCAGGACTAAGTAGGTCCTACTCCGCTACTCTGTCAGGCTAGGAATACGACAGGAAGTAAAGAAATGTTTTTGCCCCTGTTCAGTTATACGAAAGATAACTACAACAAACTTTCTGAAAATTTCTGTTGCATTGAGATAGTGTACAACAATCATCCAATAAATTCAGAAACAGTATATCTCTCTCAGCATCGTTGATCAAAATTCTGCATTGTTACAGGTATAGTGATGATATGGTCAGATGAACTTGAGAGCAACGTAGATGCTGGCCTGAGCAGCTGGACTGTGTGCAGCAGACTAATGCGTGCAACAAATCCAAGTTCAAGCTGATCAGATCCCTGTGTGTTCAAGCTCAGTCACTAGTTGATTCCTTAGTTCCCACAGCTGCAAGAAAGATATCAACCGGTATGCAATATCAGCAGAGTCTCAAAGGATCTTAGCTTAAAGATCAAATAGCAACTCCCACAGAAATCACAAGAAAAAAAATCAGATCTTCTCCCGGGTAGGCAATCTATCCTCAATTGACTTGTCACAGATTCTTTTTAGTTTTCATAAGAATCCTTAGTTTCCAGATTTTCTGTAGCTTGAGAATTAGAAACTCCTCATAAGTTAACCAACAATATTAATATAGTAGAGCACTCCTCATTTTTATCAAATTCCCATATCACACATATGACCATCAATGTGTAACTAACCCATTAACAGATTCATATGACGATACCTTTGTCTTTCATTGCAACGAAACGACTCCTCGTCATTGGACCTAGAAATGGCAATTCTTCAATAACTGGAATTTCAACATGTTGATTACGTATCATCTCATCTGCAGTTTGTCGCGTATGCATGGCCACTCTATCAGTTAATTGTACATCTTGACTTTGAGGTCTGACTCTCCCAGCTTCTGCATAATTAGTGCAAACACACAAAAAAGGCCACTGTTATGGTATATAAATAGTTCTGGGCAAAGCAATTATTTATTTACATGTATTTTTGCCCCAGTATTCTGAACAAATCGTGTACAATGTCATGTTAAGGGGTTATTACTATGTTTTCGGCTTAAATTCCGAGAGAATTCCTTGTTTTGGTGTTAAAAGAAAAGACTGTTTTGCACTTAGTACTGTATAACGCTGAGAGAAAAACAAGAGGACCCGGTCCTACTTTTTTCTTTTCAGAAGAGCAGCGGATCCTACTTAACCACAGGAGAGCACCGCCTAATCGCTCGACTTGTCCAGAGGACTGCTGCACAGGGACGCTGCTCTTGATGTGCAGGTACGACGACAACAAAGTGGTCATCTTGTTTTTTTGCGAGAAGACAAAGTGGTCACCCAGCTAGACAGAATGCGGGCTAAGCTGATTGGGTGACCACGACCCTGCCTGGGACGTCTTGCCGCTGGCCATGTAGCCGGCAAGTACACTGGCCATGCACACGGGATGTTAGAGATACGACACGCAATCGATACGATGAAGAACGGAATCAAGCAAAGGGACACGAGATTTTAACGTGGAAAACCCCTCCAAGATGAAGGAGAAAAACCACGGGCGCCAGCCAGCCAAACTTCACTATGATTGGGAGAGGTTACAAACGCCGGGGATTTTTACAACTGATCAACTTATCCCGTGCGGCGGCTTACAAGAGGTATATATAACACAGGGAATTTACAACTGATCGCTACGCTCCGCTTCGGCCCAAGCCTACCGGCGACGGGCCTCGCTCCGCTCGCTCGTCAAAAATTGACCTTCCTCTTTATATTAGAATTTGGAGCATAACATAACACGGGAGGGCCTAGCTGTGTGCCTCGGCTAATTCCTCCGCTCTGGGCATCTGCCCCTCCACATGACGACTGTTTAGACGCTAGAGGATTTTTTTTTCCAACAAACCCTCTACCGTCAAGATTCCCAACGTAATACTAATTACAGTGTGCAGACGCTTATACTTATAGAATGAAAAATATTCAATGGCATCAGTGCTCGGCAACGCAATTCCTTGTATACAAAAAAGAAAAACTGATGTACCAACAGGCTTATCCAACATAGTCACCATGATGTTTGCATCAAATAGCCACGTCAATTTTTTGGACCACGATGCCCCCGATGACTCAATATGCGTTACCGCAAGATCAAATCCTAGGGTTCACCGGGAAGCGGTAATAATTGCCAGGAAATCAGATCAGTCCTGGCGCCCAGCCGTAGCGCTCGAATTGGACAAGCTGTTTTCTTTTTCAAGTGTTCTACAGTGGGGGTAGTTTCATCCATGGAATAAAAGATTGACGGTATACTCTAACGAAAGTGAGAGAAGTGTCGACTAGGGAACAATATCAATATTTAGAGTCAAATAGGGAAAAAAGTTTGTTTTGGGCTAAACAAGGGAACATATTTTAAAAAAGGGTTGAATAAGGAATTCTCTCTAAATAAAGAGACTTACCTCTCTTTTTTTTAAGCTCACAAGCAATGCACAATAGCAATCCTCCTAGCACCACAAACAGCAAGAGCAACCAGAGCCAATGAAGAGATATGACATTCTTTGATTTCCTAACAAGAACAGCCACTTCAGGCACCTCCTCCTGGGTCGGTGCAACTTCAGCCACTGCTGGCATTGGTGCCGCCTCGTTTGGTAACATCACTTAAAAAAGAAATTGAGAAGTTAAACAATATTCAAATTTGAAAAGTTAAACAATATTGAAGAGACAATTAGTAAGGATAAAAAGATAAATTTACATACACGAACAATTTTGTGCTTCCTCCTGAAACTCCGGATGCTACCCTCCGCATGATGTATATTTCATAAGAAAATTATCCAATTCTGTACCATCGTTCATCAGCTTACAGACACATCCTTTGGAATCCATAGCTGGAACTAAAAGTTCGCAACACATTGGTTCTGGCTGTATCGGTATGCATGCTACATCAATCCTACTAGATAGCAAATGATGATTGTTGCAAAATCCAGGATCTGAAAGCCGTCCAATGCACCTTGCCTCGGAGAAAGGGAGAATCATAGATGCAATTACCAATAATAAGCAACCAATGAACCTAAAGTCCTGTTTTGTCACAAAAATAGGACATTTTAAAATTGTATCAGAAGCTCACTAGGTCATAACATTGAGATGATGAACCATACCTTAGGAATCATTGTCTTTTTATGTTGCTTAGGTGATACACGAGGCCACTTCATAGCTTAGCACCTTCTCCTTTCGATGATGATAGATTCTGTGAAGACTATGCATGATAAAACTCAGATATTAAATAAAATAATCACATTAAAACTGAAATAAGGGAATCAACCCAGAACATAGAAGTATGTTTGGCTGTGTGTCCTTGTTTTCTCACAACAGATGACATGGGTAGGCTTATCGAAGATGGTTGGGGCCGAAGGACACCGACGGGCTCCAGAAGCGGGATTAGGCATAAGAGGCGGTCGACGCACGATGTACCCAGGTTCAAGGCCCTCCGTGGGAGGTAATACCCCTAGTCCTGCTTGGTCTAGGTTGATAGACAAGGGTGGTTACAATGGTGCTCCTAGAGCTGTCGTCTAGAGGTGGAGGAAGGAGCAGCCGGCTCCTTCTCCTTCGCTACGTGAGTGGACGTGGGAGGAAGAGATTCCATGTGTGTTTCAATGTGCCCCCCTTGCAGGAGGGGGGGGGGCTCGGTTTTTTTTATCTCAAGGCTCTGAAGAATGAGGAGCCGTACGCCTGCGGGGACGCGGTGGTGTGCTGCCGCGGCCCCAATTTCCCCGCATTAGCCTCATCGACTCCGTCAAAGGGTGGAATCAGACGTTCTTCTACGTAAAGAACGCCAACTCGCTACAGGACTACATCTGGCTGCCAGCATTCGTCAATGCCCCGTCCATCGGAGTGAACTGGTCGGGGCTCGCCCTGCGCGGGACTGCGCTTGAAGAGCTGGGCCGGCTCCAGGTCATGAGGAGCCGGGAAGGGTTGGTCACCTCCGACCTGGTGGCTGCCTTCATTGCGCGTCGGGTGCTGCCTCTCTAGCTGAGGCCGCACCAGATCTGTGATATGGCCGGCCGTCGGGACCCCTACCGGCTGTCGACCGTCGAGCTGACGCCGGCTCGGGTGGCGGCATGGGTGAACGCCATCACGACCTTCAAGCTAGCGCCGAAGACTTGGTCCTTCGGCAAGGAGCCATATAGCCGGCACATCCCGGCACCCCTGGTACGCACCGTCGAGGTGGTTTTTCTTTTTCTCTGAATCCTTCCAGACGGCTCCCGATCTCACTTGTCGTGCTGACCGCAGCTTTTCGTTCAACAGAACACGCCGGACGGTCCGCACCCCCAGATCTTCGAGGCGGAGCGCGTCGAGTCCGACTCTGAGGACTTCGAACTGGGAGGCGGAGCCAAAGAGGGGGTCGACTTCTTGGGAGAGGCCGAGGCGGCGAATGACCCGAGAGCCGGTGGGTCCAGAGTGGTTGGTGAGTTCCCCTTCGGCCCCACAATCAACGATTGGACCGATGATGACGATGATGACGTCCGGATCCTGAACGCGCCTCCCCCACAGCTCGCGCGGGCGGAGCGAGGAGCAGCCGGTGCGCGCCCAGGCGGCCGGAACCTCTAGCCGGGGGAAGAGGCCGGCTCAGGTGGAGTAGGTGGCCCAACCGCCGGCTAGCAAGTGAGCGAAGGCGGTCGCGTCAAAGCCGCCGACGCGCGCCAAGCGGGCCCTGCCCATTGTCGCCGGGTAAGAGTTTCATTCCTTGTGTGGGTCTTTCTCTGTGAGTCTTGTGCCAACGGGTGTTTGATTATTTGCTTGCTCCATGGCCCCATCGAGCTCCACGATGTGGAGTCAACAGCCGGCCCGGTGGAGGTGACCAGCCGGATGGCTCAGGAGCATGCAACCACGTTGCGTGAGGAGAAGAGGAGGCTCGCGAAGCTGCAAGCCTCAAAGTCAGGAGCCCAAGGCGTTCCCTCACGCTCTGGGGCTTTGAGCGGCGGGAGGCGAAGAAGGTCTACTGACCCCACGCGAGCGTCGGACTTGGCGGCTGAGTCGACTCGTATGTCGAGGCCTTCGTCGAGCGAGCCGCGAGGACCGGCTACGAAGACGGTCGTGTCTCCGTCCAGGGCGGGAAGCGGCCCAGCCTAGGGGAGCAGCCCTCGAGCCGGCCCCTGTGGAGCCCCGACAGGTGGAGCTAGCGGTGGCACCGCCCGTTGTCGAGCCGGCCCCGGTCGACATGCCGAAGGCCCCGGTGGCACCGAAGGAGGCACTGGAGGCGGCACCGGAGATGGAGGTTCCGGCCACCGCGATCATCGCGCCGAGCCGGCTGGGGGGGGGGGGAGGCAGCAACGGCGCCGGACGCGAGACTGCTGGGAGTCGATTTCCGCGCCCTTGTCATTCTCAACTGTCCCTCAACAGCCGATGCCGGAACGAGCGGCGAGGGGAGCCGGTCCCGGAGGACCATGCTGGACGTGATCCAGGACTGGGAGGCGCTGGCTCGCGTCCCCGCCATTCCGCCTTCGCCGGCCGGCGGCCCGGTCTTGGCACTTGGGGAGCAGGGCAGTATCCTGGCGCGGTGCCGCGAGGATTTGGCCAGGTTTCCGGAAGCGGCCGACAATGCCCTGCAGCGTGCCGAGGTAAACTTTGTTCGTCCTCGTTGAATATTTCAATGGGGGCGTGCGAGGGCACCCACTGGGTGTAGCCCCCGAGATGCGGGCCGACTGACCGGCTGCGGGTCAGCCGGGCCGGATCTTCTTTCGCTTGCTTCCGTTTTTCAGTGGGGGCGCGCAAGCGCACCCACTGGGTGTAGCCCCCGAGATGCGGGCCGACTGACCGGCTACGGGGCAGCCGGGTCGAATCTCCTTTTGCATTCTTTTAACTCTGGCTTCCTGTAGCAGGCGGGCAGCGCCCAGCGGCAGGAGTTTTTTGATGAAGCGGCCGCCATCCACAACCGCGGTAAGCACGACTTCTATCGGCTGGAGGAGGAGCTGAAGAGGACCCAGTGGGGGTAGCCCTCGAGAGTCGTGCTGGCTGCTTGGCATTCGGGCCGAGTCTTGTGTGTTTTTAGTAACCGCCACTGGTTTTCTTTTGTAGAGGAGTTGAACGCCCTCTAGGGGGAGAAGGATGGGGTGGTCACCGATCGGGACCGGCTGGCGCAGAGTGTCCAGGCGATTAGCTCAGAGAGGGACCGGTTGGGCGCCCTGCTGGTGGATGGGCAGGCAACCCAAGAGCGCCTGAGGGCGGACGTGCAGCGGGAGGTAGCGGCTAGGGAGGACGCCACAAAGCAAGCGGCTGACGCCGCCCAACGGACCGCTGCTCTCCAAGGCGAGGTGACCCTCCTCGAGAAGGCGCTTGAGGCGCGCGGGGATGAGCTAGCCTAGATGGAGGCGGCACTGGAAAGGGAGCAGGACTCGTCGGTGCATTTCGCCCTTGAATTGGATGATTCCTTCCAGCGTGAGTCTTGATTTTCTTTTCAGACGATTGTGTTTTTCTTGCCCTTGAGTTGTTTTTCTGATTCCCCTTTCTCTTTTCCAGAGCGCATCCCGAAAACCCAGCGCCGTGCTGAGCGAGCCGTGTCGGACCATCGAGAGTATCTACGGGAGCGCAGGCGTGAGCTTGTAGAGAACGTCGGCTGGGACGTGGTGAAGCTTGGGTTGGCCATGGAGAACCGGCTGATCCACCTCCAGTGCAACGTGAAGTGACTGAAGACACTCGGCAAGGAGGTGATCGCCGCCTTGTGGCCGGGTCATGGGGCCCCGGATAGCCGCATGGCGCTGTGGCTGGATAACGCTGTGGCCCGGCTCGTAGTCTGGAAAGCGTCGGCGGCTCGAGCCGACATGCAGATGGCGCTCGGGTTCGTCACGTCGTGGTGGTGTCGACCTAGACCGGTTGGCCACCATGTGGGACGTGCCGGAGGCAGAACGAGCGGCTCATGAAGGTGCCCTTGTCCGTCGGGCCAACGAGCTTGCCTCGTATAACGAACTTCTACCGGCTCTCAGCGAGGATGGCGAGCCAGTCGCCGAGGACTCCTTCGGCAACCCCCAAGGCCCGGAGGATGAGGAGGTCGCTAACGAGAGCACCACATCCAGCACCGGTGGCGACGCCGAGGCCATGGAGATCACGGAGGTGGATCCGCAGGCCGCAGCTTCTTCCGGGCGAAGCGTCGAGACGGCAGACGACGCACCGGCAGCATGAGCTGCCCCGCGCGTTTTACTTGTTTCTTCCTTTGCTGCAATATTGCTTTTAAGACACATTTCCACCCAGTGAGGGTGTATTGTAATGAACATATGGCCTATGGCCTTTATCGTTTTAACTTGTGCCATTGGAAACGACTGCATGCCAGCTCTTCTTTTGCCTTTTGCCTTTTGACTTGTGATTCTCACCGGGATTGTTTCCGGCTTCCTCCCCGCTTGCTAGCCAGGAGCCGGTCTGGGACAGGGACGGGGCATCTTCCTTGGGAAAATAAGCGAGTTTTTAGAGTCATCTAGCTAGGGCTAGGTCAAGCCGTCAGTGGCCGGTTGGTACAAACAACGTGGTCCGGTAGGACCTGTCCGGCTGCTACTTGTTAGACGGACTTCGTGTGAAAATTTCCTTCCTACCCATGGTCCCATCAGTCGAATAGTCGGGAGCCGGTCTGTGGCTGGTTAGTGGGGGTAGCAAAGGGTTGCTTGCCCACACTACTTGTCCGCCCTGGAGGAGAGCCGGTCGAGTCCTCGGGTCCGGGAGCCGAGCCCGGGCGCCATTCTTAAGTAACGAGGAAAAGGGGCTTGTCCCAAGCGCCGGCTTGGGGCCCCCATTGCATTCATAATCCCGAAAGGGGAGGGGTACATACATACACTGGTCCTTAGCAGTAAAACGGGCGGAGGATCGCCGCATTCCACGGGCGCTCCGTCTCCTCGCCGGAGGCGTCTCTTTTGCGCTTCTGCGGCTTCTAGGCATCTATCAGGTAGTACACGTTGTTGTGCAACGCTCTGCTGATGATGAACGGGCCTTCCCATGGGGAGGACAGCTTGTGCTGGTCGGCAATCTGTTGGATCCGCCTTAACACCAAATCTCCTTCGAGGAAAGAGACTGGCTAGATCCGCTTGTTGTGGTAGTGCCGGAGCTTCTGCTATACAGGGCGTTCGGCTTAGAGCCAGCTCACATGCTTCTTCGAGTAGGTCGATGCCGTCTTTCCTTGCCTCCTTCGCATCCTTCTCTGTATACAGGGCGACCCGAGGCGAATCGAATTCGATGTCGGTGGGGATGATTGCCTCGGACCCGTATACGAGAAAGAAAGGAGTGTAGTTAGTTGACCGATTAGGCGTGGTCGTGAGGACCTAGAGGACAGCCGGCAGCTCTTCGATCCAGCAGTCGGCTGACCTGACTAGTGGCGCCACGAGCCGGGGCTTGATGCCGACCAGGACCTGGCCGTTCGACTGTGGATGAGCGACGAATGCCAGGTCGAGCCGGATGCCCTGCTTGGCGTAGAAGCATGCTAGCGCGCCCTTGGTGAAGTTTGTGCCGTTGTCGGTGACGATTCTTTGGGGGGCGCCGTAGCGGATCGTGATGTCTTCGATGAACCAGACGACCATGGGGCCGTCTAGCTTCTTGATCAGCCTGGCCCTGATCCACTTGGTGAACTTGTCGACGGCTAACAACAAATGTGTCATGCCGCCTCGTGCGGTCTTGAAGGGGCCCACCATGTCCAGCCTCCAGACGGCAAAGGGCCACGAGAGGGGGATGGTCTGGAGGGCCATAGCCGGCAAGTGGCTCTGTGTTGAAGCGCTGGCAGCCTTCACACTTGTTGACCAACTGCTTGTCCTCCTCCAAGGCAGTCGACCAGTAGAAGCCATGGAGGAATGCCTTGGCCACCAGGGTCCTGAAGGCGACATGGTGCCCGCAATCGCCTTGGTGGATGTCGAGGAGGATCTCTTGTCCCTTCTCCAGCTCGACGCATCGTTGAAAAACGCCGGTGGTGCTGCGATGAACTAGCTCGCGGTTGATGATGTTGTAGGCCGGGGCTCGGCATTGGATCTGCCTTGTCGTGGCCTCATCAGGGGGGAGCTCGCCGCGTAAGAGGAACGCCAGGATGGGCTGGGCCCCTGAGGGAGCCAAGACGGAGGCCGGCTCGGGAGCCCCCGGGCCTAGGTGATCAGCCCCTGGGACCGGCTCGCCAGTCCTCGGGGTTAAGGCGGCGGGAGGGGCATCGATCACCATCATGACCGTTGCGGCGTCGAAGCTGGCCGCTTCGGATGCGGCCGGCTCGACGGTTGGAGCTGGTGATGCCGGTTGGGCAACCGGTGCCGTAGGTGCCGGCGTGGCACCGGAGCTGGTGGGGCGGCCAATGGCGATGGTGCCGGCAGAGCAGCCGGAGCCGCTAATGGGCCGGCAGCATTAGCCGACATGAAGATGGACTCCGATTCGAGGGATGGCTTGATCGACGGCTTGAGCAGCCGTTCAAGGGAGACGCCGGCTAGGATGGCCTGTCGGGTGGAGCCAATTTTTGCCAGCGTATCGGCTGCCTCGTTGTCCGCCTGGGGACGTGGTGGAACTCACAGCCTTCGAAGGAGCCGTTGAGCTGCTGGATGAGGAAGTGATAGCTGGCCATGTTGGCGTCTCTGGCGTCCCACTCGCCAGAGACCTGCTGCACCACGAGGTCAGAGTCGCCGAAGCATAGGATGTGCCTAATGCCAATCTCCTAGGCAAGCCGGAGGCCGTGGACGAGCGCCTCATACTCAGCCACGTTGTTGGAGGTGGAGAAGTGGACCTGAAGAGTGTACTTGAGTTGGTCTCCCTTTGGGGAGGAAAGGACTATGCCGGTTCCCAGGCCGGTCCTCATCTTCGAGCCGTCGAAGTTCATGCGCCAATGAGTAGAGTCTGGGGAAGGCGGCACAAACTCGGTCTCCGCCCAGTCGACGAGGAAGTCGGCCATTGCCTGCGACTTGACGGCGGTGCGTGGTTCGTACCGGATCTCATGGTCGATGAGGGCGATGGCCCATTTGGCGATCCGGCCGGTGGAGTCCCGGCCGCTCATGATCTCGCCAAGCGGGGCCGTGCTCACCACGGTGATGGTGTGCTCTTGGAAGTACTGCTTGACCTTCTTGGCAGCGAAGTATATGCCGTAGAACATCTTCTGATAGTGGGGGTGGTTCTGCTTGGAGGCGAAGAGGACCTCGTTGAGGTAGTAGACGGGGCGCTGGACCGGCAGCGTCTTGCCCTCCTCTAGCTACTCGACCACCAGGACGATGCTGATGATGCGTGTGGTTGTCGCGATGTAGGCGAGCAAGGGCTCCTTCTCAGTCGGCGTGGGTAGGATGGACGCACTGGTGAGGCCATGGAAGGCCTCGTCCGCCTCGTCGGGCCAGTCGAACATGGTCGGTTTCTTTAAGGGCAGCGGCCCGGCTCAAACAGAGTCGTCTTCCGCAGGAGCCCATAGAGGGGCAGGGCCTTCTCTCCCAGTCGGCTGATGAACCGGCTGAGTGAGGCGAGGCAGCCGGTGAACTTTTGGACGTCGTGGAGCCGGGTCGGCTTGGGCATACGCTCGATCGCCCTGATTTTCTCGGGGTTAGCTTCATGCCGCGAGCAGACATGAAGAAACCCAGGAGCTAGCCGACCGGGACGCCGAAGACGCACTTCTCCGGGTTAAGCTTGATCTTACTCGCGTAGGTTCGCGAACAACTCCCGGAGATCGTCGAGGAGGCTAAAGTGCTTCTTCGTTTTGACGACGATGTCATCAATGTAGACGTGGACGTTCCTGCCTATCTAAGGCAAGAGACATTTTTGCATGCAACGTTGGAAGGTAGCCTGCATTCTTCAGGCCGAAGGACATGGTGATGTAGCAGTAGGCCCCGAAGGGGGTGATGAAGGAGGTCTTGAGCCAGTCGTCCGGGTCCAGCTTGATCTGGTGGTAGCCGGAGTACGCGTCCAAGAAAGACAGCAGGTCGCAGCCGGCCATGGAGTCAATGACTTGATCGATCCGCGACAGGGCGAATGGGTCCTTGGGGCACACCTTGTTCAGGCTGGTGTAGTCGATGCACTTGCGCCAGGTCTTGTTCTTCTTCAGCACCAGGACTGGATTGGCCAACCAGTCCGGATGGAAAACTTCCATGATGAAGCCGGCGGCGAGTAGCCGGGCAATCTCTTCTCCTATAGTACGCCGCTTCTCCTCGGAGAAACGGCATAGGGGTTGCTTGACCGGTTTCGCGTCCGGTCGTACGTGAAGCTTGTGCTCGGCGAACTTCCTCGAAACACCCGACATGTCCTTGGGGGACCACGCAAAGATGTCCCGATTCTCACGGAGGAAGTTGACGAGCTCGCTTTCCTATTTGTTGTTGATGCGGGAGTCGATGTGACACGCTGCTCGGGGTTGGCGGGTCGAGCGGGACCTGCCTGGTATCCTTAGACGGCCGGAACGAAGCTTCGCCGACTGACTACGATGGGGGAGCCGACACGGCCGGCTGGCTGGCAGCAAGGGCCACAAGCCGGTCGAGCTGCCGCTTCTCCTTTGCTATCTCCAGGGCCTCGGCCAGCCGACTACCATCTTGTGCGCACGCGATGGACATCTTGTAGTCACCGGCGACAGTGATGATCCCCTTGGGACCCGGCATCTTGACCTTGAGGTAGGCATAGTGAGGGACCGCCATGAACTTGACGAGAGATGGCCGACCTAGCAGCGCGTGGTAGGGACTGTCGAGGTCCACCACCTCAAACCATATCGGCTCGTGGCGGAAGTGGCTGGGACCGCCGAAGAGGACGTCGAGCTTGATTTTGCCGATGGGGGTGTAGGACTTTCCCGGCATGATGCCGTGCAAAACGGTCCGACTCTTTTGCAGATCTTCTGCCTTGAGCCCCAACTTTTGCATCGTGTCGAGGTAGAGGATGTTGATGCTGCTGCTGCCATCGATTAACACCCGTGAGAAGCGGCAGGTGCGCCTCTTGAAGGTGATGGTAGGGTCGAGGACCAGGGCATAGCTGCCGGGATTTGGTATCACGGGCGGGTGGTCTGCCTGGCTCCAGGTAATCGGCTTCTCGGACTAGTGCATGCATTGGGGAGTCACGGGCATGGTGGTATTCACCTCGCGATGGAGCTGGCACTAAGCGTGCTTGTCTGTCTCTTCACTGGTGAAGACGTCATAGGAACCGTCTCGGTTGGGGAACCGGTCGAGCAGGCGACCGTCGTTCTGGGCTGGAGTCGGAGCCAGTGCCGAAGGGGGAGCCGGAACCGGTGTCGGGGCCCGGGCAGGCGGCGCGGGGGGAGCCGGAAGGCCGTCCCCCCGGGGCCAGTCGTTGTGAGAAGCTGCACTGCCAGTGCGTGTGCGTGGAGGGCTTGACTCTAGAATGATTCTTGCAGGGAAGGTCGAGCATTTGCTCGAACGTGAGCTTGGGCTGGCAGGCAGCCTTGCCGGTGCGTTGACGCTGGCTGGAAGGCTGGGCAGCCGGCTACTCTTCCTCGATGGTGGCGACCTGCCGGCTCCCGTAGCAGGAGTCGGGCTGGTCGGCATTACGCTTGTCGTTCTGCGACTGCCGGTTGTCGGCAGCCGGTCGTGACGCAGCCGGCGTTAGTGCTGCCTTGGCGGGCATGCTCGTCTTGACCCGGTTTGCGGAGTCGGCCATGGCGTACTTATCCGCCTTGGCCATGAGTTTTGCCAGCATAGCCGGCTCGGAGCACATGAGCTAGTGCTTGAGGTAGGTGCCGTCGCGGCAAACTTCGATGAAGTACTGGCTGTCCTGCACCTCGTGCACCCCTTCGCCGGAGTTGCGGAGCTCGGTCCATCAAGTTAGGTAGTCGCGGAGGGCCTCGTCCGGCCCCTGAACGCACATGGCTAGCTCGCGGGGACGGCCTGGCCACTTGTAGGTACTAGTGAAGTTGCGGATGACTGCTTCTTCAAAGTCGGTCCAGGTGTTGATGCTGCTGGCCGCCAGGCTGTTGAGCCAGGTGCGAGCCGAGCCGATCAACATGAGGGGAGTGTAGCAGACGGCTACGCGCTTGTTCCCCCTAGCGATGCCGACTGCGGTGGTGTAGTCGATCAGCCAGTCCTCCGGCTTGGCGGCCCCGTTGTACTTCGGGGTATCCCGAGGAAGAGTGAAGCCGATCGGGAACAGCTCATTATGGATCTGAGGGTCGAAGCATGCCGGACAGATCGAGCCCTCCTCCTCTAGGAGGGCCGACTACGCCAGCCGGTCAAGACGAAGGCATGCATCGTTGTCGCTGTGGGGGACCCGTGGTCCGAGCCAGGCCACGAGCTCTGGGCGGATGGCCGACGGGACTAACCGCGGCATCTCGTGCCGCGGAGGCGGCATGTGCCCGCGGCTGTGCCCGCGGCGTGTGCCCGCGGCTGTGCCGATTTTTGCCAGCGTATCGACCGCCTTGTTGTCCACCCGGGGACGTGGTGGAACTCACAGCCTTTGAAGGAGCCGGTGAGCTGCTGGATGAGGAAGCGATAACTGGCTATGTTGGCGTCTCTGGCATCCCACTCGCCAGAGACCTGCTGCACCACGAGGTCGGAGTCTCCGAAGCATAGGATGCGCCTAATGCCAATCTCCTTGGCAAGCCGGAGGCCATGGACGAGCGCCTCGTACTCAGCCACATTGTTGGAAGCGGCAAACTGGATCTGAAGAGCGTACTTGAGTTGGTCTCCCTTTGGGGAGGAAAGGACTATGCCGGCTCCCAGGCTGGTCCTCATCTTCGAGCCGTCGAAGTGCATGCGCCAATGAGTAGAGTCTAGGGGAGGCGGTACAAACTCGGTCTACGCCCAGTCGACGAGGAACTCGGCCATTGCCTGTGACTTGACGGCGGTGCGTGGTTCATACTGGATCTCGTGGTCGGCGAGGGCAATGGCCCATTTGGCGATCCGGACGGTGGAGTCCCGGCCTCTCATGATCTCGCCAAGCGAGGCCGTGCTCACCACCATGATGGTGTGCTCTTGGAAGTATTGCTTGACCTTCTTGGCGGTGAAGTATTTGCCGTAGAACATCTTCTGATAGCGGGGGTAGTTCTGCTTGGAGGCGAAGAGGACCTCGCTGAGGTAGTTGACGGGGCGCTGGACCGGCAGCATCTTGCCCTCCTCTGGCCACTCGACCACCAGGAGGACGCTGATGACACGTGTGGTCATTGTAATGTAGGCGAGCAAGGGCTCCTTCTCAGTCGGCACGGGCAGGATGGACGCGCTGGTGAGGCCATGGAAGGCCTCGTCCTCCTCGTCGGGACAGTCGAACATGGTCGGTTTCTTCAGGGGGAGCGGCCCGACTCAAACAGAGTTGTCTTCCGTAGGAGCCCGTAGAGGGGCAGGGCCTTCTCTCCCAGCCGGCTGATGAACCGGCTGAGCGAGGCAAGGCAGCCGGTGAACTTTTGGACGTCACGGAGCCGGGTCGGCTTGGGCATACGCTTGATCGCCCTGATTTTCTCGGGGTTAGCTTCGATGCCGTGAGCGGACACGAAGAAACCAAGGAGCTAGCCGGCCGGGACGCCGAAGATGCACTTCTCTGGGTTAAGCTTGATCTTAGTCGCGTAGGTTCGCGAACAACTCCCGGAGATCGCCGAGGAGGCTGAAGTGCTTCTTCGTTTTGACGACGATGTCGTCAACGTAGACGGGGACGTTCCTGCCTATTTAAGGCAAGAGACATTTTTGCATGCAACGTTGGAAGGTAGCTTCGCTGACTGACTGTGATGGGGGAGCTGACATGGCCGGCTGGCTGGCAGCAAGGGCCACGAGCCGGTCGAGCTGCCGCTTCTCCTTTGCTATCTCCAAGGCCTCGGCCAGCCGACTGCCATCTTGCGCGCACGCGATGGACATTTTGTATTCACCGGCGACAGTGATGATCCCCTTGGGACCCGGCATCTTGCGCTTGAGGTAGGCATAGTGAGGGACCGCCATGAACTTGACGAGAGACGGCCGACCCAGCAACGCGTGGTAGGGACTGTCGAGGTCCACCACCTCGAACCATATCGGCTCGCGGCGGAAGTGGCTGGGACCGCCGAAGAGGACGTCGAGCTTGATTTTGCCGATGGGGGTGCAAGACTTTCCCGGCACGATCCCGTGCAAAATGGTCTGACTCTTTTGCAGATCTTCTGCCTTGAGCCCCAGCTTTTGCATCATGTCGAGGTAGAGGATGTTGATGCTGCTGCTGCCATTGATTAACACCCGTGAGAAGCGGCAGGTCCGCCTGTCGAAGGTGATGGTAGGGTCAAGGACCAAGGCGTAGCTGCCGGGATTTAGTATCACGGGCGGGTGGTCTACCTGGCTCCAGGTAACCGGGTTCTCGGACGAGTGCATGAACTGGGGAGTCACGGGCATGGTGGCATTCACCTCGCGATGGAGCTGGCGCTAAGCGTGCTTGTCCCTGTGGGGCACGGGTGGTCCGAGCCGGGCCGCGAGCTCTGGGCG
Source organism: Hordeum marinum (assembly GCA_022496015.1). Classification (NCBI taxonomy): domain Eukaryota; kingdom Viridiplantae; phylum Streptophyta; class Magnoliopsida; order Poales; family Poaceae; genus Hordeum; species Hordeum marinum. The sequence goes on from CM039678.1 coordinate 29,532,092, forward strand.
GACGACCGACGGGACTGACCGCGCCGGCTCGTGCCGCGGAGGCGGCATGTGCCCGCGGCTGCGCCGGCTACCGCCGGACGGCGCCTCGTTGCGATGGTGTCTGGGAGCCGGATTGTTGTTGTGCCTGCTGTTCACAGACGACTGCTTGTTCCCCGGCAACTTGGAGCGCCGAGGGTTGCTTGCCTCGACCTGCCAGCCAGAGACGCGAGGGAAGCAGGAGTGCTAAGCCAGCTGACGGCTGGCAGACCTTCGAAGGCGGCTCCACCGAGGGTGAGCAGGATTGCTGCTCGTTGGCGGTGTCGATGAGATCTTTGATGTGTTGCTCGCGCGAGGCCCGATCTTCCCCTACCAAGGTAGCCAAGTCCTCGTAGGCTACCTTGGCAGCCCGTAGGTTGGCCGCGGGGGTGTCATAGACGGGCAAGTTGCTGCCGAGGATTTCCGCGACCATGCGACGCTCGGTCACGCACAGCCCCACGTCGGCTGGGTTCGGTGCCAGCCGGGGAAGCCAAAATTGTTGCCCGCAGGGCCTGCCAGAGCAAGCCCCACGCGCTTGCGGTTCCATCCGGATGCGAAGCGACCGTAAGAGGTGGTGAAGGGTCCCGCCCGTAGCGTGACTCCAGCCGGTGCCACGTACGGCCCCATGATGGGCACCAACTGTCATCGTTTTCTCATGACATATGCCATGGGTAGGCCTATCAAAGGTGGTTGGGGCCAAAGGATGCCGACAGGCTCCGGGAGAGAGATTGGGCACAAGCGGCGGTGGACACACGATGTACCCAGGTTCAGGGCCCTCCATGGGAGGTAATACCCCTAGTCCTGCTTGGTATAGGTTGATAGACAAGGGTGGTTACAATGGTGCTGCTGAAGCTGTCGTCTAGAGGTGAAGGAAGGAGCAGTCAGCTCCTTCTCCTTCGCTACGTGAGTGGACATGGGAGGAAGAGATCACGTCTGCGTTTCAATGTGCCCCCCTTTGCATGGAGGGGCTCGGGGGGTTTTATAGGCCAACCCCCCAGCTTACAATATTTCTAAGGTACCGGTTATGGGGACCCGGATTGCAGCCTCTCCGGCCGTCCAGGGGGACCACCCGCCGAGCCATCTTGTCGTGGGTAGGGCCCGCCGGCTGCATGGTCACATCACCCTCTGGGGCCCACCGGCCAGCTTCGCGATTGGCTCGAGCTCACCTATCGTGGCACGGGCTACCCGTGTCGTCGCTTAGCGCCAACCGGCTGAGGTCTCCGATACGGCCGGCAACGCTGCAGCCACGCGGAGGCATGTAATGGAGTAGGTTGGGGCGTGCCGGCATTGTTGCCCCGCTCGGTCGCGGTCAGTCGAGGCCAGCAGTACGAACGACTGCACTGTAGTCATGCGCGCCCGCGTGTCTGCGATTGTTGTGGCCACGCTGGGTCTTGTCGTGGGGGTCTTGTCTTATTGCCGTATCCACGCACAGAGAGATGGGACGAGGGCCTGCTCGCTCGAAGGTCAACGGAAGAGCCGTCCGTGGTCCAGCCGGCCAGGGCTGAGCCAGCTCCTTAGCCAGCCAGCCATGAGCTAGCCAGCAACGAGCCTGCCGGCCGTGCTCCAGCCGGCCGCGAGGCAGCCGGCAACGTACCCGCCGGCCAAGGACGAGCCAGCAACGTGATTTTTCTTGAAGGGGGGACCCCGTAGCTTTGGCCTACCTAGGGGTAATAACCCCGTCACTGTGACCATGCTCTAACATAAACTTTAGCCCTTGTTTGGGTGGCTGTCAAATTTTGTCCATTTTCCTATGCTAGTTCATTTTTCCTTGCCTACATGAGGAAGAAAAACCTTGGCTAGTACAAAAATTGTAGGGTCGGGCAAAAGGGACATATATAAGATGTCCAAGATCCGAGAGAGGGAGACGAGGGATGTTGACCAAATCATGTGCATCAAGGACGGAGCAGATCAACTCCTAGTGAAGAACGAGGAGATTAAGCATAGATAGCCGGAGTACTTTGACAACCTGTTCAATGGGGAGAGTGAGAGCTCTACCATTGAACTGGACGACTCCTTTGATGATACTAGTATGCGTTTTCTGTGGCGAATCCAGGAGTCAAAGGTCAAGGAGGCTTTGAAAAGGATCAACTGAGGCAAGGCGATGGGCCTTGATTGTATCCCCATTGAGGTGTGGAGAGGCCTCGGGGACATAGCGATAGTATGGCTAACCAAACTTTTCAACCCCATTGTTTGAGCAAACAAGATGCCAGAAGAATGGAGACAGAATATATTAGTACCAATCTTCAAGAACAAGGGGGATGTTCAGAGTTGTACTAACTACCATGGAATTAAATTGATGAGCCATACAACAAAGCTATGGGAGAGAGTCATTAAGCACCGCTTAAGAAGAATGACAAGCGTGACCAAAAAGCAGTTTGGTTTCATGCCTGGGAGGTCGCCCATGAAAGCCATTTTCTTGGTACGACAACTTATGAAGATATATAGGGAGCAAAGAAGGACCTGCATATGGTGTTCATTGACTTGGAGAAGGCCTATGATAAGATACCGCGGAATGTTATGTGGTGGGCCTTGGAGAAACACAAAGTCTCAGCAAAGTACATTACCTCATCAAGGACATGTATGATAATGTTGTGACAAGTGTTCGAACAAGTGATGCCGACACTAATGACTTCCCGATTAAGATAGGATTGCATCAGGGGTCAGCTTTGAGCCCTTATCTTTATGCCTTGGTGATGGATGATGTCACGAGGGATATACAAGGAGAGATCCCATGGTGTATGCTCTTTGCGGACGATGTGGTGCTAGTCGATGGTAGTCAAACGGGGTTCAATAGGAAGTTGGAGTTATGGAGACAAACCTTGGAATCGAAAGGTTTCAGACTTAGTAGGACTAAACCGAGTACATAAGGTGCAGTTTCAGTACTACTAGGCACGAGGAGGAGGAGGATGTTAGCCTGGATGGGCAGGTGGTGCCTCAGAAGGACATCTTTCGATATTTGGGGTCAATGTTGCAGAAGGATGGGGATATCAATGAAGATGTGAACCATCGAATTAAAGCCAGCTGGATGAAATGATGCCAAGCTTCTAGCATTCTCTGTGACAAGGGAGTGCCATGAAAGCTAAAAGGCAAATTCTATAGGACGTCGGTTCGACCCATAATGTTGTATGTCGCTGAGTGTTGGCTGACTAAAAGGAGACATGTGCAACAGTTAGGTGTGGCGGAGATGTGTATGTTGAGATGGATGTGTGGCCACACAAGGAAGGACCGAATCCGAAATGATGATATACAAGATAGAGTTGGGTTAGCGCCGCTTGAAGAGAAGCTTGTCCAACATCATCTGGGATGGTTTGGGCATATTTAGTGCAGGCCTCCAGAAGCCCCACTACATAGCGGACGGATAAAGCGTGTTGATCATGTCAAAAGAGGTCGGGTAGACCGAAATTGACATGGGAAGAGTCCGTAAAGAGAGATCTGCACGATTGGAGCATCACTAAAGAACTAACCATGGATAGGGGCGCGTGGAAGCTTGCTATCCATGTGCCAGAACCATGAGTTGGTCGCGAGATCTTATGGGTTTCACCTCTAGCCTACCCCAACTTGTGTGGGACTAAAGGCTTTGTTGTTGTTGCTGTTTGGTAGGCTCAGACACGAGACACACCCTAAAATATTACTACAAAAAATGGTCACTGCAGAAAACTATACACTTAACATTACATATATTATTTTGAAATTTTCTGTTAAACAACACATCAACAGAAGTAATAAGGTATATTAATCAAATAATATTAAGAACTAAATGGTTAGAAAATCACATAAGCAAAAAAAAGATATGCAGATGAGAACTAATGTGACCAATTTAGGTCTGTTTTGCAGGGCACGTAAACCATCACATGACCAGTTTTTTGAAGTATACGCAATAGACTGAAATCCTGGTAATGGATGCTTTATTTAGTTCTTCTTTAGACAAACGCCAGCTACGAAATGCCATATTTATTGAGTTACTCCATTAGTTACCAAAAGTCATTGCACAGTTAGTCTCAGTCCAAGTTATTAAGATTTAACACTAATAATTGCAGTTCTGTATATGTAAGCACCTTATCACAGGTTTCATGAGTAGGCATGTATGTAGAAGGTGGGTCATACCGAAGATGGTGTATTCGTGTCTTCTTCATTGGTGTTTGCATTTGCTCCAATTGCTATAGCAGCCTCTGTACTAACACCTCCAGCGAAACCTTGTTGTTCTTCGCACTTCGAATGCCAAGCATCTACACATAATAGTAAGTTCTTAATGCACCAGATAACCTAGTGTCAAATACTATGAGCTTCAAACTTTCTACATACTAAAAATGAATCATCGTTTTTACATTGCTCAAGAATTTGGGATTCATGAGACTGTAGCTGAGACGAGAAGGCAGAAGGGATACCTGGTCCCTGAACCGCTAGCCCAAGGACCACTTGAGAGGAGATAAAGGGATTCTGAGAATTAAACTGCATAAAATGAATAAATCAGAACTGCAGAAGTCATGAATATACAGAATTGAGTTTATACTTTTGACATATTAAGATGGTGCACGACATTGAAGGAATACCTCCAGAATTATTACAACTTTACTAATTGATAAATTGTGGCTGTTGATATTTTTCATATAAATATGGTCAAACTTTACAAAGTTTGACTTCAAAAAAATCTTATATGAGGACTAAAAAGGACCGGAGGGAGTACCGTATCATTTGAAATGATGTCTGCTTCCATTTGTTCATACATAACTGTGAGATCCTTGTCATTTTTCAACTCGACTAATTTTGCATACCTGGAGAATGGTACATAGCAAATGGACAAGTTAACTTTAATTAAGTTTAAAGGGTGATAATGAAACAGAGAGAGATTGAGCTACCAACTTGCGAGAAAGCATGTCAAAGAGGCTAACCAGCCTTTGAGATGCATATGCACTCAGCCTATGCTCATGAGGGCCCATGTTTTCTAGAATTGCAAGACAGTTTGTGTGAAGGTAGACATCCTGCAAGTATAGATAAGCTTGCCATTAGACAGTTATGATCCAAAAGTAGTTTCACATGTAGAAGTTAACTTCTACTAAGGTATGATCGGAAGTTTTCCTTGCAAATGGAAACATCTACGTACATAGGCAAGTGTGACATGCATCAATTTCCCTGAACAACAAAAAACAAATCTAGTACATACTCGCAGCTTGGAGAGGTTGTACTTGATGGTTCGGTTTAGTACTACGACCATCAACGATCCAAGAGAAGTTTGATGCATGAGGCGCTCCTGGTACCAAGGAATGCTAGGAAGCACCTAAAATGAACACTAAATCATGAAATAATTCACTAAATAAACTAAATCCTGTTAATTTTCTTACCAATTTGTGCACACTAGCATTGAAGGTTGAATCTTGACTGAGTATCAGAAGAATTATCAACAGGATGTAGATCTGATTGGAAGTCTTCCTTGATGCATCGTAGAGCATTTCCAAAATAGGCATAAGCTGTCTACAAAGCCAAAACTATAATGATATTTGCTAATATATGTAATCAAAGGCTACCTTACATGTAAAGCATGTGTTGGATCATTACTTTAGCTATTACTCCTAATAATGTTTCATGCTGACTGAGATGGAGTCACTGATTTACTATGTGTTTCACCGACAGATAGAGTACGCCAATTCATGGAAGGATAGGAAAAGTAAGTCATGATCCAGCTCTTACTAATGAAAAACATATTAACCACTCATATATTCTCTCACTAAAAGGCGAAAATAGTTTAAATGCAACTGTCTTATAAACTCAGAGCATATTTTGTTCGACTATTAAGTGCCCACATGCTCCAATACTCCAACAAGAAGAGCTGCAAACATAGTTACAAGAAAACACACCAAAGTATCCAAGTCTGTTCGAACCAGAACATATTCCTGAAGATCGCAGTTCCCATGGAGCAGAGAATAGAACAGAACTGAGCTCTCATCTTTTAAGCATCTGTATGGAAGTGAAAACAAATGAATTACACACCACAAAGGTCTTTTGGTACTCCCTCCGGTCCTTTTTACTCCGCATATTAGATTTGTGTCAACTCAAACTTCACAAAGTTTGACCAAATATATATTGAAAAATATCAACATCTACAATACCAAATATACATTTCATGAAACTACATTTCATTATGAATCTAAAAATATTGGTTTGGTATTGTGAACGTTGATACATTTTTCTATAAATTTGGTCAAAGTAAAGATACCTTGACTTCAGACAAAGCTAATATGCGGACTAAAAAGGACCAGAGGGATACATAATAACTCACATCCTGAAACAAGATGAACATACATGATCCTCGATCTTGAATAAATAATGATAGGTCCTAGATAATGAGCCCACAGAAGATGTCAAAAATATCTAATTCTAAAACATTAGTTTTCAAATACTAACAGCAGTCTCATTACTACCATCAAACCCTGCTACATGACTCCATTTTGGAATGCAACGTTAACTATTCAATGTTATTCATAATCTATATATCACCAAAATCATAACTAAGTGCAGTGTTGTTTTTATCCATCAAATTTATTATTAGACCGGAATAATTGCTACATTATCATTTGTGAAGAAAAAGGAAATAATTTCTTTGTTTTCGGCCCCAGAAATATTTGGTGAAATTGTACAAATCAAATAAATAAAGTACGAGCATATCACTGAATTAGCATGATGAGGTATTACTTACGTGCCAAGAGCATCTAACAGCGATGCAAAAGACAGCCTGACAACGGGTCCATTTTGAGCATTTCCCTCAGCATCGTCACGATCAACTGCAGCGCAATTCATTTCTGCAACTGTTTAGTGATACATATGATTATATCAGTGCCACAATTTCTCTATATTGCAGGTGCGTCTTACACTGAATGTTAACCCACACCCCCCTCCCCACCCCGAATTCCAGCTGTGGGGCCCGTGACATCCAACAAAATCGCAACACGTCGTCTTTTTTCTCAGAAGTCCTGTAGGCTCTTCATAGGTGTAGCATTGCTCTTTAACTACCTATTAATATTCTCTTGTTTACTACAAACCAGACTAAGTTAAAAAGAATCATCGATCCCATCACACAGAACATTCCACCAATGAGGTCCCTCACCGCTGGCAGCATAAAGCGCAAATGCAGGTCTCAAGCCCAAAAATTTACACATTGATGCTTCACCAGAGAGTTAGACTCCGGAACCAACAGATCATTGCAATGTTCAATACACTATAACAAGCACTTAAATCCTTCACCCTAACTACAAGTAGCCAAATCATCCATTTGCATTGTCACCGACCATAAAGCATTTCAGGACAAGAGTACATAATTTGCCTTTCGCAGTGAAAAGATAACTGTGGGTTTTTCTCTTGTTCAACAAAGTAGTCGAGCAGTCAATTAAGGCAGACCCAAGCGCACAGGAACTCTCATGGTAAATTAATAAAATTAGAAAAGTTTTGTATATTGCAACGCAGTAAGCTCGGTCAACCTTGATCATAAAGTAAACTCAGTCAATATTGATCCATGCCTCGTTTCCTTCCATTGTACAAAGTTCAACACCTAAATTCCCATTCTAAGCACCAATGCAGGTTGCAGTCGACAGGAATCAACGCCGCTAAAGACACAATAAATGCCACGTCAACCCCGTCGTCTCACCTCAAAGCAGGCGTGCGACCCACAACCGCGCACGCATAAATCACATGACCCGCATTGCCCCCGCAGATCAAACCCCGCAAAACAGAAAGTAATAATCACCACCCGATGACCCGAAGTAACAGCGAGAACGGGGAAACGGAAGCGATCAGAGCAACCGCAGGGGGAGGCCTGAACCAAAGGCGTGGCAGACCTGCAGCACGCGGTCCAGCGGCCACTGCTGGGTGAGGGGCAGGTCGAGCAGCTGCCTCCAGAACTCGGAGGAGATCGGGTAACCCTTGTCGCCGACGAGCGCGGCGAACGTCTGTTTCGCCGCCCCCGGCGACGCGGCGCCCACCCTGCCCAGCCCCGGCATCGACGGCGCCGGCGCCGGCGCCGCCACCATTGGATCCGAGAGGGCGCGGACGAGCGCGTTGCGGTCGGCGGGGGCCCTAGGGTTTGACGCGGGCGGGCATTGGGCGAGGGAGCATGGCCATGTGGAGTCGGGACGATGGACGGGAGCGTGGAGACTTGGGGCGGAAGGGAGGGGAGGGGAGAATTCCGGGGAGGGGAGGGGGGAGGGTTTGGGAGGGTTTGACGGGATTAACGATGGACTGAACTGCCCATGGGTTCGGGAGGTGCGTGGCTTGGCCTGTCTGGAATGGGAGGGGCCGAACCGTCTTTTGCCGGGGCGCGTGGTCGGTGGAGGTGGTGGTTTGGTTTGGTGGTGGAACATTCGGGAGGGTGGAGGCTGGTGGGAAGGGGACGGACGGGGGCGGTCGTTTCGTTTCAAACTCCCAATCTTGTTTGTCCGTTTGGGCGCCTCTCCATCGAATTTCTGGCCGTGCGGCTCAACTTGTTTGAGGCCAACTCCAACACAGACCTCGAAATCGTGTGGGTCTTGTCGTCTCGCGATCGCATTTGCATTGTTTTCTGTCTGTTTGGTGTCTTGGCTGACAGCATTTCTGGCGTAAGCATCCGTCCGATTTATGTTCAGATGAACATCGAGCGGATGTCTACGTGTTCGCTCCGCGTCCGTTTCGGGCCTACGTGACGCTCGCCCACCTACCTTCCACCGCCCGTTATTATGGCGCACACGCGGGCAGACCCGTCTGTCAGCCACCGAGCGCCGCTGGTCGTCGTCCTTCTTAATATGTAAGTCGTGGACCAGTTATTCCATAACTTTCACTTTTGAGCCCTCCTGCCACCTCGAAGCCTGACACGAGTAAAACCCTAACAGCGGTCTCCTCCTCTCCTTCACCTCACCGCCGACAAAGATGAGCTAGAATTGGATCCCCGTCCGCAGGGGGAAGCACGAGCACGAGGCTGGCTCTTCCTTCTGTCGTCGCGGTCGCTCCTCCTCCACCCTCACCCCCACCATTCCACATCTCATCGTTGGTGATCGCTCCTCCCATGCGGCCCTACGTGAAGGCCGAGATCTGCAAGAGGTATTCATAGAAACGTCGTCGCTGTGAGGCGACGTGCACCTCCCCAATAATTGGCACCTCTTCGCAGATCAGTTGTCGATCCCACTGGTCCCGATGAGTGGTTGAGCCCGCCGCGGGGAGATCTGCCACCGGACCTCGTCAACGACCGCCGGTAAGCCATCACTAGTAGTGAAATGGCTAGCCACAACTCTTGTTGGTGGCGTAGTGTTAGCGTCAGCTAAAATGGTACGTCAGTTGTAAATGGTTAGCGCTGGCGTGGTTTTTTTTGTCTCGTTACAAATTTGTTGGCCCACCCATACTAACCGTTCGGAACATAGTGGTGGTGTTGAGTTTGCATGCATGCCGTACCTAAAATAAATAGTGCTGGCGTGCCCAATTTGTTTACGCCGACATAATTATGTTTACTCTTTCATTAAACTTAATTAGTCTTTTTTATTTGGCTTGTTATTAGCTAGACGTTGTAGTTTAGGCCCACGCCAGCAGTGGCCCACGTGAGTCAACTACCAGGCCTTAGTAAAAGACCTAGTCGCCCCCCTTTCATTTCAACTCACCCTCGATCAGCCGCCACCCGTCGCCTCCCGTCGCCGCCCCGTCGCCGCACCCCGTGCCCCTTCGCCACCCAGCAAGGTTCACTCCTCTCCGTCCTCTGCACCTCCTTCCTCTGCACTCACACGTCCTTCCTCGGCACTCACACCTCCTCTGTTCATGTATAATCCATATGTGGGATTCATCTATAAGTTGATTTAGGATTGCTATGTGTAGAAATTTTAGTACATACATATAATGGATTGTTTTATGTGATGTAGAATCTAAATTTGATTCCATGGATTGCTTTGTGTAGAAATGTTATATGACATCCCAAGTGATGTCCCTACCTTATTTGGCATGTAACCCCATGTATGAACCTCGTGTCATGAGATTTATGTATGAGTTGCATCTTGTCATCATTGTGTTGTTGCATCCATGAATCATGGCATCCATCTTACCATCCATCTTGCATGCTTGCTTTCATGTGTCTTGACATGTTGTGCCTTGTGTGGTTTTGACATTTGAGTGTGGTGGATTCCATGGGTGCAACACTCCTTCTTCCCCTCTCTTCTATCTTTCAAACACCACCTTCTTCTTCCCCTCTCTTCCTATTAATTATATGACCAGTTTTTACTTGCTGTTTTAATTGATTAAAAGTGTTCAAGAGGTGGCCCAAATATTCTTATGAATGATGTGAGTGGTGCTTTTGTTATTTGGGGATGTTGGGCTTTTGCATTCCATTTAAACAGGGGCTGCCCTTTTATAAAATATTAAATTAACTTGCTAAATAATTCAACTTCATATTTTTATTAAATGCAGCAGATTATTTCCTTTACAAATGTATTTTTGTTTTGCTCAATTTTTTTTAAAAATGCCATGGGGATTTGTCCTAGTGTTGCTGGTTTTATTAAAAAGAAAAGGCCTTTCTCTGTTTTTTTATTTGAGAGAGAGAGAGGAGCAGTTGGGCCGAGGCCCAGCCCAGGTGCCAAGCGGCAACCTGCCCCGTTCCCCTCCTCCGTCAGTCAGCTGTGAGAGCAGAGTGCAGAGGAGTAGAGGAGCGCCATCGCTGTCGCCGTTAGCTCGAACGTCGAGGCCGGTCCCTATATAAGCGCGCATCCCTAGGGTTCTCCTGTTCCCGTCGCCGCCGCCGCTTTCCCCTTCTTCCTCCTCCTCTTTCACCTTTGTTCTTCTTCCTTCTTGATTCAGTGAGGGGAGGTTCAGAGAGGTGGGGGTCAAAGGGCTCGTCGCCGCCCTCCCTCCGGTGCAGCCCCGCCGCCTTCAAGATGGTCCGCGGCGAGCCGGAGCCATTCTCGTTCTGTTCCTGGTGCTAGGAGGAGAGGAGCTCCTCCTCTGCGGTGCCGCATCGCCGTCGTCCGAGCGCCCCTACTTCCCTCCGTCGCCGCCGCGTCCCCGAGCGCTTCTTCCCCTCTGTCGAGCTCGTCTCGCCACGTCCGCGTGCCCAAGCCTCCGGAGATCCCTCGATGAGCAGTCGGTCCTCCGTTGTCCCCTCTCCTCGCTGTCCCCTCTCCCCGCCGTAGCCCGTGCATCGCCTCCGTAGTCGCGGTCGCCGCCGGTCAGCAACGTGGAGGCTTGCGCTCGCCTCCGCCCCCCTCGTCGCGAGACGAACCGGGGAATGGACCACCCCATGCATCCCGCAGTCGCCGCCACGTCTTGCCCTCGCCAGAGATGCCCTGTGCCACCGCATAGTCGCCGGAGTTGCCGCACCATTGCTCTGTCGCTGGTGTCGAGGTGTTTTCAGTTTCGTCAGTTAACTTGTGCATGTGTGTGTATTAGTGCAGTTAGTCTCCTCCTCTGTTAATTGTCGATGCCATAGCGTAGTGGTGTGTGCGTGTGTTGTGTTAGCGCAGGTCCAGTGAGGTCGTGGGTTCGAGTCCCCCCTCACCCTTTTTTTCTGTTATTTTCTTTCTCTTGTTTTTCTTTTGTTTTTTTTCCGTTTTGCTAGATGTAGCCTATCTTTGTGTGCAGGTTTGATCTAGGGTTTTGTTTAGCTTCTGTTTATATATATGTGTGTGTGTGTGCTTGTGTGGCATAGTGTAGAGTGTGTGTGTATATTAGGCATGCACCCACTTGTGTGAGTGCATGTGTGCATGTATATAGATGTGAGTGTAGTGGCCAGTGTGTGTGTGTATGTATGTTATACATACACACACTTGTGTGAGTAGGTGTATGTGGAGTGCATCTTATGTGTATGTGCATGTGCATGTATGTACTTGTGCATATATGTACGTATGGATGTGTAGGTGAGCATCTACACCTAGGTGTGTTTGCTATGTCTAGTGTAGGTGCTTTTGTGTATGTTTGAAGTATCTCCATGTGCATGAGTAGCTGTAAGTGTAGATGTTCTCTTTTATGTGCATTACGGCATAGTTCTCTTTTAGTTAGTTTCATCCTTGCAAATGATGCTATGCCATGATATCATGTCCCTAAGATGCTATTTAACCTCTTCCAACATGTATCAATAGAGCCCATGTCATTTGGGGCCATTTTCATCAAGTTGCATAAGTGACATAAGTCACTCATGACTAGGGTGGCTTAATTTCGACCTAACTTTACTCCCTCTTGTTCCATGCAAGCATATGGGTATGAGTAATGATTTTGGGGGTATAATCAACCCATGAATGCATCTGTGAAGTCAGATTTGACTTTGGGGCAACATCATAAAACTGCATTTTTATGTTGTGATGTCTATTTGTCTTTTTATTGTGATTTAATCTATGCATGATTTTAAGTTCTTGACAACATGAGTTTGTTAGTTAAAGTGGCTGGGAATGTCCCAGTATTTTGTTATTTATGATAAGTCACCAGATAAGTGGGAACTGCTGTTATTGTTTTGCCATGAAGAGTGGATTGTAACTAGTGATGTGGTTGGAATTTGCTCATGCTCAGTGTTAGTTATTTGTAGTAGATATTTCCATCTACAATCCTGTTAATTTTCATGCCAGTAGGAGCTTTATAGCATATTTAACCAGTGCTGTCAACTTGCTACTTTATTAACTCAGATTCCAGAAAAACTGGAATTTTCACCAAGTCCCAGAAAACTGATTCATCATGCCAACTTGAGTGCTTCTTGCTTATTGATGTGTCGCTCTTTTGCTGTTTGCATGGTTGGATAAGTTGATGTGGGTGTTGAGTAGATTATGTCCATGTCTTGTTTCTGGCTGTAGGATTTCTGTAGCTCAAGTTGTGGGCTTTTCAAATTGCTATGTTGCTGTTTAGTGGCAGATTTGGTGTTTTATTGTTTTGTAGTTTGTGGGAGCTATGATCCACGGAATTGGTTGATTTTTGAGTCTATTATGATTGATTTTTCATCACCTATCCAGTGGATGCCTTGGAATGCCAAGAATCAACCCATGACTTGGTGGTCTTGTGATTTTGCCTTCGTACCTTGTCGTGAGCGTATCGTGAGAACCGTAGCTCCGTTTCTTGCGATACTTATATGCATTTCCATCGATTTTGCATGATGCATCCATATTTGCCATGTTCATGCCTGTCTAAGTAAGCTAACACGAGGTTCTGTTCAGATTCACTAATAGACAAACTTTGCATGTGAAACTTGACTAGTTTGGGTTTGCCATGTTAAATTCTTCATAAAAAGAATTATGCATAATCTTGGTTGTGCATTGCACCTTGGTTGGTTTTTTATTTGCTGTTTCTTTTGGGTAGACGCGAGTGTCGATACTGAGTTCGAGGACCCTGGAGAGTACCACTACGAGGATCCCGCTACTTGTTTCGCTGAAGAACCAACATGCAAGATGATCGTACCCGGATCCTAATACTATTTTTGCTTGCTAGTTTCTCGCTCTTATCGTTACAATTGTGCTACCTAACACTTGATATCAGCCCCCATGTTGCCATGACAGCTTCTAACCTCCACATCCTAGCAACCTTTGATTGGCTAAGTTACCGCTGCTCAGCCCCTCTTATAGCATTCTTAGTTGCAGGTGCAGGTTGTTCCATGTGATAACATGGATTGGATATCACAATAAATTCTATTATTTAATTTAACGCACATATGTATCTGGTATTGGTGGAAGGCTTGGCCTTTTGCTAAGTGATTTGTTCCACTGTTACCACCATTAGTTCCTTGTTACCGGTGTTATGTTTCCATATTTTGCGCTCCTAACACGCTTGGGGTTGTTATGGGTACCCCCTTGTTTTTTCGGTTGAGGTTAAAACTTGTCTGGCAAGACCCAACATTGGTACTACATTTGCTAAAAAAACTAATTAACTTGCTTATGGCTTTGCAACCCCGTGGATAATTTAATCAAGCCCCGGGCCAGTGCTTCGCATGAGTGTTGGTCCAACCCAGAGCAGCTTATTGACGCCACCCGAGGCAACTCGGTGATTGGCGTGGTAACCATCGCTCATCTGTCGTGTCCTGAGAATGAGATACGCGGCTCTTATCGGGTTCGTCGACACGTCGGGTGGTCTTGCTAGATTTGTTTTACCTTTATCGAATGTCTTGCGTGTGGACTCTGACTTTCTTCGGGTTTTTCTCGAGGTGTTGGAAATCCTTTGGAATTACCGATGAAGTCCACGAGATCCGTGGTCGAGGAATTCCCGTGGAGTGTGGTTATTTGTGATGGACTAGTTGGAGCACCCCTGTAGGGTTAAATCTTTTGGAAAGACGTGCCCGCGGTTATGTGGCAACTTGGATATTTATTTAACACCCGGTTATAGTAAGCTTGAAGTAAACTCTAGTTAAAATACACCAACTGTGTGAGTAACCGTGATCGTCTCTGCTCGTGAACATGATCCGAGAGAGAACACGGTGGGGTTATGATTGACGTAAGTAAGTGTTCAGGATCTCATAGAGATTATACTAGAATCGACCGTTCTCGTACACCACTCATATTTAATTCATGTTGCGTAAGCTAGCCACCATATATGCTTAGTGCCGCTGCAAACTAAACACGACCCCTTCCCAACCTTTAAGCTTGAATAGTCTCTGTACCCGGGCACATGATAGTTGAGTCCTCTGTGGCTCACAGTTTACTACAACAACTCCAGGTACAGGTTCAGATGAGTACATGCAGGATGATCTTACCCAGCTCCAGTGGGAGTACGATGAGGAAAGAGGCACGATGTACGTGACGTATCCGGAAGAGTAGAGGACCTGGTCGTGATCTTTGGGGCAGCAAGATAGTTTCATTTGCATCTATTTATCGTTTGATTTTGTCCGTAGCCGGACCCTGTTTTCATCTTGATGATTGAACTTTGAGTGGAATTGTAATTTAGCATGCGGCGAGTGTAAGCCAACTTGTATACTCATCTCTTCTGTAATGTATGATGCAATGTTACTATAGTTGCTAACGGCAAGATGCGCCTCTATCCCTTGCGAGGCCCTCGTGTCTTAAAATGGATAGGCGCGCATCTTGGGCGTGACAAGTTGGTATCAGAGCCATACGACCATAGAAGCCTTTGCTTGTTCGAACTTGGCCGAGTTGTGTCTAGTAAAATTATTTTGAGTCTAGTTATATCGGAGAGTAGGATTCTTTTTACTCCTCTTCTATGCTCCGGTGAGGTATCCGACTTAGGAATTTTGATTCTACTCCTCTTCTCGCTCAAAACTTTTTTTTAGGATCACGCGGGTATTTTGGAGTCTATATGATGCCGATGTGATAGGGTTCTGTCTTGGTGCCTCCTGTCTGACTTGATTTCTTCTGGGAGTCGAGCTCCAGGGAATGTTGGCACATCATTATCATTCAGCTTCCTTGATATCTCAGGACGGAGAATGTTCGAAATTGCTTCAATACTTATCATGGTGAGATAAGGTCGGAGTCACCCACTACTGGGGAGGCGTCCGGGGAACCACCATGGTTTAGTATCGTTGTGAGTTCGAGAATTCGAGATTAGACGAGTTTGTGTAATTTCTTGAATTATGGCGTGGAAGGTTGGGGATGCAGTTGCAGCTGATTACCTAGGGTAGGTTCTTGATTCCGCAACCCGAATTGCATAAACAAGAAATTTTTTGGAAGTTCATAGGTGGGAAATCTTGTAGTCATCTAGGATCATCTTCTCCAGATGTATTGGGCATGTACATTTGTTCCGAGCGCTTAACTCAATACTTTTTGTCTTATTGCAAGTGGCTTATTATGTCTGATGATGTTATCATGATCTGAAGAAGCATTGCTACTAATTTTTCAGTAGGAAGGCTATGTTGTTATTTGTTCAATTCTTTCAAGCATTTGATTCAGCCTTGTTTCATCTTATCAATGAGGTGCTGATGTGTTTTGCCCATCTTCAGGATGGCTCCCCCAAATCGCAACAATCCGGGTTGTGGTAAGGAGCAGGCTGATGTCCCACCACCACCCTCGCCACCGCCTCCTACGCCTCCTCCTCCAGAAGCTGGGAAAGCTGTGATGGCCGCGACCAACGCGAACACTCAGATGTTGCTAAGGCTGTTGCAAGAAAGGGAGCAGGATCAACAAGGTTTTCAAGGGAATTTTTAGAATCAGCCTCAGTTTGCAACGCTCAATCAGTTCCTTGCCAACCAGCCCAACTCTTTCACCTGTTGTGATCACCCGTTTGACACTGATGATTGGCTTCGTGATATGAGTAAGCATTTTGAGTGCAGAAATGTCAGGCCAGAGGACTTTGTCAGATTTGCTTCGTTCCAACTCAAGGGTCAAGCAGCTGATTGGTGGCAGCAGTACAAGGATTCCAGGGGCGATCGTGTTGTTACTTGGGACGATTTCCATCGTGACTTCAGGGCTCATTACATCTCGACAAGCTTTGTCGAGGAGATGCGTGAGAAGTTCACGCACCTGAAGCAAGGAACCAAGTCAGTCTACCAGTACAACGTCGAGTTCGAGAATCTAGCTCGTTATGCCAAGCAAGATGTTCCAGATGACAAGGCTATGATCTATCAGTTCAGAGGTGGTCTCAAGGATGAGCTTCTGCCAGGCCTAGTTCTTCAAGAGCCTCGTGAGTTTGATCAGTTCTACAACATGGCTTTGAAGGTTGAAGTAGCTCAGCTCAAGTTAGAGAATTCCAAGAAGCGTTCCACGGATTCATATTCTTCTTCCAGCTCTCAGATGGTTCCCAAGCAGCAGAAGTATTGGGCACCAAATCCTCTTCCGTTTCGTCCTCCTCAGCAGTAGAAGCAGTTTGGTGGTCGTGGATCTTCCCACCCACCCAACCCAGGTTTCCAGCAGAAGACCTAGGCGCCCAAGGCTGTTCTTGTTCCTCCTCCAGGCAATGTTCGTCCCCTTTCTGAGGTGACTTGTCACAAGTGTGGCCAGAAGGGTCACTATGCAAACAAGTGCAACCAGCGGCGTCTTCTGCCTCCTCCTCCTGTCAAGCCTCCAGGCAATGCTATGGTGAAGCATAATGCCAAGTCAGTCAGAGTGAATATGGTGAATGCAGCAGAAGCAGAGCAGTCCAATGATGTGATTATGGGTAATCTCCCAGTTAATGATTTTCCTGCAAAAGTCTTATTTGATACTGGTGCATCGCATTCATTCATATCCAAGCCTTTTGTCGCTATGCATGAGTTTTCAGTGGAGCATTTAGCTCGTCCTTTTCGTGTGGTTTCTCCGGGCATGCGCATGAGTTCACATATGATTGTTAAGGATGCTTCTATCTAGATGGGCAATTATTCTTTTCTGGCTTCTCCAATTGTTCTCGGGAATTCTGATATTGATCTCATTTTGGGCATGGACTTCTTGGTTATCAATAAGGCTCATATTGATTGCAAAGCAAAAGAAGTCAAGCTGACTCATCCTTCAGAAGATGTGATTATTTTCATGGCTCACGATGACACAAGCCGTCTCTTAGCTTTTAATGAGAAGGGTGAAATCTCGGCGATTTCTCAAATTCCGGTGGTTTGTGAGTATGAAGATGTCTTTCTAGAAGAATTGCCAGGAATGCCTCTACACCGGCCAGTTGAGTTCGTGATTGATATCGAGCCTGGAACTGAACCGGTCTGCAAGCGCACGTATAAACTTGGCCCCGAAGAGCTGAAAGAGTTGAAGAAGCAGCTAGATGAGCAAGAATGTCTCTGTCTGATCAGACCAAGTTCATCTCCATGGGGTTGTGGTGCTTTGTTTGTCAAGAAGAAAGATGGCACGGATCGTCTTTGTGTTGATTACCGACCATTGATAAAGAAGACAATAAGAAACAAGTACCCACTTCCCAACATCAGTGAGTTATTTGAACAACTGAAAGGTGCCAAGGTTTTCTCGAAGCTTGATCTTGGCACGGGTAATCATCAGAGTCGCATTCGCAAAGAAGACAGTCCCAAGACCGCCTTCGGGACGAGTTTTGGCTCGTATGAGTACACCGTTATGTCGTTTGGTCTTGCGAATGCTCCTCCAACCTTCTCAAGAATGATGAATTTCATTTTCTCTCCCTTCAAGAATGAGTTTGTCTTGGTCTACCTTGATGATATCCTGGTGTTCTCGGAGACAGAAGAAGATCATGCAGAGCATCTCCGCCTTGTGCTTGACAAGTTAAGGGAACATCGGTTCTATGCCAAGTTTTCCAAGTGTGAGTTCTAGCTCAATGAAGTGGTGTACCTCGGGCATGTCATCTCTGCCGAGGGAATTAAAGTGCACCCTGAGAAAGTTGAGGCAATCTTAAAGTGGGAACCTCCTCAGAATGTGAAGCAACTTCGGAGCTTCCTCGGGCTTGCTAGTTATTGCAGAAGATTCATGGAGAACTTCTCTCAAATTGCTAAGCCTCTGTCCAGTCTCCTCTAGAAGAGCGTCAAGTATGCTTGGTCTCTTGAGTGTGATGTGGTGTTCAATACACTCAAGCAGAGACTAACTTCAGCTCCAGTTCTTGTTCCTCCTGAGCAGTCCAAGCCTTTCCAAGTTTTCTGTGATGCTTCTCTCGAAGGTCTTGGTGGTGTTCTCATGCAAGACAAGAAGATTGTTGCTTATACCTCGTGTCAGTTGAAGCCTGCAGAGAAGAACTACCCCACTCATGATCTTGAGTTGGCGGCAGTTGTGCGTGCTCTAATGACTTGGAGGCATTTGTTGTTGGGTAGACCAGTTGAGGTGTACACCGATCACAAGAGCTTGAAGTACATTTTCACTCAACCCAATCTCAATCTTCGGCAATCTCGTTCGGTGGAAATGCTTGAAGATTTCAACCCAAGCATTGAGTATACTCCTGGGAAGGCAAATGTCATTGGAGACGCGCTCAGCCGTAACGCGTACTGCAATAGTCTCATTCTGAAGCCTCTTCAACCCGAGCTTTGTGAAGCCTTCCACAAGCTCAACCTTCAGATGATTCCGTAAGGATTTCTTGCCAATCTTCAAGTCTCTCTAACTCTGGAAGATCAGGTTCGCCAAGCGCAGCTTCTTGACGCTATGGTGAAGAAAGTGAAGAAAGGTGTGGGCAAGAGCATTCCGAAGTATAAGTGCTTTCGTGTCGATGACAAAGATACCTTGTTCTTTGATGACCGTCTTGTGGTTCCAAAAGGTGATCTCAGAAAGGTTATCATGAACGAAGCACACAATTCACTTCTATCCATTCATCCAGGCAGTTCCAAGATGTATCAAGATCTCAAGCAAACCTTCTGGTGGACTCACATGAAACGTGAAATTGCTCAGTTCGTGAACGAGTGTGATGTTTGCCACAGAGTGAAGGCGGAGCATCAACGTCCAGCGGGTCTTCTTCAGCCTTTGCCTATCCCAGAGTGGAAATTCGATCATGTGGAGATGGATTTCCTAATTGGGTTTCCCAAGTCCAAGAGGGGCAACGATTCCATCTTTGTGGTTATCAACAAGCTGTCAAAAGTTGCTCATTTCCTGCCAATCAAGGAATCTATCTCGGCAGATCGGCTTGCAGAGTTGTATATGTCAAGGATAGTGTCTTTTCGTGGTATGCCTCAGCTCATCTCTTCTGACCATGTAAGCCTCTTTACTTCCAAGTTTTGGGAGTCCTTCCAGACTGCTATGGGTACTAAGATCCGTTTCAGCACGGCGTTCCATCCGCAGACAAGTGGTCAAGTTGAGAGAGTCAATCATATTCTTGAAGATATGCTCAGGGCCTATGTGATATCGTTCGGCATGAAGTGGGAAGACTGATATGCTGAATTCTCATACAACAATAGCTTCCAAGCTAGTTCAGGCAAGGCCCTGTTCGAGATTCTCTACAGCATGAAGTGTCGTACCCCGCTTAACTGGTCTGAAACCGGTGAGTGTCAGATATTGGGCAATGACATGATCACTGAAGCAGAAGACATGTGCCGTGTCATTCGTGAGAACCCCAAAGCAGCTCAGTCCCGTCAGAAGACCTATTATGATAGCAAACATCGGGATGTTTCCTTCCAAGTGGGTGATTTTGCCTAACTCAAAGTTTCTCCCATGAGAGGCATGCAACGATTTGGAATCAAAGGGAAGTTGGCTCCTCGTTTTGTTGGTCCTTTCAAAGTTTTTGACAAGAGAGGTGGTCTTGCATATCAACTTGAGCTTCCTCCAAATTTCGCGAACGTGCACGATGTCTTCCATGTTTCTTAGCTTCAAAAATGTTTCAAGACTCCTGAGCGAACCATTGACCTCCAAGACGTCGATCTCCAAGAAGATCTCTCTTATCGTGAGCACCCAGTTGCCATTCTTGAAGAAACTGAGCGTAAGACTCGCAACAAGTCTATCAATTTCCTCATGGTGAAGTGGTCTCGTCATTCCGACAAAGAAGCTACTTGGGAACGTCAGGACCTGCTCCGTTCTGAATTTCCGGACTTCTTTCGTTCCTAGATCTTGGGTCGAGATACTCTTGTAGTGTGGGAGAGTTGTGACATCCCAAGTGATGTCCCTACCTTATTTGGCATGTAACCCCATGTATGAACCTTGTGTCATGAGATTTATGTATGAGTTGCACCTTGTCATCATTGTGTTGTTGCATCCATGCATCATGGCATCCATCTTACGATCCATCTTGCATGCTTGCTTTCATGTGTCTTGACATGTTGTGCCTTGTGTTGTTTTGGCATTTGAGTGTGGTGGATTCCATGGGTGCAACACTCCTTCTTCCCCACTCTTCTATCTTTCAAACACCACCTTCTTCTTCCCCTCTCTTCCTATTAATTATATGACTAGCTTTTACTTGTTGTTTTAATTGATTAAAAATGTTCAAGAGGTGGCCCAAATATTCTTATGAATGATGTGAGTGGTGCTTTTGTTATTTGGGGATGTTGGGCTTTTGCATTCCATTTAAACAGGGGCTGCCCTTTTATAAAATATTAAATTAACTTGCTAAATAATTCAACTTCATATTTTTATTAAATGCAGCAGACTATTTCCTTTACAAATGTATTTTTGTTTTGCTCAAAAATCTTTTAAAAATGCCATGGCGCGGTGCCGCGAGGATTTGGCCAGGTTTGCGGAAGCGGCCGACAACGCCCTGCAGCGTGCCGAGGTAAACCTTGTTCGTCCTCGTTGAATTTTTCAGTGGGGGCGTGCGAGCGCACCCACTGGGTGTAGCCCCCGAGATGCGTGCCAGCTGACCGGCTGCTGGTCAGCCAGGACGGATCTTCTTTCGCTTGCTTCCGTTTTTCAGTGGGGGCGCGCGAGTGCACCCACTGGGTGTAGCCCCCGAGATGCGGGCCGATTGACCGGCTACGGGGCAGCCTGGTCAAATCTCCTTTTGCATTCCTTTAACTCTGGCTTCCTGTAGCAGGCGGGGAGCGCCCAGCGGCAACAGTTTTTTGATGAAGCGTCCGCCATCCACAACTGCGGTAAGCACGACTTCTACCGGCTGGAGGAGGAACTAAAGAGGACCCAAGGTACGCTTGATCCAATGGGGGCGCGCTAGCGTACCCAGTGGGGGTAGCCCCGAGAGTCAGGCCGGCTACTTGGCATTCGGGCCGAGTCTTGTGTGTTTTTAGTAACTGCCGCTAGTTTTATTTTGTAGAGGAGTTGAATGCCCTCCAGGGGGAGAAGGATGGGGTGGTCTCCGAGCGGAACCGGCTGGCGCAGAGTGTCCAGGCGATCAGCTCACAGAGGGACCGACTGGGCGCCCTGATGGTGGATGGATAGGCAGCCCAAGAGCGCCTAAGGGCGGATGTGCAGCGGGAGGTGGCGGCCAGGGAGGACGCCACAAAGCAAGCAGCTGACGCCGCCAAGTGGACCGCCGCTCTCCAAGGCGAGGTGACCCTCCTCGAGAAGGCGCTTGAGGCGCGCGGGGATGAGCTAGCCTAGACGGAGGCGGCACTGGAAAGGGAGCAGGACTCGTCGTTGCATTTCGCCCTTGAATTGGATGATTCCTTCCAGCGTGAGTCTTGATTTTCTTTTCAGATGATTGTGTCTTTCTTGCCCTTGAGTTGTTTTTCTGATTCCCCTTTCTCTTTTCCATAGCGCTTCTTGAAAACCCAGCACCGTGCTGAGCGAGCCGTGGCGGACCACCGAGAGTATCTACGGGAGCGCAGGCATGAGCTTGTAGAGAATGCCGGCTGGGAAGTGGCGGAGCGTGGGTTGGCCATGGAGAACCAGTTGATCCACCTGCAGCGCAACATGAAGCGACTGAAGACATCCGGCAAGGAGGTGATCGCCGCCTTGTGGTCGGGTCATGGGGCCCCGGATAGCTGCGTGGCGCTGTGGCTGGATAACGCTGTGGCCCGGCTCGTCGTCTGGAAAGCGTCAGCGGCTCGAGCCGACACGCAGATGGCGCTCCGGTTTGTCACGTCGTGGTATCGTGGTGTCGACCTTGACCGGTTGGCCACCATGCAGGACGTGTCGGAGGCGGAATGAGCGTCTCATGAAGGCGCCCTTGTCCGTCGGGCCAACGAGCTTGCCTCGTATGTCGACCCGGACGAACTTCTACCGGCTCTTAACGAGGATGGCGAGCCAGTCGCCGAGGACTCCTTTGGCAACCCCCAAGGCCCGAAGGATGAGGAGGTCACTAACGAGAGCACCGCATCCAGCACCGGTGGCGACACCGAGGCCATGGAGATCACGGAGGCGGACCCGAAGGCCGCAGCTTCTTCCATGCGAAGTGTCGAGCCGGCAGACGACGCGCCGGCAGCATGAGCCGCCCCGTGCATTTTACTTGTTTCTTCCTTTGCTGCAGTACTGCTTTTAAGACGCATTTCCACCCACTGGGGGTGTATTGTAATGAACCTATGGCCTGTGGCCTTTATCGTTTTAACTTGTGCCGTTGGAAACGACTGCATGCCGGCTCTTCTTTTGCCTTTTGCCTTTTGACTTGTGATTCTCACCGGGATTCTTTCCGGCTTCCTCCCCGCCTGCCAGCCAGGAGCTGGTCTCGGACAGGGACGGGGCCTCTTCCTTGGGAAAACAAGCGAGTTTTTAGAGTCATCTAGCTAGGGCTAGGTCAAGCCGGCAGTGGCCGGTTGGTACAAACAACGTGGTCCAGTAGGACCTGTCCGACTGCTACTTGTTAGACAGACTTCGCGTGAAAATTTCCTTCCTACCCATGGTCCCATCAGTCGAACAGCCGGGAGCCGGTCTGTGGCTGGTTAGTGGGGGGTAGCAAAGGGTTGCTTGCTCACACTACTTGTCCGCCCTAGAGGAGAGCCGGTCGAGTCCCCGGGTCCAGGAGCCGAGGCCGGGCGCCATTCTTAAGTAATGAGGAAACTTTGAGGGGATTGAAAAGGGGCTTGCCCCAAGCGCCGGCTTGGGGCCCCCATTGCATTCATAAGCCCGAAAGGAGAGGGGTACATACATACACATGTCCTTAGCAGTAAAACGGGCGGAGGATCGCCGCAATCCACGGGTGCTCCGTCTCCTCACCGGAGACGTCTCTTTTCGGCTTCTGCGGCTTTTGGGCTTCTATCAAGTAGTACACGTTGTTGTGCAACGCTCTGCTGATGATGAGCGGGCCTTCCCATGGGAGGACAACTTGTGCTGGTCGGCAATCTGTTGGATCCGCCTTAACACCAAATCTCCTTCACGAAAAGAGACTGGCTGGATCTGCTTGTTGTGGTAGTGCTAGAGCTTCTGCTATATAGGGCATTCGGCTCAGAGCGAGCTCACGTGTTTCTTCGAGTAGGTCGATGCCGTATTTTGTTGCCTCCTTTGCGTCCTTCTCTGTATACAGGGCGACCCGAGGCGAATCAAATTTGATGTCGGTGGGGATGATTGCCTCGGACCCGTATACGAGAAAGAAAGGAGTGTAGTCGGTTGACCGATTAGGTGTGGTCCTGAGGACCTAGAGGACAGCCGGCAGCTCTTCGATCCAGCAGTCGGCTAACCTGACTAGTGGCGCCACGAGCCGGGGCTTGGTGCCCGCCAGGACCTGGCCGTTTGACTGTGGATGAGCGACGAATACGAGGTCGAGCCGGATGCCCTGCTTGGCGTAGAAGCATGCTAGCGCACCCTTGACGAAGTTTGAGCCATTGTCGGTGACGATGCTGTGGGGGGCGCCGTAGCGGACCGTGATGTCTTCGACGAACCGGACGGCCATGGGGCCGTCTAGTTTCTTGATCGGCCTGGCCCCGATCCACTTGGTGAACTTGTCGACGGCTACCAGCAAATGTGTCATGCTGCCTCGTGCGGTCTTGAAGGGACCCACCATGTCCAGCCTACAGACGGCAAAGGGCCATATGAGGGGGATGGTCTGGAGGGCCATAGCCGGCAGGTGGCTCTGTGCTGAAGCGTTGGCAGCCTTCGCACTTGTTGACCAGCTGCTTGTCCTCCTCCAAGGCAGTTGACCAGTAGAAGCCATGGCGGAATGCCTTGGCCACCAGAGTCCTGAAGGCGACGTGGTGCCCGCACTCGCCTTGGTGGATGTCGAGGAGGATCTCTTGTCCCTTCTCTGGCTCGACGCATCATTAAAAAATGCCGGTGGTGCTGCGATGAACTAGCTCGCGGTTTATGATGTTGTAGGCCAGGGCTCAGCGTTGGATCTGCCTTGTCGTGGCCTCATCAGGGGGGAGCTCGCCGCGTAAGAGGAACGCCAGGATGGGCTGGGCCCATGAGGGAGCCGAGACAGAGGCCGGCTCGGGAGCCCCGGGGCCTAGGTGATCAGCCCCTAGGACCGGCTCGCCAGTCCCTGGGGTCAAGGCGGCGGGAGGGGCGTCGATCGCCATCATGACCGTTGTGGCGTCGTAGCTGGCCGCTTCGGATGTGGCCGGCTTGACGGTTGGAGCTGGTGATGCCGGCGTGGCAGCCGGAGCTGATGGGGCGGCCAGTGGCGATGGTGCCGATAGAGCAGCCGGAGCCGCTAATGGGCCGACAGCATTGGCCGACACGACGATGGACTCCGAATCGGGGGATGGCTTGATCGACAGCTTGAGCAGCCGTTCAAGGGAGACGCCGACTAGGATGGCCTGTCGGGTGGAGCCGATTTTTGCCAGCGTATCGGCTGCCTCGTTGTCCGCCCGGGAACGTGGTGGAACTCACAGCCTTCAAAGGAGCTGGTGAGCTGCTGGACGAGGCAGCGATAGATGGCTATGTTGGTGTCTCTGGCGTCCCACTCGCCAGAGACCTGCTGCACCACAAGGTCGGAGTCACCGAAGCATAGGATGCGCCTAATGCCAATCTCCTTGGCAAGCCGGAGGCTGTGGACTAGCGCCTCGTACTCAGCCACATTGTTGGAGGCGGCGAAGTGGATCTGAAGAGCGTACTTGAGTTGGTCTCCCTTTGGGGAGGAAAGGACTATGCCGGCTCCCAGGCCAGTCCTCATCTTCGAGCCGTCGAAGTGCATGCACCAATGAGTAGAGTCTAGGGGAGGCGACACAAACTCGGTCCCCGCCCAGTCGACGAGGAAGTCGGCCATTGCCTGTAACTTGACGGCGGTGCGTGGTTCGTACCGGATCTCGGTGTTGGCAAGGGCGATGGCCCATTTGGCGATCCGGCCGGTGGAGTCCCGGCCACTCATGATCTCGCCAAGCGGGGCCGTGCTCACCATGGTGATGGTGTGCTCTTGGAAGTACTGCTTGACCTTCTTGGCGGCGAAGTATATGCCGTAGAACATCTTCTGATAGTGGGGGTAGTTCTGCTTGGAGGCGAAGAGGACCTCGCTGAGGTAGTTGATGGGGCGCTGGACCGGCAGCGTCTTGCCCTCCTATGGCCACTCGACCACCAGGACGACGCTGATGACGCGTGTGGTCATCGCGATGTAGGCGAGCAAGGGCTCCTTCTCAGCCGTCGCGGGAAGGATGGACGCACTGATGAGGCCACGGAAGGCCTCGTCCGCCTCGTCGGGCCATCAAACATGGTCGGTTTCTTCAGGGGGGCAGTCCGGCTCAAACAGAGCCATCTTCCGTAGGAGCCCATAGAGGGGTAGGGCCTTCTCTCCCAGCCGGTTGATGAATCGGCTGAGCGAGGCGAGGTAGCCGGTGAAATTTTGGACGTCGCGGAGCCGGGTCGGCTTGGGCATACGCTCAATCGCCCTGATTTTCTCGAGGTTAGCTTCGATGCCGTGAGCGGACACGAAGAAACCCAGGAGCTAGCCGGCCGGGACGTCGAAGATGCACTTCTCCGGGTTGAGCTTGATCTTACTCGCGTAGGTTCGCGAACAACTCCCGGAGATCGTTGAGGAGGCTGAAGTGCTTCTTCGTTTTGATGACGATGTTGTCAACGTAGACGTGGACGTTCCTGCCTATCTAAGGCAAGAGACATTTCTGCATGCAACACTGGAAGGTAGCGCCTGCATTCTTCAGGCCGAAGGACATGGTCATGTAGCAGTAGGCCCCGATGGGGGTGATGAAGGAGGTCTTGAGCCAGTCATCCGGGTCGAGCTTGATCTGGTGGTAGCCGGAGTACGCGTCCAAGAAAGATAGCAGGTCGCAGCCGGCCATGGAGTCAATGACTTGATCGATCCGCGACAGGGCGAACGGTTCCTTGGGGCACGCCTTGTTCAGGCTAGTGTAGTCGATGCACATGAGCCAGGTTTTGTTCTTCTTCAGCACCAGGACTAGATTGGCCAACCAGTCCGGACGGAAAACTTCCATGATGAAGCCGGCGGCGAGTAGCCGGGCGATCTCTTCTCCTATAGTACGCCGCTTCTCCTCGAAGAAACGGTGTAGGGGTTGCTTGACCGGTTTCGCGTCCGGTCGTACGTGAAGCTTGTGCTCGGCGAACTTCCTAGAAACACCCGACATGTCCTTGGGGGATCACGCAAAGATGGTCTGATTCTCACGGAGCAAGTCGACGAGCTCGCTTTCCTATTTGTTGTCGATGCGGGAGCCGATGTGAAGCACTGCTCCGGGTTGGCCGGGTCAAGCGGGACCTGCCTGGTATCCTTAGACGGCTGGAATATTGCTTCACCGACCGACTGCGATGGGGTAGCCGACACAGCCGGCTGGCTGGCAGCAAGGGCCACGAGCCGGTCGAGCTGCCGCTTCTCCTTTGCTATCTCCAGGGCCTCGGCCAGCCGACTGCCATCTTGCGTGCACGCGATGGACATCTTGTAGTCACTGGCGATAGTGATGATCCCCTTGGGACCCGGCATCTTGAGCTTGAGGTAGGCATAGTGAGGGACCGCCATGAACTTGACGAGAGACGGCTGACCCAGCAGCGCGTGGTAGGGACTGTCGAGGTACACCACCTCGAACCATATCGGCTCGCAGCGGAAGTGGCTGGGACCACCGAAGAGGACGTCGAGCTTGATTTTGCCGATGGGGGTCCAGGACTTTCCCGTCATGATGCCGTGCAAAACAGTCCGACTCTTTTGCAGACCTTCTGCCTTGAGCGCCAGCTTTTGCATCGTGTCGAGGTAGAGGATGTTGATGCTGCTGCTGCCATCGATTAACACCCGTGAGAAGCGGTAGGTCCGCCTCTCGAAGGTGATGGTAGGGTCGAGGACCAGGGCATAGCTGCCGAGATTTGGTATCACGGGCGGGTGGTCTGCCTGGCTCCAGGTAACCGGCTTCTCGGACTAGTGCATGAACTGGGGAGTCACGGGAATGGTGGCATTCACCTCACGATGTAGCTGGCGCTAAGCGTGCTTGTCCGTCACTTCACTTGTGAAGACGACGTAGGAAACGTCTCGGTTGGGGAACTGGTCGAGCACGCGACCGTCTTTCTGGGTCGGAGTCGGAGCCGGTGCCGAGGCGGGAGCCGAAACCGGTGTCGGGGCCCGGGCAGGCGGCGCGGGGGGAGCCGGAAGGCCGTCCCCCGGGGCCAGTCGTTGTGAGAAGCTACACTACCAGAGCATGTGCTTGGAGGGCTTGACTCTAGAATGATTCTTGCAGGGAAGGTCGAGCATTTGCTCGAACGTGAGCTTGGGCTACCAGGCAGCCTTGCCGGTGCGCTGACGCTGGCTGGAAGGCTGGGAAACCGGCTACTCTTCCTCGATGGTGACGACCTGCCGGCTCCCGTAGCGGGAGTCGGGCTGATCAGTCTTACGCTTGTCGTTCTGCGACTGCCGGTTGTCGGCAGCCGGTCGTGACGTAGTCGGCGTTAGTGCTGCCTTGGCGGGCGTGCTCGTCTTGACCTGGTTTGCGGAGTCGGCCATGGCGTACTTGTACGCCTTGTCCATGAGTTTCGCCAGCGTAGCAGGCTCGGAGCACAGGAGCTTGTGCTTGAGGTAGGTGCCGTCGCGGCAACCTTCGATGAAGTACTGGATGGCCTGCACCTCGTGCACCCCTTCGCCGGAGTTGCGGAGCTCAGTCCATCAGGTGAGGTAGTCGTGGAGGGCCTCGTCCGGCCCCTGAACACACATGGCTAGCTCGCGGGGACGGCCTGGCCACTTGTAGGTACAGGTGAAGTTATGGATGAATGCTTCTTCGAAGTTGGTCCAGGTGTTGATGCTGCCGGCCGCCAGGCTGTTGAGCCAGGTACGCGCTTGTTCCCCCTGGTAATGCCGACAGCGGTGGTGTAGTCGATCAGCCAGTCCTCCGGCTTGGTGGCCCCGTTATACTTCGGGGTATCCCGGGGAAGAGTGAAGCCGATCGGGAACAACTCGTTAGGGATCCGAGGGTCGAAGGACGCCGGACAGATCAAGCCTTCCTCCTCTAGGAGGGCCGACTACGCCAGCCGGTCAAGATGGAGGCATGCATCGTTGTCGCTGTGGGCGACCGGTGGTCCGAGCCGGGCAGCGAGCTTTGGGCGGACGGCCGACGGGACTGACCACGCCGGCTCGTGCCGCGGAGGCGGCATGTGCCCGCGGCTGCGGCGGCTACCGCCGGACAGCGCCTCGTTGCGATGGTGTCTGCGAGCCGGACTGTTCTTGTGCCTGCTGTTCACAGACGGCTGCTCGTTCCCCGGCAACTGGGAGCACTGAGGGTTGCTTGCCTCGACCTGCCAGCCAGAGACGCGAGGGAAGCAGGAGTGCTAAGCCAGCTGACGGCCAGTAGACCTTCGGAGGCGGCTCCACCGAGGGTGAGCAGGAGCTGCTGCTCGTTGGTAGTGTCGATGAGATCTTTGATGTGTCGCTCGCGTGAGGCACGCTCTTCCCCTACCAAGGTAGCCAAGACCTCATAGGCTACCTTGGCGGCCCGCAGGTTGGCCGCGGGGGTGTCATAGACGGGCAAGTTGCTACCGAGGATTTCCGCGACCATGCGGCCGCGGTCACGCACAGCCCCACGTCGGCTGGGTTCGGTGCCAGCCAGGGAAGCCAACATTGTTGCCCGTAGGGCCTGCCGGAGCAAGCCCCACGCGCCTGCGGTTCCATCCGGACGCGGAGCGACCGTAAGAGGTGGTGAAGGGTCCCGCCCGCAGCGTGACTCCAGCCGGTGCCGTGTACGACCCCATGATGGGCGCCAACTATCGTCGTTTTCTCATGAAATATGCCATGGGTAGGCTTATCAAAGGTGGTTGGGGCCAAAGGATGCCGACAGGCTCCGGGAGAGAGATTAGGCACAAGCGGCGGTGGACGCACGATGTACCCAGGTCCAGGGCCCTCCATGGGAGGTAATACCCCTAGTCCTGGTTGGTATAGGTTGATAGACGAGGGTGGTTACAATGGTGCTCCTGGAGCTCTCGTCTAGAGGTGAAGGAAGGAGCAGTCAGCTCCTTCTCCTTCGCTACGTGAGTGAACATGGGAGGAAGAGATCACATGTGTGTTTCAATGTGTCCCCCTTTGCATGAGGGGCTCAGGGGGTTTTATAGGCCAACCCCCCGGCTTAAAATATTTCTAAGGTACCGATTATGGGGACCCGGCTTGCAACCTTTCCGGCCGGCCAGGGGGACCACCCCCCGAGACATCTTGTCATCGTAGGGCCCGTCGGCTGCACGGTCACATAGCCCTCTGGGGCCCGCCGGCCGGCTTCGCGATTGGCTCGAGCTCACCTGTCGCAGCATGGGATACCCAAGTGTCGTCGCTTAGCGGCAACCGGCCGAGGTCTCCGATATGGCCAGCAACGCTGCAGCCACATGGAGGCATGTAATGGAGTAGGTTGGGGCGTGCCGGCATTGTTGCCCCGCTCGGTCGCGGTCAGCGGAGGCCAGCAGTACGAACGGCTGCACTGTAGTCATGCGCACCCGCGTGTCTGCGATTGTTGTGGCCACGCTGGGGCTTGTCGTGGGGGTCTTGTCTTGTCGCCATACCCGCGCGTAGAGAGATGGGACGAGGGCCTACTCGCTCGAAGGTCAACGGAAGAGCCGTCCGTGGTCCAGCCGGCCAGGGCTGAGCCGGCTCCATGGCGAGCCGGCCATGAGCTAGCCAGCAATGAGCCTGCCAGCCGTGTGCCAGTCGGCCGCGAGGCAGCCGACAACGTACCCGCCAGCCAAGGACGAGCCGGCGATGTGATTTTTCTTGAAGGGGGGACCCCATAGCTTTGGCCTACCTAGGGGTAATAACCCCATTACTGTGACCATGCTCTAACATAAACTTTAGCCCTTGTTTGGGTGGCTGTCAAATTTTGTCCATTTTCCTATGCTAGTTCATTTTTCCTTGCCTACATGAGGAAGAAAAGCCTTAGTCAGTACAAAATTGTAGGGTCGGGCAAAAGGGACATATATAAGATGTCCAAGATCCGAGAGAGGGAGACGAGGGATGTTGAGCAAATCATGTGCATCAAGGACGGAGCAGATCAACTCCTAGTGAAGAACGAGGAGATTAAGCATAGATGGCGGGAGTACTTTGACAACCTGTTCAATGGGGAGAGTGAGAGCTCTACCATTGAACTGGACGACTCCTTTGATGATACTAGTATGCGTTTTCTATGGCCAATCCAGGAGTCAAAGGTCAAGGAGGCTTTGAAAAGGATGAAAGGAGGCAAGGCGATGGGCCCTGATTGTATCCCTATTGAGGTGTGGAGAGGCCTCGGGGACATAGCGATAGTATGGCTAACCAAACTTTTCAACCCCATTTTTTGAGCAAACAAGATGCCAGAAGAATGCAGACAGAGTATATTAGTTCCAATCTTCAAGAACAAGGGGGATGTTCAGAGTTGTACTAATTACAATGGAATTAAATTGATGAGCCATACAACAAAGCTATGGGAGAGAGTCATTAAGCATCGCTTAAGAAGAATGGCAAGCGTGACCAAAATTCAGTTTGGTTTCATGCCTGGGAGGTCGCCCATGGAAGCCATTTTCTTGGTACGACAACTTTTGAAGATATATAGGGAGCACAAGAAGGACCTGCATATGGTGTTCATTGACTTGGAGAAGGCCTATGATAAGATACCGCAGAATGTTATGTGGTGGGCCTTGGAGAAACACAAAGTCTCAGCAAAGTACGTTACCTCATCAAGGACATGTATGATAATGTTGTGGAAAGTGTTCGAACAAGTGATGCCGACACTGATGACTTCCCGATTAAGATAGGATTGCATCAGGGGTCAGCTTTGAGCCCTTATATTTATGCCTTGGTGATGGATGAGGTCACGAGGGATATACAAGGAGATATCCCATGGTGTATGCTCTTTGTGGACGATGTGGTGCTAGTCGATGGTAGTCGAACGGGGTTCAATAGGAAGTTGGAGTTATGGAGACAAACCTTGGAATCGAAAGGTTTTAGACTTAGTAGGACTAAACCGAGTACATGAGGTGTGGTTTTAGTACTACTAGGCACGAGGAGGAGGAGGATGTTAGCCTTGATGGGCAGGTGGTGCCTCAGAAGGATATCTTTCGATATTTGGGGTCAATGTTGCAGAAGGATGGGGATATCAATGAAGATGTGAACCATCGAATAAAAGCCGGTTGGATGAAATGATGCCAAGCTTCTAGCATTCTCTGTGACAAGGGAGTGCCACAAAAGCTAAAAGGCAAGTTCTATAGGACGGCGGTTCGACCCGCAATGTTGTATGTTGCTGAGTGTTGGTTGACTAAAAGTAGACATGTGCAACAGTTAGGCGTGACGGAGATGTGTATGTTGAGATGGATGTGTGGCCAGAGATGGAAGGACCGAAACCGAAATGATGATATACGAGATAGAGTTGGGGTAGCGCCGATTGAAGAGAAGCTTGTCCAACATCATCTGGGATGGTTTGGGCATATTTAGTGCAGGCCTCCAGAAGCCCCACTGCATAGCGGACGGATAAAGTGTGTTGATCATGTCAAAAGAGGTCGGGTAGACCGAACTTGACATGGGAAGAGTCCGTAAAGAGAGATCTACACGATTGGAGCATCACCAAAGAACTAACCATGAATAGGGGCGCGTGGAAGCTTGCTATCCATGTGCCAGAACCATGAGTTGGTCGCGAGATCTTATGGGTTTCACCTCTAGCTTGCCCCAACTTGTGTGGGACTAAAGGCTTTGTTGTTGTTGTTGTTTGGTAGGCTCGGACACCAGACACACCCTAAAATATTACTACAAAAAAAGGTCACTGCAGAAAACTATACACTTAACATTACATATATTGTTTTGAAGTTTTTTGTTAAACAACACATCAACAGAAGTAATAAGGTATATTAGTCAAATAATATTAAGAACTAACCAGCCTTTGAGATACATATGCACTCAGCCTATGCTCATGAGGGCCCATGTTTTCTAGAATTGCAAGACAGTTTGTATGAAGGTAGACATCCTGCAAGTATAGATAAACTTGCCATTAGACAGTTATGATCCAGAAGTAGTTTCACATGTAGAAGTTAACTTCTACTAAGGTATGATCGGAAGTTTTCCTTGCAAATGGAAACTTCTAAGTACATAGGCAAGTGTGACAAGCATCAATTTCCCTGAACAAAAAAAAATCTAGTACATACTCGCAGCTTGGAGAGGTTGTACTTGATGGTTCGGTTTAGTACTACGACCATCAACGATCCAAGAGAAGTTTGATGCATGAGGCGCTCCTGGTACCAAGGAATGCTAGGAAGCACCTAAAATGAACACTAAATCATGTTCACTAAATAAACCAAATCCTGTTAATTTTCTTACCAATTTGTGCACACTAGCATTGAAGGTTGAATCTTGACTGATTATCGGAAGAATTATCAATAGGATGTAGATCTGATTGGAAGTCTTCCTTGATGCATCGTAGAGCATTTCCAAAATAGGCATAAGCTGTCGACAAAATCTAAACTATAATGATATTTGCTAATATATGTAATCAAAGGCTACCTTACATGTAAACCATGTGTCGGATCATTACTTTAGCTATTACTCCTACTAGTGTTTCATGCTGACTGAGATGGAGTCACTGATTTACTATGTGTTTCACCGACAGATAGAGTACGCCAATTCATGGAAGGATAGGAAAAGTAAGTCATGATGCAGCTCTTACTAATGACAAACATATTAACCACTGATATATTCTCTCACTAAAAGGCGAAAATAGTTTAAATGCAACTGTCTTATAAACTCAGAGCATATTTTGTTTGACTATTAAGTGCCCACATGCTCCAATACTCCAACAAGAAGGGCTGCAAACATAGTTACAAGAAAACATACCAAAGTATCCAAGTCTGTTCGAACCAGAACATATTCCTGAAGATCGCAGTTCCCATGGAGCAGAGAATAGAACAGAACTGAGCTCTCTTCTTTTAAGCATCTGTATGGAAGTGAAAACAAATGAATTACACACCACAAAGGTCTTTTGGTACTCCCTCCGGTCCTTTTTACTCCGCATATTAGATTTGTGTCAAGTCAAACTTCACAAAGTTTGACCAAATATATATTGAAAAATATCAACATCTACAATACCAAATATACATTTCATGAAACTACATTTCACTATGAATCTAACAATATTGGTTTGGTATTGTGAACATTGATACATTTTTCTATAAATTTGGTCAAAGTAAAGATACCTTGACTTCAGACAAAGCAAATATGCGGACTAAAAAGGACCGGAGGGATACATAATAACTCACATCCCGAAACAAGTTGAACATACATGATCCTCGACCTTGAATAAATAATGATAGGTCCTAGATAATGAGCCCACAGAAGACGTCAAAAATATCTAATTCTAAAACATTAGTTTTCAAATACTAACAGCAGTCTCATTACTACCATCAAACCCTGCTACATGACTCCATTTTGGAATGCAACGCTAACTATTCAATGTTATTCATAATCTATATATCACCAAAATCATAGCTAAGTGCAGTGTTGTTTTTATCCATCAAATTTATTATTAGACCGGAATAATTGCTACATTATCATTTGTGAAGAAAAAGGAAATAATTTCTTTGTTTTCGGCCCCAGAAATATTTGGTGAAATTGTACAAATCAAATAAATAAAGTACGAGCATATCACTGAATTAGCATGACGAGGTATTACTTACGTGCCAAGAGCATCTAACAGCGATGCAAAAGACAGCCTGACAACAGGTCCATTTTGAGCATTTCCCTCAGCATCGTCACGATCAACTGCAGCGCAATTCATTTCTGCAACTGTTTAGTGATACATATGATTCTATCAGTGCCACAATTTCTCTATATTGCAGGTGCGTCTTACACTGAATGTTAACCCACACCCCCCTCCCCACCCCAAATTCCAGCTGTGGGGCCCGTGACATCCAACAAAATCGCAACACGTCGTCTTTTTTTCTCAGAAGTCCTGTAGGCTCTTCATAGGTGTAGCATTGCTCTTTAACTACCTATTAATATTCTCTTGTTTACTACAAACCAGACTAAGTTAAAAAGAATCATCGATCCCATCACACAGAACATTCCACCAATGAGGTCCCTCACTGCTGGCAGCATAAAGCGCAAATGCAGGTCTCAAGCCCAAAAATTTACACATTGATGCTTCACCAGAGAGTTAAACTCCGGAACCAACAGATCATTGCAATGTTCAATACACTATAACAAGCACTTAAATCCTTCACCCTAACTACAAGTAGCCAAATCATCCATTTGCATTGTCACCGACCATAAAGCATTTCAGGACAAGAGTACATAATTTGCCTTTCTTACTGAAAAGATAACTGTGGGTTTTTCTCTTGTTCAACAAAGTAGTCGAGCAGTCAATTAAGGCAGACCCAAGCGCACAGGAACTCTCATGGTAAATTAATAAAATTAGAAAAGTTTTGTATATTGCAACGCAGTAAGCTCGGTCAACCTTGATCATACAGTAAACTCAGTCAATATTGATCCATGCCTCGTTTCCTTCCATTGTACAAAGTTCACCACCTAAATTCCCAGTCTAAGCACCAATGCAGGTTGCAGTCGACATGAATCAACGCCGCTAAACACACAATAAATGCCACGTCAACCCCGCCGTCTCACCTCAAAGCAGCGGCGTGCGACCCACAACCGCGCACGCATAAATCACATGACCCACATTGCCCCCGCAGATCAAACCCCGCAAAACAGAAAGTAATAATCACCACCCGATGACCCTAAGTAACAGCGAGAACGGGAAGCGGAAGCGATCAGAGCAACCGCAGGGGGAGGCCTGAACCGTCGGTCCTTACCGAAGGCGTGGCAGAGCTGTAGCACGCGGTCCGGCGGCCACTGCTGGGTGAGGGGCTGGTCGAGCAGCCGCCTCCAGAACTCAGAGGAGATCGTGTAGCCCTTGTCACTGATGAGTGCGGCGAACGTCTGTTCCGCTGCCCCCGGCGACGCGGCGCGCACCCCGCCCAGCCCCGGTGTCGACGTCGACGGCGCCGCCACCATTGGATCTGAGTGGGCGCGGACGAGCGCGTTGCGGTCGCCGGGGGCCCTAGGGTTTGACGCGGGCGGGGATTGGGCGAGGGAGCATGGCCAGGTGGAGTCGGGATGATGGACGGGAGCATGGAGACTTGGGGCGGAAGGGAGGGGAGGGGAGGGGAGGGGAGGGGAGAATTCCGGGGAGGGGAGGGGGAGGGTTTGGGAGGGTTTGACGGGATTAACGATGGACTGAACTGCCCATGGGTTCGGGAGGTGCGTGACTTGGCCTGTCTGGAATGGGAGGGGCCGAACCGTCTTTTGCCGGGGCGCGTGGTCGGAGGAGGTGCTGGTTTGGTTTGGTGGTGGAACATTCGGGAGGGTGGAGGTTGGAGGGAAGGGGACGGACCGGGGCGGTCGTTTCGTTCCAAACTCCCAATCTGGTTTGTCCTTTTGGGCTCCTCTCCACCGAATTTCTGGCCGTGCGGCTCAACTTGTTTGAGGCCAACTCCAACACAGACCTCGAAATCATGTGGGTCTTGTCGTTTCGCGATGGCATTTGCATTTTTTTCTGTCTGTTTGGTGTCTTGGCTGACAGTATTTCTGGCGTAAGCATGCGTCTGATTTATGTTCAGATGAACATCGAGCGGATGTCCACGTGTTCGCTCCGCGTCCGTTTCGGGCCTACGTGACAGTTGCCCACCTACCTTCCACCGCCCTTTATTATGGCGGACACGCGGGCGGACCCGTCTGTCAGCCACCGAGCGCCGCTGATCGTCGTCCTTCTTAATATGTAAGTCGTGGACCAGTTAATCCATAAGTTCCAGTTTCGAGCCCTCCTGCCTCCTCGAAGCCTGACACGAGTAAAACCCTAACATCAGTCTCCTCCTCTCCTTCACCTCACCGCCGACAAAGATGAGCTGGAACTGGATCCCCGTCCGCAGGGGGAAGCACGACCACGAGGCTGGCTCTTCCTTCTGTCGCCGCAGTCGCTCCTCCTCCACCCCTTCTCCTCCACCCTCACCCCCACCATTCCACATCTTGTCGTTGGCGGTCGCTCCTCCCACGCGGCCCTACATGAATGCCGAGATCCGCAAGAGGTATTTGTAGAAACGTCGTCGTCGTGAGGCGACATGCACCTCCCCAATAAGTGACACCTCTTCGCAGATAGGTTGTCGATCCCACTGGTCCCGATGAGCGGTCGAGCCCCCCACGGGGAGATCCGCCGCCGGACCTCGTCAACGACCGCCGGTAAGCCATCACTAGTAGAGAAATGGTTAGCCACAACTCTTGTTGGTGGCGTAGTGTTGGTGTCAGCTAAAATGGTACGTCAGATGTAAATGGTTAGTGTTGGCGTGGTTTTTTTGTCTCGTTACAAATTTGTTGGTCCACCCATACTAACCGTTCGGAACATAGTGGTGACGTTGAGTTTGCATGCATGCCGTAGCTAAAATAAATAGTGCTGGCGTGCCCAATTTGTTTACGCCAGACATAATTATGTTTACTCTTTCAAAACTTAATTAGTATTTTTTATTTGGCTTGTTATTAGCTATGGCGTTGCAGTTTAGGCCCACGCCAGCAGTGGCCCACCTGAGTCAACTACAAGGCCTTAGTAAAATACCTAGTCGCCCCCCTTTCATTTCAACTCACCCTCGACCAGCCGCCACCCGTCGCCTCCCGTCGCCGCTCCGTCGCCGCATGGCGTGCCCCTTCGCCACCCAGCAAGGTTCACTCCTCTCCGTCCTCTGCACCTCCTTCCTCTACACTCACACCTCCTTCCTCGGCACTCACACCTCCTCTGTTCATGTATAATCCATATGTGGGATTCATCCATAAGTTGATTTAGGATTGCTATGTGTAGAAATTTTAGTACATACATATAATGGATTGCTTTATGTGATGTAGAGTCGAAATTTGATTCCATGGATTGCTTTGTGTAGAAATGTTACGTGACATCCCAAGTGATGTCCCTACCTTATTTGACATGTAACCCCATGTATGAACCTTGTGTCATGAGATTTATGTATTAGTTGCACCTTGTCATCATTGTGTTGTTGCATCGATGCATCATGGCATCCATCTTACCATCCATCTTGCATGCTTGCTTTCATGTGTCTTGACATGTTGTGCCTTGTGTGGTTTTGGCATTTGAGTGTGGTGGATTCCATATGTGCAACACTCCTTCTTCCCCTCTCTTCTATCTTTCAAACATCACCTTCTTCTTCCCCTCTCTTCCTATTAATTATATGACCAGTTTTTACTTGCTGTTTTAATTGATTAAAAATGTTCAAGAGGTTGCCCAAATATTCTTATGAATGATGTGAGTGGTGCTTTTGTTATTTGGGGATGTTGGGCTTTTGCATTCCATTTAAACAGGGGCTGCCCTTTTATAAAATATTAAATTAACTTGCTAAATAATTCAACTTCATATTTTTAT
The DNA here is from genome assembly GCA_022496015.1 of Hordeum marinum. Classification (NCBI taxonomy): domain Eukaryota; kingdom Viridiplantae; phylum Streptophyta; class Magnoliopsida; order Poales; family Poaceae; genus Hordeum; species Hordeum marinum. The sequence continues at coordinate 29,569,989 of CM039678.1, forward strand.
TAAATGCAGCAGATTATTTCCTTTGCAAATGTATTTTTTCCTTTGCTCAAAAATCTTTTAAAAATGCCATGGGGATTTGTCCTAGTGTTGCTGGTTTTATTAAAAAGAAAAGGCTTTTCTGTGTTTTTTTATTTGAGAGAGAGAGATAGGAGCAGTTGGGCCGAGCCCAACCCAGGTGCCATGCGGCAACCTGCCCCGTTCCCCTCCTTCGTCAGTCAGCTGTGAGACTAGAGTGTAGAGGAGCAGAGGAGCACCGTCGCCGTCGCCGTTAGCTCCAACGTCGAGGCCGGACCTTATATAAGCGCGCATCCCTAGGGTTCTCCTGTTCCCGTCGCCGCCGCCGCTTTCCCCTTCTTCCTCCTCTTTCACCTCTGTTCTTCTTCCTTCCTGATTCAGTGAGGGCAGGTTCAGAGAGGTGGGGGTCGAAGGGCTCGTCGCCGGCCTCCCTTCGGTGGAGCCCCGCCGCTTTCAAGATGGTCTGCGGCGAGCCGGAGCCGTCCGCGTTCTGTTCCTAGTCCTAGGAGGAGGGGAGCTCCTCCTCTGCGGTGCCGCGTCACCGTCTTCCGAGCACTCCTGCTTCCCTCCGTCGCCCCCGCGTCCCTGAGCGCTTCTTCCCCTCCGTCGAGCTCGTCTCGCCACGTCCGCGTCCCCAAGCCTCCGGAGAACCCTCGGTGAGCAGCCGGTCCTGAGCGTCCCTGAGCATCCGCGTCCCTAAGCGCGTATTCCCCACTCCTCGCCGTAGCCCGTGCATCGCCGCCGTCAACAAGGTGGAGGCTTGCGCTCGCCTCCGCCCCCCTCGTCGCGAGATGAACCGGGGAATGGATCCCCCATGCATCCCGTAGTCGCCGCCGCGTCTTGCCCTTGCCAGAGATGCCCTGTGCCGCCGCGTAGTCGCCGGAGTTGCCGCGCCATTGCTCTGTCGCCGGTGTCGAGGTGTTTTCAGTTTCTTCAGTTAACTGTTGCATGTGTGTGTATTAGTGCAGTTAGTCTCCTCCTCTGTTAACTGTCAATGCCATAGCGCAGTGGTGTGTGCGTGTGTTGTGTTAGCGCAGGTCCAGTGAGGTCGTGGGTTCGAGTCCCCCCTCACCCTTTTTTTCTGCTATTTTCTTTCTCTGTTTTTTCTTTTGTTATTTTTTCTGTTTTGCTAGATGTAGCCTATCTTTATGTGCAGGTTTGATCTAGGGTTTTGTTTAGCTTCTGTTTATATATGTGTGTGTGTGCTTGTGTGGCATAGTGTAGAGTGTGTGTATATTAGGCATGCACCCACTTGTGTGAGTGCATGTGTGCATGTATATAGATGTGAGTGTAGTGTCTAGTGTGTGTGTATGTATGTTATACATACACACACTTGAGTGTGTGTGCTAGGTGTAGAGTGTGTGTGTATGTATGCTATACATACACACACTTGTGTGAGTAGGTGTATGTGGAGTGCATCTTATGTGTATGTGCATGTGCATGTATGCACTTGTGCATATATGTACATATGGATGTGTAGGTGAGAATCTACACCTAGGTGTGTTTGCTATGTCTAGTGTAGGTGCTTATGTGTATGTTTGAAGTATCTCCATGTGCATGAGTAGCTATAAGTGTTGATGTTCTCTTTTATGTGCATTACAACATAGTTCTCTTTTAGTTAGTTTCATCCTTGAAAATGATGCTATGCCATGATATCATGTCCCTAAGATGCTATTTAACCTCTTCCCACATGTATCAATAGAGCCCATGTCCCAGAAAACTGATTCATCATGCCAACTTGAGTGCTTCTTGCTTATTGATGTGTGGCTCTTTTGCTGATTGCATGGTTTGATAAGTTGATGTGGCTGTTGAGTAGATTCTGTGCATGTCTTGTTTGTGGCTGTAGGATTTCTGTAGCTCAAGTTGTTGGCTTTTCAAATTGCTATGTTGCTGTTTAGTGGCAGATTTGGTGTTTTATTGTTTTGTAGTTTGTGGGAGCTATGATCCATGGAATTGATTGATTCTTGAGTCTATTATGATTGATTTTTCATCACCTATCCAGTGCCTGCCTTGGAATGCCAATAATAAGCCCATGGCTTGGTGGTCTTGTGATTTTGCCTTCGTACCTAGTCGTGAGCGTATCGTGAGAACCGTAGCTCCGTTTCTTGCAATCCTTATATGCATTTCCATCGATTTTGCATGATGCATCCATATTTGCCATGTTCTTGCATGTATAAGTAAGATAACATGAGGTTCTGTACAGATTCACTAATATACAAACTTTGCATGTGAAACTTGACTAGTTTGGGTTTGCCATGTTAAATTCATCATAAAAAGAATCATGCATCATCTTGGTTGTGCATTGCACCTTGGTTGGTTTTTTTATTATTGTTTCTCTTGGGTAGACGCGAGTGTCGATACTGAGTTCAAGGACCCTGGAGAGTACCACTACGAGGATCCCGCTACTTGTTTCGCTAAAGAACCAATAGGCAAGATGATCGTACCCGGATCCCAATAATATTTTCTTGCTAGTTGCTTGCTCTTATCATTACAATTGCGCTACCTACCACTTGATATCAGCCCCCATGTTGCCATGACAGCCTCTAACCTCCACATCCTAGCAACCTTTGATTGGCTAAGTTACCGCTGCTCAGCCCCTCTTATAGCATTCTTAGTTGCAGGTGCAGGTTGTTCCATGTGATAACATGGATTGGATATCACAATAAATTCTGTTATTTAATTTAACGCGCATATGTATCTGGTATTGGTGGAAGGCTTGGCCTTTTGCTAAGTGATTTGTTCCGCTGTTACCACCATTAGTTCCTTGTTACCGGTGTTATGTTTCCATATTTTGCGCTCCTAACACGCTTGGGGTTGTTATGGGGACCCCCTTGTTTATTCGGTTGAGGTTAAAACTTGTCTGGCAAGACCCAACATTGGTACTACATTTGCTAAAAAAACTAATTAACTTGCATTTGGCTTTGCAACCCCGTGGATAATTTAATCAAGCCCCGGGCCAGTGCTTCGCATGAGTGTTGGTCCAACCCAGAGCAGCTTATTAACGCCGCCCGAGTCAACTCGGTGATTGGCGTGGTAACCATCGCTCATCCGTCATGTCCTGAGAATGAGATACACGGCTCTTATCGGGTTCGTTGACACGTCGGGTTGTCTTGCTGGATTTGTTTTACCTTTATCGAATGTCTTGCGTGTGGACTCTGACTTTCTTCGGGTTTTTCTCGAGGTGTTGGAAATCCTTTGGTATTACCGATGAAGTCCACGAGATCCGTGGTCGAGGAATTCCCGCGGAGTGCGGTTATTTGTCATGGACTAGTTGGAGCACCCCTGTAGGGTTAAATCTTTCGGGAAGCCATGCCCGCGGTTATGTGGCAACTTGGATATTTATTTAACACCCGGTTATAGTAAACTTGAATTAAACTCTAATTAAAATACACCAACTATGTGAGTAACCGTGATCGTCTCTGCTTGTGAACATGATCCGAGAGAGAACACGGTGGGGTTATGATTGACGTAAGTAAGTGTTCAGGATCTCATAGAGATTATACTAGAATCGACCGTTCTCGTACACCACTCATATTTAATTCATGTTGCGTAAGCTAGCCACCATATATGCTTAGTGCCGCTGCAAACTAAACACGCCCCCTTCCCAACCTTTAAGCTTGAATAGTCTCCATACCCGGGCATATGATAGTTGAGTCCTCTGTGGCTCAGAGTTTAGTACAACAACTCCAGGTACATGTTCAGATGAGTACATGCAGGATGATCTTACCCAGCTCCAGTGGGTGTACGATGAGGAAAGAGGCAGGATGTACATGACGTATCCGGATGAGTAGAGGACCTGGTCGTGATCTTTGGGGCAACAAGATAGTTTCATTTGCATCTATTTATCGATTAATTTCGTCAGTACCTGGACCCTATTTTCATTTTGATGATTGAACTTTGAGTGGAATTGTAATTTAGCATGCGGCGAGTGTATGCCAACTTGTATACTCATCTCTTCTGTAATGTATGATGCAATGTTACTATAGTTGCTAACGGCAAGATGCGCCTCTATCCCTTGCGAGGCCCTCGTGTCTTAAAATGGATAGGCGGGCATCTTGGGCGTGACAAGTTGGTATCACAGCCATACGACCATAGTAGCCTTTGCTTGTTCGAACTTGGCCGAGTCATGTCTAGTAAAATTATTTTGAGTCTAGTTATATCGGAGAGTAGGAATCTTTTTACTCCTCTTCTATGCTCCGACTTAGGAATTTTGATTCTACTCCTCTTCTCGCTCAAAACTTATGTTTAGGATCACGCGGGTATTTTGGAGTCTATATGATGCCGATGTGATAGGGTTCTGTCTTGGTGCCTCCTGTCTGACTTGATTTCTTCCGGGGAGTCGAGCTCCAGGGAATGTTGGCACATCGTTATCATTCAGCTTCCTTGATATCTCAGGACGGAGAATGTTCGAAATTGCTTCAATACTTATCGTGGTGAGATATGGCCGGAGTCACCCAGTACTGGGGAGGTGTCCGGGGTACCACCATGGTTTAGTATCGTTGTGAGTTCGAGAATTCGAGATTAGACGAGTTTGTGAAATTTCTTGAATTATGGTGTGGAAGGTTACGGATGCAGTTGCAGCTGATGACCTAGGGTAGGTTCTTGATTCCGCAACCCAAATCGCATAAATAAGAAAGTTTTCAGAAGTTCATAGTTTGGAAATCTTATAGTCATCTAGGATCATCTTCTCCAGATGTATTGGGCATGTACATTTGTACCGAGCGCTTAGCTCAATACTTTTTGTGTTATTGCAAGTGGCTTATTATGTGTGATGATGTTATCATGATCTGAAGAAGCATTGTTACTAATTTTTCAGTAGGAAGGCTATGTTGTTATTTGTTCAATTATTTCAAGCATTTGATTCAGCCTTGTTTCATCTTATCAATGAGGTGCTGATGCGTTTTGCCCATCTTCAGGATGGTTCCACCAAATCGCAACAATCCGGGTTGTGGTGAGGAGCAGGCTGATGTCCCACTACCACCCTCGCCACCGCCTCCTCTGCCTCCTCCTCCGAAAGCTGGGCAAGCTGTGATGGCCGCGACCAATGCGAACACTCAGATGTTGCTAAGGCTGTTGCAAGAAAGGGAGCAGGGTCAGCAAGGTTTTCAAGGGAATTTTTAGAATCAGCCTCAGTTTGCAACGCTCAATCAGTTCCTTGCCAACCAGCCCAAGTCTTTCACCTGTTGTGATCAGCCGTTTGACGCTGATGATTGGCTTCGTGATATGAGTAATCATTTTGAGTGCAGCAATGTCAGGCCAGAGGACTTTGAAGCTGATTGGTGGCAGTAGTACAAGGATTCTAGGGGCGATCGTGTTGTTACTTGGGACCATTTCCATCGTGACTTCAGGGCTCATTACATCTCGACAAGCTTTGTCGAGGAGATGCGTGAGAAGTTGAGGCACCTGAACAGGGAACCAAGTCAGTCTACCAGTACAACGTCGAGTTCCAGAATCTAGCTCGTTATGCCAAGCAAGATGTTCCAAATGACAAGGCTATGATCTATCAGTTCAGAGGTGGTCTCAAGGATGAGCTTCTACCAGGCCTAGTTCTTCAAGAGCCTCGTGAGTTTGATCAGTTCTTCAACATGGCTTTGATGGTTGAAGCAGCTCAGCTCAAGTTAGAGAATCCCAAGAAGCGTTCCAGGGATTCATATTCTTCTTCCAGCTCTCAGATGGTTCCCAAGCAGCAGAAGTATTGGGCACCAAATCCTCTTCCGTTTCGTCCTCCTCAGCAGCAGAAGCAGTTTGGTGGTCGTGGCTCTTCCCACCCACCAGACACAAGTTTCCAGCAGAAGACCTAGGCGCACAAGGCTGTTCTTGTTCCTCCTCCAGGCAATGTTCGTCCGCTTTCTGAGGTGACTTGTCACAAGTGTGGCCAGAAGGGTCACTATGCAAACAAGTGCAACCAGCGGCGTCTTCTGCCTCCTCCTCCTATCAAGCCTCCAGGCAATGCTATGGTGAAGCATAATCCCAAGTCAGTCAGAGTGAATATGGTGAACGCAGCAGAAGCAGAGCAGTCCAATGATGTTATTATGGGTAATCTCTCAGTTAATGATTTTCCTGCAAAAGTCTTATTTGATACTGGTGCATCGCATTCATTCATATCCAAGCCTTTTGTCGCTATGCATGAGTTTTCAGTGGAGCATTTAGCTAGTCCTTTTCATGTGGTTTCTCCGGGCATGCACATGAGTTCATATATGATTGTTAAGGATGCTTCTATCTAGATGGGCAATTATTCTTTTCTGGCTTCTCCAATTGTTCTCAGGAATTCTAATATTGATCTCATTTTGGGCATGGACTTCTTGGCTATGAATAAGGCTCATATTGATTGATAAGCAAAAGAAGTCAAGCTGACTCATCCTTTAGAAGATGTGATTATTTTTGCGGCTCGCGATGACACAATCCGTCTCTTAGCTCTTAATGAGAAGGGTGAAATCTCGGCGATTTCTCAAATTCCGGTGGTTTGTGAGTATGAAGATGTCTTTCCAGAAGAATTGCCAGGAATGCCTCTACACCGGCCAGTTGAGTTCGTGAGTGATCTCGAGCCTGGAATTGAACCGGTCTGCAAGCACCCATATAAACTTGGCCCCGAAGAGCTGAAAGAGTTGAAGAAGCAGCTAGATAAGCAAGAACGTCTGGGTCTGATCAGACCAAGTTCATCTCTATGGGGTTGCGGTGTTTTGTTTGTCAAGAAGAAAGATGGCGTGGATCGTTTTTGTGTTGATTATCGGCCATTGAACAAGAAGACAATCAGAAACAAGTACCCACTTCCCAACATCAATGAGTTATTTGAACAACTGAAAGGTGCAAAGGTTTTCTCGAAGCTTGATCTTCGCATGGGTAATCATCAGATTCGCATTCGTGAAGAAGACATTCCCAAGACCGCCTTCAGAACGGGTTTTGGCTCGTATGTCGTTTGGTCTTGCGAATGCTCCTCCAACCTTCTCAAGAATGATGAATTTCATTTTCGCTCCCTTCAAGAATGAGTTTGTCTTGGTGTACCTTGATGATATCCTGGTCTTCTCGAAGATAGAAGAAGATCATGCAGAGCATCTCCGCCTTGTGCTTGACAAGTTAAGGGAACATCGGTTCTATGCCAAGTTTTCCAAGTGTGAGTTCTGGCTCAATGAAGTGGTGTACCTCGGGCATGTCATCTCTGTCGAGGGAATTAAAGTGCACCCTGAGAAAGTTGAGGCAATCTTGAAGTGGGAACCTCCTCAGAATGTGAAGCAGCTTCAGAGCTTCCTCGGGCTTGCTAGTTATTGTAGAAGATTCGCGGAGAACTTCTCTCAAATTGCTAAGCCTCTGTCCAATCTCCTCCAGAAGAGCGTCAAATATGCTTGGTCTCCTGAGTGTGATGTGGCGTTCAATACACTCAAGCAGAGACTGACTTCAGCTCAAGTTCTTGTTCCTCCTGAGCAGTCCAAGCCTTTCCAAGTTTTCTGTGATGCATCTCTCCAAGGTCTTGGTGGAGTTCTCATGCAAGACAAGAAGATTGTTGCTTATACCTCGCGTCAGTTGAAGCCTGCCGAGAAGAACTACCCCACTCATGATCTTGAGTTAGTGGCAGTTGTGCATGCTCTAATGACTTGGAGGCATTTGTTGTTGGGTAGACCAGTTGAGTTGTACACCGTTGTGTGAGTGCATGTGTGCTAGGTGTAGAGTGTGTGTGTATGCTATACATACACACACTTGTGTGAGTAGGTGTATGTGGAGTGCATCTTATGTGTATGTGCATGTGCATGTATGCACTTGTGCATATATGTACATATGGATGTGTAGGTGAGCATCTACACCTAGGTGTGTTTGCTATGTCTAGTGTAGGTGCTTATGTGTATGTTTGAAGTATCTCCATGTGCATGTGTAGCTATAAGTGTACATGTTCTCTTTTATGTGCATTACAGCATAGTTCTCTTTTAGTTAGTTTCCTCCTTGCAAATGATGCTATGCCATGATATCATGTTCCTAAGATGTTATTTAACCTCTTCCAACTTGTATCAATAGAGCTCATGTCATTTGGGGCCATTTTCATCAAGTTGCATAAGTGACATAAGTCACTCATGACTAGGGAGGCTTAATTTCGACCTCACTTCACTCCCTCTTGTTCCATGCAAGCATATGTGTATGAGTAATGATTTTGGGGTAGAATCAACCCATGAATGCATCTGTGAAGTCAGATTTGACTTTGGGGCAACATCATAAAACAGCATTTTTATGCTGTGATGTCCTTTTGTCTTTTTATTGTGATTTATTCTATGCATGCTTTTAAGTTCTTGCCAACATGAGTTTGTTAGTTAAAGTGGCTGGGAATGTCCTAGTATTTTGTTGTTTATGATAAGTCACCAGATAAGTGGGAACCATGCTATGTAGTAAGCAACTTTATGTTTTTGTTCAGCCTGGGAGATCTGCTGTTATTGTTTTGCCATGAAGAGTGGGTTGTAACTAGTGATGTGGTTGGAATTTGCTCATGCTTAGTGTTAGTTATTTGTAGTAGATATTGTCATATACAATCCTGTTAGTTTTCATGCCAATAGGATCTTTCTAGAATATTTAACCAGTGCTGTCAACTTGCTACTTTATTAACTCAGATTCCAAAAACTGGAATTTTCACTAAGTCTTAGAAAACTGATTCATCATGCCAACTTGAGTGCTTCTTACTTATTGATGTGTGGCTCTTCTTCTGATTTCATGGTTTGATAAGTTGATGTGGGTGTTGAGTAGATTCTGTCCATGTCTTGTTTGTGGCTGTAGGATTTCTGTAGCTCAAGTTGTGGGCTTTTCAAATTGCTATGTTGCTGTTTAGTGGCAGATTTGGTGTTTTATTGTTTTGTAGTTTGTGGGAGCTATGATCCATGGAATTGATTGATACTTGAGTCTATTACGATTGGTTTTTCATCACCTATCCAGTGGCTGCCTTGGAATGCCAAGAATCAGCCCATGGCTTGGTGGTCTTGTGATTTTGTCTTTGTACCTTGTCGTGAGCGTATCGTGAGAACCGTAGCTCCGTTTCTTGCGATCCTTATATGCATTTCCATCGATTTTGCATGATGCATCCATATTTGCCATGTTATTGCATGTCTAAGTAAGCTAACATCAGGTTCTGTCCAGATTCACTAATACACAAACTTTGCATGTGAAACCTGACTAGTTTGGGTTTGCCATGTTAAATTCTTCATAAAAAGAATCATCCATCATCTTGGTTGTGCATTGCACCTTGGTTGGTTTTTTATTTGCTGTTTCTCTTGGGTAGACGCGAGTGTCTATACTGAGTTCGAGGACCCTAGAGAGTACCACTACGAGGATCCCGCTACTTGTTCCGCTGAAGAACCAACAGGCAAGATGATCGTACCAGGATCCCAATACTAATTTTGCTTGCTAGTTTCTCGCTCTTATCGTTATAATTGATCTACCTACCACTTGATATCAGCCCCCATGTTTCCATGACAGCCTCTAACCTCCACATCCTAGCAACCTTTGATTGGCTAAGTTACCGCTGCTCAGCCCCTCTTATAGCATTCTTAGTTGCAGGTGCAGGTTGTTCCATGTGATAACATGGATTGGATATCACAATAAATTCTGTTATTTAATTTAACGCACATATATATATATATATGTGGTATTGGTGGAAGGCTTGGCCTTTTGCTAAGTGATTTGTTCCGCTGTTACCACCATTAGTTCCTTTTTATCGGTGTTATGTTTCAATATTTTGCGCTCCTAACATGCTTGGGGTTGTTATGGGGACCCCCTTGTTTATTCGGTTGAGGTTAAAACTTGTCTGGCAAGACCCAACATTGGTACTACATTTGCTAAAAAAACTAATTAACTTGCATAGGGCTTTGCAACCCCGTGGGTAATTTAATCAACCCCCGGGCCAGTGCTCCGCATGAGTGTTGGTCCAACCCAGCGCAGCTTATTAACACCGCCTGGGGCAACTCGGTGATTGGCATGGTAACCAACGCTCATCCGTCGTGTCCTGAGAACGAGATACGCGGCTCTTATAGGGTTCGTCGACTCGTCGGGCGGTCTTGCTGGATTTGTTTTAACTTTATTGATTGTCGTGCGTGTGGACTCTGACTTTCTTCGGGTTTTTCTCGAGGTGTTGGAAATCCTTTGGAATTACCGAGGAAGTCCACGAGATCCGAGGTCGAGGAATTCCCGCAGAGTGTGGTTATTTGTGAAGGACTAGTTGGAGCACCCCTGCAGGGTTAACTCTTTCGAAAAGCCGTGCCCGCGGTTATGTGGCAACTTGGATATTAGTTTAACACCCGGTTATAGTAAACTTGAAGTAAACTCTAATTAAAATACACCAACTGTGTGAGTAACCGTGATCGTCTCTACTCGTGAACATGATCCGAGAGAGAACACAGTGGGGTTATGATTGACGTAAGTAATTGTTCAGGATCTCATAGAGATTATACTAGAATCGACCGTTCTCGTAGACCACTCATATTTAATTCATGTTGCGTAAGCTAGCCACCATATATGCTTAGTGCCGCTACAAACTAAACACGACCCCTTCCCAACATTTAAGCTTGAATAGTCTCGGTACCCGGGCAAATGATAGCTGAGTCCTCTGTGGCTCACAGTTTACTACAACAGTTCGAGGACCCTGGAGAGTACCACTACGAGGATCCCGCTACTTGTTTCGCTAAAGAACCAATAGGCAAGATGATCTTACCCGGATCCCAATAATATTTTCTTGCTAGTTGCTCGCTCTTATCGTTACAATTGCTCTACCTACCACTTGATATCAGCCCCCATGTTGCCATGACAGCCTCTAACCTCCACATCCTAGCAACCTTTGATTGGCTAAGTTACCGCTGCTCAGCCCCTCTTATAGCATTCTTAGTTGCAGGTGCAGATTGTTCAATGTGATAACATGGATTGGATATCACAATAAATTCTGTTATTTAATTTAACGCACATATGTATCTGGTATTGGTGGAAGGCTTGGCCTTTTGCTAAGTGATTTGTTCCGCTGTTACCACCATTAGTTCCTTGTTACCGGTGTTATGTTTCCATATTTTGCGCTCCTAACACGCTTGGGGTTGTTATGGGGACCCCCTTGTTTATTCGGTTGAGGTTAAAACTTGTCTGGCAAGACCCAACATTGGTACTACATTTGCTAAAAACACTAATTAACTTGCATTTGGCTTTGCAACCCCGTGGATAATTTAATCAAGCCCCGGGCCAGTGCTTCGCATGAGTGTTGGTCCAACCCAGAGCAGCTTATTAACGCCGCCCGAGTCAACTCGGTGATTGGCGTGGTAACCATCGCTCATCCGTCATGTCTTAAGAATGAGATAGGCGGCTCTTATCGGGTTCGTCGACACGTCGGCTTGTCTTGCTGGATTTGTTTTACCTTTATAGAATGACTTGCGTGTGGACTCTGACTTTCTTCGGGTTTTTCTCGAGGTGTTGGAAATCCTTTGGTATTACCGATGAAGTCCACGAGATCCGTGGTCGAGGAATTCCCGCGAAGTGTGGTTATTTGTGGTGGACTAGTTGGAGCACCCCTGTAGGGTTAAATCTTTCGGGAAGCCGTGCCCGCGGTTATGTGGCAACTTGGATATTTATTTACCCGGTTATAGTAAACTTGAATTAAACTCTAATTAAGATACACCAACTGTGTGAGTAACCGTGATCGTCTCTGCTTGTGAACATGATCCGAGAGAGAACACGGTGGGGTTATGATTGACGTAAGTAAGTGTTCAGGATCTCATAGAGATTATACTAGAATCGACCATTCTCGTACACCACTCATATTTAATTCATGTTGCGTAAGCTAGCCACCATATATGCTTAGTGCCGCTACAAACTAAACACGACCCCTTCCCAACCTTTAAGCTTGAATAGTCTCCATACCCGGGCACATGATAGTTGAGTCCTCTGTGGCTCACAGTTTAGTACAACAACTCCAGGTACATGTTCAGATGAGTACATGCAGGATGATCTTACCTAGCTGCAGTGGGTGTACGATGAGGAAAGAGGCAGCATGTACATGACGTATCCGGATGAGTAGAGGACCTGGTCGTGATCTTTGGGGCAACAAGATAGTTTCATTTGCATCTATTTATCGATTGATTTTGTCAGTACCGGACCCTATTTTCATATTGATGATTGAACTTTGAGTGGAATTGTAATTTAGCATGCGGCGAGTGTAAGCCAACTTGTATACTCATCTCTTCTGTAATGTATGATGCAATGTTACTATAGTTGCTAACGGCAAGATGCGCCTCTATCCCTTGCGAGGCCCGCGTGTCTTAAAATGGATAGGCGCGCATCTTGGGCGTGACAAGTTGGTATCAGAGCCATATGACCATAGTAGCCTTTGCTTGTTCGAACTTGGCCGAGTCGTGTCTAGTACAATTATTTTGAGTCTAGTTATATCGGAGAGTAGGATTCTTTTTACTCCTCTTCTATGCTCCGACTTAGGAATTTTGATTCTACTCCTCTTCTCGCTCAAAACTTTTGTTTAGGATCACGCGGGTATTTTGGAGTCTATATGATGCCGATGTGATAGGGTTCTGTCTTGGTGCCTCCTGTCTGACTTGATTTCTTCCGGGGAGTCGAGCTCCAGGGAATGTTGGCACATCGTTATCATTCAGCTTCCTTGATATCTCAGGACGGAGAATGTTCGAAATTGCTTCAATACTTATCGTGGTGAGATATGGCCGGAGTCACCCAGTACTGGGGAGGTGTCCGGGGTACCACCATGGTTTAATATCGTTGTGAGTTCGAGAATTCGAGATTAGACGAGTTTGTGAAATTTCTTGAATTATGGTGTGGAAGGTTACGGATGCAGTTGCAGCTGATGACCTAGGGTAGGTTCTTGATTCCGCAACCCAAATCGCATAAATAAGAAAGTTTTCAGAAGTTCATAGTTTGGAAATCTTATAGTCATCTAGGATCATCTTCTCCAGATGTATTGGGCATGTACATTTGTACCGAGCGCTTAGCTCAATACTTTTTGTGTTATTGCAAGTGGCTTATTATGTGTGATGATGTTATCATGATCTGAAGAAGCATTGTTACTAATTTTTCAGTAGGAAGGCTATGTTGTTATTTGTTCAATTATTTCAAGCATTTGATTCAGCCTTGTTTCATCTTATCAATGAGGTGCTGATGCGTTTTGCCCATCTTCAGGATGGTTCCACCAAATCGCAACAATCCGGGTTGTGGTGAGGAGCAGGCTGTTGTCCCACTACCACCCTCGCCACCGCCTCCTCTGCCTCCTCCTCCGAAAGCTGGGCAAGCTGTGATGGCCGCGACCAATGCGAACACTCAGATGTTGCTAAGGCTGTTGCAAGAAAGGGAGCAGGGTCAGCAAGGTTTTCAAGGGAATTTTTAGAATCAGCCTCAGTTTGCAACGCTCAATCAGTTCCTTGCCAACCAGCCCAAGTCTTTCACCTGTTGTGATCAGCCGTTTGACACTGATGATTGGCTTCGTGATATGAGTAAGCATTTTGAGTGCAGCAATGTCAAGCTAGAGGACTTTGCCAGATTTGCTTCGTTCCAGCTCAAGGGTCAAGCAGCTGATTGGTGGCAGCAGTACAAGGATTCTAGGGGCAATCGTGTTGTTACTTGGGACCATTTCCATCGTGACTTCAGGGCTCATTACATCTCGACAAGCTTTGTCGAGGAGATGCGTGAGAAGTTGAGGCACCTGAACAGGGAACCAAGTCAGTCTACCAGTACAACGCCGAGTTCCAGAATCTAGCTCGTTATGCCAAGCAAGATGTTCCAGATGACAAGGCTATGATCTATCAGTTCAGAGGTGGTCTCAAGGATGAGCTTCTACCAGGCCTAGTTCTTCAAGAGCCTCATGAGTTTGATCAGTTCTACAACATGGCTTTGATGGTTGAAGCAGCTCAGCTCAAGTTAGAGAATCCCAAGAAGCGTTCCAGGGATTCATATTCTTCTTCCAGCTCTCAGATGGTTCCCAAGCAGCAGAAGTATTGGGCACCAAATCCTCTTCCGTTTCGTCCTCCTTAGCAGCAGAAGCAGTTTGGTGGTCGTGGCTCTTCCCACCCACCAAACCCAGGTTTCCAGCAGAAGACCCAGGCGCCCAAGGCTGTTCTTATTCCTCCTCCAGGCAATGTTCGTCTGCTTTCTGAGGTGACTTGTCACAAGTGTGGCCAGAAGGGTCACTATGCAAACAAGTGCAACAAGCGGCGTCTTCCGCCTCCTCCTCCTATCAAGCCTCCAGGCAATGCTATGGTGAAGCATCATCCCAAGTCAGTCAGAGTGAATATGGTGAACGCAGCAGAAGTAGAGCTGTCCAATGATGTGATTATGGGTAATCTCTCAGTTAATGATTTTCCTGCAAAAGTCTTATTTGATACTGGTGCATCGCATTCATTCATATCCAAGCCTTTTGTCGCTAAGCATGAGTTTTCAGTGGAGCATTTAGCTAGTCCTTTTCATGTGGTTTCTCCGGGCATGTGCATGAGTTCATATATGATTGTTAAGGATGCTTCTATCTAGATGGGCAATTATTCTTTTCTGGCTTCTCCAATTGTTCTCAGGAATTCTGATATTGATCTCATTTTGGGCATGGACTTCTTGGCTATGAATAAGGCTCATATTGATTGATAAGCAAAAGAAGTCAAGCTGACTCATACTTCAGAAGATGTGATTATTTTCGCGGCTCGCAATGACACAATCCGTCTCTTAGCTCTTAATGAGAAGGGTGAAATCTCAGCGATTTCTCAAATTCCGGTGGTTTGTGAGTATGAAGATGTCTTTCCAGAAGAATTGCCAGGAATGCTTCTACACCGGTCAGTTGAGTTCGTGATTGATCTCGAGCCTGGAATTGAACCGGTCTGCAAGCACCCATACAAACTTGGCCCCGAAGAGCTGAAAGAGTTGAGGAAGCATCTAGATAAGCAAGAACGTCTCGGTCTGATCAGACCAAGTTCATCTCTATGGGGTTGTGGTGTTTTGTTTGTCAAGAAGAAAGATGGCGCGGATCGTCTTTGTGTTGATTATCGGCCATTGAACAAGAAGACAATCAGAAACAAGTACCCACTTCCCAACATCAATGAGTTATTTGAAAAATTGAAAGGTGCAAAGGTTTTCTTGAAGCTTGATCTTCGCATGGGTAATCATCAAATTCGCATTCGTGAAGAAGACATTCCCAAGACAGCCTTCAGAACGAGTTTTGGCTCGTATGTCGTTTGGTCCTGCGAATGCTCCTCCAACCTTCTCAAGAATGATGAATTTCATTTTCTCTCCCTTCAAGAATGAGTTTGTCTTGGTGTACCTTGATGATATCCTGGTGTTCTCGAAGACAGAAGAAGATCATGCAGAGCATCTCCGCCTTGTGCTTGACAAGTTAAGGGAACATCGGTTCTATGCCAAGTTTTCCAAGTGTGAGTTCTGGCTCAATGAAGTGGTGTACCTCGGGCATGTCATCTCTGCCGAGGGAATTAAAGTGCACCCTGAGAAAGTTGAGGCAATCTTGAAGTGGGAACCTCCTCAGAATGTGAAGCAGCTTCAGAGCTTCCTCGGGCTTGCTAGTTATTGTAGAAGATTCGTGGAGAACTTCTCTCAAATTGCTAAGCCTCTGTCCAATCTCCTCCAGAAGAGCGTCACGTATGCTTGGTCTCCAGAGTGTGATGTGGCGTTCAATACACTCAAGCAGAGACTGACTTCAGCTCAAGTTCTTGTTCCTCCTGAGAAGTCCAAGCCTTTCCAAGTTTTCTGTGATGCATCTCTCCAAGGTCTTGGCGGTGTTCTCATGCAAGACAAGAAGATTGTTGCTTATACCTCGCATCAGTTGAAGCCTGCCGAGAAGAACTACCCCACTCATGATCTTGAGTTGGTGGAAGTTGTGCATGCTCTAATGACTTGGAGGCATTCGTTGTTGGGTAGACCAGTTGAGGTGTACACCGTTGTGTGAGTGCATGTGTGCTAGGTGTAGAGTGTGTGTGTGTGTATGCTATACATACACACACTTGTGTGAGTAGGTGTATGTGGAGTGCATCTTATGTGTATGTGCATGTGCATGTATGCACTTGTGCATATATGTACATATGGATGTGTAGGTGAGCATCTACACCTAGGTGTGTTTGCTATGTCTAGTGTAGGTGCTTATGTGTATGTTTGAAGTATCTCCATGTGCATGTGTAGCTATAAGTGTACATGTTCTCTTTTATGTGCATTACAGCATAGTTCTCTTTTAGTTAGTTTCCTCCTTGCAAATGATGCTATGCCATGATATCATGTTCCTAAGATGTTATTTAACCTCTTCCAACTTGTATCAATAGAGCTCATGTCATTTGGGGCCATTTTCATCAAGTTGCATAAGTGACATAAGTCACTGATGACTAGGGAGGCTTAATTTCGACCTAACTTCACTCCCTCTTGTTCCATGCAAGCATATGTGTATGAGTAATGATTTTGGGGTAGAATCAACCCATGAATGCATCTGTGAAGTCAGATTTGACTTTGGGGCAACATCATAAAACTGCATTTTTATGCTGTGATGTCCTTTTGTCTTTTTATTGTGATTTATTCTATGCATGTTTTTAAGTTCTTGCCAACATGAGTTTGTTAGTTAAAGTGGCTGGGAATGTCCTAGTATTTTGTTATTTATGATTAGTCACCAGATAAGTGGGAACCATGCTGTGTAGTAAGCAACTTTATGTTTCTGTTCAGCCTGGGAGATCTGCTGTTATAGTTTTGCCATGAAGAGTGGGTTGTAACTATTTATGTGGTTGGAATTTGCTCATGCTTAGTGTTAGTTATTTGTAGTAGATATTGTCATATACAATCCTGTTAGTTTTCATGCCAATAGGATCTTTCTAGAATATTTAACCAGTGCTGTCAACTTGCTACTTTATTAACTCAGATTCCAGAAAAACTGGAATTTTCACTAAGTCTGTCAACTTGCTACTTTATTAACTCAGATTCCAGAAAAACTGGAATTTTCACTAAGTCTTAGAAAACTGATTCATCATGCCAACTTGAGTGCTTCTTGCTTATTGATGTGTGGCTCTTCTTCTGATTTCATGGTTGGATAAGTTGATGTGGGTGTTGAGTAGATTCTGTCCATGTCTTGTTTGTGGCTGTAGGATTTCTGTAGCTCAAGTTGTGGGCTTTTCAAATTGCTATGTTGCTGTTTAGTGGCAGATTTGGTGTTTTATTGTTTTGTAGTTTGTGGGAGCTATGATCCATGGAATTGATTGATACTTGAGTCTATTACGATTGGTTTTTCATCACCTATCCAGTGGCTGCCTTGGAATGCCAAGAATCAGCCCATGGCTTGGTGGTCTTGTGATTTTGTCTTTGTACCTTGTCGTGAGCGTATCGTGAGAACCGTAGCTCCGTTTCTTGCGATCCTTATATGCATTTCCATCGATTTTGCATGATGCATCCATATTTTCCATGTTATTGCATGTCTAAGTAAGCTAACATCAGGTTCTGTCCAGATTCACTAATATACAAACTTTGCATGTGAAACCTGACTAGTTTGGGTTTGCCATGTTAAATTCTTCATAAAAAGAATCATCCATCATCTTGGTTGTGCATTGCACCTTGGTTGGTTTTTTATTTGCTGTTTCTCTTGGGTAGACGCGAGTGTCTATACTGAGTTCGAGGACCCTAGAGAGTACCACTACGAGGATCCCGCTACTTGTTCCGCTGAAGAACCAACAGGCAAGACGATCATACCCGGATCCCAATACTAATTTTGCTTGCTAGTTTCTCGCTCTTATCGTTATAATTGCTCTACCTACCACTTGATATCAGCCCCCATGTTGCCATGACAGCCTCTAACCTCCACATCCTAGCAACCTTTGATTGGCTAAGTTACCGCTGCTCAGCCCCTCTTATAGCATTCTTAGTTGCAGGTGCAGGTTGTTCCATGTGATAACATGGATTGGATATCACAATAAATTCTGTTATTTAATTTAACGCACACATATATATATATATATGGTATTGGTGGAAGGCTTGGCCTTTTGCTAAGTGATTTGTTCCGCTGTTACCACCATTAGTTCCTTTTTACCGGTGTTATGTTTCAATATTTTGCGCTCCTAACATGCTTGGTGTTGTTATGGGGACCCCCTTGTTTATTCGGTTGAGGTTAAAACTTGTCTGGCAAGACCCAACATTGGTACTACATTTGCTAAAAAAACTAATTAACTTGCATAGGGCTTTGCAACCCCGTGGGTAATTTAATCAACCCCCGGGCCAGTGCTCCGCATGAGTGTTGGTCCAACCCAGCGCAGCTTATTAACACCGCCTGGGGCAACTCGGTGATTGTCATGGTAACCAACGCTCATCCGTTGTGTCCTGAGAACGAGATACGCGGCTCTTATCGGGTTCGTCGACACGTCGGGTGGTCTTGCTGGATTTGTTTTACCTTTATTGAATGTCGTGCGTGTGGACTCTGACTTTCTTCGGGTTTTTCTTGAGGTGTTGGAAATCCTTTGGAATTACCGAGGAAGTCCACGAGATCCGTGGTCGAGGAATTCCCGCGGAGTGTGGTTAGTTGTGAAGGACTAGTTGGAGCACCCCTGCAGGGTTAAATCTTTCGAAAAGCCGTGCCCGCGGTTATGTGGCAACTTGGATATTTGTTTAACACCCGGTTATAGTAAACTTGAAGAAAACTCTAATTAAAATACACCAACTGTGTGAGTAACCGTGATCGTCTCTACTCGTGAATATGATCCGAGAGAGAACACAGTGGGGTTATGATTGACGTAAGTAATTGTTTAGGATCTCATAGAGATTATACTAGAATCGACCGTTCTCGTAGACCACTCATATTTAATTCATGTTGCGTAAGCTAGCCACCATATATGCTTAGTGCCGCTACAAACTAAACACGACCCCTTCTCAACCTTTAAGCTTGAATAGTCTCGGTACCCGGGCAAATGATAGCTGAGTCCTCTGTGGCTCACAGTTTACTACAACAGCTCCAGGTACAGGTTCAGATGAGTACGTGCAGGATGATCTTACCCAGCTTCAGTGGGAGTACGATGAGGGAAGAGGCAGGATGTATGTGACGTATCTGGATGAGTAGAGGACCTGGTCATGATCTTTGGGGCAGCAAGATAGTTTCATTTGCATCTGTTTATTGTTTGATTTCGTCCGTAGCCAGACCCTGTTTTCATCTTGATGATTGAACTTTGAGTGGAATTGTAATTTAGCATGCGGCAAACGTAAGCCAACTTCTATACTCATCTGTTCTGTAATGTATGATGCAATGTTACTATACTTGCTAACGGCAAGATGCGCCTCTATCCCTTGCGAGGCCCTCGTGTCTTAAAGTGGATAGACGCGCATCTTGGGCGTGACATGTTAGCGATAATCCGATGTAAAATCAGATTTATTAGTGTAGTTTAGTCGGGAATGCCAGGGGAATAAATATAATGAACTCCTAGTGTAGCATTTTGAATAGATTTTGTTTATTTGTGTCACTGTCCATGGATTTTGTTTACTTGTGTATACATGTTACTAGTGTAGAATTATACAGATGTTACTTTATGTCGGTTCATTAGTCTAGAATCCAATTATATACTTATTTTTCGATATGTGTTGTGTAGTATAGCGCAACCAACGCCATGTCAAGTGTGCAAGTAAAGGTGCGCAACCAGCGTTGCAACTGCCATCTTGTTCGACATTTACTTTCAGCCGTGTTTTTTTCCTGCAGCGGTAACAAATTATATGACCCTTATAATAGTTTGTTCTTTTAATTTTATTGATATTTCCACTAATGCATTGTGTGTGTTTTTGTTTCTTCTTACAGTAGATCCTCTCTTGCAATGTGAGATTAGATTTCAATGAGCTCATTACTGGAGACACTGTCATCTTTGACTCTCCTAGGGGGCCTACACTATGAAGGTCAATAAGGGAAGGAACATAACCCATATTGGACGAGATGAATGTGATCATTTCATCGCTCACATGCAGCTCACTGGGGTGAATTGATCAGCTTCTTGTTCAGAAGAGAAACTCCAAGGCTAGTTGTTATGTATGTGAACTATGACGAAGAAGATGACGACCCACTTGATGAAGAATTCTTTGCCCAAAGAATGACCAGGCTGAGCAGGATCAAACGGACACGCTCTATGAAAATCTTCTGCCACGTGATGCCTACGTCGGGGTGCCATTCGTGACCCGCCTGACATGGACGATGGTTACCTCCATGTCATGGTATGTTTCTTATTAATGTAGTAATGTGATATGTTTAGTATATATAGTTATGTGATCTATGCTTATAGTATAGTAATATGATGATATACCTCGTATATTAATGTGATGATATGCTTAGTGTATAGTAATGCGATATGTTTAGTAATGTGATATATTGATTACAGTGTAGTAATGTGATGATATGATCATATTTTTTTTTCAAAAATCACCTAAGAGGATATGTGTGAGATGTGGCATCGAGCTGGATGAAAATGGCATTGCTGGATTATGCCTTACCACAAGGGGTTTCTTCACCACCCGTGCTTACGCAATGGACACGGACGGGCGCACTATCTTCAGTACGGCTGGATGGAGCAACTTCCTCGTTGACAAGAATCTTCGGGATGCACAGCCTGTCCTAGTCACTATCAGGAACACCGACCCCACGCCATGACTTCAGGATGATAATCGTTTTAGACATCCTTTAACTAGGCTATAGTTAGTTTTCTCGTGTTTGTGAGGATTGTATAATAGGCACTTATTAGATCTAGCTAGTACTTCTTGTGAGATTGACCCTTATTATTCACTAGAATGCATTGTTCTATTGGGCTAATTCCTCGTGTGCAATGCAAAGTGCAAAATGTTATCTGATGTGATTTTTATTTTTTTTGGCTGCACAAAAGGTTCCTAGCATGCAATGTACATTGCACACCGCTAGGTGAGCGATTATAGTTATGGCTTAGCCTACGTGGCACACCGTCAGCGCAAAGAATACCGCTGACGTGCAGGCCGTAGCTAAATAAATAGTGTTGGCGTGTCCAATTTATTTACGCCAGACATAATTATGTTTGCTCTTTCATTAAACTTAATTAGTCTATTTTATTCGGCTTGTTATTAGCTATGGTGTTGTAGTTTAGGCCCACGCCAGCAGTGGCCCACCTGAGTCAACTACCAGACCTTAGTAAAAGACCTAGTCGCCCCCCTTTCATTTAAACTCCCCCTCAACCAGCCGCCACCCATCGCCTCCCATCGCCGCCTCACCGCTGCACATCGCGCCCTTTCGCCGCCCAGCAAGGTTCACTCCGCTTCGTCCTCTGCACCTCCTTCCTCAACACTCACACCTCCTCTGTTCATGCATAATCCATATGTGGGATTCATCCATAAGTTGATTTAGGATTGCTATGTGTAGAAATTTTAGTACATACATATAATGGATTGCTTTATGTGATGTGGAATCAAAATTTGATTCTATGGATTGCTTGGTGTAGAAATGTTAGCCATAATCCGATGTAAAATTCGATTTATTAGTGTAGTTTAGTCGGGAATGCGAGAGGAATAAATATAATGACCTCCTAGTGTAGCATTTTGAGTAGATTTTGTTTATTTGGGTCACTCTCCGTGGATTTTGTTTACTTGTGTATACATGTTACTAGTGTAGAATTATACAGATGTTACTTTGTGTCGGATCACTAGTCTAGAATCCGATTATATACTTAGTTTTCAATATGTTTTGTGTAGTATAGCGCAACCAACATCACATCGAGTGTGGAAGTCAAGGTGCGCAACCTGTGTTGCAGCTGCCACCTTGTTCGGCATTTACTTCCAGCCATGTTTTGTTCCTGAAGCGATAACAAATTATATGACCCTTCTAATAGTTTGTTATTTTGATTTTGTACATATTTCCACTAATGCATTGTGTGTGTGTTTTTGGTTTTTCTTACGCAGATCGTCTCTTGCAATGTGAGATGGGATTTCAATGAGCTCATTACTGGAGACACTGTCATCTTTGACTCTCCTGGGGGCCCTACACTATGAAGGTCAAGAAGGGAAGAAACATAACCCAGCTTGGAGGAGATGAATGGGGTCGTTTCATCGCCCACATGCAGCCTACTGGGGGTGAATTGATCAGCTTCTTGTTCAGAAGAGCCAAGGCTAGTTGTTATATATCTGAACTATGACGAGGAAGATGATGACCCACTTGATGAATCATTCTTTGCCCAAAGAATGACCAGGCTGAGCGGGGATCAAACGAACACGCTCTATTAAAAGAATCTGCCACGTTGAAAGGATCGAGATGGACCTTGAGGGGGGATGAATAGGTACAATTACAAAATTTAATTGTTACTTAGCAATTTTAGGCAATAGTGCAGAATATGAAAGTGAGCCTACCAATTGTAAGTAGGATGCTAAGCAAGGTAGGCTAGAAACACAATTAGGCAAGTAAGCAAGCACAATGAGATATAAGTAAGAACAATGAGACAAGTAACCACAAGTAGGAAGTTAGGGTTAGGGATAACCGCAACTTCGAGAGACGAGGATGTATGCCGATGTTCACTTCCTTGGTGGGAAGCTACGTCACCGTTTAGAGAGGTGGGTGTTACCACGAAGGCACACCAACGCCACGATGGCTCATCCTATTCTCTCCTTGAGATATCACCACGAAGGCGATTCCCAACCACCAGTGGTAGACCTTTAGGTGGCCTCCAAACCCTCACAAACTTTCCGGGGGTAATCACAACGTTTGATTCCTCTCCAAATGACTCCTACCGCCTAGGAGTCTCCAACCCCCAAGAGTAACAAGAACGATGGGGAAAAAGCTCAAGACTTGCTCAAATCACGAATTCCTTTGGTTCAAAGAAGGGGAAGGAGTGGATCTATCACTTGGGTGGACAACTTCTCTCAAATGCTTTCAAATCCTTTGGGGATCTAATATTTGGTGTGTGAGAGTGAGAGAGAGTGAAATGTGTTCTTGGGTAAGCTCAAAGTGAATGGTCAAAGCTCTCCAATGGGACAAGAGAGCTATATATATTGTGAGAGCAAAGGTGGCCGTTGTAGTGTGAGTGACCGGGTAGGCTAGACATCCAGGGCAAATCCTGGATATCCGGCATGTCAGGAAAGCCCAGACATCCGACAGATGGCCAGATATCTGGCGTGGTGATACAGACCCTTGGTTTCACGGTTAGGAGTGGCCGGACATCCGGGATGAAGCCCGGACATCCGGTGTGGCAGTAGGCCCCGAACATCCGACAGATGGCCAGATATCCGGCGTGGTTATACAGACCCTTGGTTTCATGGTTAGGAATGGCCGGACATCTGGGATGGAGCGCGGACATCCAGCATGGCAGTAGGGCCCGGACATCCGACTTTAAGCCTGGACATCCGGCAATCCCCAGAGGCAGAGACATAACCAAGGGAGAAATTCATAGATCCAAGCAAACTTTTGAAGGTGGAATATGGTGGCATGAGCAAGTCTTTTACTGACCCTATCGATCCGCTCTTAATAGTGCGGGATCCTATACTCAAGAAAGAAAGAAATATGCAATCTTCTTGATACTTCTTCCTTGAGAAGATTAACTTCATTTGTTCATGGTCCACACCCTTTTGATAAACCGAGGACTAACACCTGAGATTTACTTGACAAACATAGTTAGTCCCCTACATGTATATTGTCATCAACATCAAAACACGATGTAAGGGCATGATTGCACTTTCAATCTCCCCCTTTTTGTTTGTTGATGACAAACATACTTGTAGTATCATAGGTACTATAAATAAATTTAGCATTGTAAATCATAAGAGCATAATGCATTATATGTTCCTGTTTGCTTTTTGCTCCCCCTCATTGTGTGCATAGAGATGATTGTCCTTATTGGTATCATATGTAGCTCAAAGAAATAAAACAAATAGGGAAGTATGACGCACATATGATACAACCATAATAACCCATAACAACAATCGGTAGCCATAAGGATAGCAATAGCAACATAGTCTCAAACACTGAAGTACCATATGTAGCATACATTAAGAGTTTGAATAATAGCGAACACAAATAGATAACATATAGTATGACCCGAACTAACATACTACTAAGATACTACTTCTCCCCCTTTGACAGCAACATGCAAAAGGGGCGAAGAACTAAAAGAGCACCATATAAATCACTCCTGGCGGATGTCATCATCAACAGTAAGGAACTCGGCGTACTCGTCACGAGACGGGAATCCAAAGATGGAGGCAGATGGCGCCGCGGGAATAGGATCATCATCACTCATGGGACTCCCTAGATCACGAAGGCGCTGCTTGAGCTGATTCTTGGAGATGATAAGGCGCTTCTGAACATCATGGTTTTGCTGACAGTTGAACGTGATCGCCTTCATAATAGCAGACTGAGCCTTGCCAATGAACGCGGCAAAGCGGTTCCGAGGTGTGGTGGAAGAAGAAGGCACAGGGGACACTATGGACTGAGCACCACCAGTGGACCTCGTGGGCTGTACAGGAGCAGCAGACCGGGGAGGAGTTGTCACTCGCATATGAGTCGAAGGTTTCCAAATAGAGTGCACAACAGCCTTGGCAACCGCAAATGGGGCAACATGATCAATCGGAGCCTGAATGAATGGAGCATGAGGGAATTGGCACATCTGAATGAAACTTGCAAGACGAATCTCATGCCAAATGAAATGAGCTGTGTCCAGAGGCTCGGTAGGTGCGGCTTTCATACGAACCATCAAATCAATACAATAGTTGTGAACCCTTGAGCGATCTCCCTTCTTGGGATAGAGAGTGCGAAGCACACATTGATAGAGAATGTAGAAGGGAGCACAGAAGAGAGATACCTCATTTGGAGGATACTCACGTTCCTCCGGAGTGAGCTGAGTAGGAGGTTTAATAAGAGAAGCGCAATCATCAATCCCCTTGTGCCAATGATGTGGATCACTGTTGTAGATCCTATGGCCAACACTAGAGAAACCCAAAAACTGAATAAATTTGGCATAGGTGACACTGAGCTGAGTATTATCAGTCATCCAAGTGAGAGTGTCATCTGGACCAAAGAAGCATGTGGCATAGAACTGGAGGATGGCGGCTTCATTCCAGTCACACTTAAAGGTCATTGCCGGACCGAGAGTCATATCATCAATGATTTTAACCGGGCCTCCAGGGAACATGGTAGGATTATCACACAAGAACTGAAGATCCATGTAGGTATGAGGGGCAAGACCAGGGCCACGGACAAAGCTGGAGAAGAGGTCTTGCTACATGCGGGTATGGAAACGTTGATCCTCAACATCAGCCCTCATCTCAAACTGGTTGATATCCCGGCGAAACTCAAGGTATGGACCAGCCACCGTGGTTGTGAAATTGTGTACGGGGCGATCCCACTGAAAGGTAGTTCCACGGAGACGTGACAACCATGAGAAACAGGCATTGCAGAGCCCCGGACTTGAGGCACGGGCGCCTTCCGTGTGCCCGGCTTCGACTGGCCAACAGAGGACCGTGGAGCAATGTTGGCCTCATCCTCCAAAACAAAATCTGCATCATCTGGATCAGAGGCTGATGGACTGGGGGAGGGATCCCTTCGCTTCTTCTTGGGTACGGAGGTGGTCTTCTTCTTAGGTTGAGCCCAGTCCTCGGAGTCAGTTGAGCCTTGCCGGCGACTGACTGAAAACAGATACACGATAGGAATACCGATGGGAAATAGCCATGAAGTTATGAACAAGGGTAGATTTTGGGCTAGGCAAGTGCATATATCAAGAGAAATATGCCAAGGCATCAAAAACCTAGAACGGTTGAGTCAAACAAAGAAGGAGGCAAGAACAGAAACATTGCCATACCCCGGGAAGAAGGAGGAGGACCACATTGCTTGGTACATGCCATGACGAACTCGGGCGGCCGAAACTCAAGACAACACCCGAATCGGTCCCTCCCGAGTGATTTGCACCGCAACCCAGGAAATGGATTGGGTGGAAGTGTAGATCGGGAGGAGATGAGGACGGGGGAAGAAGATCGGGGCCAGAGGATGGAGGAGATGGTCGGGGCAGCACCGGAGCACAGCCCAGCGGCGGCAGCTATTGGAATCAGATTGGGAGAGAATGGGGGAACTGCCCCCATATCCCGAGCCCTCCTCTCTTTTAGTGAGTCAGCGGGTGACGGGTCGGACATCCGGGGCCAAGCCCGGATATCCGATGACCAGAGACCAGACAGCAAAAAAATATGCAGGCGGCAGGCCGGACATTCGGGGCCAAGCCGAGATATCCGACGACAGAGACCAGAGAGCAAAACTTTTGCAGGCGACGGGCTGGACATCTGGGGCCAAGCCCGGATATCCGGCGACCAGAGACCAAAGAGCAAATGCGTGTTCCCGAATGTCCGGCTGAGGAGCCAAATGTCCGACAATTGGACAGGGAGACATGTAAGGGGAAGTTTTTGCAAAGAAGGGCAACTGTAAGATATTTTGATATAGACTCCACCAAGGAGATTTTAGAGATGGAAGGGATAAAAACCTGAGTAATCTAAGGCCATACTAAGATGTGCAATAATAATAAAAAGGTAAAGAAAAGGTTCTTATATGCAATCCACAAGTGGTCACCGAAGTCACCATGTTTGAGCATATGAGACATAGTGTCGCAAAGATTTGAACATTGGGGACACAGTCATGACTCCATCATTGTAAAGTACCATAGTTCGAAAACCGTGATAACTTTGAGAGTGTTTGTTTTATTTATGCATTGCATAGGGTGAGAGAATTCATGAATTGAATATCTCCCCCTAACTATATGCCTACATCAAGACAAGACATGAAGTAAATTGCATACAGAGGTGCGGGATTTCACATAATGTTGTCAAGCTCCAAGATACCAAGTTCACGCCTAAGTTGAAAAAACCTTGCTTCATCCGGTGGTTTGGTGAAAATGTCTGCGAGTTGCATATCTGTACCAACATGAGCAATATCAACGTCACCCTTTTCCACATGATCTCTCAAGAAATGATACCTAATGTCAATGTGCTTGGTGTGGGTATGATCTTTGGGATTCTCAGCAATGTTGATGGCACTTTCATTATCACATAGAAAAGGCACATGTCTATAGGTGATACCGTAATCCTTCAAAGTTTGCCTCATCCATAGTAATTGAGTTGCACAACTGGCGGTTGCAATGTATTCAGCTTCGGCGGTGGAGAGAGCAACACAGTTTTGTTTCTTTGAGGACCAACTTACCAAGGATCATCCAAGAAATTGACATGCACCAGAGGTGGACTTACGATCCACATTGTCTCCATCCCAATCCCCATCCCTGTACCCAATGAGATCAAACTTAGCATCCTTGGGGTACCATAGACCCAACTAAGGGGTGTAAACAAGGTATCTAAGAATATGCTTAACCGCCTTATGATGACTTTCCCTAGGGGAAGCTTGAAATCTAGCACACATGCATACACTGAACATGATGTCTGATCTAGATGCACAAAGATAAAGCAATGAACCAATCATAGAGTGGTATTTAGATGGGTCAAAGGGGATACCATTTGTGTCTTCAGTGAGTACAATTTTGGTTGGCATGGGTGTCTTACATGGACTAGCATCATTCATGCCAAACTTTTCTAGGATATCCTTGAGGTACTTTGCTTGAGATTAGAATATTCCTTCTTGAAATTTTTGTATTTGGAATCGGAGAAAGAATTTTAAATCCGCATTGAGTGACATCTCAAAGTTCTTGGTCATGGAGGCCGCAAACTTCTTGCACAAATGAATGTTAGGAGAACCAAAGATGATATCATCTACATAGATTTGGCATAAGATCAAATCACCCTTGTTCCTCTTAGTAAAAAGAGTGGGATCGATCACCCCTCTCAAAAAACCATCATCGAGTAAAAACTTATTCATACCAAGCACGAGGTGCTTGTTTGAGGCCATACAAAGCCTTATGAAGTTTATACACATAGTCTTTGTGAAAGGGATCCACGAACCCAGGTGGTTGTGATACATATACTTCTTCTTGTAGAGGACCGTTAAGAAAAGCACTCTCCACATCCATTGGATGTAATGTAAAACCATTAAAAGCAGCATAAACAAGTATGATGCGAATAGATTCAAGACGGGCAACGGGGGCAAAGGTCTCACCAAAGTCCAAACCTTCAACTTGTGAATACCCTTGTGCTACTAACCTTGCCTTGTTACGGATGATTACACCATTCTCATCTTGCTTGTTCTTGAAAATCCATTTTGTTCCAATGACATTGTCCTCCGTAGTTGGCCTCTTTACTAATGACCATACTTGATTAGGTTCGAAATTGTTCAACTCTTCTTGCATGGCAACTAGCCAATCATTGTCAATCAATGCATATTGTACCTTGAGAGGCTCAACACTAGACACAAACGAGAAGTGATCACAAAAGTTTGTCAAATTTTTACGAGTGATTCTACCTTCCGATATGCCGGTGAGGATTTTGTCAACATCAACACAACCGGCCACTCAAGGCATGATGGAGGTTAGGGTTTCGCGAGGTTCAAATTCATATCCACCATCCGCATCCTCAACATGTGGATCATTAATGTGTGGTGGAAAATCTTCTTCTTCATATTGCATTTGTTGAGGTTCATCATCAATGATTGCACTTCCTTGTTCTTGCCCTTGACGATGATCTTGTTCTTCAATAGGAACTTGATCATCTTCTTGTTCTTGAAGTAAGGGTATTGGTTGAGAAATAGGAGCTTGTGGAGGTTTGGTTGTTGAAGTGGTTTGATGATGTGTGAAACTTTCATTTTCTTCTTCATCATGATGAGGTTCTTGTTCCATGGGAAGAAGAGCACCAATGCCCATGGAAAAAATATCTTGAGTCGAATCTTCCTCACCTACATCACTTAGATCAACTTGCTCCCCATGGGAGCCATTAAATTCATCAAACACCACGCCACACGTTTCTACAACACATCCATTGGATTTGTTGTAGACACTATAAGCATGAGAGTTTGATCCATAACCAACAAAAATGCCCTTAGTTGTTTTGGATTGAAATTTTTCTAACCGTTCTCTTTTGTTGAGGATGAAACATTTGCACCCAAATACATGAAAGTACTTGACATTTGGCTTGTTCCCGGTTAGAAGATCATATGGTGTTTTTTCCAATATTTTGCGGAGGAAGAGCCGGTTAAATACATGGCATGCGGTGTTCATAGCCTGGGCCCAAAAACTATGTGGTGACTTGTACTCATCCAACATGGACCTTGCCATCTCTACAAGTGTATGATTCTTCCTTTCTGCAACACCATTTTGTTGTGGCGTGTATGGGGCAGAATATTGATGCTCAATCCCTTCATCACTAAGAAATCCTTCCAAGGTGTAGTTCTTGAACTCAGAGCCATTATCACTTCTTATTGCCAAGATTTATTTGTCAAACTTGCGTTGTGCTTCCTTGGCAAAATCAATGAAAGTGATCTTTGTCTCGTCCTTGGACTTGAGGAAAAACACCCATGTATATCTTGAGTAATCATCAACAATGACAAGCCCATACTTTGTCCCACCAAGACTGTCCCATGAAGGAGGCCCAAAGAGATCCACATGAAGGAGCTCCAAAGGCCTTGAGGTAGATACACCATTATTGGGTGGGTGCTTTGATTGATGTTGCTTCCCTACTATGCATGCACTACACGCACGATCTTTCTCAAATGATACATTGGTTAGTCCAAGGATGTGATTACCCTTTAAGAGATCTTGAAGATTTCTCATGCCGACATGGGCTAGCCGGCGATGCCATAACCACCCCTTGTCGGCCTTGGCCATTACACAAGTTGCATGGAATGTGCTCTCTTTCGAGAAATCAACCGTGTAAAGGTTGCCATCCAACTCTCCAACAAAGGTCACTTCGAGGGTATCTCTCTTAAATACTTTCACATCCGTTAGTCCAAAGAGTGTATCATAAAATCAGAAGCCAATTGGCGAACATAAAGCAAGTGATATTTAAGGGATTGAACAATCATGACATTTGCCAGAGACATGTCATTTGTGATAGCCACCTTGCCCAATCCGAGTACCTGTCCTTTTGATCCTCCACCAAACATAATGCTCATAAATGGTTGAATAGCTTCCATGAAATCGTAGAGCAATTCGATATCTTCGGTCATATGATTTGTGCATCCACTATCGATCACTCATTTTACTCCACCGGAGAAGGCAACCTACACACAATTATGACTTTATTAGAGGCACCCATTTTACAATGGGACCTCTCAAGTTAGTCACAAGGGTCTTAGGGACCCAAATATTGTAGAACTGGAATGCATTTCGAGGACCAAGAAATTTTGCATAAACTTCTCCATCCTTAGTCTTACAAAGTACATAGGATGGAGGCATGAACTCTTTTGTCTTGTTGAGAGTGGGCATGCCTCTTATGGCCTTCCCACTAACAACCTTACCTTTCTCTGTGTGGCCTTCATGTACAAATGTTTCTTTTAGAGGAGTGGTGCACTTTTGAGTAGACGTCTTCTTCTTCCTTGTGCTTGGGTCAAACCCAAGCCCCTCTTTGGCAAATACCTCATTGTGTTGGCTCAATACATCATTAAGGTTATTTTGTCCTTGAGCACATGTCATGTCACACCCAAGATGTGGTCCTGTCCTTATTTTGGCAAGAAGGCCTCGACAGGGATAGAACCGCATCTCGATGCGTTCGCAAGAATGGATATCATTACAAGTACATGTACAGAAGAGATGAGTATATGGAATTGGCTTACAATCACCACAAGCTACATCAGAGTGACATCTATACAATCACATACTCAAACATCATACAGAAGAGCAGGGTCCGACTACAGACGAAATGAAATGATAAAATGACATCCACCCATGCTATCCCAGGCTGCCGCCTGGAACCCATCCAATATTGAAGAAGAAGAAGAAGAAGAACTCCAAGTCAAATCAAGCAACGCGCTCACGTCAATTCATCGCATTACCTGTACCTGCAACTGTTGTGGTAGTAATCTGTGAGCCACAGGGACTCAACAATCTTATTTCCAAGGGTATCAAAACTATTAAAGCTTAATAGGTAAGGTAAGGTTATGTGGTGAGGCTGCAGCAGCGACTAAGATGTTATTTGAGTGGCTAACTTACGAGTACAGAAAGTAAAGTATAGTGGACTACGCATAACAGACGTGAACTAGTAATGATCACTAACTGATCCTGAACACCTACTTACATAAAAAATAACCCCACCGTGTTCTCTTTCGGATTAGAACTCACGAAAAGAGAGAGTCACGGTTACGCACACAGTTGGTGTATTTTATTTGAGTTTACTTCAAGTTTGATATGACCGGGTGTTAAACAAAGTTTCCAAGTTTGCCACATAACCGCGGGCACGGCTTCTCGAAAAGATTTAACCCTGCAGTGGTGCTCCAACTCATCCATCATAAATTAACCACACGCAACGGGAATAACCTCAACCACGGATGTCGTGATCTACCTAGGCAATTCCAAAGGAAATACAACACCTGGAGATAGCCCGAAGAATAATTGGAATTCCTCACTGAAGACATTCGAGAAAGGTAAAACAAATCCAGCAAGGCCGCCCGACGTGCCGACAATCCCGATAGGAGCCGCGTATCTCATTCTCAGGGCACAATCGGATGAGCGATGGTTACCATGCCAAACACCGAGTTGCCCCGGGTAGCGTTAATAAGCTGCTCTGGTTTGGACCAACACTCATGCGGAGCACTGGCCCGGGAGGTTGATTAAATTATCCACGGGTGCCGGCGGGTCCCTATGCAAGTTTATTAATTATTAGGCAAATGTAGTACCAATGTTGGGCCTTGCCAGACAAGTTTTATGCTAACCCGAAAATCAAGGGGGTCCCCATAACAACCCCGAGCATGTTAGGAGCGCTCATTTATGGAACATAAAACCGGTTCAGAAGTAACTAGGGGCGGCAAGAGTGGAACAAAACACCGAGCAAAAGGCCAAGCCTTCCACCTTTACCAAGTATATATGTGCATTAAATTAAATAGCAGCAATATTGTGATATGACAAAAGAATGTCCATGTTAACACATGGAAGCAATTGCACCTACAACTGAGCAAGCGGTAACATAGCCAAACAATGGTTTTCTGGGATGTGGAGGGGTTAGAGGCTTATCATGGCAATGTTGGGAGGCTTGTCAAACATGTGGTAGGTAGCGAGACATAGCGATAGAAAACGAGACATCTAGCATGGCAATGATAGTAATGGTATCCAGGGAAATGTGTCATCTTGCCTGAGATCCCGCTCGGAAGAAGATCGAGTCCATGAACAAGACGAGCCAACGTAGTCGAACGAACCCTCACCCTCCGAACGCTTTTGGAACTCTATCGAGAAGAAGCAATCCGAAACAAACAATCAACACCAGATACACCACAACATATGCATGACACGATGCACAACGAATATGATGCATCCCCGGTTTAATATGCAATGCAAGACAATTCACAACAATCAAATACTACACATTAAGTGAAGCTCAATATGCACCGAGTTGCATATTGACGAAACTCCATGTTCGAATTATTTAGTTCACTCCCGTTATGTACACAACAATATTAAATGTTGTAAAACATGGAAAGAGGTGAATCATAAGTAAACTATCTATCTAGGCAACTTAAATGAGGCCGGAAACAACTTATAGTATTTCCGAAATGACCTCATATGTTAATTTCGAAATTGGTCCAGATCTGAACTAATCATATTTTATATTTGTTAAACAACAAAATAAAGTATACCATGTAATTTTACATGTCATTCTAGTCGATTTACATATATAGAACATCTCAAACGGAGCTACGGTCTAAAAGATATGAGATACACAAGATGCGCATGCCATGAATGCAAATGCATGGGAAAAACAATCACAAACATTTCAAACCATGAGCGCAGAAAGTTATTATGAAACTACATGAGGTTATAAGAAAGTTTCATATGCAACATGTTCAAATCGGAGCTACGGTTCAACTACAATCAACAAAACAAGTTTTAGTTGTAATCTGCCAAAAACAGCAAGATAGCATTTTGCACATATGAAAACAACAAGCTACAAGATTCTAAAATGTACAATCTAAGCATGGGGCAGTACCATACAACATCCACTTCATTTTGTCTTCACAGATCATAACCAAAACAAGCATGGATCACATGGTAGGAAGCTCACAAGAAGGCTACTTGATAACATTTTCAGACTTAGTGAAAATAACAGTTTTGAAAGTGCAGTTTTATCCCGAAGGCATATTGACAGCAGTAAAACTATATTTTACAAGTCATATAATGGCATGAAACTTAACATCATACTAAAGACAATATCAACAACAAATAAGTCCATTATGCCTACCACAAAAGAGTTCTAGATCACTAGCAAATCACATGGCAAGACAGCAAGAAAATATAACAGATTCCAGACTTGGAAATATTTTGGACCTCAAAACAACAGAATTTTATAGCAAGTTGAAAACAACAAAACAACACCTAAACATGCTTTTCTATGTCAAGCAAATTGTCCATGGGCGGTCCGGCGGCGGCCAAGGTGGCCAGCGTGGCTGAGGACGCCAGGGGTCGGGGCGCAGGGGAGGCTCCGACCATGGCACGGGAGCTCAAGCTCGGGCGGCTTCGCTCGGGCCCAGATGGGCTCGGGCAGGCCTAGATGAGCCTGAGCAGGCTCAGTGGCTGGAGGTGGGAGACAGGAGGTTGGCTGGCACGGAAAACAAGGCTAGGGTCTAGGGTTTCCATTAGGGTCAGGTTAGGGGTCTATTTATAGATTAGGGGCTAGGGACGACGGTCTCTGTCCGTTTTCGGACTGCTGGGTGTCGACTCGATGGAACGGAAGTGGAGGGTCGGGGCTACGGTGGCTGTGCAGAGTACTAGGTGGGGAAGAGAGAGAGAATGGTGGCCCGTGACAAGAATTTAAAAACACCGAGAACATCCGATAATAACACGATGACCTCACTACCACGACTGTCCGATGGGGTATCTAACGAACTCGGATCACGACGAAATTCGACGAGCGGTCTACCAACAATACAGCAAGACCACACGTCAAGTTTCAACTCAATCCGAGAATATTTTTGCGCGCACTTAAAAAACGGTTTTATTAAAATGATGCCGCGGGCGCGTGCGTGTGTGGCTAGTCTCGAAACAGGCAACGGCAAGAACGAACAGAACCAGCGACTATGAACGGATGCAAGTTTACGAAAATGAGTGACGATGCTATGCAGATGATGCGAATGATGCGATGATGAATGCAACACACGAACGAAACATAGCCGAGAACGGAAATAAAATGGGAATCTTTTGGAATCTTCTGGAGCGTCGGTCTGAGGCTATCACAACTCTCCTCCCCTACACGAGGATCTCGTCCCGAGATCTAGAATGAAAAATGGGGAAGAGAAAGAGCAAAAGGTAAAACTTAGTTTCTTCTTTAACAAATGAGTGAAACCAAAGAATCCTGAAGGATGCAGCAAGATGAAAAATGAGGAACAAGCAAGAAGTCACAGAAAATTTCGGCGGCACTTTGGTAGGAAAGGGAGGCAAAAATTAGATATGACGGAAACAAATTGAAAGAGAGGCACCAAACTTTGGCTGGATTAGAATCAAAACTTCAAAGATGGAAGGATCATGAAAAGATTCCACAACACTCCGGTTAAAAGAATAACCAAAGAAAGAACATGCTCTTGATACAACAAGATGATGGATTGAAGAGAGCAACATGAAAACGCCTCCGGAAGAAAAGAATAGAAACTACATCATTGGGAGGAAAATAACGGAGAAGAAAATGACATCTTCCAACACAAATGAATTTGAGAAGCATATTTAGGAAGAAGAGATTGAACGGAGTCGTTGGAACACCAACAACGAAAAGAACAAGCTTATTGTGGGCTTATGGACAACAACTCAAAATTATGAGGTGACAACCTACCACAATAGAAACAATTGATTTCTTGAGAGCAACAAGATATGCAAAGCTTCTTTCACCAAGAAGAGGAGGAGCAAACTTGAATCATTTATGACACCATGATAGCAAGAATCCTTAGGAAATGCTTTAGGTGAAATCCAATCCAAGATAACTCCAAGAAGACAAGACGGGTTTACTTATCTTATTCTTGACAACTTACCTTCGAGACTCCTCATAATTAAGAATTTAATAACACCACCTCAAAAGACAATGGAGAAGGAATTAAACTTAATCCAAGATAAGAACGCTTGAGTACCTCCAACAAGAATCTTGAAGAACACTTGAAAATGAAAGAAATCTTGATGAACTAACATGAAGAACCTCCGGAAATGAGAGGATGATAGAAAAGATTTGAAGGATTCAAAGCGAACAAGATTGAGGCCTTGCAATGATTTAGAACAAGCTTCACGAAGAGATACTTGAGAAAACTAGGAACTCCGGAAACAAATGATGAATTTGATATCATGAACAACTCCGAAAGAAAGATTGAAATCACTAGGATGAACAAGAATAAGAATTATGATATGGCTATCCTTGATCAAGTCAAATTGATGACAAACAACGGATTCTGCACACCACTTATTCTTTTGGAAAAGAATTGGAGAGAGAGAGATAGATCACAAACTTGAAGTAGTCTTGCATGAGAACACCGGTAATAATTCAAAATCAAAGAGGATAATGCAAATGAATGATATAACATGAGAACGAAGAGAGCATGATCCACCTAATAGAAAACATGAACGAAGCACCAGAATGATTGAGATACGAACGAAGGAACAACAATTGAGAAGAATTTGAGAACGAAAGCTCAAAGTTGAGAATGAAGAAATCTTCTAAAACGATGGCCTTCGGAGGATTGAGAAATGAAAACAACTCTGAATGCACCGGATAGATATGGGAGAAATAACTCATGATCAAAACAATTGAGGTGTTAGCAACAGCCTGAAACCAAGAATCTTTGGAAGAACGAACAACGATTTAAGAAAAACTCTCCTTCGATCTTGAGCAGAGAACGATGATGAGAAACAACACCATGAGTTACTAAGACACTCCGGAATAATGAATAAGGAGAGGTTGAGCCAACACTGAAAATGATTTAGAAGCGATCTTTGAGAAGGCATATGACTGATGAAATTCATTCTTACATCATATTTGAAGAACTTGAGGACATCTCCGGAAAGAATAGAAAAGTTAGGTAGGATCCTGGGAAAAAAACTGTGGGTTATGGTCCCACTCAAAATAAACCACCGTTGAAGCAAATGCTTAAAAAGAGAGATTGCACCGGTACAAATTAAAAACTTGATGATATGAGACCCTAGAAATAATTTAAGAGGACAAGAATGAAAATGAATGTCTTCTGAGATATCTTCAACACTTCAAATAGAATAGAGAGGGAATAAGCAAGAGAGGCTTGATGAAGAATTCCAACATGGGAGAGCAAAAGAGAATGAAATGATATGGTGGACACCAAGAACTTGAATTGAATCCACCGGAAAAGAAAACAAAGATGAATACTAATAAATGATAACTTGAGCACTGAGCATCTTCATAAAGAATCACCAGACAAGAATAACAACGATAACGAGGAATATGAGGATGGATCTTGAAATGAAACTATTGAGAATATTCACAAGAAATCACTGGAAACAAGATAGAAGAGAAGATAGCGGAAGCATTACAAGAATAGAAGACACTTGAATGAGAATTTAATCATTGAAGAAAAAGGGCGGGAGGGCGGGAAAAAACAAAGAAAACTTGGAACAGATGAGACAACTCCGAAACGAAATATGAGGATTGATCTTGCAATATTGAATAGGATAGAATTATCTTGAAGAGAAGCACACTGGTAGGAAAAGAATTGACATGATAACTTGATTGGCAACAGAATTATCAATCCCACAGAAATATGAGAACACTTCTTAACAAGATATGAATTCACCACTTGACATCGAAGCAACTCGAATTACCATATTCAAAACAAAACAAAGGATGAGGCTTATGAAACAAGCCAGAACAAATACATACCCACTATGCACTTGTTGGAAAGATAATCCTAGGTAACTACTTGAATTCCCACCTAAGAACTTCCGAAAACTTTCTTGTTTATGCGATTCAGGTTGTGGACCCAGGAATCTACCCTAGGTAATCAGCTGCATTTGCACCCACAACCTTCCACACCATAATTCAAGAAACTCCGCAAACTCATCTAACTCGAATCCTCGAACTCACAACGATACTAAACCATGGTGGTACCCAGGACGCCTCCCCAGTACTGGGTGACTCCAACCTTATCACACCACGACAAGTATTGAAGCAATTCCAAACATCCTCCGTCCTGAGATACTAAGAAAACTGAATGATAAGGATGTGTCAAGAATCCCTTACAGCTCAACTCCCTGGAAGAAATCAAGTCAGACAGGAGGCACCAAGACAGAACTTCGTCACATCAGCATCATATAGTTTCCAAAATACCCACGTGATCCTATAGACAATTGAGCGAGAAGAGGAGTAGAATAAAAATTCCTAAGTCGGATACCTCACCAGAGCATAGAAGAGGAGTAAAAAGAAACCTACTGCCCGATATAACTAGACTCAAAATAGTTTTTCACTAGACTCGACTCGGCCAAGTTCAATCAATCAAGGGGGCTCCTAGGTCGGAACAGGCTTTGATACCAACTTGTCACGCCCAAGATGCGGTCCTATCCTTATTTTAGCATGAGGGCCTTGACAGGGATAGAAGCGCATCTCGATGCGTTCGCAAGAATGGATATCATTACAAGTACATGTATAGAAGAGATGAGTATATGGAATTGGCTACACTCGCCACAAGTTACATCAGAGTCACATCAATACAATCACATACTCAAACATCATACAGAAGAGCAGGGTCCGACTACGGACGAAATCAAACGATGAAATGACATCCACCCTTGCTATCCCAGGCTGCCGCCTAGAACCCATCCAAGATTGAAGAAGAAGAAGAAGAAGAAGAAGAAGAACTCCAAGTCAAATCAAGCAATGCGCTCACGTCAATTCATCGCATTACCTGTACCTACAACTGTTGTTGTACTAATCTGTGAGCCACAGGGACTCAGGAATCTCATTTCCAATGGTATCAAAATTATTAAAGCTTAATAGGTAAGCTAAGGTTAAGTGGTGAGGCTGCAACAGCGACTAAGCATTTATTTGAGTGGCTAACTTACGAGTACAGAAAGTAAAGTATGGTGGACTATGCATAACGGACGTGAACTAGTAATTATCACTAACTGATCCTGAACACCTACTTACATGAAACATAACCCCACCGTGTTCCCTTTCGGATTCGAACTCGTGAAAAGGGACAGTCACGGTTACGCACAAAGTTGGTGTATTTTATTTGAGTTACTTGAAGTTTGCTATGACCGAGTGTTAAACAAAGTTTCCAAGTTTGCCACATAACCGCGGGCATGGCTTCTCGAAAAGATTGAACCCTGTAGGGGTGCTCCAACTCATCCATCATAAATTAACCACCCGCAGCGGGAATAACCTCAACCACGGATCTCGTGATCTTCCTAGGCAATTCTAAAGGAAATCCAACACCTGAAGATAGCCCGAAGAATAATCGGAATTCCTCACTCAAGACGTTCGAGAAAGGTAAAACAAATCCAGCAAGGCCACCCGGCGTGCCGACAATCCCGATAGGAGCCGCATATCTCGTTCTCAGGGCACAATCGGATGAGCGATGGTTACCACGCCAAACACCGAGTTGCCTCGGGTAGCGTTAATAAGCTGCTCTGTTTTGGAACAACACTCATGCGGAGCACCTGCCCGGGGGTTGATTATATTATCCATGGGTGCCGGCAGGTCCCTATACAAGTTCATTAATTATTAGGCAAATGTAGTACCAATGTTGGGCCTTGCCAGACAAGTTTTATTCTAACCCGAAAATCAAGGGGGTTCCCATAACAACCCCGAGCATGTTAGGAGCGCTCATTTTTGGAACATAACACTGGTTCACAAGTAACTAGGGGCGGCAAGAGTGGAACAAAACACCAAGCAAAAGGCCAAGCCTTCCACCTTTCCCAAGTATATATGTGTATTAAATTAAATGGGAGCAATATTGTGATATGACAAAAGAATGTCCATGTTAACACATGGAAGCAGTTGCACCTGCAACTAGAAACGCTATAAGAAGGGCTGAGCAAGCGGTAACATAGCCAAACAATGGATTGCTGGGATGTGGAGGGGTTAGAGGCTTATCATGGCAATGTTGGGAGGCTTGTCAAACATGTGGTAGGTAGCGAGACATAGCGATAGAAAATGAGACATCTAGCATGGCAATGATAGTAATGGTATCCAGCGAAATGTGTCATCTTGCCTGAGATCCCGCTCGGAAGAAGACCGAGTCCCTGAAGAAGACAAGCCAACGTAGTCGAACGAATCCTCACCCTCCGAACGCTTTCGGAACTCTATCAAGAAGAAGCAATCCGAAACAAACAATCAACACCAGATACACCACAACATATGCATGACACGATGCACAACAAATATGATGCATGCCCGGTTTAATATGCAATGCAAGACAATTCATAACAATCAAATACTACACATTAAGTGAAGCTCAATATGCAACGAGTTGCATATTGACAAAACTCCACGTTCGAATTATTTAGTTCACTCCAGTTAGGTACACGACAATATTAAATACTGTAAAACATGGCAGGAGGTGAAGCATAAGGAAACTATCTATCTGGTCAACTTAAATGAGGTCAGAAACAATTTATAGTATTCCGAAATGACCTCATATGTTAATTTCGAAATTGGTCCAGATCTGAACTAATCATATTTAATATTTTCCAAACAACATAATAAAGTATACCATGTAATTCTACACGTTATTCTAGTCGATTTACATATATAGAACATCTCAAACGGAGCTACGGTCTAAAAGATATGAGCCACACAAGATGCGCATGCCATGAATGCAAATGAATGGGAAAAACAATCACAAACATTTCAAATCATGAATTTAGTAATTTATTATGAAACTACAGGATATTCTAAGCAAGTTTCATATGCAACATGTTCAAATCGGAGCTACGGTTCAACCACAATCAACAAAATAAGTTTTAGTTGTAATCTGCCAAAAACAGCAAGATAGCATTTTGCACATATGAAAACAACAAGCTACAAGATTCTAAAATGTACAAACTAAGCATGGGGAAGTAGCATACAACATCCACTTCATTTCGTCTTGACATATCATAACCAAAATAAGCATGGATCACATGGTAGGAAGCTCACAAGAAGGCTACTTGATAACAGTTTCAGACCTAGTGAAAATAGCAGTTTTGACAGTGCAGTTTTATCACGAAGGCATATTGACAGTAGTAAAACTATACGCTACAATTCATATAATGGCAGGAAACTTAACATCATACTAAAGGACAATAGCAACAACAAATAACTCCATTACGCCTACCACAAAAGAGTTCTAGATCACTAGCAAATCACATTGAAAGATAGCAACAAAATATAACAGATTCCAGACTTGGAAATATGTTGGACCTCAAAACAACAGAATTTTATAGCAAGTTGACAACAATAAAACAACACCTAAACATGCTTTTCTATGTCAAGCAAAATGTCCATGGGCTAGGACACATATCAAAGAGCATTTCTCATGTCGATACTTATTTCATATCATGCATGGATTAAATCCCATGAAAATGAAAAAAGGGCATCACGACAAAATGACATGCACACAAAATGTTCAAATGACAAAACTAAATGCATAGATAATTTCTATGGATTTTTCTACCCCGGAATCATATATAATATGCATAGGTTCATGTAGAAAATTAATCACAATTAAATATGTGAGTATTAGGCCTAATCATCTTATAGCAATTCATTAATGCAAATTATATGCAAACATCATGACAACAATATTATCATGCATAAATGCGGTGCAAAATAGATGAACATTTTTAATACTTCATTTTATTTAATTCCTGATGCACGTTAAATAATTATGCGAAAAATGCAAATATGACATATATGCAATTTGCTGGAAAAGGCACGTTAAACATTTTTGGCATGGGTGAAAATGACATATTGTTAATCTACATATTTTCAAACGGTGCACGGATAAATATTTATCAACGTTTCTAAATACGCAAAATAAATAAAAAGGCAAGAGGGGAGGCTGGCTGGGGAGCTGCTGGGCTGACAGGGGAGCACTATCCGGCCCACAGTGGTGAGGTCAACAGGCGCAGGCGGCTCGCGCGCATCCTCGCTCGATCCCGAGCGGAGGCAGGGCATGGCGGCGCTGGCTGGCAGGGACGGCTTGGGGGCGGCCGGAGGAGGCGGGTGTTGGGGAACGTCGCATGGGAAACAAAAAATTTCCTACGCACACGCAAACCTATCCATGGTGATGAGCATATACGAGAGGGAGAGTGGATCTATGTACCCTTGTAGATCGCTAAGCGGGAAGCGTTAAGAAACGCGGTTGGTGTAGTCGAACATCTTCGCGATCCAAATCGCCGAGCGTCCCGCGATCTCATCACGATCCGTCCCGTGATCCAATCACGATCCGTCCCGCGAACACATCATGATCCGTCCCGTGAACTCATCACGATCCGTCTCACGATCTTGATCACGATCTGTCCCGCGAACTCATCATGATCCGTTCCGTGATCACATCACGAACCGTCTCGCGATCTCGATCATGGTCCTTCCGATCTAGCGCCGAACGAACGACACCTCCGCGTTCAGCACATGTGCAGCTTGATGACGATCTCCACCATCTTGATCCAGCAAGAGGTGGTGGTGAGGAGAGAGAGTTCACCGGCAGCGTGACGGCGCTCCGGTGATGGTGGTGGAGCAATTCCGGCAGGGCTTCGCCTAAGCGCTGCAGAAAACCGATCTAGAGGAGCACCAGTGAAACGGGTAGCACGTGGCCGTAAACTGTGTCCAAACAGCACCCAATCCACCAGTATATAAAGGAGGGAGAGAGAGGAGGGCTGGTGCAAGGAAAAATTCCAATAGGAGTCGGCCAAACTAGAGGGGGAGGAGTCCTACTCCTCCTCCACTCCTAGTAGGAGTAGGACTCTTCCTTTTTAGCCTTTTTTCCACCCTTTCCTTTAGGACTTTTGCCTCCTGCGCCATGGGACTTGGTGTGGCTGTTTTTCCAGCCCACTAAGGGCAGGTTATTATTCTCCCATAGCCCATGGACCTCTTGGGGTCGAAATACCCCTCCCGGAGGTCCCCCGGTACAGTACCGGCACTCCCCGTACACTACCGATGAGCCCGAAACTTTTCTGGCGACCAAACTGGGACCTCCTATATATGAATCTTTAGCTCCAGACCATTCCGGAGCTCCTCGTGACGTCCGGGATCTCATCCGGGACTCCGAACAACCTTCAGTCACCACCATACATAACTCTACACTACCGAAATGTCACCAAACCTTAAGTGTGCAGACCCTGCGGGTTCGAGAACTATGTAGACATGACCAAGACACCTCTACGGTCAATAACCAATGGCGGGACCTGGACGTCCACATTGGTTCCTACATATTCTCTGAAGATCTTTATCGGTCGAACCTCTATGTCAAGGATTCAGTTAATCCCGTATAACGTTCCCTTTGTTCTTCGGTATGTTACTTGCCCAAGATTCGATCGTCGGTATCTCCATACCTAGTTCAACCTCGTTACTGGCAAGTCTCTTTACTCTTACCGTAATACAAGATCCCGTGACTAACAATTAGCCACATTGCTTGCAAGGCTTGTTGTGATGTTGTATTACCGAGTGGGCCCTGAGATACCTCTCTGTCACACGGAGTAACAAATCCCAGTCTCGATCCATGCCAACTCAATAGACACCATCGGAGATACCTGTAGAGCACCTTTATAGTCACCCATTTACGTTGCGACGTTTGATACACACAAGGCACTCCTTCAATATCCGTGAGTTGCATGATCTCATGGTCATAGGAACATATACTTGACATGGAGAAAACAGTAG
The DNA here is from genome assembly GCA_022496015.1 of Hordeum marinum. Taxonomy (NCBI): domain Eukaryota; kingdom Viridiplantae; phylum Streptophyta; class Magnoliopsida; order Poales; family Poaceae; genus Hordeum; species Hordeum marinum. The sequence goes on from CM039678.1 coordinate 29,612,889, forward strand.
CAATAAACTGACACGATCATATGCTATGTTTGTAGTTCGGGTCTTATCCATCACATCATTCTCCTAATGATGTGATCCCGTTATCAAAGGACATCTAATGTCCATGGCTAGGAAACCTTAACCATCCTTTGACCAACGAGCTAGTCCATTAGAGGCATACTAGGGACATGGTTTTGTCTATGTATCCACACATGCATTTAAGTCTCCGATCAATACAATTATAGCATGGATAATAAACGATTATCATGAACAAGGAAATATGATAATAACTAATTTATTATTGCCTCTAGGGCATATTTCCAACTGCGGGAACGGGCGATGGCGGCGGCCGCGGATCCGGCGTCGGCGGGCCCGATCTGACCGGAGGGAGGCGGCGGCGGCTTGGGGAACTGGCGGCGAGGCTCCATGGCGGTGGCTGCTACCTGCAGGAAGAGAGAAGGAGAGGTGACCGGGAGGAGGAAGGGAGAAGGAGGAGAGGAGAGGTGGTCCGGCGGCGGCCAAGGTGGCCGGCGCGGCTGAGGACGACAGGGGTCGGGGCGCAGGGGAGGCTGCGGCCATGGCACGGGAGCTCGAGCTCGGGCGCTCACGCGGCTTCGCTGGGGCCCATATGGGCTCGGGCGGGTTCAGATGGGCCTGAGCGGGCCTAGCAGCTGGAGGTGGGAGACAGGAGGCTGGCTGGCGCAGAAAATGAGGCTAGGGTCTAGGGTTTCCATTAGGGGCAGGTTAGGGGTCTATTTATAGATTAGGGGCTAGGGACGACGATCTCTGTCCATTTTCGGACTGCCAGGTGTCGACTCGACGGACCGGAAGCGGAGGGTCGGGGCTACGGTGGCTGTGCAGAGTACTAGGTGGGGAAGAGAGAGAGAATGGTGGCCCGTGACAAGAATTTAAAAACACCGAGAACATCCGATAATAACATGATGACCTCACTGCCACGATTATCCGACGAGGTATCTAACGAACTCGGATCGCGACGAAATTCGACGGGCGGTCTATCTACAATACAACAAGACCGCACGTCAAGTTTCAACTCAATCCAAGAATAATTTTGCGCGCACTTAAAAAACGGTTGTATTAAAATGATGCCACGGGCGCGTGCGTGTGTGGCTGGTCTCGAAACAGGCAACAGCAAGAACAAACAGAACCAGCAACTACGAACGGATGCAAGTTTATGAAAACAGTGACGATGCTATGCAGATGATGCGAATGATGCGATGATGAATGCAACACACAAACGAAACATAGCCAAGAACGGAAATAAAAGGGGAATCTTCTGGAATCTTCTGGAGCGTCAGTCTCGGGCTATCACATGTCATGAGACCTTTCTGGATTTGAGCCTTGAGTAGGTGATTCTCCTCAAGAATAGATGCTAGATCACTGCTAGAGTTAGTAGTACAAGCATCGACATTGATAATAGGAGAAGAGTAAGCCTTGGCTAGGGTTTCCAGATAAGTAAGCTTGAGTGTCTCAAAACTCTTGTTAAGAAGGGTGATCTATTCTTCCTTTGTCTTGAGGGACACAGATAGGATCTCACAATCCTTAGATAGAGAAGCATGAGACTTCACAAGCTTACTCCTATCATTCATCAACTCTGCGCAAGAGTCCTTAGCCTTTTTCAACGAGGCAAGATCATTAGTTTGAACATCAATGTTTGCACCAATTTTCAAGCATAGTTCATCATTTAGTGCTTCCTCATATTGGACTTTCCGCTCAAGGATTTCATATTTTCCCTTTTCCTCGGTTACGAGGGTTTCGAGTTCCTTAATGGTGATGGTGTGCTTACCCACCATCTCCATAAGCATACGAAACATTGTGAGCTTCTTTCCTTTGAGGGAGCTCATGACCTTATTTAATTTAGCAAACATGGGGTCATCTATATCATTAATATCATGATTATCCTCTGCATCAAGGTACTCATCACTAGGAGTGAGAGAAGTGAGGAGAGAAGGATTTGATCGTGGGGTTACCTTGACCTTGTCAGGAGAGTTTTGGGCCTCTTCATCTTCTACCATGACCTTTGCCATTAGACACTTGTGAGCGTTGCCCTTGTAGTCTTTCATATAGTTGTAGGTGACAACATCACCACTCTTGTTGACTAGCCTCAAAGTGTTTTTAGAATCTTGAGAAACACCGGCAACACCACTAACATCATCCAAATCAGATTCTTCATGAGCAACCATTGCTTTCCCATCTCTCTTCTTGAGCTTTGAGTTCAAAGGGTTTGGTAACTTTTTCTTGGGAAAGGTCTTGGGAAACCTTGGTTTATCTTCCCTCTTCTCATAGGGGCAATCGTTGGAGAAGTGGTTTGTTTCTTCACACTTGTAACATGTTCTCACTTTCTTCTTCTGTAATCTTCCTTTCAATTTTCCCGCGCTAAACTTCTTGACAAAGAGGGCAATGTCTTCATATGATGGGCTCTCATCGGAGTCAATCTCATCACCATCTTCATCCTCCTCATCTTCTTCTTCTTCACTTTGCTCTTCTTCATATACATGCTTGGCCTTCAACGCAAGATTGATTTTTGATGTTGAGGTACCATGCATGGCAAGATGTTTTGTAGCATTTGCCTTTGACTCTTCAAAGAGTTGGAAAGTGGATATGATGTCATCTGGAGTCATTTCCTTGAATCCATGGTGTTGTCTTATGTCCCACACCATTTGTTGATGATACGGAGCAAGAGCATGATGCAACTTGTCCACGAGAAATCGCTTAGTCAAATTGAATCCATCTTTTGTCTTGTCACATTCACATGACTCGATATCAGCAGTGAGGGTCATGAGACGCTCAAGGAGTTGCTTGGGGGATTCACCTTACTCCATACAAAAGTTTTGTAGTTGTCCCTTGGCAATTTCATATTGAGCAAGATGGAGAGTAGAGGTACCGGTCTTGGTCCTCACAATGCTATCCCATAATTCCTTGCCACTTGTTATATGTATGTATGGTCTCCTTTGCTTATCAGTCATACCTCTCCTTATGCACATCGTTGCCGTGTCATTGAGATTCTTGTCATATACCTCTCTTGGAGTAAGATTCTTCGGACCAACAATTTTGTAGCCATACTCCAAGATCTCCAGCATCTCATCATTTCCATATTGAAGATGATCCTACATAGCAACTCTCCACAAAGCAAAATCGGTAGTGTCATCAAGTAAAGGAGGTTTGCCTTGTGGGTTATACTTTGGTTTTTGTATTTGAGGTCTTGCATAAAGCCAAGGAACACTGGAGTGTTCATTACTAGGAGGTTGTTGACCAAGTGAAGGAGTCGGCACAACTGGCTTTGATGTCGCACCACCAGAAAGTGGTGCAAGCATCGTGGTTAGTGTGGCTAGTCTATTTTGGAAAAAGGCCTCAAGAGAAGCATCATGCTCCTCTTTTTGCTTAGCAAGCGCCCGTTTCAGATCCTCAGAAGTGAAGGACTTGACTTCCATGGAAGCCGTGCCCGTACTCTTCGGATCCGCAACACGGGGAGTCCCATCGGGGTTCATCTCGCTCTAGGGCGGTTAAGCCACAAGAATAGAGCACAAGGCTCTGATACCAATTGAAAGGATCGAGATGGACCTAGAGGGGGGTGAATAGGTACAATTACAGAATTTTAATTGTTACTTAGCAATTTTAGGCAATAATGCAGAATATGAAAGTGACCCTAACAATTGCAAGTAGGATGCTAAGCAAGGTAATCTAGAAACACAAGTAGGCAAGTAAGCAAGCATAGTGAGATATAAGTCAGAACAACGAGACAAGTAACCACAAGTAGGAAGTTAGGGTTAGGGATAAGCACAACTTCGAGAGACGAGGATGTATGCCCTTGTTCACTTCCTTGGAGGGAAGCTACGTCACCATTTAGAGAGGTGGGTGTTACCACGAAGGCACACCAACGCCACAAAGGCTCACCCTATTCTCTCCTTGAGATATCACCACGAAGGCGATTCCCAACCACCAGTGGTAGACCTTTAGGTGGCCTCCGAACCCTCACAAACATTCCAGGGGTAATCACAACATTTGATTCCTCTCCGAATGACTCCTACCGCCTAGGAGTCTCCAACCTCCAAGAGTAACAAGAACGATGGGGAAAAAGCTCAAGACTTGCTCAAATCACAAATTCCTTTGGTGCAAAGAAGGGGAAGGAGTGGATCTATCACTTGGGTGGACAACTTCTCTCAAATGCTTTCAAATCCTTTGGGGATCTAATATTTGGTGTGTGAGAGTGAGAGAGAGTGAAATGTGTTCTTGGGTAAGCTCAAAGTGAATGGTCAAAGCTCTCCAATGGGACAAGAGAGCTATATATATTGTGAGAGCAAAGGTGGCCGTTGTAGTGTGAGTGACCGGGTAGGCTAGACATCCAGGGCAAATCCTGGATATCCGGCATGTCAGGAAAGCCCAGACATCCGACAGATGGCCAGATATCTGGCGTGGTGATACAGACCCTTGGTTTCACGGTTAGGAGTGGCCGGACATCCGGGATGAAGCCCGGACATCCGGTGTGGCAGTAGGCCCCGAACATCCGACAGATGGCCAGATATCCGGCGTGGTTATACAGACCCTTGGTTTCATGGTTAGGAATGGCCGGACATCTGGGATGGAGCGCGGACATCCAGCATGGCAGTAGGGCCCGGACATCCGACTTTAAGCCTGGACATCCGGCAATCCCCAGAGGCAGAGACATAACCAAGGGAGAAATTCATAGATCCAAGCAAACTTTTGAAGGTGGAATATGGTGGCATGAGCAAGTCTTTTACTGACCCTATCGATCCGCTCTTAATAGTGCGGGATCCTATACTCAAGAAAGAAAGAAATATGCAATCTTCTTGATACTTCTTCCTTGAGAAGATTAACTTCATTTGTTCATGGTCCACACCCTTTTGATAAACCGAGGACTAACACCTGAGATTTACTTGACAAACATAGTTAGTCCCCTACATGTATATTGTCATCAACATCAAAACACGATGTAAGGGCATGATTGCACTTTCAATCTCCCCCTTTTTGTTTGTTGATGACAAACATACTTGTAGTATCATAGGTACTATAAATAAATTTAGCATTGTAAATCATAAGAGCATAATGCATTATATGTTCCTGTTTGCTTTTTGCTCCCCCTCATTGTGTGCATAGAGATGATTGTCCTTATTGGTATCATATGTAGCTCAAAGAAATAAAACAAATAGGGAAGTATGACGCACATATGATACAACCATAATAACCCATAACAACAATCGGTAGCCATAAGGATAGCAATAGCAACATAGTCTCAAACACTGAAGTACCATATGTAGCATACATTAAGAGTTTGAATAATAGCGAACACAAATAGATAACATATAGTATGACCCGAACTAACATACTACTAAGATACTACTCCTCCCCCTTTGACAGCAACATGCAAAAGGGGCGAAGAACTAAAAGAGCACCATATAAATCACTCCTGGCGGATGTCATCATCAACAGTAAGGAACTCGGCGTACTCGTCACGAGACGGGAATCCAAAGATGGAGGCAGATGGCGCCGCGGGAATAGGATCATCATCACTCATGGGACTCCCTAGATCACGAAGGCGCTGCTTGAGCTGATTCTTGGAGATGATAAGGCGCTTCTGAACATCATGGTTTTGCTGACAGTTGAACGTGATCGCCTTCATAATAGCAGACTGAGCCTTGCCAATGAACGCGGCAAAGCGGTTCCGAGGTGTGGTGGAAGAAGAAGGCACAGGGGACACTATGGACTGAGCACCACCAGTGGACCTCGTGGGCTGTGCAGGAGCAGCAGACCGGGGAGGAGTTGTCACTCGCATATGAGTCGAAGGTTTCCAAATAGAGTGCACAACAGCCTTGGCAACCGCAAATGGGGCAACATGATCAATCGGAGCCTGAATGAATGGAGCATGAGGGAATTGGCACATCTGAATGAAACTTGCAAGACGAATCTCATGCCAAATGAAATGAGCTGTGTCCAGAGGCTCGGTAGGTGCGGCTTTCATACGAACCATCAAATCAATACAATAGTTGTGAACCCTTGAGCGATCTCCCTTCTTGGGATAGAGAGTGCGAAGCACACATTGATAGAGAATGTAGAAGGGAGCACAGAAGAGAGATACCTCATTTGGAGGATACTCACGTTCCTCCGGAGTGAGCTGAGTAGGAGGTTTAATAAGAGAAGCGCAATCATCAATCCCCTTGTGCCAATGATGTGGATCACTGTTGTAGATCCTATGGCCAACACTAGAGAAACCCAAAAACTGAATAAATTTGGCATAGGTGACACTGAGCTGAGTATTATCAGTCATCCAAGTGAGGGTGTCATCTGGACCAAAGAAGCATGTGGCATAGAACTGGAGGATGGCGGCTTCATTCCAGTCACACTTAAAGGTCATTGCCGGACCGAGAGTCATATCATCAATGATTTTAACCGGGCCTCCAGGGAACATGGTAGGATTATCACACAAGAACTGAAGATCCATGTAGGTATGAGGGGCAAGACCAGGGCCACGGACAAAGCTGGAGAAGAGGTCTTGCTGCATGCGGGTATGGAAACGTTGATCCTCAACATCAGCCCTCATCTCAAACTGGTTGATATCCCGGCGAAACTCAAGGTATGGACCAGCCACCGTGGTTGTGAAATTGTGTACGGGGCGATCCCACTGAAAGGTAGTTCCACGGAGACGTGACAACCATGAGAAACAGGCATTGCAGAGCCCCGGACTTGAGGCACGGGCGCCTTCCGTGTGCCCGGCTTCGACTGGCCAACAGAGGACCGTGGAGCAATGTTGGCCTCATCCTCCAAAACAAAATCTGCATCATCTGGATCAGAGGCTGGTGGACTGGGGGAGGGATCCCTTCGCTTCTTCTTGGGTACGGAGGTGGTCTTCTTCTTAGGTTGAGCCCAGTCCTCGGAGTCGGTTGAGCCTTGCCGGCGACTGACTGAAAACAGATACACGATAGGAATACCGATGGGAAATAGCCATGAAGTTATGAACAAGGGTAGATTTTGGGCTAGGCAAGTGCATATATCAAGAGAAATATGCCAAGGCATCAAAAACCTAGAACGGTTGAGTCAAACAAAGAAGGAGGCAAGAACAGAAACATTGCCATACCCCGGGAAGAAGGAGGAGGACCACATTGCTTGGTACATGCCATGACGAACTCGGGCGGCCGAAACTCAAGACAACACCCGAATCGGTCCCTCCCGAGTGATTCGCACCGCAACCCAGGAAATGGATTGGGTGGAAGTGTAGATCGGGAGGAGATGAGGACGGGGGAAGAAGATCGGGGCCGGAGGATGGAGGAGATGGTCGGGGCAGCACCGGAGCACAGCCCAGCGGCGGCAGCTATTGGAATCAGATGGGGAGAGAATGGGGGAACTGCCCCCATATCCCGAGCCCTCCTCTCTTTTAGTGAGTCAGCGGGTGACGGGTCGGACATCCGGGGCCAAGCCCGGATATCCGATGACCAGAGACCAGACAGCAAAAAAATATGCAGGCGGCAGGCCGGACATTCGGGGCCAAGCCGAGATATCCAACGACAGAGAACAGAGAGCAAAACTTTTGTAGGCGACGGGCTGGACATCTGGGGCCAAGCCCGGATATCCGGCGACCAGAGACCAAAGAGCAAATGCGTGTTCCCGAATGTCCGGCTGAGGAGCCAAATGTCCGACAATTGGACAGGGAGACATGTAAGGGGAAGTTTTTGCAAAGAAGGGCAACTGTAAGATATTTTGATATAGACTCCACCAAGGAGATTTTAGAGATGGAAGGGATAAAAACCTGAGTAATCTAAGGCCATACTAAGATGTGCAATAATAATAAAAAGGTAAAGAAAAGGTTCTTATATGCAATCCACAAGTGGTCACCGAAGTCACCATGTTTGAGCATATGAGACATAGTGTCGCAAAGATTTGAACATTGGGGACACAGTCATGACTCCATCATTGTAAAGTACCATAGTTCGAAAACCGTGATAACTTTGAGAGTGTTTGTTTTATTTATGCATTGCATAGGGTGAGAGAATTCATGAATTGAATATCTCCCCCTAACTATATGCCTACATCAAGACAAGACATGAAGTAAATTGCATATAGAGGTGCGGGATTTCACATAATGTTGTCAAGCTCCAAGATACCAAGTTCACGCCTAAGTTGAAAAAACCTTGCTTCATCCAGTGGTTTGGTGAAAATGTCTGCGAGTTGCATATCTGTACCAACATGAGCAATATCAACGTCACCCTTTTCCACATGATCTCTCAAGAAATGATACCTAATGTCAATGTGCTTGGTGTGGGTATGATCTTTGGGATTCTCAGCAATGTTGATGGCACTTTCATTATCACATAGAAAAGGCACATGTCTATAGGTGATACCGTAATCCTTCAAAGTTTGCCTCATCCATAGTAATTGAGTTGCACAACTGGCGGTTGCAATGTATTCAGCTTCGGCGGTGGAGAGAGCAACACAGTTTTGTTTCTTTGAGGACCAACTTACCAAGGATCATCCAAGAAATTGACATGCACCAGAGGTGGACTTACGATCCACATTGTCTCCATCCCAATCCCCATCCCTGTACCCAATGAGATCAAACTTAGCATCCTTGGGGTATCATAGACCCAACTTAGGGGTGTAAACAAGGTATCTAAGAATATGCTTAACCGCCTTATGATGACTTTCCCTAGGGGAAGCTTGAAATCTAGCACACATGCATACACTTAACATGATGTCTGATCTAGATGCACAAAGATAAAGCAATGAACCAATCATAGAGTGGTATTTAGATGGGTCAAAGGGGATACCATTTGTGTCTTCAGTGAGTACAATTTTGGTTGGCATGGGTGTCTTACATGGACTAGCATCATTCATGCCAAACTTTTCTAGGATATCCTTGAGGTACTTTGCTTGAGATTAGAATATTCCTTCTTGAAATTTTTGTATTTGGAATCGGAGAAAGAATTTTAAATCCGCATTGAGTGACATCTCAAAGTTCTTGGTCATGGAGGCCGCAAACTTCTTGCACAAATGAATGTTAGGAGAACCAAAGATGATATCATCTACATAGATTTGGCATAAGATCAAATCACCCTTGTTCCTCTTAGTAAAAAGAGTGGGATCGATCACCCCTCTCAAAAAACCATCATCGAGTAAAAACTTATTCATACCAAGCACGAGGTGCTTGTTTGAGGCCATACAAAGCCTTATGAAGTTTATACACATAGTCTTTGTGAAAGGGATCCACGAACCCAGGTGGTTGTGATACATATACTTCTTCTTGTAGAGGACCGTTAAGAAAAGCACTCTCCACATCCATTGGATGTAATGTAAAACCATTAAAAGCAGCATAAACAAGTATGATGCGAATAGATTCAAAACGGGCAACGGGGGCAAAGGTCTCACCAAAGTCCAAACCTTCAACTTGTGAATACCCTTGTGCTACTAACCTTGCCTTGTTACGGATGATTACACCATTCTCATCTTGCTTGTTCTTGAAAATCCATTTTGTTCCAATGACATTGTCCTCCGTAGTTGGCCTCTTGACTAATGACCATACTTGATTAGGTTCGAAATTGTTCAACTCTTCTTGCATGGCAACTAGCCAATCATTGTCAATCAATGCATATTGTACCTTGAGAGGCTCAACACTAGACACAAACGAGAAGTGATCACAAAAGTTTGTCAAATTTTTACGAGTGATTCTACCTTCCGATATGCCGGTGAGGATTTTGTCAACATCAACACGACCGGCCACTCAAGGCATGATGGAGGTTAGGGTTTCGCGAGGTTCAAATTCATATCCACCATCCGCATCCTCAACATGTGGATCATTAATGTGTGGTGGAAAATCTTCTTCTTCATATTGCATTTGTTGAGGTTCATCATCAATGATTGCACTTCCTTGTTCTTGCCCTTGACGATGATCTTGTTCTTCAATAGGAACTTGATCATCTTCTTGTTCTTGAAGTAAGGGTATTGGTTGAGAAATAGGAGCTTGTGGAGGTTTGGTTGTTGAAGTGGTTTGATGATGTGTGAAACTTTCATTTTCTTCTTCATCATGATGAGGTTCTTGTTCCATGGGAAGAAGAGCACCAACGCCCATGGAAAAAATATCTTGAGTCGAATCTTCCTCACCTACATCACTTAGATCAACTTGCTCCCCATGGGAGCCATTAAATTCATCAAACACCACGCCACACGTTTCTACAACACATCCATTGGATTTGTTGTAGACACTATAAGCATGAGAGTTTGATCCATAACCAACAAAAATGCCCTTAGTTGTTTTGGATTGAAATTTTTCTAACCGTTCTCTTTTGTTGAGGATGAAACATTTGCACCCAAATACATGAAAGTACTTGACATTTGGCTTGTTCCCGGTTAGAAGATCATATGGTGTTTTTTCCAATATTTTGCGGAGGAAGAGCCGGTTAAATACATGGCATGCGGTGTTCACAGCCTGGGCCCAAAAACTATGTGGTGACTTGTACTCATCCAACATGGACCTTGCCATCTCTACAAGTGTATGATTCTTCCTTTCTGCAACACCATTTTGTTGTGGCGTGTATGGGGCAGAATATTGATGCTCAATCCCTTCATCACTAAGAAATCCTTCCAAGGTGTAGTTCTTGAACTCAGAGCCATTATCACTTCTTATTGCCAAGATTTATTTGTCAAACTTGCGTTGTGCTTGCTTGGCAAAATCAATGAAAGTGATCTTTGTCTCGTCCTTGGACTTGAGGAAAAACACCCATGTATATCTTGAGTAATCATCAACAATGACAAGCCCATACTTTGTCCCACCAAGACTGTCCCATGAAGGAGGCCCAAAGAGATCCACATGAAGGAGCTCCAAAGGCCTTGAGGTAGATACACCATTATTGGGTGGGTGCTTTGATTGATCTTGCTTCCCTACTATGCATGCACTACACACACGATCTTTCTCAAATGATACATTGGTTAGTCCAAGGATGTGATTACCCTTTAAGAGATCTTGAAGATTTCTCATGCCGACATGGGCTAGCCGGCGATGCCATAACCACCCCTTGTCGGCCTTGGCCAGTACACAAGTTGCATGGAATGTGCTCTCTTTCGAGAAATCAACCGTGTAAAGGTTGCCATCCAACTCTCCAACAAAGGTCACTTCGAGGGTATCTCTCTTAAATACTTTCACATCCGTTAGTCCAAAGAGTGTATCATAAAATCAGAAGCCAATTGGCGAACATAAAGCAAGTGATATTTAAGGGATTGAACAATCATGACATTTGCCAGAGACATGTCATTTGTGATAGCCACCTTGCCCAATCCGAGTACCTGTCCTTTTGATCCTCCACCAAACATAATGCTCATAAATGGTTGAATAGCTTCCATGAAATCGTAGAGCAATTCGATATCTCCGGTCATATGATTTGTGCATCCACTATCGATCACTCATTTTACTCCACCGGAGAAGGCAACCTACACACAATTATGACTTGATTAGAGGCACCCATTTTACAATGGGACCTCTCAAGTTAGTCACAAGGGTCTTAGGGACCCAAATATTGTAGAACTGGAATGCATTTCGAGGACCAAGAAATTTTGCATAAACTTCTCCATCCTTAGTCTTACAAAGTACATAGGATGGAGGCATGAACTCTTTTGTCTTGTTGAGAGTGGGCATGCCTCTTATGGCCTTCCCACTAACAACCTTACCTTTCTCTGTGTGGCCTTCACGTACAAATGTTTCTTTTAGAGGAGTGGTGCACTTTTGAGTAGACGTCTTCTTCTTCCTTGTGCTTGGGTCAAAGCCAAGCCCCTCTTTGGCAAATACCTCATTGTGTTGGCTCAATACATCATTAAGGTTATTTTGTCCTTGAGCACATGTCATGTCACACCCAAGATGTGGTCCTGTCCTTATTTTGGCAAGAAGGCCTCGACAGGGATAGAACCGCATCTCGATGCGTTCGCAAGAATGGATATCATTACAAGTACATGTACAGAAGAGATGAGTATATGGAATTGGCTTACACTCACCACAAGCTACATCAGAGTGACATCTATACAATCACATACTCAAACATCATACAGAAGAGCAGGGTCCGACTACAGACGAAATGAAATGATAAAATGACATCCACCCATGCTATCCCAGGCTGCCGCCTGGAACCCATCCAAGATTGAAGAAGAAGAAGAAGAAGAAGAACTCCAAGTCAAATCAAGCAACGCGCTCACGTCAATTCATCGCATTACCTGTACCTGCAACTGTTGTGGTAGTAATCTGTGAGCCACAGGGACTCAACAATTTTATTTCCAAGGGTATCAAAACTATTAAAGCTTAATAGGTAAGGTAAGGTTAAGTGGTGAGGCTGCAGCAGCGACTAAGATGTTATTTGAGTGTCTAACTTACGAGTACAGAAAGTAAAGTATAGTGGACTACGCATAACAGACGTGAACTAGTAATGATCACTAACTGATCCTGAACACCTACTTACATCAAAAATAACCCCACCGTGTTCTCTTTCGGATTAGAACTCACGAAAAGAGAGAGTCACGGTTACGCACACAGTTGGTCTATTTTATTTGAGTTTACTTCAAGTTTGATATGACCGGGTGTTAAACAAAGTTTCCAATTTTGCCACATAACCGCGGGCACGGCTTCTCGAAAAGATTTAACCCTGCAGTGGTGCTCCAACTCATCCATCATAAATTAACCACACGCAACGGGAATAACCTCAACCACGGATGTCGTGATCTACCTAGGCAATTCCAAAGGAAATACAACACCTGGAGATAGCCCGAAGAATAATTGGAATTCCTCACTGAAGACATTCGAGAAAGGTAAAACAAATCCAGCAAGGCCGCCCGACGTGCCGACAATCCCGATAGGAGCCGCGTATCTCATTCTCAGGGCACAATCGGATGAGCGATGGTTACCATGCCAAACACCGAGTTGCCCCGGGTAGCGTTAATAAGCTGCTCTGGTTTGGACCAACACTCATGCGGAGCACTGGCCCGGGAGGTTGATTAAATTATCCACGGGTGCCGACGGGTCCCTATGCAAGTTTATTAATTATTAGGCAAATGTAGTACCAATGTTGGGCCTTGCCAGACAAGTTTTATGCTAACCCGAAAATCAAGGGGGTCCCCATAACAACCCCGAGCATGTTAGGAGCGCTCATTTATGGAACATAAAACCGGTTCAGAAGTAACTAGGGGCGGCAAGAGTGGAACAAAACACCGAGCAAAAGGCCAAGCCTTCCACCTTTACCAAGTATATATGTGCATTAAATTAAATAGAAGCAATATTGTGATATGACAAAAGAATGTCCATGTTAACACATGGAAGCAATTGCACCTACAACTGAGCAAGCGGTAACATAGCCAAACAATGGTTTGCTGGGATGTGGAGGGGTTAGAGGCTTATCATGGCAATGTTGGGAGGCTTGTCAAACATGTGGTAGGTAGCGAGACATAGCGATAGAAAACGAGACATCTAGCATGGCAATGATAGTAATGGTATCCAGGGAAATGTGTCATCTTGCCTGAGATCCCGCTCGGAAGAAGATCGAGTCCATGAACAAGACGAGCCAACGTAGTCGAACGAACCCTCACCCTCCGAACGCTTTTGGAACTCTATCGAGAAGAAGCAATCCGAAACAAACAATCAACACCAGATACACCACAACATATGCATGACACGATGCACAACGAATATGATGCATCCCCGGTTTAATATGCAATGCAAGACAATTCACAACAATCAAATACTACACATTAAGTGAAGCTCAATATGCACCGAGTTGCATATTGACGAAACTCCATGTTCGAATTATTTAGTTCACTCCCGTTATGTACAAAACAATATTAAATGTTGTAAAACATGGCAAGAGGTGAATCATAAGTAAACTATCTATCTAGGCAACTTAAATGAGGCCGGAAACAACTTATAGTATTTCCGAAATGACCTCATATGTTAATTTCGAAATTGGTCCAGATCTGAACTAATCATATTTTATATTTGTTAAACAACAGAATAAAGTATACCATGTAATTTTACATGTCATTCTAGTCGATTTACATATATAGAACATCTCAAACGGAGCTACGGTCTAAAAGATATGAGATACACAAGATGCGCATGCCATGAATGCAAATGCATGGGAAAAACAATCACAAACATTTCAAATCATGAGCGCAGAAAGTTATTATGAAACTACATGAGGTTATAAGAAAGTTTCATATGCAACATGTTCAAATCGGAGCTACGGTTCAACTACAATCAACAAAACAAGTTTTAGTTGTAATCTGCCAAAAACAGCAAGATAGCATTTTGCACATATGAAAACAACAAGCTACAAGATTCTAAAATGTACAATCTAAGCATGGGGCAGTAGCATACAACAGCCACTTCATTTTGTCTTCACATATCATAACCAAAACAAGCATGGATCACATGGTAGGAAGCTCACAAGAAGGCTACTTGATAACATTTTCAGACTTAGTGAAAATAACAGTTTTGAAAGTGCAGTTTTATCCCGAAGGCATATTGACAGCATTAAAACTATATTTTACAAGTCATATAATGGCATGAAACTTAACATCATACTAAAGGACAATATCAACAACAAATAAGTCCATTATGCCTACCACAAAAGAGTTCTAGATCACTAGCAAATCACATGGCAAGACAGCAAGAAAATATAACAGATTCCAGACTTGGAAATATTTTGGACCTCAAAACAACAGAATTTTATAGCAAGTTGAAAACAACAAAACAACACCTAAACATGCTTTTCTATGTCAAGCAAATTGTCCATGGGCGGTCCGGCGGCGGCCAAGGTGGCCAGCGTGGCTGAGGACGCCAGGGGTCGGGGCGCAGGGGAGGCTCCGACCATGGCACGGGAGCTCAAGCTCGGGCGGCTTCGCTCGGGCCCAGATGGGCTCGGGCAGGCCTAGATGAGCCTGAGCGGGCTCAGTGGCTGGAGGTGGGAGACAGGAGGTTGGCTGGCACGGAAAACAAGGCTAGGGTCTAGGGTTTCCATTAGGGTCAGGTTAGGGGTCTATTTATAGATTAGGGGCTAGGGACGACGGTCTCTGTCCGTTTTCGGACTGCCGGGTGTCGACTCGATGGAACGGAAGTGGAGGGTCGGGGCTACGGTGGCTGTGCAGAGTACTAGGTGGGGAAGAGAGAGAGAATGGTGGCCCGTGACAAGAATTTAAAAACACCGAGAACATCCCATAATAACACGATGACCTCACTACCACGACTGTCCGATGGGGTATCTAACGAACTCGGATCACGACGAAATTCGACGAGCGGTCTACCAACAATACAGCAAGACCACACGTCAAGTTTCAACTCAATCCGAGAATATTTTTGCGCGCACTTAAAAAACGGTTTTATTAAAATGATGCCGCGGGCGCGTGCGTGTGTGGCTAGTCTCGAAACAGGCAACGGCAAGAACGAACAGAACCAGCGACTATGAACGGATGCAAGTTTACGAAAATGAGTGACGATGCTATGCAGATGATGCGAATGATGCGATGATGAATGCAACACACGAACGAAACATAGCCGAGAACGGAAATAAAATGGGAATCTTTTGGAATCTTCTGGAGCGTCGGTCTGAGGCTATCACAACTCTCCTCCCCTACACGAGGATCTCGTCCCGAGATCTAGAATGAAAAAAGGGGAAGAGAAAGAGCAAAAGGTAAAACTTAGTTGCTTCTTTAACAAATGAGTGAAACCAAAGAATCCTGAAGGATGCAGCGAGATGAAAAATGAGGAACAAGCAAGAAGTCACAGAAAATTTCGGCGGCACTTTGGTAGGAAAGGGAGGCAAAAATTAGATATGACGGAAACAAATTGAAAGAGAGGCACCAAACTTTGGCTGGATTAGAATCAAAACTTCAAAGATGGAAGGATCATGAAAAGATTCCACAACACTCCGGTTAAAAGAATAAGCAAAGAAAGAACATGCTCTTGATACAACAAGATGATGGATTGAAGAGAGCAACATGAAAACGCCTCCGGAAGAAAAGAATAGAAACTACATCATTGGGAGGAAAATAACGGAGAAGAAAATGACATCTTCCAACACAAATGAATTTGAGAAGCATATTTAGGAAGAAGAGATTGAACGGAGTCGTTGGAACACCAACAACGAAAAGAACAAGCTTATTGTGGGCTTATGGACAACATCTCAAAATTATGAGGTGACAACCTACCACAATAGAAACAATTGATTTCTTGAGAGCAACAAGATATGCAAAGCTTCTTTCACCAAGAAGAGGAGGAGCAAACTTGAATCATTTATGACACCATGATAGCAAGAATCCTTAGGAAATGCTTTAGGTGAAATCCAATCCAAGATAACTCCAAGAAGACAAGACAGGTTTACTTATCTTATTCTTCACAACTTACCTTCAAGACTCCTCATAATTAAGAATTTAATAACACCACCTCAAAAGACAATGGAGAAGGAATTAAACTTAATCCAAGATAAGAATGCTTGAGTACCTCCAACAAGAATCTTGAAGAACACTTGAAAATGAAAGAAATCTTGATGAACTAACATGAAGAACCTCCGGAAATGAGAGGATGATAGAAAAGATTTGAAGGATTCAAAGCGAACAAGATTGAGGCCTTGCAATGATTTAGAACAAGCTTCACGAAGAGATACTTGAGAAAACTAGGAACTCCGGAAACAAATGATGAATTTGATATCATGAACAACTTCGAAAGAAAGATTGAAATCACTAGGATGAACAAGAATAAGAATTATGATATGGCTATCCTTGATCAAGTCAAATTGATGACAAACAACGGATTCTGCACACCACTTATTCTTTTGGAAAAGAACTAGAGAGAGAGAGATAGATCACAAACTTGAAGTAGTCTTGCATGAGAACACCGGTAATAATTCAAAATCAAAGAGGATAATGCAAATGAATGATATAACATGAGAACGAAGAGAGCATGATCCACCTAATAGAAAACATGAACGAAGCACCAGAATGATTGAGATACGAACGAGGGAACAACAATTGAGAAGAATTTGAGAACGAAAGCTCAAAGCTGAGAATGAAGAAATCTTCTAAAACGATGGCCTTCGGAGGATTGAGAAATGAAAACAACTCTGAATGCACCGGATAGATATGGGAGAAATAACTCATGATCAAAACAATTGAGGTGTTAGCAACAGCCTGAAACCAAGAATCTTTGGAAGAACGAACAACGATTTAAGAAAAACTCTCCTTCGATCTTGAGCAGAGAACGATGATGAGAAACAACACCATGAGTTACTAAGACACTCCGGAATAATGAATAAGGAGAGGTTGAGCCAACACTGAAAATGATTTAGAAGCGATCTTTGAGAAGGCATATGACTGATGAAATTCATTCTTACATCATATTTGAAGAACTTGAGGACATCTCCGGAAAGAATAGAAAAGTTAGGTAGGATCCTGGGAAAAAACTGTGGGTTATGGTCCCACTCAAAATAAACCACCGTTGAAGCAAATGCTTAAAAAGAGAGATTGCACCGGTACAAATTAAAAACTTGATGATATGAGACCCTAGAAATAATTTAAGAGGACAAGAATGAAAATGAATGTCTTCTGAGATATCTTCAACACTTCAAATAGAATAGAGAGGGAATAAGCAAGAGAGGCTTGATGAAGAATTCCAACATGGGAGAGCAAAAGAGAATGAAATGATATGGTGGACACCAAGAACTTGAATTGAATCCACCGGAAAAGAAAACAAAGATGAATACTAATAAATGATAACTTGAGCACTGAGCAGCTTCATAAAGAATCACCAGACAAGAATAACAACGATAACGAGGAATATGAGGATGGATCTTGAAATGAAACTATTGAGAGTATTCACAAGAAATCACTGGAAACAAGATAGAAGAGAAGATAGCGGAAGCATTACAAGAATAGAAGACACTTGAATGAGAATTTAATCATTGAAGAAAAAGGGCGGGAGGGCGGGAAAAAACAAAGAAAACTTGGAACAGATGAGACAACTCCGAAACGAAATATGAGGATTGATCTTGCAATATTGAATAGGATAGAATTATCTTGAAGAGAAGCACACTGGTAGGAAAAGAATTGACATGATAACTTGATTGGCAACAGAATTATCAATCCCACAGAAATATGAGAACACTTCTTAACAAGATATGAATTCACCACTTGACATCGAAGCAACTCGAATTACCATATTCAAAACAAAACAAAGGATGAGGCTTATGAAACAAGCCAGAACAAATACATACCCACTATGCACTTGTTGGAAAGATAATCCTAGGTAACTACTTGAATTCCCACCTAAGAACTTCCGAAAACTTTCTTGTTTATGCGATTCAGGTTGCGGACCCAGGAATCTACCCTAGGTAATCAGCTGCATTTGCACCCACAACCTTCCACACCATAATTCAAGAAACTCCGCAAACTCATCTAACTCGAATCCTCGAACTCACAATGATACTAAACCATGGTGGTACCCAGGACGCCTCCCCAGTACTGGGTGACTCCAACCTTATCACACCACGACAAGTATTGAAGCAATTCCAAACATCCTCCGTCCTGAGATACTAAGAAAACTGGATGATAAGGATGTGTCAAGAATCCCTTACTGCTCAACTCCCTGGAAGAAATCAAGTCAGACAGGAGGCACCAAGACAGAACTTCGTCACATCAGCATCATATAGTTTCCAAAATACCCACGTGATCCTATAGACAATTGAGCGAGAAGAGGAGTAGAATAAAAATTCCTAAGTCGGATACCTCACCAGAGCATAGAAGAGGAGTAAAAAGAAACCTACTCCCCGATATAACTAGACTCAAAATAGTTTTTCACTAGACTCGACTCGGCCAAGTTCAATCAATCAAGGGGGCTCCTAGGTCGGAACAGGCTTTGATACCAACTTGTCACGCCCAAGATGCGGTCCTATCCTTATTTTAGCATGAGGGCCTTGACAGGGATAGAAGCGCATCTCGATGCGTTCGCAAGAATGGATATCATTACAAGTACATGTATAGAAGAGATGAGTATATGGAATTGGCTACACTCGCCACAAGTTACATCAGAGTCACATCAATACAATCACATACTCAAACATCATACAGAAGAGCAGGGTCCGACTACGGACGAAATCAAACGATGAAATGACATCCACCCTTGCTATCCCAGGCTGCCGCCTAGAACCCATCCAAGATTGAAGAAGAAGAAGAAGAAGAAGAAGAAGAACTCCAAGTCAAATCAAGCAATGCGCTCACGTCAATTCATCGCATTACCTGTACCTACAACTGTTGTTGTACTAATCTGTGAGCCACAGGGACTCAGGAATCTCATTTCCAATGGTATCAAAATTATTAAAGCTTAATAGGTAAGGTCAGGTTAAGTGGTGAGGCTGCAACAGCGACTAAGCATTTATTTGAGTGGCTAACTTACGAGTACAGAAAGTAAAGTATGGTGGACTATGCATAACGGACGTGAACTAGTAATTATCACTAACTGATCCTGAACACCTACTTACATGAAACATAACCCCACCGTGTTCCCTTTCGGATTCGAACTCGTGAAAAGGGACAGTCACGGTTACGCACAAAGTTGGTGTATTTTATTTGAGTTACTCGAAGTTTGCTATGACTGAGTGTTAAACAAAGTTTCCAAGTTTGCCACATAACCGCGGGCATGGCTTCTCGAAAAGATTGAACCCTGTAGGGGTGCTCCAACTCATCCATCATAAATTAACCACCCGCAGCGGGAATAACCTCAACCACGGATCTCGTGATCTTCCTAGGCAATTCTAAAGGAAATCCAACACCTCAAGATAGCCCGAAGAATAATCGGAATTCCTCACTCAAGACGTTCGAGAAAGGTAAAACAAATCCAGCAAGGCCACCCGGCGTGCCGACAATCCCGATAGGAGCCGCATATCTCGTTCTCAGGGCACAATCGGATGAGCGATGGTTACCACGCCAAACACCGAGTTGCCTCGGGTAGCGTTAATAAGCTGCTCTGGTTTGGAACAACACTCATGCGGAGCACCTGCCCGGGGGTTGATTATATTATCCATGGGTGCCGGCAGGTCCCTATACAAGTTCATTAATTATTAGGCAAATGTAGTACCAATGTTGGGCCGTGCCAGACAAGTTTTATTCTAACCCGAAAATCAAGGGGGTTCCCATAACAACCCCGAGCATGTTAGGAGCGCTCATTTTTGGAATATAACACTGGTTCACAAGTAACTAGGGGCGGCAAGAGTGGAACAAAACACCAAGCAAAAGGCCAAGCCTTCCACCTTTCCCAAGTATATATGTGTATTAAATTAAATGGGAGCAATATTGTGATATGATAAAAGAATGTCCATGTTAACACATGGAAGCAGTTGCACCTGCAACTAGAAACGCTATAAGAAGGGCTGAGCAAGCGGTAACATAGCCAAACAATGGATTGCTGGGATGTGGAGGGGTTAGAGGCTTATCATGGCAATGTTGGGAGGCTTGTCAAACATGTGGTAGGTAGCGAGACATAGCGATAGAAAATGAGACATCTAGCATGGCAATGATAGTAATGGTATCCAGGGAAATGTGTCATCTTGCCTGAGTTCCCGCTCGGAAGAAGACCGAGTCCCTGAAGAAGACAAGCCAACGTAGTCGAACGAATCCTCACCCTCCGAACGCTTTCGGAACTCTATCAAGAAGAAGCAATCCGAAACAAACAATCAACACCAGATACACCACAACATATGCATGACACGATGCACAACAAATATGATGCATGCCCGGTTTAATATGCAATGCAAGACAATTCATAACAATCAAATACTACACATTAAGTGAAGCTCAATATGCAACGAGTTGCATATTGACAAAACTCCATGTTCGAATTATTTAGTTCACTCCAGTTAGGTACACGACAATATTAAATACTGTAAAACATGGCAGGAGGTGAAGCATAAGGAAACTATCTATCTGGGCAACTTAAATGAGGTCAGAAACAATTTATAGTATTCCGAAATGACCTCATATGTTAATTTCGAAATTGGTCCAGATCTGAACTAATCATATTTAATATTTTCCAAACAACATAATAAAGTATACCATGTAATTCTACACGTTATTCTAGTCGATTTACATATATAGAACATCTCAAACGGAGCTACGGTCTAAAAGATATGAGCCACACAAGATGCGCATGCCATGAATGCAAATGAATGGGAAAAACAATCACAAACATTTCAAATCATGAATTTAGTAATTTATTATGAAACTACAGGATATTCTAAGCAAGTTTCATATGCAACATGTTCAAATCGGAGCTACGGTTCAACCACAATCAACAAAATAAGTTTTAGTTGTAATCTGCCAAAAACAGCAAGATAGCATTTTGCACATATGAAAACAACAAGCTACAAGATTCTAAAATGTACAAACTAAGCATGGGGAAGTAGCGTACAACATCCACTTCATTTCGTCTTGACATATCATAACCAAAATAAGCATGGATCACATGGTAGGAAGCTCACAAGAAGGCTACTTGATAACAGTTTCAGACCTAGTGAAAATAGCAGTTTTGACAGTGCAGTTTTATCACGAAGGCATATTGACAGTAGTAAAACTATACGCTACAATTCATATAATGGCAGGAAACTTAACATCATACTAAAGGACAATAGCAACAACAAATAACTCCATTACGCCTACCACAAAAGAGTTCTAGATCACTAGCAAATCACATTGAAAGATAGCAACAAAATATAACAGATTCCAGACTTGGAAATATGTTGGACCTCAAAACAACAGAATTTTATAGAAAGTTGACAACAATAAAACAACACCTAAACATGCTTTTCTATGTCAAGCAAAATGTCCATGGGCGAGGACACATATCAAAGAGCATTTCTCATGTCGATACTTATTTCATATCATGCATGGATTAAATCCCATGAAAATGACAAAAGGGCATCACGACAAAATGACATGCACACAAAATGTTCAAATGACAAAACTAAATGCATAGATAATTTCTATGGATTTTTCTACCCCGGAATCATATATAATATGCATAGGTTCATGTAGAAAATTAATCACAATTAAATATGTGAGTATTAGGCCTAATCATCTTATAGCAATTCATTAATGCAAATTATATGCAAACATCATGACAACAATATTATCATGCATAAATGCGGTGCAAAATAGATGAACATTTTTAATACTTCATTTTATTTAATTCCTGATGCACGTTAAATAATTATGCGAAAAATGCAAATATGACATATATGCAATTTGCTGGAAAAGGCACGTTAAACATTTTTGGCATGGGTGAAAATGACATATTGTTAATCTACATATTTTCAAACGGTGCACGGATAAATATTTATCAACGTTTCTAAATACGCAAAATAAATAAAAAGGCAAGAGGGGAGGCTGGCTGGGGAGCTGCTGGGCTGACAGGGGAGCACTATCCGGCCCACAGTGGCGAGGTCAACGGGCGCAGGCGGCTCGCGCGCATCCTCGCTCGATCCCGAGCGGAGGCAGGGCATGGCGGCGCTGGCTGGCAGGGACGGCTTGGGGGCGGCCGGAGGAGGCGGGTGTTGGGGAACGTCGCATGGGAAACAAAAAATTTCCTACGCACACGCAAACCTATCCATGGTGATGAGCATATACGAGAGGGAGAGTGGATCTATGTACCCTTGTAGATCGCTAAGCGGGAAGCGTTAAGAAACGCGGTTGGTGTAGTCGAACATCTTCGCGATCCAAATCGCCGAGCGTCCCGCGATCTCATCATGATCCGTCCCGTGATCCAATCACGATCCGTCCCGCGAACACATCATGATCCGTCCCGTGAACTCATCACGATCCGTCTCACGATCTTGATCACGATCTGTCCCGCGAACTCATCATGATCCGTTCCGTGATCACATCACGAACCGTCTCGCGATCTCGATCATGGTCCTTCCGATCTAGCGCCGAACGAACGACACCTCCGCGTTCAGCACATGTGCAGCTTGATGACGATCTCCACCATCTTGATCCAGCAAGAGGTGGTGGTGAGGAGAGAGAGTTCACCGGCAGCGTGACGGCGCTCCGGTGATGGTGGTGGAGCAATTCCGGCAGGGCTTCGCCTAAGCGCTGCAGAAAACCGATCTAGAGGAGCACCAGTGAAACGGGTAGCACGTGGCCGTAAACTGTGTCCAACCAGCACCCAATCCACCAGTATATAAAGGAGGGAGAGAGAGGAGGGCTGGTGAAAGGAAAAATTCCAATAGGTGTCGGCCAAACTAGAGGGGGAGGAGTCCTACTCCTCCTCCACTCCTAGTAGGAGTAGGACTCTTCCTTTTTAGCCTTTTTTCCACCCTTTCCTTTAGGACTTTTGCCTCCTGCGCCATGGGACTTGGTGTGGCTGTTTTTCCAGCCCACTAAGGGCAGGTTATTATTCTCCCATAGCCCATGGACCTCTTGGGGTCGAAATACCCCTCCCGGAGGTCCCCCGGTACAGTACCGGCACTCCCCGTACACTACCGATGAGCCCGAAACTTTTCTGGCGACCAAACTGGGACCTCCTATATATGAATCTTTAGCTCCAGACCATTCCGGAGCTCCTCGTGACGTCCGGGATCTCATCCGGGACTCCGAACAACCTTCAGTCACCACCATACATAACTCTACACTACCGAAATGTCACCAAACCTTAAGTGTGCAGACCCTGCGGGTTCGAGAACTATGTGGACATGACCAAGACACCTCTACGGTCAATAACCAATGGCGGGACCTGGACGTCCACATTGGTTCCTACATATTCTCTGAAGATATTTATCGGTCGAACCTCTATGTCAAGGATTCAGTTAATCCCGTATAACGTTCCCTTTGTTCTTCGGTATGTTACTTGCCCAAGATTCGATCGTCGGTATCTCCATACCTAGTTCAACCTCGTTACTGGCAAGTCTCTTTACTCTTATGGGATCTTGTATTACGGAACGAGTAAAGAGACTTGCCAGTAACGAGGTTGAACTAGGTATGGAGATACCGACGATCGAATCTCGGGCAAGTAACATACCGAAGAACAAAGGGGACGTTATACGGGATTAACTGAATCCTTGACATAGAGGTTCGACCGATAAAGATCTTCGTAGAATATGTAGGAACCAATGTGGACGTCCAGGTCCCGCCATTGGTTATTGACCGTAGAGGTGTCTCGGTCATGTCTACATAGTTCTCGAACCCGCAGGGTCTGCACACTTAAGGTTCGGTGACGTTTCGGTAGTGTAGAGTTATGTATGGTGGTGACCGAAGGTTGTTCGGAGTCCCGGATGAGATCCCGGACGTCACGAGGAGCTCCGAAATGGTCCGGAGGTAAAGATTCATATATAGGAAGTCCCAGTTTGGTTTCCGGAAAAGTTTCGGGCTCATCGGTAGTGTACCGGGAGTATCGGTATTGTACCGGGAGTGCCGGTAGTGTATCGGAGGACCTCCGGGAGGGGTATTTCGACCCCAAGAGGTCCATGGGCTGTGGGATAATAATAACCAGCCCTTAGTGGGCTGGGAAAACAGCCACAAAGGCCCATGGCGCAGGAGAGAAAGTCCTAAAGCAAAAAGTGGAAAATCAGCCAATAGGAGGCAATCCTACTCCAACTAGGATTGGAGGTGAAGTAGGATTGCTCCCACCTCCTATTTCGGCCGACCCAAAGGCCTTGGCTGCCTCTCCTCTCCTCTCCTCCTATATATACTAGTGGATTGGGTGGTTTTTAGACAGAATTTCCGGCCACGTGCTACCCGTTTCACCGGTGCACAGTTTCTCCTCTAGATCGGTTTTCCGCAGCGCTTAGGCGAAGCCCTGCCGGAATCACTCCACCACCATCACCGGAGCGCCGTCACGCTGCCGGTGAACTCTCTCTCCTCTCCACCTCCTCTTGCTGGATCAAGATGGTGGAGATCGTCATCAAGCTGCACGTGTGCTGAACGCGGAGGTGCCGTCCGTTCGGCGCTAGATCGGAAGGACCGTGATCGAGATCGCGAGACGGTTCGTGATGAGATCGCGGTACGGATCGTGATGAGTTCGTAGGACAGATCGTGATCAAGATCGTGAGACGGATCGTGATGAGATCGCGGGACTGATCGTGATGAGTTCACGGGACGGATCGTGATTGGATCGCGGGACGGATCGTGATGAGATCGCGGGACGCTCGGCGATTTGGATCACGAAGATGTTCGACTACACCAACCGCGTTTCTTAACGCTTCCCGCTTAGCGATCTACAAGGGTACGTAGATCCACTCTCCCTCTCATAGATGCTCATCACCATGGATAGGTTTGCGACGTTCCCCAACAGTGGTATCAGAGCTAGGTTGATGGTTCGATGAGATCTCGAGTAGAACACAAAAGGTTTGTGGGCGTTGATGCTTAGATTGCTTCCTCCCTTGGTCGGATTTTGGTTCAGCGGTATTGTGAGATGAAGCGGCCCGGACCAACATTACTCGTACGCTTACGAGAGACCGGTTCCCGCGATGCAACTTGTTGCTTAGCTGGCTTGCGGGTGACAGTTTCTCTTACTCTAGTTGGATCGGATCCGACAAAGGCGGTCCTTGAGAAGGTTGAAAAGCAAACTAGTGTATCACCGTTGTGGTTTTGCGTAGGTGAGAATTGTTCTTGCTAGATACCCGTAGCAGCCACGTAAAACATGCAACAACAATTAGAGGACGTCTAACTTGTTTTTGCAGGGTATGTTGTGATATGATATGGCCAATTACATGATGAAATATATGTGATGTATGAGATGATCATGTGATGTATAGATTATCACGACTTGCATGTCGGTGATTACGGCAACCGGCAGGAGCCATAGGGTTGTCTTTAATTATTGTATGACCTGCGTGTCAATCATTAAAGCGCTATGTAATGCTTTACTTTATCGCTACGGTAGCAATAGTAGTAGAAGCATGCAGGGCGTGACAACCCCGATGGCGACACGTTGATGGAGATCATGGTGTCGTGCCGGTGACGATGGAAATCATGTCGGTGTTTCGAAGATGGAGATCTTAAACACAAGTTGATGGCCATATCATGTCACTTATGAATTGCATGAGATGTTAATCCTTTTATGCACCTTGTTTTGCTTAGGACGACGGTAGCATTATAAGGTGATCCCTCACTTAATTTCAAGATAAATTGTGTTCTCCCCAAGTGTGCACCGTTGCGAAAGTTCGTCGTGTTGAGACACCACGTGATGATCGGGTGTGATGGACTCTACGTTCACATACAACGGATGCAAGACAGATTTGCACATGCGGAACACTCGGGTTAAACTTGACGAGCCTAGCATGTACAGACATGGCCTCGGAACACAAGAGACCGAAAGGTCGAGCATGAGTCATATAGTAGATATGATCAACATAATGATGTTCACCATTGAAGCCACCTCAACTCACGTGATGATCGGACTCGAGTTGGTGAATTTGGATCATGTGACACTCAGATGACCTGAGGGATGTCAATTTGAGTGGGAGTTCTTAAGTAATATGATTAATTGAACTCATTATCATGAACATAGTCAGTAGTGTCTTTGCAAATTATGTTGTAGATTACTAGCTCGCACTGTAGCTCCCGTGTGTTTTTATATGTTCCTAGAGAAATAGAGTTGAAAGATGATGGTAGCAATATTACGGACTGGGTCCGTGATATGAGGATTGTCCTCATTGCTGCACAGAAGGCTTATGTCCTTAATGCACCGTTCGGTACGCCACCCCCTCTAGCGTCGTCTGTAGATGTTGTGAACATCTGACAGGCACGTTCTGATGACTACTTGATAGTTTAGTGCGTCATGCATTACGACTTAGAATTGAGGCTCCAAGACGTTTTGAACGTCACGGAACATATGAGATGTTCTAAGAGCTGAGATTGTGATCTCAGGCTCGTGCCCGTGTTATGAGATATGAGATCTCAAACAAAGATTCTTTGCTTGCAAGACGAAAGAGAATAGCTCAATAGTTGAGCATGTGCTTAGATTGTCTAGGTGCCACAATCGCTTGAATCGAGTGGGAGTTGATCTTCCAGATAAGATAGTGATTGATATAGTTCTCCAAGTCACTATCACTAAGCTACTAGAACTTGGTGATGAACTATAAATTGCCAGGGTTAGAAATGATTCCTGAGCTTCTCGCGATGTTTTGACACCGCGAAGGTAGAAGTCAAAAAGGAGCATCAAAGTGTTGATGGTTAGTAAAAACCACTA
Organism: Hordeum marinum; assembly: GCA_022496015.1. Taxonomy (NCBI): domain Eukaryota; kingdom Viridiplantae; phylum Streptophyta; class Magnoliopsida; order Poales; family Poaceae; genus Hordeum; species Hordeum marinum. Next base: position 29,640,091 of record CM039678.1, read on the forward strand.
GTTTCGAGAAGGGCAAGGGCAAGTAGGGAAACTTCATGGATGGCAAGTCAGTTGCTGCTCTAGTGAAGCAGCCCAAAGTTGAACCTAAACCTGAGACTGAGTGCTTCCATTATGAGGAGAACGGTCACTGAAGCGGAACAACCCTGGATACATGGTAGATAAGAAGGCTGGCTAAGTCGACAGAAGTATATTTGATATGCATGTTATTGATGTGTACCTTGCTAGTACTCCTAGTAGCACCTGGGTATTGGATACCGGTTCGGTTGCTCGAAATAAAAGCTACGGAATAAATGGAGAACTAGCTAAGTGTGAGGTGACGATGTGTGTTGGAAATGTTTCCAAGGTTGATATGATCAAACATCGCACGCTCTCTCTACCTTCGGGATTAGTGACGAACCTAAATTTTATTTGGTGTTTTGCATTGAAGCATGAACGTGATTAGATCATGTTTATTGCAACACGGTTATTCATTCAAGTTAGAGAATAATGGTTTTTCTGCTTACATGAATAAATACCTTCAATGGTCATGCACCTAGTAAGTGTGGTTCATTGAATCTTGATCATAGTAATACACATGTTCATAACAATGATGCCAAAAGATGCAAAGTTAATAATGATAGTACCACATACTTGTGGCACTGCCGCTAAATGTCATATTGGTATAAAGCGCATGAAGAAACTCCATGTTGATGGATCTTTGGACTCATTCGATTTTGAATCGGTTGAGACATGCGGACCATGCCTTTTGGTAAGATGACTAAACCCCGTTTTCTGGCTTGATGAAACGGGCAAGTGACTTATTGGAAACAATGCATGTTGATGTATACGATCCAATGAGTGTTTATAGCTTGCAGTGAATATCATTGTTTTCTTACCTTCACTGATGATTTGAGTAGATATAGTGTATATTTACTTAATGAAACACAAGTCTGAATTGTTTGAAAGGTTCAAAGCAAAGTTCAGAGTGAAGTTTAAAGATCATCGTGACAAGAAGATAAAAATTTCTACGATATGATCGTGGAGGTGAATATCTGGGTTACGAGTTTGGCATACAAATTTAGACAATGTGAAAGTTGTTTCACAACTCACGCCACCTGGAACACCATAGTGTGATGGTGTGTCCGAACGTCGTAGTCATGCCTTATTTGATATAGCACATACTATGATGTCTCTTATCGTTTTAATACTATCGTTTTAGGGTTATGCATTAGAGACAACCGCATTCACTTTAAAATAGGGCACCATCTAAATCTGTTGAGATGACACCGTGTGAATTATGGTTTGATAGAAACCTAAAGCTGTCATTTCTTGATGTTTGGGGCTGCGAAGCTTGTGTGGAAAATGTTTTCACCTAATGAGCTCAAACCCAAAGCGGACAAATGCATCTTCATAGAATACGCCAAGAACAGTTGGGTATACCTTCTATCTCAGATCCGAGTGCAAAGTGTTTGTTGCTGGAATGGATCCTTTCCTGAGAAAAGGTTTCCCTCGAAAGAATTGAGTGGGAGGAAGATAGAACTTGATGAGGTTATTGAACCTTGTTTCAATCAGAGTAGCGCAGCGCAGAAAGTTGTTTCTGGGAAGCCTATGTTAGTTGAAGAAAGAAGTTAATGATGATGATCATGAAGCTTCGGATCAAGTTACTATCGAACCTCGTAGGTCGACAAGGACGTGTACTGCTCTTGAGTGGTACAACAACCCTGTCTTAAAGGTCATGTTGTTGGACAGCGATGAACCTACGAGCTATGGAGAAGCGATGATGGGCCCGGATTCCGACAAATGGATGAGACCATAAAATCCGAGATAGGATCCATGTATGAAAACCAAGTATAGACTTTGGTAGACTTGCTCGTTGGACGGCAGGTCGTTGAGTACAAATGGATCTTTAAAAATGAAGACAGACGCTGATGGTAAATATCACCATTTGTAAAGCTCGACTTGTTGCAAAGTTGTTTGTGACAAGTTCAAGGAGTTGACTACGATGAGATTTTCTCACTCGTAGTGGTGCTAAAGTCTGTTGGAATTATGTTAGCAGTTGCTGCGTTTTCAATTATGAAATCTGACAGATGGATGTCAAAACATCATTTCCTTAACGGTTTACTTGAGGAAAGGTTGTATGTGATACAACCAGAAGGTTTTGTCAGTCCTAAGGATGCTAAAAGGTGTGCAAGCTTTGGTGATCCTTCCATGGACTGAAGCAAGCATCTCGGAGTTGGAATATACACTTTGATGAGGTGATCAAAGTTTTTGATGTTTATACAAAGTTTACGAGAAACTTGTATTTGCAATAAAGTGAGTGGGAGCACTATAGAGTTTCTGATAAGTATATGTGGTTGACATATTGTTGATCGGAAATAATGTAGAATTTCTGGAAGGCATAAAAGGTTGTTTGAAAAGTGTTTTTCTAAGGAAGACCTGGATAAAGCTACCTAATTGTTGAGCATCAAAATCTATAGAGATAGATCAAGATGCTTGATGAGACTTTCAATGAGTGCATACCTTCACAAGATTTTGAAAGAGTTCAAAATGGATCAGCCAGAGAAATAGTTCTCGTCTGATTTGTAAGGTGTGAAGTTGAGTGAGACTCAAAGCTCGACAACGGCAGAAGAAAGAGAAAGGACGAACGTCGTCCCCTATGCCTTAGCCATAGGCTCTATATTATGCCATGCTGTGTACCGCACCTATGTGTGCCTTGCCATGAGTTTGTCAAGGGGTACAAGAGTGGTCCAGGAGTGGATCACTGGACAGCGGTCGGAATTATCCTTAGTAACTAAAGGACTAAGGAAATGTTTCTTGATTATGGAGGTGATAAAGAGTTCGTCGTAAATAGTTACATCGATGCAAGCTTTAACACCTATCCGGATGACTAGTAGTAGCAATCTGGATACGTATAGTGGAGCAGCCATTTGGAAATAGTACCAAGTGGAGTGTGGTAGCAGTGTTTACGGTTTGACATAGAGATTTGCAAAGTACACACGGATCTGAATATCGCAGACCCGTTGACTATAAGACCTCTCTCACATGCAAAGCATGATCGAGCCCCAAAACTCATTGGGTGTTAGATTCATAACAATGCGAATCACATGGTGATGTGAACTAGATTATTGACTCTAGTGCAAGTGGGAGACTGTTGGAAATATGCCCTAGAGGCAATAATAAATTAGTTATTATCATATTTCCTTGTTCATGATAATCGTTTATTATCCATGCTATAACTGTATTGATCGGAGACTTAAATGCATGTGTGGATACATAGACAAAACCATGTCCCTAGTATGCCTCTAATGGACTAGCTCGTTGATCAAAGGATGGTTAAGGTTTCCTAGCCATGGACATGAGATGTCATTTGATAACGGGATCACATCATTAGGAGAATGATGTGATGGATAAGACCCAAACTACAAACATAGCATATGATCGTGTCAGTTTATTGCTACTGTTTTCTGCATGTCAAGTATATGTTCCTATGACCATGAGATCATGCAACTCACGGATATCGGAGGAGTGCCTTGTGTGTATCAAACGTCGCAACGTAACTGGGTGACTATAAAGGTGCTCTACAGGTATCTCCGATGGTGTTTGTTGAGTTGGCATGGATCGAGACTGGGATTTGTTACTCCGTGTGACGGAGAGGTATCTCAGGGCCCACTCGGTAATACAACATCACAACAAGCCTTGCAAGCAATGTGGCTAAGTGTTAGTCACGGGATCTTGTATTACGGAACGAGTAAAGAGACTTGCCAGTAACAAGGTTGAACTAGGTATGGAGATACCGACGATCGAATCTCGGGCAAGTAACATACCGAAGAACAAAGGGGACGTTATACGGGATTAACTGAATCCTTGACATAGAGGTTCGACCGATAAAGATCTTCGTAGAATATGTAGGAACCAATGTGGACGTCCAGGTCCCGCCATTGGTTATTGACCGTAGAGGTGTCTCGGTCATGTCTACATAGTTCTCGAACCCGCAGGGTCTGCACACTTAAGGTTCGGTGACGTTTCGGTAGTGTAGAGTTATGTATGGTGGTGACCGAAGGTTGTTCGGAGTCCCGGATGAGATCCCGGACGTCACGAGGAGCTCCGGAATGGTCCGGAGGTAAAGATTCATATATAGGAAGTCCCAGTTTGGTTTCCGGAAAAGTTTCGGGCTCATCGGTAGTGTACCGGGAGTATCGGTATTGTACCGGGAGTGCCGGTAGTGTACCGGAGGACCTCCGGGAGGGGTATTTCGACCCCAAGAGGTCCATGGGCTGTGGGAGAATAATAACCAGCCCTTAGTGGGCTGGGAAAACAGCCACAAAGGCCCATGGCGCAGGAGAGAAAGTCCTAAAGCAAAAAGTGGAAAATCAGCCAATAGGAGGCAATCCTACTCCAACTAGGATTGGAGGTGAAGTAGGATTGCTCCCACCTCCTATTTCGGCCGACCCAAAGGCCTTGGCTGCCTCTCCTCTCCTCTCCTCCTATATATACTAGTGGATTGGGTGGTTTTTGGACAGAATTTCCGGCCACGTGCTACCCGTTTCACCGGTGCACAGTTTCTCCTCTAGATCGGTTTTCCGCAGCGCTTAGGCGAAGCCCTGCCGGAATCACTCCACCACCATCACCGGAGCGCCGTCACGCTGCCGGTGAACTCTCTCTCCTCTCCACCTCCTCTTGCTGGATCAAGATGGTGGAGATCGTCATCAAGCTGCACGTGTGCTGAACGCGGAGGTGCCGTCCGTTCGGCGCTAGATCGGAAGGACCGTGATCGAGATCGCGAGACGGTTCGTGATGAGATCGCGGTACGGATCGTGATGAGTTCGTAGGACAGATCGTGATCAAGATCGTGAGACGGATCGGGATGAGATCGCGGGACGGATCGTGATGAGTTCACGGGACGGATCGTGATTGGATCGCGGGACGGATCGTGATGAGATCGCGGGACGCTCGGCGATTTGGATCGCGAAGATGTTCGACTACACCAACCGCGTTTCTTAACGCTTCCCGCTTAGCGATCTACAAGGGTACGTAGATCCACTCTCCCTCTCGTAGATGCTCATCACCATGGATAGGTTTGCGTGTGCGTAGGAAAATTTTTGTTTCCCATGCGACGTTCCCCAACACGTGTTCCCTTTCGGATTCGAACTCGTGAAAAGGGACAGTCACGGTTACGCACAAAGTTGGTGTATTTTATTTGAGTTACTTGAAGTTTGCTATGACCGAGTGTTAAACAAAGTTTCCAAGTTTGCCACATAACCGCGGGCATGGCTTCTCGAAAAGATTGAACCCTGTAGGGGTGCTCCAACTCATCCATCATAAATTAACCACCCGCAGCGGGAATAACTGTTGGAAATATGCCCTAGAGGCAATAATAAATTAGTTATTATCATATTTCCTTGTTCATGATAATCGTTTATTATTCATGCTATAATTGTATTGATCGGAGACTTAAATGCATGTGTGGATACATAGACAAAACCATGTCCCTAGTATGCCTCTAATGGACTAGCTCGTTGATCAAAGGATGGTTAAGGTTTCCTAGCCATGGACATGAGATGTCATTTGATAACGGGATCACATCATTAGGAGAATGATGTGATGGATAAGACCCAAACTACAAACATAGCATATGATCGTGTCAATTTATTGCTACTGTTTTCTGCATGTCAAGTATATGTTCCTATGACCATGAGATCATGCAACTCACGGATATCGGAGGAGTGCCTTGTGTGTATCAAACGTCGCAACGTAACTGGGTGACTATAAAGGTGCTCTACAGGTATCTCCGATGGTGTCTGTTGAGTTGGCATGGATCGAGACTGGGATTTGTTACTCCGTGTAACGGAGAGGTATCTCGGGGCCCACTCGGTAATGCAACATCACAATAAGCCTTGCAAGCAATGTGACTAATTGTTAGTTGCGGGATCTTGTATTACGGAACGAGTAAAGAGACTTGCCGGTAACGAGGTTGAACTAGGTATGGAGATACCGACGATCGAATCTCGGGCAAGTAACATACCGAAGAACAAAGGGAACGATATACGGGATTAACTGAATCCTTGACATAGAGGTTCGACCGATAAAGATCTTCGTAGAATATGTAGGAACCAATGTGGACGTCCAGGTCCCGCCATTGGTTATTGACCGTAGAGGTGTCTCGGTCATGTCTACATAGTTCTCGAACCCGCAGGGTCTGCACACTTAAGGTTCGGTGACGTTTCGGTAGTGTAGAGTTATGTATGGTGGTGACCGAAGGTTGCTCGGAGTCCTGGATGAGATCCCGGACGTCACGAGGAGCTCCGGAATGGTCTGGAGGTAAAGATTCATATATAGGAAGTCCCAGTTTGGTTTCCGAAAAAGTTTCGGGCTCATCGGTAGTGTACCGGGAGTATCGGTATTGTACCGGGAGTGCCGGTAGTGTACCGGGGGACCTCCGGGAGGGGTATTTCGACCCCAAGAGGTCCATGGGCTGTGGGAGAATAATAACCAGCCCTTAGTGGGCTGGGAAAACAGCCACAAAGGCCCATGGCGCAGGAGAGAAAGTCCTAAAGCAAAAAGTGGAAAATCAGCCAATAGGAGGCAATCCTACTCCAACTAGGATTGGAGGTGAAGTAGGATTGCTCCCACCTCCTATTTCGGCCGACCCAAAGGCCTTGGCTGCCTCTCCTCTCCTCTCCTCCTATATATACTAGTGGATTGGGTGGTTTTTGGACAGAATTTCCGGCCACGTGCTACCCGTTTCACCGGTGCACAGTTTCTCCTCTAGATCGGTTTTCCGCAGCGCTTAGGCGAAGCCCTGCCGGAATCACTCCACCACCATCACCGGAGCGCCGTCACGCTGACGGTGAACTTTCTCTCCTCTCCATCTCCTCTCGCTGGATCGAGACGGTGGAGATCGTCATCAAGCTGCACGTGTGCTGAACGCGGAGGTGCCGTCCGTTCGGCGCTAGATCGGAAGGACCGTGATCGAGATCGCGAGACGGTTCGTGATGTGATCACGGAACGGATCGTGATGAGTTCGCGGGATAGATCGTGATCAAGATCGTGAGATGGATCGTGATGAGATTGCAGGACGGATCGTGATGAGTTCACGGGACGGATCGTGATTGGATCGCGGGACGGATCGTGATGAGATCGCGGGACGCTCGGCGATTTGGATCGCGAAGATGTTCGACTACACCAACCGCGTTTCTTAACGCTTCCCGCTTAGCGATCTACAAGGGTATGTAGATCCACTCTCCCTCTCGTAGATGCTCATCACCATGGATAGGTTTGCGTGTGCGTAGGAAATTTTTGTTTCCCATGCGACGTTCCCCAACAGTGGCATCATGAGCTAGGTTGATGGTTCGATGAGATCTCGAGTAGAACACAAAAGGTTTGTGGGCATTGATGCTTAGATTGCTTCCTCCCTTGGTCGTATTTTGGTTCAGCGGGATTGTGAGATGTAGCGGCCCGGACCAACATTACTCGTACGCTTACGAGAGACCGGTTCCCTCGATGCAACTTGTTGCCTAGATGGCTTGCGGGTGACAGTTTCTCTCACTTTAGTTGGATCGGATTCGACAAAGGCGGTCCTTGAGAAGGTTGAAAAGCAAACTAGTGTATCACCGTTGTGGTTTATGCGTAGGTGAGAATCGTTCTTGCTAGATACCCATAGCAGCCACGTAAAATATGCAACAACAATTAGAGGACGTCTAACTTGTTTTTGCAGGGTATGTTGTGATGTGATATGGCCAATTACATGATGAGATATATGTGATGTATGAGATGATCATGTGATGTATAGATTATCACGACTTGCATGTCGATGAGTACGGCAACCGGCAGGAGCCATAGGGTTGTCTTTAATTATTGTATGACCTGCGTGTCAATCATTAAGCGCTATGTAATGCTTTACTTTATCGCTACGGTAGCAATAGTAGTAGAAGCATGCAGGGCATGACAACCCCAATGGCAACACATTGATGGAGATCAAGATGATGGAGATCATGGTGTTGTGCCGGTGACGATGGAGATCATGCCGATGTTTCGAAGATGGAGATCTTAAACACAAGTTCATGGCCATATCATGTCACTTATGAATTGCATGAGATGTTAATCCTTTTATGCACCTTGTTTTGCTTAGTACGGAGGTAGCATTATAAGGTGATCCCTCACTTGAATTTCAAGATGAACTGTGTTCTCCCCGAGTGTGCACCATTGCGAAAGTTCGTCGTGTTGAGACACCACGTGATGATCGGGTGTGATAGACTCTACGTTCACATACAACGGGTGCAAGCCAGATTTGCACGCACAGAACACTCGGGTTAAACTTGACGAGCCTAGCATGTACAGACATGGCCTCGGAACACAAGAGACCGAAAGGTCGAACATGAGTCATATAGTAGATATGATCAACATAATGATGTTCACCATTGCAGCCACCTCAACTCACGTGATGATCGGACTTGAGTTGGTGAATTTGGATCATGTATCACTCGAATGATCGGAGGGATGTCAATTTGAGTGGGAGTTCTTAAGTAATATGATTAATTGAACTCATTATCATGAACATAGTCAAAGTGTCTTTGCAAATTATGTTGTAGATTACTAGCTCGCGCTGTAGCTCCCTTGTATTTTTATATGTTCCTAGAGAAATAGAATTGAAAGATGTTGGTAGCAAAATTGCGGACTGGGTCCGTGATCTGAGGTTGTCCTCATTGCTGCACAGAAGGCTTATGTCCTTAATGCACCGCTCAGTGCGCCACCCCCTCTAGCGTAGTCTATAGATGTTGTGAACATCTAACAGGCACGTTTCGATGACTACTTGATAGTTTAGTGCGTCATGCATTACGGCTTAGAATTGAGGCTCCAAAACGTTTTGAACGTCACGGAACATATGAGATGTTCTAGGAGCAGAGATTGTGATCTCAGGCTCGTGCCTTTGTTGCGAGATATGAGATCTCCAACAAGATTCTTTGCTTGTAAGATGAAGGAGAATAGCTCAATCGTTGAGCATGTACTCAGATTGTCTGGGTACTACAATCGCTTGAATCAAGTGGGAGTTGATCTTCCAGATAAGATAGTGATTGATATAGTTCTCCAAGTCACTGTCACTAAAGCTACTAGAACTTAGTGATGAACTATAATACACCAGGGATAGAAGTATTGATCCATGAGCTGTTCGCGATGTTTGACACCGCGAAGGTAGAAATCAAGAAGGAGCGTCAAGTGTTGATGGTTAATCAAACCACTAGTTTCGAAAAGGGCAAGAGCAAGGAGGGAAACTTCATGGATAGCAAGTCAGTTGCTGCTCCAGTGAAGCAACCCAAAGTTGAACTCAAACACGAGACTAAGTGCTTCTATTATGAGGTGAGAGGTCGCTGAAGCGGAACAACCCTAGATACTTGGTAGATAAGAAGGCTGGCAACATCGACAGAAGTATATTTGATATACGAGTTATTGATGTGTACCTTGCTAGTACTCCTAGTAGCACCTGGGTATTGGATACCGGTTCGGTTGCTAAATGTTAGTAACTCGAAATAAAAGCTACGGAATAAACGGAGAACTAGCTAAGGGTGAGGTGACGATGTGTGTTGGAAATGTTTCCAAGGTTGATGTGATCAACATCGCACGCTCTCTCTACCTTCAGGATTAGTGACGAACCTAAATAAATGTTATTTGGTGTTTTGCGTTGAGCATGAACATGATTAGATCATGTTTGTTGCAATACGGTTATTCACTTAAGTCAGAGAATAATAGTTATTCTGGTTACATGAATAATACCTTCAATGGTCATGCACCCAGTGAGAATGGTTTGTTGAAATCTTGATCGTAGTAGTACACATGTTCATAGCATTGATGTCAAAAGATACAAAGTTAATAATGATAGTACCACATACTTGTGGCACTGCCGCTAAATGTCATATTGGTATAAAGCGCATGTAGAAACTCCATGGTGATGGATATTTGGACTCATCGATTTCGAATCGGTTGAGACATGCGAACCATGCCTCTTGGGCAAGATGACTAAAGGACCCCGTTGGATGGAGCGGGCAAGTGATTCATTGGAAATGATACATGTTGATGTATGCAATCTAGTGAGTCTTGTAGCGTGCAGTGGATATCGTTATTTTCTTACCTTCACTGATGATTTGAGTAGATATAGTGTATATTTACTTAATGAAACAGAAGTCTGAATCGTTTGAAAGGTTCAAGCAAATTCAGAGTGAAGTTTAAAGATCATCGTGACATGAAGATAAAAATGACCGCGATATGATCGTGGAGGTGAATATCTGAGTTACGAGTTTGGCATACAACTTAAGACAACGTGAAATTTGTTTCACAACTAACGCCACCTGGAACACCATGGTGTGATGGTGTGTCCGAACATCATAGTCATGCTCTATTGATATAGTGCATACTGTGATGTCTCTTATCGTTTGACTACTATAATTTTTGGGGTTATGCATTAGAGACAACTACATTCACTTTAAATAGGGCATCATCTAAATCCGTTGAGATGACACCGTGTGAATTATGGTTTGATAGAAACCTAAGCTGTCATTTCTTAATGTTTGGGGCTGCGATGCTTGTGTGGAAAATGTTTTCACATAATAAGCTAGAACCCAAAGCGGACAAATGTATCTTCATAGAATACCCTAAGAACAGATGGGTATGCCTTCTATCTCAGATCCGAGTGCAAAGTGTTTGTTGCTAGAACTGGGTCCTTTCTCGAGAAAAAGTTTCTCTCGAAAGAATTGAGTGGGAGGAAGATAGAACTTGATGAGGTTGTTAAACCTTTGTTCAACCAGAGAGTAGCGCAGCATAGAAAGATGTTTCTGTGAAGCCTACGTTAGTTGAAGAGGAAGTTAATGATGATGACCATGAAGCTTCAGGATCAAGTTACTATCGAACTTCGTAGGTCGACAAGGATGTGTACTGCTCCTGAGCGGTACGACAACTCTGTCTTGGAGGTCATGTTGTTGGACAACGATGAACCTACGAGCTATGGAGAAGCGATGATGGGCCCGGATTCCGACAAATGGTTGGAGGCCATGAAATCCGAGATAGGATCCATGTATTAAAACCAAGTGTAGACTTTGGTAGACTTGCTCGTTGGACGGCAGGTCGTTGAGTACAAATGGATCTTTAAAATGAAGACAGACACTGATGGTGAATGTCACTATTTGTAAAGCTCGACTTGTTGCAAAGATGTTTGTGACAAGTTCAAGGAGTTGACTACGATGAGACTTTCTCACTCGTAGTGGTGCTAAAGTCTGTTGGAATTATGTTAGCAGTTGCTGTGTTTTCAATTATGAAATCTGGCAGATGGATGTCAAAACATCGTTTCCTTAACGGTTTACTTGAGGAAAGGTTGTATGTGATACAACCAGAAGGTTTTGTCAGGCCTAAGGATGCTAAAAGGTGTGCAAGCTTCGGTGATCCTTCCATGGACTGAAGCAAGCATCTCGGAGTTGGAATATATGCTTTGATGAGGTGATCAAAGTTTTGATGTTTATACAAAGTTTACGAGAAACTTGTATTTGCAATAAAGTGAGTGGGAGCACTATAGAATTTCTGATAAGTATATGTGGATGACATATTGTTGTTCAGAAATAATGTAGAGTTTCTGGAAAGCATAAAACGGTTATTTGGAAAGTGATTTTCAAAGGAAGACCTGGATAAAGCTACCTAATTGTTGAGCATCAAAATCTATAGAGATAGATCAAGATGCTTGATGAGACTTTCAATGAGTGTATACCTTCACAAGATTTTGAAAGAGTTCAAAATGGATCAGCCAGAGAAATAGTTCTCGTCTGATTTGTAAGGTGTGAAGTTGAGTGAGACTCAAAGCTCGACAACGGCAGAAGAAAGATAAAGGACGAACGTCGTCCCCTATGCCTTAGCCATAGGCTCTATATTATGCCATGCTGTGTACCGCACCTATGTGTGCCTTGCCATGAGTCTGTCAAGGGGTACAAGAGTGGTCCAGGAGTGGATCATTGGACAGCGGTCGGAATTATCCTTAGTAACCAGAGGACTAAGGAAATGTTTCTTGATTATGGAGGTGATAAAGAGTTCGTCGTAAAGAGTTACGTTGATGCAAGCTTTAACACCTATCCGGATGACTAGTAGTAGCAATCTGGATACGTATAGTGGAGCAGCCATTTGGAAATAGTACCAAGTGGAGTGTGGTAGCAGTGTTTACGGTTTGACATAGAGATATGCAAAGTACACACGGATCTGAATATCGCAGACCCGTTGACTATAAGACCTCCCTCACATGCAAAGCATGATCGAGCCCCAGAACTCATTGGGTGTTAGATTCATAAGAATGCGAATCACATGGCGATGTGAACTAGATTATTGACTCTAGTGCAAGTGGGAGACTGTTGGAAATATGCCCTAGAGGCAATAATAAATTAGTTATTATCATATTTCCTTGTTCATGATAATCGTTTATTATCCATGCTATAATTGTATTGATCGGAGACTTAAATGCATGTGTGGATACATAGACAAAACCATGTCCCTAGTATGCCTCTAATGGACTAGCTCGTTGATCAAAGGATGGTTAAGGTTTCCTAGCCATGGACATGAGATGTCATTTGATAACGGGATCACATCATTAGGAGAATGATGTGATGGATAAGACCCAAACTACAAACATAGCATATGATCGTGTCAATTTATTGCTACTGTTTTCTGCATGTCAAGTATATGTTCCTATGACCATGAGATCATGCAACTCACGGATATCGGAGGAGTGCCTTGTGTGTATCAAACGTCGCAACGTAACTGGGTGACTATAAAGGTGCTCTACAGGTATCTCCGATGGTGTCTGTTGAGTTGGCATGGATCGAGACTGGGATTTGTTACTCCGTGTAACGGAGAGGTATCTCGGGGCCCACTCGGTAATGCAACATCACAATAAGCCTTGCAAGCAATGTGACTAATTGTTAGTTGCGGGATCTTGTATTACGGAACGAGTAAAGAGACTTGCCGGTAACGAGGTTGAACTAGGTATGGAGATACCGACGATCGAATCTCAGGCAAGTAACATACCGAAGAACAAAGGGAACGATATACGGGATTAACTGAATCCTTGACATAGAGGTTCGACCGATAAAGATCTTCGTAGAATATGTAGGAACCAATGTGGACGTTCAGGTCCCGCCATTGGTTATTGACCGTAGAGGTGTCTCGGTCATGTCTACATAGTTCTCGAACCCGCAGGGTCTGCACACTTAAGGTTCGGTGACGTTTCGGTAGTGTAGAGTTATGTATGGTGGTGACCGAAGGTTGTTCGGAGTCCTGGATGAGATCCCGGATGTCACGAGGAGCTCCGGAATGGTCCGGAGGTAAAGATTCATATATAGGAAGTCCCAGTTTGGTTTCCGAAAAAGTTTCGGGCTCATCGGTAGTGTACCGGGAGTATCGGTATTGTACCGGGAGTGCCGGTAGTGTACCGGGGGACCTCCGGGAGGGGTATTTCGACCCCAAGAGGTCCATGGGCTGTGGGAGAATAATAACCAGCCCTTAGTGGGCTGGGAAAACAGCCACAAAGGCCCATGGCGCAGGAGAGAAAGTCCTAAAGCAAAAAGTGGAAAATCAGCCAATAGGAGGCAATCCTACTCCAACTAGGATTGGAGGTGAAGTAGGATTGCTCCCACCTCCTATTTCGGCCGACCCAAAGGCCTTGGCTGCCTCTCCTCTCCTCTCCTCCTATATATACTAGTGGATTGGGTGGTTTTTGGACAGAATTTCCGGCCACGTGCTACCCGTTTCACCGGTGCACAGTTTCTCCTCTAGATCGGTTTTCCGCAGCGCTTAGGCGAAGCCCTGCCGGAATCACTCCACCACCATCACCGGAGCGCCGTCACGCTGCCGGTGAACTCTCTCTCCTCTCCATCTCCTCTCGCTGGATCGAGATGGTGGAGATCGTCATCAAGCTGCACGTGTGCTGAACGCGGAGGTGCCGTCCGTTCGGCGCTAGATCGGAAGGACCGTGATCGAGATCGCGAGACGGTTCGTGATGTGATCACGGAACGGATCGTGATGAGTTCGCGGGATAGATCGTGATCAAGATCGTGAGATGGATCGTGATGAGATCGCGGGACGGATCGTGATGAGTTCACGGGACGGATCGTGATTGGATCGCGGGACGGATCGTGATGAGATCGCGGGACGCTCGGCGATTTGGATCGCGAAGATGTTCGACTACACCAACCGCGTTTCTTAACGCTTCCCGCTTAGCGATCTACAAGGGTATGTAGATCCACTCTCCCTCTCGTAGATGCTCATCACCATGGATAGGTTTGCGTGTGCGTAGGAAATTTTTGTTTCCCATGCGACGTTCCCCAACAATAACCTCAACCACGGATCTCGTGATCTTCCTAGGCAATTCTAAAGGAAATCCAACACCTCAAGATAGCCCGAAGAATAATCGGAATTCCTCACTCAAGACGTTCGAGAAAGGTAAAACAAATCCAGCAAGGCCACCCGGCGTGCCGACAATCCCGATAGGAGCCGCATATCTCGTTCTCAAGGCACAATCGGATGAGCGATGGTTACCACGCCAAACACCGAGTTGCCTCGGGTAGCGTTAATAAGCTGCTCTGGTTTGGAACAACACTCATGCGGAGCACCTGCCCGGGGGTTGATTATATTATCCATGGGTGCCGGCAGGTCCCTATACAAGTTCATTATTTATTAGGCAAATGTAGTACCAATGTTGGGCCTTGACAGACAAGTTTTATTCTAACCCGAAAATCAAGGGGGTTCCCATAACAACCCCGAGCATGTTAGGAGCGCTCATTTTTGGAACATAACACTGGTTCACAAGTAACTAGGGGCGGCAAGAGTGGAACAAAACAATCAACACCAGATACACCAAAACATATGCATGACACGATGCACAACAAATATGATGCATGCCCGGTTTAATATGCAATGCAAGACAATTCATAACAATCAAATACTACACATTAAGTGAAGCTCAATATGCAACGAGTTGCATATTGACAAAACTCCACGTTCGAATTATTTAGTTCACTCCAGTTAGGTACACGACAATATTAAATACTGTAAAACATGGCAGGAGGTGAAGCATAAGGAAACTATCTATCTGGGCAACTTAAATGAGGTTAGAAACAATTTATTGTATTCCGAAATGACCTCATATGTTAATTTCGAAATTGGTCCAGATCTGAACTAATCATATTTCATATTTTCCAAACAACATAATAAAGTATACCATGTAATTCTACACGTTATTCTAGTCGATTTACATATATAGAACATCTCAAACGGAGCTACGGTCTAAAAGATATGAGCCACACAAGATGCGCATGCCATGAATGCAAATGAATGGGAAAAACAATCACAAACATTTCAAATCATGAATTTAGTAATTTATTATGAAACTACAGGATATTCTAAGCAAGTTTCATATGCAACATGTTCAAATCGGAGCTACGGTTCAACCACAATCAACAAAATAAGTTTTAGTTGTAATCTGCCAAAAACAGCAAGATAGCATTTTGCACATATGAAAACAACAAGCTACAAGATTCTAAAATGTACAAACTAAGCATGGGGAAGTAGCATACAACATCCACTTCATTTCGTCTTGACATATCATAACCAAAATAAGCATGGATCACATGGTAGGAAGCTCACAAGAAGGCTACTTGATAACAGTTTCAGACCTAGTGAAAATAGCAGTTTTGATAGTGCAGTTTTATCACGAAGGCATATTGACAGTAGTAAAACTATACGCTACAATTCATATAATGGCAGGAAACTTAACATCATACTAAAGGACAATAGCAACAACGAATAACTCCATTACGCCTACCACAAAAGAGTTCTAGATCACTAGCAAATCACATTGAAAGATAGCAACAAAATATAACAGATTCCAGACTTGGAAATATGTTGGACCTCAAAACAACAGAATTTTATAGCAAGTTGACAACAATAAAACAACACCTAAACATGCTTTTCTATGTCAAGCAAAATGTCCATGGGCTAGGACACATATCAAAGAGCATTTCTCATATCGATACTTATTTCATATCATGCATGGATTAAATCCCATGAAAATGACAAAAGGGCATCACGACAAAATGACATGCACACAAAATGTTCAAATGACAAAACTAAATGCATAGATAATTTCTATGGATTTTTCTACCCCGGAATCATATATAATATGCATAGGTTCATGTAGAAAATTAATCACAATTAAATATGTGAGTATTAGGCCTAATCATCTTATAGCAATTCATTAATGCAAATTATATGCAAACATCATGACAACAATATTATCATGCATAAATGCGGTGCAAAATAGATGAACATTTTTAATACTTCATTTTATTTAATTCCTGATGCACGTTAAATAATTATGCGAAAAATGCAAACATGACATATATGCAATTTGCTGGAAAAGGCACGTTAAACATTTTTGGCATGGGTGAAAATGACATATTGTTAATCTACATATTTTCAAACGGTGCACGGATAAATATTTATCAACGTTTCTAAATACGCAAAATAAATAAAAAGGCAAGAGGGGAGGCTGGCTGGGGAGCTGCTGGGCTGACAGGGGAGCACTATCCGGCCCACAGTGGTGAGGTCAATAGGCGCAGGCGGATCGCGCGCATCCTCGCTCGATCCCGAGCGGAGGCAGGGCATGGCGGCGCTGGCTGGCAGGGACGGCTTGGGGGCGGCCGGAGGAGGCGGGTGTTGGGGAACGTCGCATGGGAAACAAAAAATTTCCTACGCACACGCAAACCTATCCATGGTGATGAGCATATACGAGAGGGAGAGTGGATCTATGTACCCTTGTAGATCGCTAAGCGGGAAGCGTTAAGAAACGCGGTTGGTGTAGTCGAACATCTTCGCGATCCAAATCGCCGAGCGTCCCGCGATCTCATCACGATCCGTCCCGTGATCCAATCACGATCCGTCCCGCGAACACATCATGATCCGTCCCGTGAACTCATCACGATCCATCTCACGATCTTGATCACGATATGTCCCGCGAACTCATCATGATCCGTTCCGTGATCACATCACGAACCGTCTCGCGATCTCGATCATGGTCCTTCCGATCTAGCGCCGAACGGACGACACCTCCGCGTTCAGCACATGTGCAGCTTGATGACGATCTCCACCATCTTGATCCAGCAAGAGGTGGTGGTGAGGAGAGAGAGTTCACCGGCAGCGTGACGGCGCTCCGGTGATGGTGGTGGAGCAATTCCGGCAGGGCTTCGCCTAAGCGCTGCAGAAAACCGATCTAGAGGAGCACCAGTGAAACGGGTAGCACGTGGCCGTAAACTGTGTCCAAACAGCACCCCATCCACCAGTATATAAAGGAGGGAGAGAGAGGAGGGCTGGTGCAAGGAAAAATTCCAATAGGAGTCGGCCAAACTAGAGGGGGAGGAGTCCTACTCCTCCTCCACTCCTAGTAGGAGTAGGACTCTTCCTTTTTAGCCTTTTTTCCACCCTTTCCTTTAGGACTTTTGCCTCCTGCGCCATGGGACTTGGTGTGGCTGTTTTTCCAGCCCACTAAGGGCAGGTTATTATTCTCCCATAGCCCATGGACCTCTTGGGGTCGAAATACCCCTCCCGGAGGTCCCCCGGTACAGTACCGGCACTCCCCGTACACTACCGATGAGCCCGAAACTTTTCTGGCGACCAAACTGGGACCTCCTATATATGAATCTTTAGCTCCGGACCATTCCGGAGCTCCTCGTGACGTCCGGGATCTCATCCGGGACTCCGAACAACCTTCAGTCACCACCATACATAACTCTACACTACCGAAATGTCACCAAACCTTAAGTGTGCAGACCCTGCGGGTTCGAGAACTATGTAGACATGACCAAGACACCTCTACGGTCAATAACCAATGGCGGGACCTGGACGTCCACATTGGTTCCTACATATTCTCTGAAGATCTTTATCGGTCGAACCTCTATGTCAAGGATTCAGTTAATCCCGTATAACGTTCCCTTTGTTCTTCGGTATGTTACTTGCCCAAGATTCGATCGTCGGTATCTCCATACCTAGTTCAACCTCGTTACTGGCAAGTCTCTTTACTCTTACCGTAATACAAGATCCCGTGACTAACACTTAGCCACATTGCTTGCAAGGCTTGTTGTGATGTTGTATTACCGAGTGGGCCCTGAGATACCTCTCTGTCACACGGAGTAACAAATCCCAGTCTCGATCCATGCCAACTCAATAGACACCATCGGAGATACCTGTAGAGCACCTTTATAGTCACCCATTTACGTTGCGACGTTTGATACACACAAGGCACTCCTTCAATATCCGTGAGTTGCATGATCTCATGGTCATAGGAACATATACTTGACATGCAGAAAACAGTAGCAATAAACTGACACGATCATATGCTATGTTTGTAGTTTGGGTCTTATCTATCACATCATTCTCCTAATGATGTGATCCCGTTATCAAAGGACATCTAATGTCCATGGCTAGGAAACCTTAACCATCCTTTGATCAACGAGGTAGTCCATTAGAGGCATACTAGGGACATGGTTTTGTCTATGTATCCACACATGCATTTAAGTCTCCGATCAATACAATTATAGCATGGATAATAAACGATTATCATGAACAAGGAAATATGATAATAACTAATTTATTATTGCCTCTAGGGCATATTTCCAACTGCGGGAACGGGCGATGGCGGCGGCCGCGGATCCGGCGTCGGCGGGCCCGATCTGACCGGAGGGAGGCGATGGCGGCTTGGGGAACTGGCGGCGAGGCTCCATGGCGGTGGCTGCTACCTGCAGGAAGAGAGAAGGAGAGGTGACCGGGAGGAGGAAGGGAGAAGGAGGAGAGGAGAGGTGGTCCGGCGGCGGCCAAGGTGGCCGGCGCGGCTGAGGACGACAGGGGTCGGGGCGCAGGGGAGGCTGCGGCCATGGCACGGGAGCTCGAGCTCGGGCGCTCACGCGGCTTCGCTGGGGCCCATATGGGCTCGGGCGGGTTCAGATGGGCCTGAGCGGGCCTAGCAGCTGGAGGTGGGAGACAGGAGGCTGGCTGGCGCAGAAAATGAGGCTAGGGTCCAGGGTTTCCATTAGGGGCAGGTTAGGGGTCTATTTATAGATTAGGGGCTAGGGACGACGATCTCTGTCCATTTTCGGACTGCCAGGTGTCGACTCGACGGACCGGAAGCGGAGGGTCGGGGCTACGGTGGCTGTGTAGAGTACTAGGTGGGGAAGAGAGAGAGAATGGTGGCCCGTGACAAGAATTTAAAAACACCGAGAACATCCGATAATAACATGATGACCTCACTGCCACGATTATCCGACGAGGTATCTAACGAACTCGGATCGCGACGAAATTCGACGGGCGGTCTATCTACAATACAACAAGACCGCACGTCAAGTTTCAACTCAATCCAAGAATAATTTTGCGCGCACTTAAAAAACGGTTGTATTAAAATGATGCCACGGGCGCGTGCGTGTGTGGCTGGTCTCGAAATAGGCAACAGCAAGAACAAACAGAACCAGCAACTACGAACGGATGCAAGTTTATGAAAACGAGTGACGATGCTATGCAGATGATGCGAATGATGCGATGATGAATGCAACACACAAACGAAACATAGCCAAGAACGGAAATAAAAGGGGAATCTTCTGGAATCTTCTGGAGCGTCAGTCTCGGGCTGTCACATGTCATGAGACCTTTCTGGATTTGAGCCTTGAGTAGGTGATTCTCCTCAAGAATAGATGCTAGATCACTGCTAGAGTTAGTAGTACAAGCATCGACATTGATAATAGGAGAAGAGTAAGCCTTGGCTAGGGTTTCCAGATAAGTAAGCTTGAGTGTCTCAAAACTCTTGTTAAGAAGGGTGATCTATTCTTCCTTTGTCTTGAGGGACACAGATAGGATCTCACAATCCTTAGATAGAGAAGCATGAGACTTCACAAGCTTACTCCTATCATTCATCAACTGTGCGCAAGAGTCCTTAGCCTTTTTCAACGAGGCAAGATCATTAGTTTGAACATCAATGTTTGCACCAATTTTCAAGCATAGTTCATCATTTAGTGCTTCCTCATATTGGACTTTCCGCTCAAGGATTTCATATTTTCCCTTTTCCTCGGTTACGAGGGTTTCGAGTTCCTTAATGGTGACGGTGTGCTTACCCACCATCTCCATAAGCATACGAAACATTGTGAGCTTCTTTCCTTTGAGGGAGCTCATGACCTTATTTAATTTAGCAAACATGGGGTCATCTATATCATTAATATCATGATTATCCTCTGCATCAAGGTACTCATCACTAGGAGTGAGAGAAGTGAGGAGAGAAGGATTTGATCGTGGGGTTACCTTGACCTTGTCAGGAGAGTTTTGGGCCTCTTCATCTTTTACCATGACCTTTGCCATTAGACACTTGTGAGCGTTGCCCTTGTAGTCTTTCATATAGTTGTAGGTGACAACATCACCACTCTTGTTGACTAGCCTCAAAGTGTTTTTAGAATCTTGAGAAACACCGGCAACACCACTAACATCATCCAAATCAGATTCTTCATGAGCAACCATTGCTTTCCCATCTCTCTTCTTGAGCTTTGAGTTCAAAGGGATTGGTAACTTTTTCTTGGGAAAGGTCTTGGGAAACCTTGGTTTATCTTCCCTCTTCTCATAGGGGCAATCGTTGGAGAAGTGGTTTGTTTCTTCACACTTGTAACATGTTCTCACTTTCTTCTTCTGTAATCTTCCTTTCAATTTTCCCGCGCTAAACTTCTTGACAAAGAGGGCAATGTCTTCATATGATGGGCTCTCATCGGAGTCAATCTCATCACCATCTTCATCCTCCTCATCTTCTTCTTCTTCACTTTGCTCTTCTTCATATACATGCTTGGCCTTCAACGCAAGATTGATTTTTGATGTTGAGGTACCATGCATGGCAAGATGTTTTGTAGCATTTGCCTTTGACTCTTCAAAGAGTTGGAAAGTGGATATGATGTCATCTGGAGTCATTTCCTTGAATCCATGGTGTTATCTTATGTCCCACACCATTTGTTGATGATACGGAGCAAGAGCATGATGCAACTTGTCCACGAGAAATCGCTTAGTCAAATTGAATCCATCTTTTGTCTTGTCACATTCACATGACTCGATATCAGCAGTGAGGGTCATGAGACGCTCAAGGAGTTTCTTGGGGGATTCACCTTACTCCATACAAAAGTTTTGTAGTTGTCCCTTGGCAATTTCATATTGAGCAAGATGGAGAGTAGAGGTACCGGTCTTGGTCCTCACAATGCTATCCCATAATTCCTTGCCACTTGTGATATGTATGTATGGTCTCCTTTGCTTATCAGTCATACCTCTCCTTATGCACATCGTTGCCGTGTCATTGAGATTCTTGTCATATACCTCTCTTGGAGTAAGATTCTTCGGACCAACAATTTTGTAGCCATACTCCAAGATCTCCAGCATCTCATCATTTCCATATCGAAGATGATCCTACATAGCAACTCTCCACAAAGCAAAATCGGTAGTGTCATCAAGTAAAGGAGGTTTGCCTTGTGGGTTATACTTTGGTTTTTGTATTTGAGGTCTTGCATAAAGCCAAGGAACACTGGAGTGTTCATTACTAGGAGGTTGTTGACCAAGTGAAGGAGTCGGCACAACTGGCTTTGATGTCGCACCACCAGAAAGTGGTGCAAGCATCGTGGTTAGTGTGGCTAGTCTATTTTGGAAAAGGGCCTCAAGAGAAGCATCATGCTCCTCTTTTTGCTTAGCAAGCGCCCGTTTCAGATCCTCAGAAGTGAAGGACTTGACTTCCATGGAAGCCGTGCCCGTACTCTTCGGATCCGCAACACGGGGAGTCCCATCGGGGTTCATCTCGCTCTAGGGCGGTTAAGCCACAAGAATAGAGCACAAGGCTCTGATACCAATTGAAAGGATCGAGATGGACCTAGAGGGGGGTGAATAGGTACAATTACAGAATTTTAATTGTTACTTAGCAATTTTAGGCAATAATGCGGAATATGAAAGTGACCCTAACAATTGCAAGTAGGATGCTAAGCAAGGTAATCTAGAAACACAAGTAGGCAAGTAAGCAAGCATAGTGAGATATAAGTCAGAACAACGAGACAAGTAACCACAAGTAGGAAGTTAGGGTTAGGGATAAGCACAACTTCGAGAGACGAGGATGTATGCCCATGTTCACTTCCTTGGAGGGAAGCTACGTCACCATTTAGAGAGGTGGGTGTTACCACGAAGGCACACCAATGCCACAAAGGCTCACCCTATTCTCTCCTTGAGATATCACCACGAAGGCGATTCCCAACCACCAGTGGTAGACCTTTAGGTGGCCTCCGAACCCTCACAAACATTCCAGGGGTAATCACAACATTTGATTCCTCTCCGAATGACTCCTACCGCCTAGGAGTCTCCAACCTCCAAGAGTAACAAGAACGATGGGGAAAAAGCTCAAGACTTTCTCAAATCACAAATTCCTTTGGTGCAAAGAAGGGGAAGGAGTGGATCTATCACTTGGGTGGACAACTTCTCTCAAATGCTTTCAAATCCTTTGGGGATCTAATATTTGGTGTGTGAGAGTGAGAGAGAGTGAAATGTGTTCTTGGGTAAGCTCAAAGTGAATGGTCAAAGCTCTCCAATGGGAGAAGAGAGCTATATATACTATGAGAGCAAAGGGGACCGTTGTAGTGTGAGTGACTGGGTAGGCCAGACATTCGGGGCAAAGCCCGGACATCCGGCATGTCAGGAAAGCCCGGACATCCGGTAGATGGCCAGATATCCGGCATGGTGATACAGACCCTTGGTTTCTCAGTTAGGAGTGGCCGGACATCCGAGATGAAGCCCGGACATCCGGTGTGGTAGTAGGCCCCGGACATCCGGCAGATGGCCAGATATCCGGTGTGGTTATGCTGAACCTTGGTTTCATGGTTAGGAATGCCCGGACATCCGGGATTGATCCCGGACATCCGGCGTGGCAGTAGGGACCGGACATCCGGCAATCACTAGAGGCAGAGACATAACCAAGGGAGAAATTCATAGATCCAAGCAAACTTTTGAAGGTGGAATATGGTGGCATGAGCAAGTATTTTAGTGACCCTATTGATCCCCTCTTAATAGTGCGGGATCCTATACTCAAGAAAGAAACAAATACGCAATCTTCTTGATACTTCTTCCTTGAGAAGATTAACTTCATTTGTTCATGATCCACACCCTTTTGATAAACCGGGGACTAACACCTGAGATTTACTTGACAAACATAGTTAGTCCCCTACATATATATTGTCATCAACATCAAAACACGATGTAAGGGCATGATTGCACTTTCACATGTGATGCCTATGGTATGTTTCTTATTAATGTAGTAATGTGATATGCTTAGTCTATATAGTAATGTGATATATGCTTATAGTATAGTAATATGATGATATGCTTAGTATATTGATGTGATTATATGCCTAGTGTATAGTAATGCGATATGCTTAGTAATGTGATATATTGATTATAGTGTAGTAATGTGATGATATGATCATCATGTTTTTTTTCAAAAATCACCTAAGAGACTATATGTGAGATGTGGCATCGAGCTAGATGAAAAAGGCATTGTTGGATTATGCCTTACCACAAGGGGCTTCGTCACCACCCGTGCTTACACAATGGACACGGACGGGCGCACTATCTTCAGTATGGCTGGGTGGAGAAACTTCCTCGTTGGCGAGAATCTCCGGGATGGACAGGCTGTCTTAGTCACTATCAGGAACACCGACCCTACGCCATGACTTCAGGATGATGATCGTTTTCGACATCCTTTAACTATGATGTAGCTAGTTTTCTCGTGTTTGTGAGGATTGTATAATAGTAACTTATTAGCTCTAGCTAGTACTGCTTGTGAGATTGATACTTATTATTCACTGGAATGCATTGTTCTATTAGGCTACTTCCTCATGTGCAATGTAAAATGCAAAATGTTATGTGATGTGATTTTTATTTTTTTGGCTGCACAAAACGTTCCTGGCATGCAATGTACATTGCACGCCGCTAGGTGAGCGATTATAGTGGTGGCGTAGCCTACATGGCACACCATCAGCGAGAAGAATACCACTGACGTGGGACCGAACGCCACCATTATTTTTCAACAATGGCACCATATTAGTGGCGCCGGTCTACCACGCCAGCACAACCTTTTTTGCCACGCCATAGCTAGGCTTTTCTGCACTGGTGCATAGACTCGCCTCTAAGGGATACTTGGTTCCGTGATGAGAACGACTTGCGTCAGGAGTCGTACTTCGTCGGTTATCCTGGTAAGCGGCCAGCCCATCGTGCGCCTGCTCCGAGGCTACCCCAGCCTCACGGTCATAAGCTGGTTCGTGGCCTCATGATACTTGTGATCTACGTTGGGTTTTCCATGAAGAGGAACGATTAATTGCAGCACAATACGGGTAAGTATTTCCCTCAGTTATGAAACGAAGGTTTATCGAACCAATAGGAATATCAATCCACAACCTTCTTCAGCGGCTGCACACAAAAGAGCAAACAACTTGCACCCAACACGGGCAAGAGGGTTGTCAATCCCCTTGATCTTGTTATTTGCAATCAAGTGAAGTGTGTAGATAATTGTAAATTGTGAAATAAAATAAAAGGTAAATAATGGCAGCAAGGTAAAGATAAGATTTGTAGATATATAAGTGAATAGAGTCGGGGGGGGCATAGTTTTCCCTAGCGGCGTCTCCCATGAATGTAAGCATGCGGTGGTTAAACAAAACATTGTTGGGCAATTGACAGAAAATCGCATAGTTATGTGATATTCACGGCCATGATCATGTGTATATAGGCATAACATCCAAACCAAATAGGCTGACTCCTGCTTGCACCTATTACTATTATTCTACTTCAAGAGTGCTTATATGCTTGCCCTTGTACGTATTAAGTTCATGACAAACAGAGTAATGCTTGAAGAACTACGAAATGGTGTAGAAAAAGTAAACTCAACCAATATGAATAAACCTCATTATTTTATCCTTAGTGGCAACGACACAAAGACGTATCATGTCCCCTTCTATCACTGGGATACAGAAACCCGTCAGGTTGAACCCACTACAACGCACCCCTCTCACTTAAGAAAAAGCAGTCTACTTGGCCAAAGTAAATAGATAGATCGGAGAGATTTATGAAGCTATAATGATCATGCAAATAAGAATCATAATAATTTCATAGAAGACTCAAATACTTTTCATGAATAATCTGAACATAAACCCACAATTCATTGGATCCCAACAAACGAACCGTACAAAAGATATACATCAGATAGATCAAAGCGAGGATGTGGTGATCATTGTATTGAAGTTCAAAAGAGAGATATGGTCATCTAGGTACTAACTACGGATCCTTAGGTCTGTGGTGAACTACTCACACATCATCCCCTCCGTGATCGACCCCCCTCCATGACGGCCGGAACGGAGGTCCAGATGGGATCGTGGCGGAACAGGGACTTGCGACGGTGGAAAAAGTGTTTCAGGATGTCCCCTAAGGCTATTGGAATATATGTGAATTTATAGGCTAGGGAACGGGGTCAGGAGACCTGCCAGAGAGGGTCAGCCATCAAGGTGCGGCCACCCCCTGGGTGCGCCCTATTGGCTTGTGCCTCCCTTGTGCGGCCTTAGGTATTCTCCCGAAGCTTCCAGGTCTTCTTTTGGTCGAGAAAAAAACATAAAAAAGTTTTGGGACAATTGGACTTCGTTTGGTACTATAAACCCGAAAAGTAAAAAACACGCAGAAAACAGGAACTGGCACTGGGCATTGTGTCAATAGGTTAGTGCTAAAAAAATAATATAAATTGGTATTCTAAAAAAGTATCCTAGAATGACAATATAATAGCATGGAACAATCAAAATTATAAATATGTTGGAGACGTATCAAGCATTCCCAAGCTTAATTCCTGCTCGTCCTCGAGTAGGTAATGATAAAAACAGAATTTTTGATGTGACATGATACCCTACATGTAATCTTTTGCATGTATTCTCACTGAGAAACGATGAATTAACAAACATCAACATAGTAATATTTATAAGCACAAGCAAACAATCATCAATCTTTCAAAGTATATGATTCTAAAAGAATGTTTACCCCCATTCATCTTAACATATTAGCCAGGCATGGCTCCATCTTCATCACATTAATACAAATGTCGAGCACCACGGTGTCCAAGTCAGGCAATTGGATCATACTTTTCGAAAGTGTATCAACTTTTTATTGTTCACGCAATACATGAGCATGAACCATGGACATAGCATAAATGTGGAATAATATTGCGGTACATATCAAAGGGGTAAAAGTGGAGAATATAATCTCACATCAACGAGGCATATCAATGGGCTATGGAGATGCCCATCGCTAGATGTCAATGCAAGGAGTAGGGTTGCCATGCAAATGATGCACTAGAGCTGTAAGTGTATGAAAGCTCAACTAAAGCTAAGTGGGGTGTGCATCCAACTTGCTTGCCCATGAAGACCTCGGGCATTTGAGGAAGCCCGTCATTGGAATATACAATCCAAGTTTATAAATAATGAAAAAGTGATGCCCACTAGCATATGAAAATGAAATAACATGAGACTCTTTGTATGAAGAACAAGGTGCCACTTTGAGGCACGAGTGTGGTAAAGGATAGTATCCAAGTCCCTTCTCTCTTTTTCTCTCAATTTTTTTATGGTGGGCTCATTTGGCCTCCCCCATTTTTATTTCCTCACTGGGACAATGCTCTAATAATGATAATCATCACACTTTTATTTACTTACAACTCAATATGGAAACTCGATATGAAGAACTATGAAACAATATGACTCAATATGAATGCCTCTGCCAGTATATCAGGATGTGCAATGATCTAGCATGACATGTAAAAATATAATGAACGGTGGCTTTACCACAAAAATACTATGTCCGGTCTATATGATCATGGAAAGCCATATGATGATGAACGAACTAGTCATATGATGTGATGGTGGAATTTGCATGGTAATATATCTTGGAATGGCTATGGAAATGCCATAATAGGTAGGTACAGTGGCTGTATTGAAGATGATATCATGTCATGGGGTTTGGATGCACTCGCGAAGTTTGCACTGATCCTCGAGGTGAAAATGGCCAAGGCACGATACCGAAGAGGCTAGCAAAATATGAGGAGGTGAGATTGCGTATGTCCATGGTGTCACATTAGTCATGAAGAACACATACACTTATTGCAAAGTTTTATTACTTTCATGACAAATAAAAGCACTACTCGCATGCCCCGAGGGAGGAGGTTGGGAGGAGCTAACCATCGTGCACTTTTGACCCGAAACAACACTAGGGTTTTAATGAGGGATAGAAATGCTCACACATCTCCACCATGCCTTTTTAATATTTAGACAAACAAGGAATTAACACCTCTTAATACCAATACTTCTACGTATCAACAATGATGCACTCACACCTTTTTCATATTACCACATCAATATCATTAACCAACAATTTCTCTTTTATGTGCTACATGATGGTTTTGATTATCACTCATTAAATACCCTAAAAGAGAAATTGTTGGTTAATGATACTGGCATGTGAAAACCAAGGGTATTAGGGTTTACACATGGTCGGTTACACGCCGAAGAGATAAACATGCCTATTCGCTATATCAAACATGGAGCACAAGCCATACTTCCCGAAGCTTCCATCTTGGAGATAATGTCTTCAATGAATAATGTCTTCGGTAAGCAGCCCATATAGACCGGTCCATAGAGATAAGTCAGCCTCCCGAAGACCCCTTAATCTAGGACTCCCTCAGTAGCCCCCGAACTTGCATCCAACGCCAAGGGTCTTAACTTCAATTGCTTCACACAGTCAGAGTCTTCGGCTGACAGGTGAGTTCCTTCCGCCGAATAGAGTTCGGTCCCCGATGACAAGTAGCTTTCCGAATAGGGGCGTGTGCGAACACTGTGAATTGGTTCCCCTTGAAGGACAAACTTCAGGGGGTAACATAGCATCCCCTGACGACCTCTCTGACGAAAGGCCACGGCCCACCATGACCGCTAGGCAAGTTACAAAAACTCGATGCGCGGTTAGAGGCCATTCCATCAACACGATCTATCAATGTGCAGATCGTGCCCCCTTTCACACAGGATATGTTTAATCATGCGCCTGGAACTACACACATTTCTCGCGAAGCGAAGGTATTCACAGCGTGGCGGAGGGAGCCCAAACGATAAACCTCATAAAAAGGGAAGAAAACCCCCAAAGCTAATCATGCTCCTCATCCGCTTCCTATGCTTCCATTTCTCTGAGCTTCCGACGCCCAGATCTAAATCTTCCGCCACCCAGCTCCGAGCTCACCCATGGCGAGTTCCGGCTCCAACGGCAAGTGGGAGGCCTCCACAGTGACTGACAAGGACATCCAGGAGCTCAAGAAGGCCAGATAAATCCCCGCAGGTATTCGTCACCGTGCGCCGGAGGAGGGCCAAGTGATCCCCACCCCCAAGCCAAGCGAAAGGGTGGTCATTACCCCCACTTCATATGGGGGCTGAGATTTCTGCTCCACGCCTTTTTCAGGGGTTGATGTTCTTCTACGGTCTTGACTTCCACGACCCTCCGACCGAATTACTTTATGCATATATCGGCTTTCATCCTCGTCTGCTAGGCATTTCTATGGGTCGAGCCACACTTCGGGCTCTGGCTCAAAGTGTTCAACGTCAAGCCGAAGTGCGTCAGAGGGAAGCACGCAGACTGCAGCGGAGCAGTCATCGGCAAGCTCACCCGCGTAGTGTGGCCAACGGGCACCTTCATCGACACCATCAAGGTGTGGCAGCAGGGGTGGTTCTATATCACTGAACCACGGGAAGAAAGACAGATTCCCCCTGCCGAATTAAGATCCGGTCCCCCCACCAGACGAGCTTCATGGCTCAAAAAAGGCATCAGCTAGGGACCGAGCAAGGAGGTGAGCGTCCTGCAGAAGCGTGAATAGGAACGGCTTGATAGCAATGTAGATAAGTATTTCCCTCAGTTTTTGAGAACCAAGGTATCAATCCAATAGGAGATACAAGTGAGCCACCAATAGATATACCCGCACAAGGAATCAAACTCTTGCACCCAACTCTATAAAGAGGTTGTCAATCCCTTCACGGTTATTTGCTAGGATGAGATCTAGTAGAGATAGATATAATAGGATGCTTGAACGGAAAGTAAAACTAAAAGTAAAAGAGGGCATCAAGTATTTTTGGTGTTTTTGGTTTTAGATCGGAAAGTATAATATGGAAAATAGACCCGGGGGCCATAGGTTTCACTAAATGGCTTCTCTCGTGATGGCAAGTATTACGGTGGGTGAACAAATTACTATCGAGCAATTGATATCAAAGCGAATAATTATGAAGATATCCAAGGAAATGATTATGCACATAGGCATCGCGTCCGTGACAAGTAGACCAAAACGATTCTGCAGCTACTACTATTACTCCACACATGGACCGACTCCTGCCTGCATCTAGAGTAATAAGTTCATGAAGAACAGAGTAACACATTAAGCAAGATGACATGATGTAGAGGGATAAACTCAACCAATATGATGAAAACCAGATCTTTTTACCCTTGATGGCAACAATACAATATGTGCCTCGCTACCCCTACTTTGTCACTGGGTGAGGACATAGCAAGATTGAACCCAAAACTAAGCACCTCTCCTGTTGCAAGAATTACCAATCTAGTTGGCCAAACCCAACCAATAACTCGAAGAGACTTGCAAATATATGAAATCATGCTTATAAGAATTCAGGAAAGACTCAAATAATATTCATGGATAATCTGAACATAAACCCACAATTCATCAGATCTCCACAAACACACCGCAAAAAAGTATTACATCAGATAGATCTCCATGAAGATCATGAAGAACATGGTATTGAGTAGCAAAGAGAGAGAAGAATCCATCTAGATACTAGCTATGGACCCATAGGTCTATGGTGAACTACTCACACATCATCGAAGGGCCAATGGAGTTGATGTAGATGCCCTCCGTGATCGAATGCCCCTCCGGCAGATTACCAGAAAAGGCTCCAAGATTGGATCTCTCGGGAACGGAGGCTTCGGGTGGCGGAAAAGTGTTTTCGTGGCTCTCTTCTACAATGATGGAGTATTTGGGAATTTATAGGCCGAAGATTAGGATTAGGGAAGCTACCAGGGGCCCACAAGCCTGCCCGGCGTGAGTGCCGCCCTGGCCACGGCTAGCGGGTTTGTGGCCCTGTGGCAGCTCCTCTACCTTGGTTTTCAAGTCTCGTGGCTTCCTTTTTTTCAGAAAAAATCATTCTGGATGTTTTATTCCGTTTGGACTCGGTTTAATATTCCTTATCTGCAAAACTCAAAAACAAGGAAAAAACAAGAACTGGCACTGGGCTCTAGATTAATAGGTTAGTCCCAAAAATAATATAAAATAGCATATTAATGCATATAAAACATCCAAAGCAGATAATATAATAGCATGGAACAATCAAAAATTACAGATACGTTGGAGACGTATCACCATCCCCAAACTTAATGCCTACTCGTCCTCGAGTAGGTAAATGATAAAAACGGAATTTTTGATGTGGAATGCTACCCAACATATTTATCCATGTAATATTCTTTATTGTGGCATGAATATTCAAATCATTTAGATTCAGAGCAATAGTCTAATATGGACATAAAAATAATAATACTTTGAGCACTCCAACAAGATAGTTGTGTCCTTTCAAAATAACATTTCCTTAGAAAGTCATCCCTACAAAATCATATGGTCTGGCTATGCTCCATCTTCTCCACAGAAAGTATCTAAATCATGCAAAACTCCGATGAACAAGTCAAGCAATTGCTTCACACTTTTGGTGTTCTCAAACCTTTTCAACTCTCACGCAATACATGAGCGTGAGCCATAGATATAGCATTATAGGTGGAATAGAATATGGAGGTGGTGCAAGGGAAAAACATCAATTAGGCATATTGCGTTCAATAGATATCAACGTGAGTGAGTAGGGATTTCCATGCAACAAATGCACTTAGAGCTATAAGTGTATGAAAGCTCAAAAATAAAACTAAGTGGTCGTGCATAATGAATATCCACTAGTTATATGAAAGTGACAAAATAGGAGACTCTCTATCATGAAGATCATGGTGCTACTTTGATGCACAAGTGTGGAAAAAGGTAGTAGCAATTGTCCATTCTCTCTTTCTCTCATTTTTATTTTTATTTTTGGTGGTCTTCTCTGGCTTCTTTTATATTTTTTGTTTGGGTTTCGCTGGCCCCTTTTATTTGTTGTAAAGTCCGTATACTCGTCCCAACTTGTGAGGGAGTCATAGCCTCCATCATCCCTCTCTCTCATGGGACAATGCTCTATTAATGAAAAATCATCACACTTTTATTTACTTATAACTCAAAGAAAAATAAATTACAACTCGATTCCTATGACAAGATATAACTTTATATGCAATATGATGTGATGATGCAAGTCATAGAAAAATTACATGGTGGAAGTTGCATGTCAATATATCTCGGATTGGCTATGGAAATGCCATAATAGGTAGGTATGGTGGCTGTTTTGAGGAATATGTGGTGGCTGTTTCGAGGAAGGAGGGTTTGATCTACCGACGAAAGTTGTGCAGTACTAGAGAGGCTAGCAAAGATGGAAGGGTGAGAGTGGGTATAATCCATGGACTCACATTAGTCATAAAGAACTCACATACTTATCGCAAAATTCTATTAGTTATCAAAAAATCATTAGACGCATGCTCCTAGGGGAGAGGTTGGTAGGAGTTAACAATTGCGCGCTCGCGACCCTCACACAAAGGTCGACAATCATTAGACAAGTCATGCTCCGACTTCGTTACATAACGGTTCACCATACGTGCATGCTACGGGAATCACAAGCATTAACACACGTATCTCTTCAATTCACAGCTATTCACTAGCATGACTCTCATATTACAATCCCTATTATCTCAAAACTATATGCAATGAATCCAACTTCTCATAGTTGTTAATGCACTTAATATGAAAGGTTTTAATATATCCCTCTTGGATGCCATTATATTAGGACTAAATTTATAACCTAAACAAATTACCATGCTGTTTTAAGAAACTCTCACAATAATATAAGTGAGGAATGAGAGTTCAACAATTTTTATGAAATATAACACCACCATGCTCTATAAAGATATAAGTGAAGCACTAGAGCAACATTGCCTAGCTCAAAAGATATAAGTGAAGCATATAGAGTTTTCTAACAAATTCCCGATTCAGCGTGTCTCTCTCAAAAGATGTGTGCAGCATGGATGACTATGGTAAACTAACAAGCAAAGACTCATATCATCCAAGACGCTCCAAGCAAAACACATATTATGTGGTGAATAAAAATATAGCCTCAAGTAAATTTATCGATGGATTGAAGACGAAAGAGGGGATGCCTTCCGGGGCATCCCCAAGATTAGCCTTTTTGGTATCCTTTAATATGACTTGGGGTGCATTGGGCATCCCCAAGCTTAGGCTCTTGCCACTATTTATTCCAAAGTCCATCAAATCTTCACCCAAAACTTGAAAACTTCACAACACAAAAACTTAGCAGAAAACTCATGAGATCCCTTAGTATAAGAAAAATAAATAACCACTTTAGGTACTGTTGTGAACTCATTATTTATTTATATTTGTGTAATACCTACTGTATTCTAACATTTCCAAGACTCATACCCCCGATATGACCCATAGATACATCAAAATAAGCAAACAACACGAAGAAAACAAAATCTGTCAAAAACAGAACAGTCTGTAGCAATATGTAAACTTAGAATACTTATGGAACTGTAAAAATTCTAAACAATTATGAAAGCCAGGGAAATTTGTGTATAAATACTGTGTGGAAATTGCAGATCAGTTTGAGGATCTGAAAAATTCAGAAAAATCCTGGACGGAGCACAAAAATTTCTGTTTTCCAGCAAGATCAAATCAACAACTACCATAGATCACCCCAAAGGTTATACTTGGCTCAAACACTAATTTAAACACAAAAACGCAATTACTACAGAAGTAATAATGTGCCAAACACACAAAAACAGAAGCAGAAAGCAGAAAGCAAAATAAAACCGGGTTGCCTCCCAACAAGCGCTATTGTTTAACGCCCCTAGCTAGGTAAAACGCAATAGATCTACGTATTGTCATCTTTGGTATGCAATCCATATGTAGCTCTCATGATAGATTCATAAGGAAATTTTATTTTCTTCCTTGAAAAGTGTTCCATGCCTTTCCTTCATGGAAATTGGAATCTAATATTCCCTTCCTTCATATCAATAATTGCACCAATCGTTTTAAGGAAATGTCTACCAAGAATAATAGGACATGTAGGATTGCAATATATATCAAGAACAATGAAATCTACGGGCAAATAATTCCTATTTGAAACAATAAGAACATCATTAATTCTTCCCATAGGTTTCTTTATAGTGGAATCTGCAAGATGCAAATTGAAGGTACAATCATCAAATTCACGGAAACCTAACACATCACATAAAGTTTTGGAATCGTGGAAACGCTAGCACCCAAATCACACAAAGCATGGCACTCATAATCTTTAATCTTAATCTTAATAGCAGGTTCCCACTCATCATAAAGCTTTATAGTTATAGAAACTTCCAACTCAAGTTTTTCTTCAAAAGCTTTCATCATAGCATCAACAATATGTTTAGTAAAAGCCTTGTTTTGATTATAAGCATGAGGAGAATTCAACATAGATTGCAACAAGGAAATACAATCAATCAAAGATAAGCTACCATGATTAAAATCTTTGAAATCCAAAAGAGTGGGTTCATTGCTATTTAAAGTTTTGACCTCTTCAATCCCACTTTTATCAATCTTAGCATCAAGATCTAAAAACTCCGAATCATTGGGACGACCTTTAACTAAAGTTGACTCATCTCCAGTCCCATCCTTATCAGGATTAATATTGGAAAACAAAGATTCAATAGGAGTCACATCAAACACTTTAAGATCTTCATCAATATTGTCACGAGAACATACTTTTTCAAGCCATTCACGCTTAGCACGAACTCTAGCGGTTCTTTCCTTACACTCATTAATAGAAATTCTCATAGCTTTTAAAAACTCATTAATATCATGGTTGGGTGGAATAGATATAGTTTTTAAAGAATCAATCTCAAGAGAAATTCTATCAACGTTCCTAGTCAAATCATCAATCTTGAGCATTTTTTCTTCAATCATAGCGTTGAAACCTTTTTGCATACTAATGAATTCTTTAATATTACTCTCAAAATAAGAGGGTATTTTATTATAATTTCCATAATAATTTCTGTAGGACTTACCATAATTATTAGAGGGATTAGTAGGAAACGGCCTAGCATTGAAATTATCTCTATAAGCGTTATTACCAAAATTGTTCCTATTGCCAAATTTCACATCCATAGATTCATTATTACTTCCAATCAAAGAAGACAAAGGCATATAATTAGGATCAATAGGAGCACTCTTACTAGCAAACAATTTCGTCAATTCATCCATCTTTTCGCTCAAAGTATTAATTTCAAAACAAGATTGAGCAAAGCAGCATTAATTTCATAAGATTCCGCACTAGTGGCGGGAGCAATCGGAGTACTAATAAAATAATTATTATTAGTATTATAAAAGTCACGCAACTTGGTATTCTCTTGAGTCATCGTGACAAAGCAAGCAATCAAGCACACAAGCAAGCAAAAAGCAAACTAGAAGACGAACGAAGAAGGGCGAGCAAAAAGGCAAATATTTTTGAAAATCGTTTTAGAAGTGGGGGAGAGGAAAACAATAGGAAAATGGCAGATAATTTAAATGCAAGAGATGAGTTTGTGATGGGCACTTGGTATCCTTAACTTGCTATATATCTCCCCGGCAACGGCGCCAGAAATCCTTGTTGCTACTTCTCGAGCATGCGTTGGTTTCCCGTGAAGAGGAACGATTTGATGCAGCAAAGTAGATAAGTATTTCCCTCAGTTTTTGAGAACCAAGGTATCAGTCCAGTAGGAGATACAAGCGAGCCACCAATAGATATACCTACACAAGGAATCAAACTCTTGCACCCAACGCCATAAAGAGGTTGTCAATTCCTTCACGGTTATTTGCAATGATGAGATCTAGTAGAGATAGATATAATAGGATGCTTGAACGGAAAGTAAAACTAAAAGTAAAAATAGGGCAAAAAGTATTTTTTGTGTTTTTGGTTTTAGATCGGAAAGTATAATATGGAAAATAGACCCGGGGGCCATAGGTTTCACTAGATGGCTTCTCTCATGATGGCACATATTACAGTGGGTGAACAAATTACCGTCGAGCAACTGATAGAAAGCGAATAATTATGAAGATATCCAAGGCAATGATTATGCACATAGGCATCACGTCCATGACAAGTAGACCAAAATGATTCTGCATCTACTACTATTACTCCACACATCGACCCACTCCTGCCTGCATCTAGAGTATTAAGTTCCTAAAGAAGAAAGTAACGCATTAAGCAAGATGACATGATGTAGAGAGATAAACTCAAGCAATATGATGAAAACCCCATCTTTTTACCATTGATGGCAACAATACAATACATGTCTTGCTACCCCTACTTTTTCACTGGGTGAGGATACCGCAAGATTGAACACAAAACTAAGCACTTCTCCTATTGCAAGAATTACCAATTTTGTTGGCCAAACCAAACCAATAACTCGAAGAGACTTGCAAAGTTATGAAATCCTGCATATAAGAATTCAGGAATGACTCAAATAATATTACTGGATAATATGAACATAAAACAACAATTCATCGGATCTCGACAAACACACTGCAAAAGAGTATTACATCGGAGATAAGTCGGCCTCCCGAGGACCCCTTAATCCAGGACTCCCTCAGTAGCCCCCGAACTTGCCTCCAACGCCAAGGGTCTTAACTTCAATTGCTTCACATAGTCAGAGTCTTCGGCTTACAAGGTGAGTTCCTTCCGCCGAATAGAGTTCGGTCCCCGATGACAAGTAGCTTTCCAAATAGGGGCGTGTGCGAACACTGTGAATTGGTTGCCCTTGAAGGCCAAAGTCAGGGTGTAACATAGCATCCCCTGATGACCTCTTTGACGAAAGGCCATGGCCCACCACGACCGCTAGGCAAGTTACAAAAACTCGATGCGCGGTTCGAGCCCGTTCCATCAACAAGATCTATCAATGTGCAGATCGTGCCCCTTTCACATGGGATATGTTTAATCTTGCGCGTGGAACTACACACATGTCTCGGGAAGCGAAGGGATTCACGGCGTGGCGGAGGGAGCCCAAATGACAAGCCTCATAAAAAGGGAAGAAAACCCCCAAAGCTAATCATGCTCCTCATCCGCTTCCTCTCCTTCCATTTCTCTGAGCTTCCGACGCCCAAATCTAAATCTTCCTCCACCCACCTCTGAGCTCACCCATGCCGGGTTCCGGATCCAACGGCAAGTGGGAGGCCTCCACGGTGACCGACAAGGACATCCAGGACCTCAAGAAGGCCGGATACATCCCCTCTGATATTCCTCACTGTGCGCCGGAGGAGGGCCAAGTGATCCCCACCCCCAAGCCAGGCAAAAGGGTGGTCTTCATTCCCCACTTCTTACGGGGGCTGAGCTTTCCCCTCCACCCCTTTTTAAGGGGGTTGATGTTCTTCTACGGTCTTGACTTCCACGACCCTCCGGCCGAATTACTTTATGCATATATCGGCTTTCATCCTCGTTTGCTAGGTATTTCTTCGGGTCGAGCCCCACTTCGGGCTCTGTCTCAAAGTGTTCAACATCAAGCCAAACTGCGTCAGAGGGAAGCACGCAGACTGCGGCGGAGCAGTCATCGGCAAGCTCACCCGCGTAGTGTGGCCATCGGGCACCTTCATCGACACCATCAAGGTATGGTAGAAGGGGTGGTTGTACATCACAAAACCACGCGAAGAAAGACAGATTCCCCCTGCCGAATTAAGATCCGGTCCCCCCACCAGACGAGCTTCATGGCTCGAAAAAGGCATCAGCTGGGGACCGAGCAAGGACGTGAGCGACTTGCAGAAGCGTGAATAGGAATGGCTTGATAGCAATGTATATAAGTATTTCCCTCAGTTTTTGAGAACCAAGGTATCAATCCAGTAGGAGATACAAGTGATCCACCAATAGATATACATGCACAAGGAATCAAACTCTTGCACCCAACGCTATAAAGAGGTTGTCAATCCCTTCACGGTTATTGCAAGGATGAGATCTAGTAGAGATAGATATAATAGGATGCTTGAACGAAAAGTAAAACTAAAATTAAAAATAGGGCATCAAGTATTTTTGGTGTTTTTGGTTTTAGATCGAAAAGTATAATATGGAAAGTAGACCCGGGGGCCATAGGTTTCACTAGATGGCTTCTCTCTTGATAGCAAATATTACGGTGGGTGAACAAATTACTATCGAGAAATTGATAGAAAAGCGAATAATTATGAAGATATCGAAGGAAATTATTATGCATATAGGCATCATGTCCGTGACAAGTAGACCAAAACGATTCTGCATCTACTACTATTACTCCACGCATTGACCGACTTTTGCCTGCATCTAGAGTATTAAGTTCATGAACAAGGGAGTAATGCATTAAGCAAGATGAGATGATGTAGAGGGATAAACTCAAGCAATATGATGAAAACCACATGTTTTTACCCTTGATGGGAACAATATAGTACGTGCCTCGCTACCCCTACTTTGTCACTGGGTGAGGACACCGCAAGATTGAACCCAAAACTAAGCACTTCTCCTATTGCAAGAATTACCAATCTAGTTGGCCAAACCAACTCGAAGAGGCTTGCAAATATATGAAATCATGCATATAATAATTCAGAAAAGACTCAAATAATATTCATGGATAATCTGAACATAAACCCACAATTCATCAGATCTCGATAAACACACCGTAAAAGAGTATTACATAAGATAGATCTCCACGAGGATCATGAAGAACATGGTATTGAGAAGCAAAGAGAGGGAAGAAGCCATCTAGCTATTAGCTATGGACCCGTAGGTCTATGGTGAACTACTCACGCATCATCGGAGGGGCAATGGATTTGATGTAGATGCCCACCGTGATCGAGTCCCCCTCCGGTAGATTACCAGAAAAGGCTCCAAGATTGGATCTCTCGGCAACGGAGGTTTCTAGCGGCAGAAAATTGTTTTTGTCGCTCTCTTCTACAATGATGGAGTATTTGGGAATTTATAGGCCGAAGATTAGGGTTAGGGGAGCTTCTAGGGGCCCACAAGCCTGCCCGACGCGGGTCGCCCCACTGGCCACGGCTAGCGGGCTTTTGGCCCTGTGGCAGCTCCTCTGCCTTGGTTCTGAAGTCTCATGGCTTCCTTTTATTCCAGAAAAAAATCATTCCATAGGTTTTATTCCGTTTGGACTCCGTTTAATATTACTTATCTGCGAAACTCCAAAACAAGGAAAAAACAGGAACTGGCACTGGGCTCTAGATTAATAGGTTAGTCCCAAAAATAATATAAAATAGCCTATTAATGCATATAAAACATCCAAAACAGACAATATAATAGCATGAACAATCAAAAGTTATAGATACATTGGAGACGTATTAGCATCCCCAAGCTTAATTCCTGCTCGTCCTCGAGTAGGTAAATGATAAAAACGGAATCTTTGATGTGGAATGCTACCCAACATATTTATCCATGTAATATTCTTTAGCGTGGCATGAATATTCAGTTCCGTTAGATTCAAAACAATAGTCTAATATGGATTTAAAAATAATAATGCTTTGAGCACACCAACAAGATAGTCATGGCCTATTGAAATAACATTGCCTTAGAAAGTCATCCCTACAAAATCATATGGTCTGGCTATGCTCCATCTTCCCCACACAAAGTATCTAAATCATGCACAACTCCGATGAACAAGTCAAGAAATTGCTTCACACTTTTGGTGTTCTCAAACCTTTTCATCTCTCAGGCAATAATATGAGCGTGATCCATGGATATAGCATTATAGGTGGAATAGAATATGGAGGTGGTGCAAGGGAAAAACATCAACTAGGCATATCAACGGGCTATGGAGATGGCCTTCAATAGATATCAATGTGAGTGAGTAGGGATCTCCATGCAACAAATGCACTTAGAGCTATAAGTGTATGAAATCTCAAAAAGAAAACTAAGTGGTCGTGCATAATGAATATCCACTAGTTATATGGAAGTGACAAAATAGGAGACTCTCTATCATGAAGATCATGGTGCTACAATAATGCACAAGTGTGGAAAA
Organism: Hordeum marinum; assembly: GCA_022496015.1. Classification (NCBI taxonomy): domain Eukaryota; kingdom Viridiplantae; phylum Streptophyta; class Magnoliopsida; order Poales; family Poaceae; genus Hordeum; species Hordeum marinum. Next base: position 29,679,394 of record CM039678.1, read on the forward strand.
AGGTAGTAGCAATTGTCCATTCTCCCTTTCTCTCATTTTTTATTTTTATTTTTGGTGGGCTTCTTTGGCCTTTTTTTTGTTTGGGCTTAGCTGGCCTCTTTTATTTTTTTGTAAAGTTCGGATACTCGTCCCAACTTGTGAGGGAGTCATAGCCTCCATCATCCTTTTCTCTCATGGGACAATGCTCTATTAATGAAAACTCATCACACTTTTATTTACTTATAACTCAAAGAAAAATAAATTACAACTCGATTCCTATGACAAGATATAAATCTATATGCAATATGAAGTGATGATGCAAGTCATAGAAAAATTACATGGTGGAAGTTGCATGTCAATATATCTCGGAATGGCTATGGAAATGCCATAATAGGTAGGTATGGTGGCTGTTTTGAGGAATATGTGGTGGATGTTTCAAGGAAGGAGGGTTTGATGTACTGGCGAAAGTTGTGCGGTACTAGAGAGGCTAGCAAAGATGGAAGGGTGAGAGTGGGTATAATCCATGGACTCACATTAGTCATAAAGAACTCACATACTTATTGCAAAAGTCTATTAGTTATCAAAAAAAGCATTAGACGCATGCTCCTAGGGGAGAGGTTGGTAGGAGTTAACAATTGGCGCTCGCGACCCTCACACAAAGGTCGACAATCATTGGACAAGTCATGCTCCGACTTCGTTACATAACGGTTCACCATACGTGCATGTTACGGGAATCACAAGCTTTAACACATGTATCTCTTCAATTCACAACTATTCACTAGCATGACTCTCATATTACCATCCCTATTATCTCAAAACTATATGCAAGGAATCCAACTTCTCATAGTTGTTAATGCACTTAATACAAAAGGTTTTAATATACCCTTCTTGGATGCCATTATATTAGGACAAAATTTATAACCTAAAAAAATTACCATGCTATTTCAAGAAACTCTCACAATAATATAAGTGAGGAATGAGAGTTCAATAATTTTTATAAAATATAACACCACCATGCGCTATAAAGATATAAGTGAAGCACTAGAGCGACATTGCCTAGCTCAAAAGATATAAGTTAAGCATATAGAGTATTCTAACAAATTCCCAATTCAGCGTGTCTCTCTCAAAAGATGTGTGCAGCAAGGATGACTGTGGCAAACTAACAAGAAAAGACTCATATCATACAAGACGCTCCAAGCAAAACACATATTATGTGGTGAATAAAAATATAGCCTCAAGTAAATTTACCGATGGATTGAAGACGAAAGAGGGGATGCCTTATGGGGAATCCCCAAGCTTAGTATTTTTGGTATCCTTGAATATGACTTGGGGTGCGTTATGCATCCCCAAGCTTGGGATCTTGCCATTATTTATTCCATAGTCCATCAAATCTTCACCCAAAACTTGAATATTTCACAACACAAAACTCAATAGAAAACTCATGAGATCCGTTAGTATAAGAAAAATAAATAACCACTTTAGGTACTGTGTGAACTCATTATTTATTTATATTATTGTAATACCTACTGTATTATAACTTTTCCATGACTGATACCCCCCGATACGACCCATAGATACATCAAAATAAGCAAACAACACAAAGAAAACAGAATTTGTCAAAAACAGAACAGTGTGTAGTAATCTGTAAACTTCGAATACTTATGGAACTCTAAAAATTATAACAAGTTATTAAAACCAGGAAATTTGTATATCAATACTTTATAAAAATTGCAGATCAATTTGACACTCTGAAAAATTCAGAAAAATCCTGGACGGAGCACAAAAGTTTCTGTTTTCCAGGAAGATCAAATCAACAACTACCATAGATCACCCCAAAGGTTTTACTTGGATCAAACACTAATTTAAACACAAAAACACAATTAATATAGTAGTAATAATGTGCCAAACACACCAAAACAGAAGCAAAAAGCAAAATAATATCGGGTTGCCTCCCAACAAGCGCTATTGTTTAAGGCCCCTAGCTAGGAAAAACGCAACAGATCTAGGTATTGTCATCTTTGATATGCAATCCATAAGTAGATCTCATGATAGATTCATCAGGTAATTTTATTTTCTTCCTAGGAAAGTGCTCCATTCCTTTCCTTAATGGAAATTGGAATCTAATATTCCCTTCCTTCATATCAATAATTGCACCAATCGTTCTAAGAAATGTCTACCAAGAATAATAGGACATGTAGGATTGCGTTCTATATCAAGAACCATGAAATCTACGGGCACATAATTCCTATTTGAAATAATAATAACATCATTAATTCTTTGCATAGGTTTCTTTATAGTGGAATCTGCAAGATGCAAATTGAAGGAACAATCATCAAATTCACGGAAACCTAACACATCACATAAAGTTTTGGAATCGTGGAAACTCTAGCACCCAAATCACACAACGCATGGCACTCATAATCTTTAATCTTAATCTTAATAGTAGGTTCCCACTCATCATAAAGCTTTATAGGTATAGAAACTTCCAACCCAACTTTTTCTTCAAAAGCTTTCATCATAGCATCAAAAATATGTTTAGTAAAAGCCTTGTTTTGATTATAAGCATGAGGAGAATTCAACATAGATTGCAACAAGGAAATACAATCAATCAAAGATAAGCTACCATGATTAAAATCTTTGAAATCCAAAAGAATGGGTTCATTGCTATTTGAAGTTTTGACCTCTTCAATCCCACTTTTATCAATCTTAGCATCAAGATCTAAAAACTCCGAATCATTGGGACGACCTTTAACTAAAGTTGACTCATCTCCAGTCCCATCCTTATCAATATTAATATTGGAAAACAAAGATTTAATAGGAGTCACATCAAACACTTTAAGATCTTCATCAATATTATCACGAGAACATACTTTGTCAAGCCGTTCACGCTTAGCACGAACTCTAGCGGTTCTTTCCTTACACTCATCAATAGAAATTCTCATAGCTTTTAAAGACTCATTAATATCATGCTTGGGTGGAATAGATCTAGTTTTTAAAGAATCAATCTCAAGAGAAATTCTATCAACGTTCCTAGTCAAATCATCAATCTTGAGCAATTTTTCTTCAATCAGAGCATTGAAACCTTTTTGCGTACTAATGAATTATTTAATATTACTCTCAAAATCAGAGGGTATTTTATTATAATTTCCATAAGAATTGATGTAGGAATTACCATAATTATAAGAGGGATTACTAGGAAACGGCCTACCATTGGAATTACCTCTATAAGCGTTATTACCAAAATTGTTCCTAATGCCAAAATTCACATCCATAGATTCATTATTATTTCCTACCAAAGAAGACAAAGGCATATCATTAGGATCAATAGGAGCAGTCTTACTAGAAAACAATTTCGTCAATTCATCCATCTTTTGACTCAAAGTATTAATTTCTTCAAGAGCATGCACTTTTTTACTAGTAGGAGATCTTTCGGTGTGCCATTGAGAGTAATTTGCCATAATATTATCTAGGAGTTTAGTAGCTTCTCCTAATGTGATTTCCATAAAACTACCACCCGCGGCGGAATCTAAGAGATTCCTAGAAGCAAAATTCAATCCAGCATAGAAAATTTGTATAATCATCCATAAACTCAAACCATGCACGGGGCAATTCCTAACCATAAGTTTCATCCTCTCCCAAGATTGCACAACATGTTCATGATCAAGTTCGTTAAATTCATTATATCGTTCCTAAGGGAGATGATCTTAGCAGGCGAAAAGTACTTGGAAATAAAAGCATCTTTACACTTGTTCCATGAATCAATACTTATTTTAGGCAAAGATGAAAACCAAGTTTTAGCACGATCTCGTAGTGAGAATGGAAATAGCTTCAATTTAACAATATCAGTATCCACATCTTTCTTCTTTTGCATGTCGCACAACTCAACGGAAGTATTTAGATGGGTTGTGGCATCTTCATTAGCAAGGCCGGAAAATTGTTCTTTCATAACAAGATTGAGCAAAGAAACATTAATTTCATAAAATTCTGCACTAGTGGCGGGAGCAATCGGAGTACTAATAAAATAATTATTATTAGTATTAGAAAAGTCACACAACTTGGTATTCTCTTGAGTCATCGTGACAAAGCAAGCAATCAAGCACACAAGCAAGCAAAAAAGCAAACTAGAAGACGAACGAAGAAGGGTGAGCAAAAAGGCAAATCTTTTTGAAAATCATTTTAGAAGTGGGGGAGTGGAAAACAAGAGGCAAATGGCAAATAATGCAAATGCAAGAGATGAGTTTGTGATGGGTACTTGGTATCCTCGACTTTCTATGTATCTCCCCGACAACGGCGCCAGAAATCCTTCTTGCTACTTCTCGAGCATGCATTGGTTTCCCGTTAAGAGGAATGGTTTGATGCTGCAAAGTAGATAAGTATTTCCCTCAGTTTTTGAGACCCAAGGTATAAGTCAAGTAGGCGATACAAGCGAGCCACCAATAGATATACCTGCACAAGGAATCAAACTCTTGCACCCAATGCAATAAAGAGGTTGTAAATTCATCCACAGTTATTTGCAAATGATGAGATCTAGTAGAGATAGATATAATAGGATGCTTGAACGGAAAGTAAAACTAAAAGTAAAAATAGGGCAGAAAGCATTTTTGTGTTTTTGGTTTTAGATTGGAAAGTATAACATGGAAAATAGACCCGGGGGCCATAGGTTTCACAAGGTGGCTTCTCTCATGATGGCAAGTATTACAGTGGTTGAGCAAATTACTGTCGAGCAATTGATAGAAAAGTGAATAATTATGAAGATACCCAAGGCAATGATTATGCACATAGGCATCACGTCCATGACAAGTAGACCAAAACGATTCTGCATCTACTACTATTACTCCACACATCGACCGACTCCTTCCTGCATCTAGAGTATTAAGTTCCTGAAGAACAGAGTAACACATTAAGCAAGATGACATGATGTAGAGGGATAAACTCAAGCAATATGATGAAATTCCCATCTTTTTACCCTTGATGGCAACAGTACAATACGTGCCTCGCTACACCTACTTTGTCACTGGGTGAGGACACCGCAAGATTGAACCCAGAACTAAGCACTTCTCCTATTGCAAGAATACCAATCTAGTTGGCCAAACCAAACCAATAACTCGAAGAGACTTGCAAAGATATGAAATCATGCATATAAGAATTCAGGAAAGACTCAAATAATATTCATGGATAATATGAACATAAACCCACAATTCATCGGATCTCGACAAACACACCGCAAAAGAGTATTACGTCGGAGATAAGTCGGCCTCCCGAGGACCCCTTAATCCAGGACTTCCTTAGTAGCCCCCGAACTTGCCTCCAATGCCAAGGGTCTTAACTTAAGTTGCTTCACAGACCATGGGTACCTCCTCCCGCCGAGAAGAGAGCATGTCGGGCGCAGGTGATCGTGTCTGACGACATCTTGGACTCAGACACTAAATTCGATGACCTCGAGGCGGCTCCACGAAGGAGCCTTAGGGTCAAGCCCCGCCCGAAGGTTAGGATCCGAAGACCCCTTGTTCATCCTTCAACAAGTTTAAAGTTTATTAACACACAGGTCCTCATCAATTTTGCAGCCCCCCTCATGTCCTTCCCACCGATCAAATATCGGACAGGGAGACCCCACCTGTAGAGCTAGCGGAGAGCGGGAATGCCTCACATCCCGCCACCCCTGGCGCCGCTAAGGATACCGCGGAGGTGTCATACCAACATGCTCCTATGGAGCCAGGCACCGACGACGGGGGAGACGACATACTGGTCGAGGCTAACGCCTCAGTCACAGAAAACCGGGGGGGAGTACCCCGCCCGGACATTGAGGAGGCCAGACGAGTGGCCGCTCAGTCCCCTCCAAGGGCATCTCTGGAGCGTGCCACACCTCCGGAGGTACTGGTTCAAACCTCGGTCGGTGATCAGGTTATCCGATCACCTCCGGATCCATCGCCAATGGTTGGCCGGTCATGGAGGAGGCTCTATCGAGCGCCTCCGTCTCCGAGGAGCACCGCACCCTTACGGGTGTGGTATTACAGAGCATTCGGTCCGTCAACAACGGGCTGAAGGAGGCCTTCAATGGTCTCCTAACGGGTTTTCAAGTAAGTCACATGAAACTCTTATTTGCCAAGTTTTATTTATTTATTTCTATTATATACATGGCAGCCCTCGAGACCTAGGTGAGTTTAAAAAACTTACCTAGGGGTCAATCATGTATCCGATACCGGACTAGATGTAGATTATGTGTCGGGCATCTTAGGATAGTCCCTAAGAAGGTCCAACGTATGATTAGATTGACTATAATTCAGGAGTTGATAACCCATGTAACATGTCAACTTTATATGTAATGCGGGCTTTGTCATCGGCGGGGACAATAAATGGCACCTAACTGGACGAGCTGAATCGGAAGCTTAAATGCTCCGAGGATGAGGTTGAGTCCCTCAACCTAAGATTCGACGAGGCACAAGGTAGGTCAAAACAAAATCCGAATACCTTTGCCCGAACTCCTTTGTCCGAACACCTTGATCCGAACACTATCCATGCAGTTTTTCATAATGCCTTAATTTTTAAACATCTTCGGTGAAAGAGGTGGAGCGGCTCAAGGCCGAGCTCCAACAATCAAAAGACCATGCGATCGTCAAGAGGGTGGCAGCCAAAGAGGTAGCTACCGCCATGTCCGCCCTGCGAGCCACCAGCCAGAAGCACGAGGCTCGTGTGGCGGAGGTTTAACAGGAGCTCAAGGACGCCAGCCAGAATTTGGAGGCCCTTGAGGAGAAGGACAATGCGAGCGCGGCCGAATTGTCCACCCTAAAGAATGATCTTCAGAAGGAACGGGTGGATAGGCGGTTCTATGAGGAACAGTTCCGCCAAGTGAAGGACATAATGGATGGTAAGCCATACTTACTAAAGTGCGTCTTCAGGGATATCAAATTAAAATTTCTTACCCAGGTGTGGCATTCTTCAGGCGCCTCTTCCGGTCTCCAGAATAGTGTGGTGGATGCCAATAGGCTGTTTGCCTCAAGGGAAGAAGGAGACAAAGCTCAGTTGTTCTCGGCACAGTTCGGAGCCCCCGAGCGCTCGCCTCTTCTCGTGGAGCAACTGAAGCAGCTCATTGAACAGCACCAGATGACGGAGCCGGCCATGAAGGACCACTGCATTCGCTTATGGCCCGGCGAGCCGCTGCCAGGCAGCTACTTCGTCGTGGTGCATAAGGTGATTGCCACATCGCCCTGCTTCGACACCTTGAAGCGCTCTTCCTGCATCGAGGGCTTCTAGATGGCCCTTGCCAAGACCAAGGTGCACTGGCCGAGGCTGGATCTGAAGAAGGTAGCCACTACCCCACCGCCTCCCGGGAAGGAGCATATTCGCCCCGAGCTATACTTCACGACAGTGATGGAAGGTGCTCGGGCAATAGCTTCTCAGTGTGTGGGTGATAATGTATTCGATTGAATTGTAATGTATTCGAAGACTTGTCAAAGTTTTTAATGTTATAAGTTATTTATTCAGCTTTGATGTTTTTGCATTCCTTTATAACTCCTGTGTGGCCGTTTAAAACTGAAATACCCGAGTCGTCAGCTTCAGCCCCCATGTAGATACTACACGGGGTGTCTCTGCCAATGCACCATATTCCTTAGCCAAGAGACGAGAACCCGAAGGCGGTATAGTGCGGCGGACAAGGCAATCAGACTATAGTGCCTTATTTCTTCAACGGGGCGCAAAAAGGACTGTGGGGGACTAAGGACTAGCCCCCAGAGTGTTGTGATGTTCAGATGAACCGTGGCTAAGGACAACATCACATGGTTTGCATGGAGAGCAAAACCCTTCGCACAACGCGGAATATCGTCTGACGAGGATGGAAGTATAATAGTTCAAGCTCGGATTCACAGACCGGCTCTCGCATACCATGATAGTCAGTTTTCGGCTTTCTCCCATGAGGTGCTTGACCAGACTATCCGGAAACACTATCGTAGGGGTTCTACCTTTGACCTTTTAGCCGACCGAGCGGAACATAAAGGGGCAAGCGCAGGAGCCGGCCAACCCAACTATTGACCCAAGACATAGTTCGGAACCAATGCATATAAAGTGAACTCCAAGACGCCGAACACATAATGAAAAATACATAAGGCGATTTGTTTGTAAGTTCGATCCCCCGGTATATTATCCGGTTGCGTCGTAACATATTTAGTTATCTCGCGAGAACAGGGAGAAAAGGAAGTTATGTGCCAAAAAGGACAACCAGAAAAACATGTAAAATGATGCTGTATTTTTTCTCAACAACTCTTATTACTCGGAGTGCCAAAGCAAATGCTTACAGGTATGTGAAGAAAAGAGATTACAGGAGTGTCTGTACCAGGGGTCTTCGATTGATGGCCTTACGTCCTCGATAGGCCCTATTGCTAGTTTACTCCTGCTCTTTGGTGTACCTCGATGGGTGGTATTGTTTGGCAGGCAGATCTTGCAAACAAGGTCTTGAGGAGTCGCCGAACTATCAATGAGCTTTATGCCCTTGGTGGGCCCTTTAATGGTCCCTGCATTGTGTCCGAAGACATATTTAGTGGTAGTAGTCTGGTCCAGCCGGAGTCCCACCTTTGTTTCCCCACTGCTGCCCATGGAATTTTAAGCACGAAGTTGTCCCTTATTGGCACGTGGTTCGCTAGTCCTAGGCACGTGCGATGGGGTGCCAGTCCCTATTTGGGGGTAGAGGAGGGCTCTGAGAGTTAGGCCTGCAGCCGAGCTCGCTTCCCAACCTTGCGTGCCTTTACGGCAGATGCCGGAACCTGCCGATCATCTTTGTAACTAAATTTGGTCGCCAGGGCCAGCGCATGCTCCTCAGTTCATAGAGATTGCTCCGTATTTCCGTTGAAAGTGATGACCCCTTGGAGTCAAGGCATCTTGAGATTGAGGTATGCATAATGCGGGACATCGTTGAAACGAGCGAACGCTGTCCGGCCGAGTAGGGCATGATAGCCGCTGCGGAAGGGTACGATGTCGAAGATCAAGTCTTCGCTACGAAAGTTATTTGGCGAGCCGAACACAACTTCGAGGGTTATGGAGCCCATGCACTAGGCTTCGACACCTGGAATCACCCCTTTAAAGGTGGTGTTACTAGGTTTAATCCGTGACAGGTCTATGCCCATCTTTTTGACTGTGTCTGAGTAAATCAGATTAAGGATACTTCCTTCGTCCATTAGGATTTTTGTGAGGTGATACCCATCGATAATGGGGTCAAGGAGGAGTGCGGCCGAACCCCTGTGGCGGATACTGGTCGGGTGATCGTGCCGATCAAGAGTGATCGCATATGCCGACCATGGGTTATAGTTCGAGGCCATGGGCTCTACAGCGTAGACTTCATGAAGGGCGCGCTTCCTCTACTTCTTGGGTATATGGGTGGCGTATATCATGTTTACTGTCTTGACTTCCGGAGGAAATTTCTTTTGCTTGCCACCAATCGGACCTCGAGGCTCATCCTCATCCTTGCTATGAGGGATCTTGCTTTTGTCCTTGGGTGGGAGCTTGCCGACCTGCTTAAACACACAACAATTGCGGTGTGTGTGGTTGGCGGGCTTCTCTTGAGTCCCGTCGATTTGGCAAGTCCGCTCCATTATTTTTTCCAGCGAAGTGGGCCCGTCATGATTGCCTTTAGGAGGCTTCTTCCACTGCCCAGGGCGGGAGTTGCGGAAGCCGGCGTTAACGGCCGTATCATCGGCATCATTATTATTGCGCCGGCGCTTGTTCTTTTTGCGTTTGGGCTTCCCGTTGTTGTCCCGAACTTCGGAAGTTCTGGGCTCTTCAGAGTGGTGGTTGCGTCTTGCCAGTCAATTGTCTTCGCCCACACAAAAGCGGGTCATCATGAAAGTAAGGGCGGACATAGTCCGAGGTTTATCCTGGCTGAGATGGCAGGCCAGTCATTCATCCCGAATATTATGCCGGAAGGAGGCTATTGCCTCAATGTCCGGGCAGTCGAGGATCTGGTTCTTCTTGTTTAAAAACCAATTCCAGAATTGCCGAGCAGACTCTCTGGGCTTCTGAACGACGTTACCTAGGTTGAAGGAATCTAGCGGCCGAACATAGGTTCCCTGGAAGTTGGAGCAGAATGCATCCTCTAGGTCTTCCCAGCATCTGATGGAGTTTTCTGGGAGGCTATTTAGCCAGTGCCGAGCTGGCCCCTTAAGCTTAAGGGGAAGGTATTTGATGGCATGGAGATCATCTCCTTGAGCCATGTGTATGTGGAGGAGGAACTCCTCGATCCATACTGTTGGGTCAGCTGTCCCATCCTATTGTTAGATGTTCACGGGTTTAAAACCCTCCAGGAACTGATGTCACATCACCTCATCTGTGAAACATAGCGGATGAGCGACGCCTCGAACTCGAGCTATGTCGCGCCTATAATCGTCGTCTGCTCTAGCTTGGTTGCACTCCCGGTCTCTGTTATTTCTTCTGTCGAGCCATGGTTTGTACCCATCCCGTTTATCAGGTGAGTATCCTCTGGATCCGTAGATGGATCTTGTACAACTTGCTCTGTGATCTAAGTCATCTCGCAGGTCGAACATGTGATTGGGATCTAGTGGCTCCTTTCCCCGTCTTCGGGGTATTACCGGCCTACAACCGACGTTGTGAGCCATCCGATCTAGCCTATCGTATGGAGTATGCTTGGGATATGGAATATCAGTGAGCTCGTCGTCGAATTTTGGCAACAGCCTTCTTTGTGGATAACTCTTGGTCTGGTTCGACAGACCGGTACCATGTCCTTCCTCAGCTAGGAGCACTCTTGTCCATCGATCATTTAGGTCATCCTGTTCGGCTTTGAGCTACCGTTCCTTGGCTTTCAGACTGCGAGCCGTCGCTCTGATCTGTTGTCTGAACTGTTCCTGATCTTCATGGTTATTAGGGATGTCCATATAACAGACTTCCGGGATATCCTTCTCCTCGACAGGGGGAGGTAATTGTCGTCCTCGGAACCGTTAAAGTCGTCGGGGTTGTTCTGGTCCTCGGTCCTTTCCTGACCCTCTAATGGTTGTTCAAAGTTATCAGGGGCGCGGCGGTCCTCGGGGGTAACTCCGTCCCCGGTGCAGATAATAGCTTTCCTTCCCTTTTTTGCCTTTGGACCGCTTATCGGCTTTCAGTGCCTTAACGGTGCGTCGCCCTACTTATTGCCGTCATTATTAGGCGTTTTGCCGCCAATAGGAGTGTCCACCATGTAGACGTCGTATGTGGAGGTGGCGGCCCATCACCCAGTGTTAACGGGGGTGGGAGCACAATCCTCATCATCCATGTATTCTTCCTCCTCGGAGGCATAGTCCAGCATGTTGGTTAAATCTTCGATAGTGGCTATGAAGTGGGTGGTGGGTGGGTCGAAAAATTTGTCCTAACCCACACCATAATTGTTCTGAACATAGATTAGGGTTGGGTCATTGGTGATCTTCATCGACGAGATCCGATCTAGGGCCTCGTCAACTGCTGAGAGCCCGATCGGATCAAACTCTTCGGAACTTACGGAGTTTACCTCCGAAGTGCCCGGACATGGGGAGTGTTCGGCAAGAACACATGTCCGGTCTTTTGGCACAATGGCTGGACCAATACAAGAGATCAACCAATCGCCATGGATAATCCCATCGGCGTGTCCGAAGAAGGAACTCGAGGTTAAAACCTCAAAGTCTTCGGGTGCTACAGGCGAAGCTGCGAGCCCGGTTAGCGACAAGTCACCCCGAGAATCAACGGAGAACTCTAGGTTTCCAAATCTGACCTCTCGGTCACGGGTGAAGCTCTCAACACGGCCTAGCTGGCTGGTGGGATCAGTGTGCAACACAATGCTGCCGAAGGCGAAGATCTGTCCGGGGATGAAAGTGTCCATGTTGTGGACCTCTTCGTTGATGACAAGGCAAGACATCGATTCCTTCTTGCTAACAGAGGAAACTCTCAATGAAACCACCAATGTCGGTGTCAAAACCGGCGGATCTCGGGTAGGGGGTCCCGAACTGTGAGACTAGGGCCAATGGTAACAGGAGATGATGGGGACACTGATTTACCCAAGTTCGGTCCCTCCTATGGAGGTAATACCTTACGTCCTGCTTGGTTGTATTGATGATATGGGGGGTTACAGAGTTGATCTACCTCGAGATCAAATAGCTAACCCTAGATGAGTTGTTCTATCCCTACACCCTAAAACCCTCCGGCTTATATAGACGCCAAGGGTATTAGGGTTTACACATGGTCGGTTACACACAAAAGAGATAAACATTCCTATTCACTATATCAAACGTGGAGCACAAGCCATACTTCCCGAAGCTTCCATCTTGGAGATAAGGTCTTCAATGAATCTTGTGTTTGGTAAGCGGCCCATATAGTCTGGCCCATAGAGATAGATCGGCCTCCCGAGTACCCCTTAATCCAGGACTCCCTTAGTGTGTCCAGCAAACAATGATTGTGGCAAACTAAAAATAAAGGCAAACAAAAGAAAATGATGCTCCAAGTATAACTCATATCATGGGACGAACAAAAATATAGCTCCAAGTGACATACTAATGGATTGAGACGAAAGAGGGGATGGCATCCTGTCGGTGTAGAAACCGGCGGATCTCGGGTAGGGGGGTCCCGAACTATGAGACTTGGATCAACAATAACAGGAGATGAAGGGGACATGATTTTACCCAAGTTCGGGCACTCCTATGGAGGTAATACCCTATGCCCTGCTTGATTGTATTGATGGTGTAAGAGGTTACAGAGTTGATCTACCTCGAGATCGTATGTCTAACCCTAGATGAGTTATTCTGCCTGTAAACCCTAAAACCCTCCAACTTATATAGATGCTGAGGAGGCTTAGGGTTTACACATGGTCAGTTACATGCTGAAGAGATAAACATGCCTATTTACTAAATAATACGTGGAGCGCAAGCCATGGTCCTCGAAGCTTCCATCCTGGTAACTAGGCCTTCACGCCATTGGTGTTCAGCGAGCGGCCAATATAGTCCGGCCCGTACACAACAAGTCAGAAAGGGTTGAAAATTGATGATGTGCCTTTGAATGGTGCATATTGAACACACAAAAATTCTAGACTTAAAATAAGTTATTAAAAATGAAATCCCTTTGTAATAGATGATTTTTCATCCGAAACCCTCATACTTCTTATGAGATTGTCCAATTTGTACACGAAGTGCATCCAGTTTTTGCCGTAACCCGCTCAACTCTTTAGAAGTTTCTATGTGGGTGAAATTATGATGTCATGCCAAGTTACAACCTTTTTCAAGTTCATTTGTACTACTCTTCAAATTCAGGGTCACTTAGCTCAAAATAAATCATTAAATGCATGAAAAATATCAAATGAAGTCAGAAAGGGTTGAAAATTGATGATGTGCCTTTGAATGGTGCATATTGAACACACAAAAAGTATGGAGTTAAAATAAGTTATTAAAAATGAAATCCCTTTGTAATAGATGAGTTTTTGTCCGAAACCCTCATACTTCGAAAGAGATTGTCCAATTTGTACACGAAGTGCATCCAGGTTTTGCCGTAACCCTCTCAATTCTTTAGAATTTGCTATGTGGGTGAAATTATGATGTCATGCCAAGTTAAAACCTTTTTAGAGTTCATTTGTTATGCTTTTCAAATTTAGGGTCATCTAGCTCAAAATAAATCATTAAATGCATGAAAAATATCAAATGTAGTCAGAAAGGGTTGTAAATTGATGATGTGCCTTTGAATGGTGCATATTGAACACACAAAAAGCATGGAGTTAAAACAAGTTATTAAAAATGAAATCCCTTTGTAATAGATGAGTTTTCGTCCGAAACCCCCATACTTCTTATGAGATTGTCAAATTTGTACATGAAGTGCATCCAGTTTTTCCTGTAACCCTCTCAACTCTTTAGAAGTTGCTATGTGGGTGAAATTATGATGTCATGCCAAGTTAAAACCTTTTCAGAGTTCATTTGTACTGCTTTTCAAATTCAGGGTCATCTAGCTCAAAATAAATCATTAAATACATGAAAAATATCAAATGAAGTATGAAAGGGTTGAAAATTGATGATGTGCCTTTGAATGGTGCATATTGAACACATAAAAAGTATGGAGTTAAAATAAGTTATTAAAAATGAAATCCCTTTGTAATAGATGAGTTTTCGTCTGAAACCCTCATACTTCTTATGAGATTGTCCAATTTGTACACGAAGTGCTTCCAGTTTTTGCCGTAACCCTCTCAACTCTTTAGAAGGTGCTATTTGGGTGAAATTATGATGTCATGACAAGTTACCACCTTTTTAGAGTTCATTTGTACTTCTTTTCAAATTCAGGGTCATTTAGCTCAAAAAAATCATTAAATGCATGAAAAATATCAAATCAAGTCAGAAAGGGTTGAAAATTGATGATGTGCCTTTTAATGGTGCATATTGAACACACAAAAAGTATGGAGTTAAAATAAGTTATTAAAAATGAAATCCCTTTGTAATAGATGAGTTTTCGTTTGAAACCCTCATACTTCTTATGAGATTGTCCAATTTGTACACGAAGTGCATCTAGTTTTTGTCGTAACCCTCTCAACTCTTTAGAAGTTGCAATGTGGGTGAAATTATGATGTCATGCCAAGTTACAACCTTTTTAGACTTCATTTGTACTGCTTTTCAAATTCAGGGTCATTTAGCTCAAAATAAATCATTAAATGCATGAAAAATATCAAATGAAGTCAGAATGGGTTGAAAATTAATGATGTGCCTTTGAATGGTGCATATTGAACACACAAAAATTATGGAGTTAAAATAAGTTATTAAAAATGAAATCCGTTTGTAATGGACGAGTTTCCGTCCAAAACACTCATACTTCTTATGAGATTGTCCAATTTGTACACGAAGTGCATCCAGTTTTTGCCGTAACCCTCTCAACTCTCAAGAAGTTACTATGTGGGTGAAATTATGATGTCATGCCAAGTTACAACCTTTTCAGAGTTCATTTGTACTGTTTTTCAAACTCGAGATATGACATTTCAAATGCCATTTAATCAAATTGTATTATACAGCAGTTGAAGTTGTTCAAACATGCATGGAAATGCCATAAACAGATTCTTTATATTTTTTCTATGATTTTCTAAAGTTTACGGGTTTGTCTGAAAATAATAACTAATATTGAATTAAAAAACCCTTTAGTACCGGTGGGATCCACGCACCGGTACTAAAGGTCCACCGCCCCGCGCTTTTTTCGGGGAGGACCTTTAGTACCGATGCGTGGCTTGCACCGGTACTAAAGGGTCTATAGTACCGGCGCGAGCCACGCACCAGTAATAAAGGTTGCTATGTATAAATATAGATCCCTTCGTCCCGGGCCGAGCCACGCACCGGGAGAAGTCATTTGCGCGCCACCAGGCTGCCGAAATCGCCGTCGCCGCCGCCCGCCGCCCCGACGCCACGCGCCGCCCCGAGCCCATTGCCGAAATCGCAGTCGCCGCCATGCGCCACCCCGAGCCCATCGCCCCGATGCCGCGTGCCGCCCCGACGCCGCCCTGCCCCTACGTCGACATTGCCGACGCCTTCCTCGCGCCCGGCCCTGCCGTCGCTTGCCACCGAGCCGTCCCCGAGCCCGCGCCTCGTTGCCGAATAGTGGTAATGATGGATGGATGGATGGATGGATGGATTCGTTGATGTGATGAATTTGTTTAGTTTTTGTTTAGTTTTAGTTTTAGTTTAGTTTAGTTTTAGTTTAGATTTTTTAGTTTAGGTTTAGTTTAGATTTTGTTTAGTTTAGTTTAGGTTTAGTTTAGGTTTAATTTAGTTTAGGTTTAGTTTAGTTTTAGTTTAGATTTTGTTTAATTTAGGTTTAGTTTAGATTTTTTTGTTTAGGTTTAATTTAGTTTAGATTTAGATTTGGTTTAGTTTAGGTTTAGTTTAGGTTTAATTTAGTTTAGATTTTGTTTAGTTTAGGTTTAAGTGTTAATTTTTGATCCAAAGCGTGTCGTAATTCTTGATAGTCACACACACATTAGGATCCAAAGCGTGCCGTAATTCTTGATTTGCTAGATGCTAAGTGTTAATTTTGATAAGTTTTATTTAATTTGTTTTCATAATTAAGAGTTTATTCTTGACGTCAATGATGCCGATCCCGCATCCTCGTCATCGAGTCGCCGGAGGAGGTCACTTGCTTGAGCCGAGGGGCACTGCCAGGGATTGGGCTCCGCTGGGCTGGTACTAGGAGGTGCTGCCTTTCGGGCGGCGCAGCTTGGTGAGGAGCCAACCCGTCGTCGACCCGGAGGTTCTGCGGTGGCGGCCGCATGGGCCACGGGAGATTCATAGGCTTGAGTCCCCCGCGGAGGTGGTACAGTACCATGTCAGCAAGGAGAACGAGCATGTTCGTCGCTACAAGGCAGCTTTGGAGGCCAGGTCCGACAATACCTGGCAGATTCTTCAGGGATCTCACTGGAGCTATGTTCCTGTGATGGTTCCTTCTCTTTGGGTGTCCACCGCCTGCCCCGATATCCGCCGGGCGCTAGGGTTGTAGCTAGATCGATATATTAGCTACTATATATGTATTATTATGATGTATTAGCTAGATCGATGGATTAGCCTATGTATTGAAAATTATCCAAGATTATGAGATGAGATCTTTTCTAAGAACTACTATATATGTATTCGATGATGCATTATTAATTAACTATCAGTTATTTTGCTTCTTAAATGCATGCTAATTTGAATACTAATTTGTTTTATCTATCTTATTATGGATTAGTTACTATGCTATGGACAATACCGGTAGAGCTCATGAAGACGACATCTTCGACATGATACACTCCTCTGAAAACCCAGCGGACCTTCGAGGTGAATCACATGATGATGATGGCTCACAATATCTGAACGATTACGGTGATGGATGTGAGGCCGAGGAAGAACAACTTATGTTCCAAAGTCCGGAACAACAAACAATGTTCGGCGAGGTATATACACATATTAGCCTCTGGTGATCATTACATGTGTATTAATTGATTTGTATATATATATATATTAACAAATCTTTCTTATTTTAATTATCATCCCTCCGGATCGAGCCAATCTAGTAGAAATGTACGAGGCGGTGCCAAAATATTGGACGACAACGTAAATCTCAATATTGATGCTTTCAAACATAATGGCAAACCGACTCACCCTGAAGACATTTGAGCGTCAATGCAGAGTGGTTGTTAGGGACAGAGTCCTGATCACAATGCATGAATGGACTCAGCCAAACGAACCAAAACCAGGAGTGAATTATGTCGATACAAGAATTAAAGATGCCCTTTGGCGAGAACTCATGGAGCATTTCACCCTACCAGATTCTCTCTCGGAGCGTCAAAGGAACAAAGTCAGGGAGTTTGCTCTCCATAAGATGGCCGGCGCATTCCAAACTTGGAAGAAAAGATTATGGACCGAGTACAACGCTAGAGGCAAGAAGGCGCCCGAATTCAAAGGAATATACGAGAAGGTAAGGAATCACTGGGACACATTTATCAAGTACAAGACATCGATAGCTGATATGGAGAAGTCGGCATAGAATAAGATAAATGCTGAGAGAAAAAGTATCACCATAAACTAGGGACAGGTGGATACAAGTCGGCCATTCCTAAGTGGGATGCATATGAGAATAAGATGCTTGATGAAGGGATCACTCCAGTAACCTTCAACTGGCCCAAGAGGTGCAGGAATTGGTTTTTTGCGCATGGGGGAAAGTTGGACCCAGCAACAGGGAAGATTATTGCACTGGCCAGTCTGAAGCATGCATCAGATGAGTTGATTGAAGCAATAAAATCTGCCCAAGAAGGACGGTTTCACCTCGATAGAGAGAACGACGAGCTTACACGCGCCCTCGGGAATGCCGAACACGGAGGACGAACACAAGGCGTGGGTGTTGTTCCATGGTACAAGGGGTTTGCGGCATGGAAGGACAGTTATAAAAGACGTTCGAGAAAAAAGAAGGTGGATGCAGACCGACTTTCAAAGTTGGAACAGATGTACGAGCAGCAGCAGCTGTAGATACAGGTACTGACCCAGCAAAGGGAAACTCCGCAGCAGGAGGCACGGGAACCCGTCCCATCTACACTACCGAAAAGCAGCATGGGTTCCACGGGGGAACCGCTAGGTCACACCCCCATGGATGATATCACCGAGAAAAGACATCTTGTGAGTTAATCCAGAAAATGAAGAACATACCCGTGCGGGTCGCGATGGGCTATGCTTTACCAAATACACCTAATGTTCTCTGGCATTGCAATCCGGTTCCAGCTGGGTATGCTCGTATCGCAGTGGACGCATTAGAGCCAGGATATGATGAACTATTGCTTGACATCTCTGGAGGTGAGGGGGAGTCCACACTGGCAGAAGCCGTCCGTGGTCTCATTCTATGGAGTAAGGACTGCATCGTGTTTCCACACTCGGCGCTAAGGCCACCGGCTCCTCCTAGTATCGATGTCCAGCGTGAGGGATCCCAGCGAGAGGCATCGCAGCGCCAGCACTCCTCCACACCTCGCCAGTAGTCCTCCCCACATCGCCAGCAGACACCTCGCCAGTAGTCCTCCCCACCTCGCCAGCAGTCCTCCCCACCTCGAGCTCCCACATAGTCCTCCCCACCTTGAGAGGCGTCCCACCTTGCCAGCAGTCCTCCCCACCTCGCCATGAGCAGTTCTCCCAACCTCGGGACGGAGCACGACGCGAGTCCATACCATCGATATCGATCTCCGCCGCGTGGGCCCACTCCACCCCGGCAGTGGTCCCGCCAGCAGGGCTCCCAAAATTGGAAGGCCACCAGCACTCCTCTTCGGAAGAAAGCAAAGAAGAAACCCGAGCCTCCGGCTAAAAGGAAGCTGCCTTACAACATGACACCAGAGGAAAACAAAATTCAATCCGATCTCCAAGTGAAAGCCTTTTTTGCGAAGAAGACCGTGCTGCCAAAGGAGGTAATACCCAAGGAAGTCCAAGAGCACTTTATGGAACACTTTATTGATCGACCCCCGGCATATGTCGAGCTTATGCCAACAGAATATGAGCGACAGATTTAGAAGGCAAGTGAGGAAAGAAGTCGGCCCAGCCCTAGGAAGAAGTCCGGAAGTATGACATCAACTAGCGGGAAAACAGTTCCCCAGCTCGAAGAACAATCCAAGCAACGAATCTCTCCGCTCAAGGTGAGTACCAATGCAAGCAAGCAATCGATCCAACCAGTCAACGTGCAAGGCAACCCAATCGACCTCGAAGAAGTAGAGGCTGCAGGTCTCACTCTTGACCAAATCCTTGGCACCGAGGAAATCCGCGGGTATCGTGCAACTGAGTACGCAATGCAATATGCCATCGGAAAACCACTTGTCACACCCAAGCAGTACAAGGAACTACCAACTGCGATGCGACGGTTGCATGATTGGTACCTGCGTGAAGCAAAGCGAGGGGAGACGATGGTCATGTTCAAAGTAAGGAAAGAGCATTACCTCAATGCATGTGACATATGTCTTGAATTCTCAGAACTTTTCCAGTTATACCACATGGACTCTATCGACAAAACTCTCGTCAGTTGCTATTGTCTGTAAGTGATTTATATCTTTAATAATTTAAGTCTCTAGGTAAGATATCGTTCATTGGCTTATCCTCACTATATATGTTCTTTTCTACTCTATTATGCAGATTGACAATGTGGGAATTGAAAGAAGAGGGAATCGATGACATTGGGTTCATCGACCCAAGTACCGTTAATGGTCATGTGGTAAAACATTATGCCAAGGACACAGAAGATCTCTTGGAAAATTATCTAGAGGCACTAATGAATACCAAATATACTATAATATTTCCTTACAACATGGGGTGAGTGTTTACTCTCTTGTATACTACAAATTCTATTTTTGCTTACTAGCTCACTGTCAAGTGTAGTTGATGAGTTATATGCATGCCTGCTTAATTATATAAACTTTTGCATAGAGACCACTATATCCTCCTATATATTATCCTCGCGGATGGACTTGTCCAATAGTATGACTCACTAAATACACCAGAACAATCATACGTGGACTTGTATTTTATGATAGAACGGTAATTTCAAGCTTTATCGACCTCGCTTTCTTTCATTATTTCCTGATATCAAAAGTACTTATAATAACTCTTTCGTTCTTTTTCTTTGACGGGTTGTGTTTGGAAAAAGATGATAGAAAAAAGTCATCATGGTCGTCAATGGACCACGAAGCTAAAGTGGAAAAAGATGCAGGTAATTTAAGTAGTACTACTAGGTCCGCGCATCTCTTTAATTCTATTTTCAATACCATTATCATGCTTGATTATTAATTATCTTATTGAATTCTATTCTTTTGCAAAGTGCACGAAGCAGCCACAGGAGACAAATTTATGTGGATAATTCCTCTGCGAGAACATTCGCATCCAGATCGAAGACCGTATACATCGTAGAGGAGCACATGAAAGACAACTCGAGCTTTGGCAGATGTTGTCGAAGCTCTCACCCGAGAAACGCTTCGTAGCACTTCAAGAGGAATTTGCGGCATTTCTTCTTCAACATGTCATTGATGTAAACGGAGAGCACTATTACTTACCGCCGCCTCAATACTGCCAGCAAATCAGTAGTAGAAAACTGAGATTTCATCCGGAGCACTAGCTAGCTAGTCCCGGCTGGGTTTTGGGCCTTAAGTTATAAGTCCAGAATATATATGGATGCGTAATTCCATTTGTATATATACTGTGTATGAGATATTGTATATTATATTACATATATATATATATGCATCAACTTATGTAATTAATGTTTACAGGATGTAGCACTGTAATATAAATTTGAGATGAATGGAAAACACAATAAATAGAGTGGAAAACTAAAACCTAATTAAAAGCGAAAAAAATAGAACACTTAGTACCGGTTGGTATCACCAACCGGTACTAAAGGTCCTCCACCACCAGCCCACGCAGGCAGCCACGTGGTGGGCCTTTAGTACCTGTCCGTGGTCCAAGCGGTACTAAAGGTATGGACGTGTGGTCCCGACCCTTTAGTACCGTTGTACCAGTTGGGGAACCGGTACTAAAGGCACATCCCAACCGGGACTACTAATCGACATTCTACTAGTGCGTTCTTCTACATCTCGTAGCAACTGACCTACCGGAGTCACCACTAGGGTCAACCAAGCGAGAGCCCATATTGACTTGCGTTTGCACACGTAAGCTTTCCGGCCTTGAAGTATCCATCTATTTCTTTGAGCCTGGGTGGCATTCCGTTGGGAAGATCACAGGTAGATACCAGGATTCCCGGGCATAACCATGATAGATATCAGGCTGCCAAAATGCATGTCCAATCCACCTAGAGGTATATTGAGTCCTTAAAGTCTTGAAGTCTTGATCATCATGCAGGTCTTGAAATAATTAATTAACCTCACAACACTCCTAAATCTCACAACCGACCCCGTCTACTAAAGCGTAGCAATTGTGAAGTAACATCCCTTCCCGGGCAATGGTAACAGAGTGTTGGTTTCCCCTACCTCATGATACTACTACAAGTTCAAGCTCAATAACCTACTGGATGTATGATGGAAAGATTGATTCTAGTGGAAATAAAACATAGGTAATGTAAGATGATCAAAGTGAACCTGCCTGTACTGTTGATGAATATAAATATCGCTCTTAGAAAATACTTGATAGAACTATTCGTCACTCTCCAATGAAATCTATATAATCAAACATTGCACTCACATAAGCATTCACTCTAGCAATCAATACTAACAAACAATAAGCAACACAAACCCAAACACAAAAGGGTTGTGATGAAGGAAATACTTAAGACAAAAGTTAAAACAACAAAACTTCATCAAAACAACCAAGAATAGTTTTCCCTACAAATAATCCTATTTTAAAATAGTAATACAACAACAAAGTAAAGCCTAACAAAAGTATTGTAGCAAATATTTTACTAGCAAAAAGAATTACTTTTGAAGAACAACTAAGAACTATGAAAAACTTTTATCAAACTCATCTTATGACATCAACAATGTTAACCTTGAATTAAACCACAAACAATATCAAATATAATACAAATTGCTTCTAGTCTACTAAGGTTAAAAAAAATTAAACTACAAAACAATTTATAAAAATATTTTCAAATAGGAAATAAAACTAGCAATGAAATCAATTTCCAAGTTATTATGAAACTAGAATTGATTCCATGCTATAAAAATAATACTAAATACCATAAAATAATGTTGGTTGAAATACTACTGATAAATAACAGAAAACAAAGTAAACCTTTTCAACTAATATAAAAAAATATAAAAAAACAATTAATACAAAGGAAATATAAATAAACCTAAAAAGAATTAAAACAGAAGCTGTTTTGCTTGAAACCCTAATTTAAATTATTCTAAAATTTCTAAAACTATACCTACTGTTAAATAAAGTCACTAGTGACAAGTAGCAAAAAGAATCCACTCAAAATCTATTTTTAAACTCAAGTTATTCACAAATTGGTGTTTGAATCAAATTTGTTTGAATTCAGTATTAATATTTTGAAATATGGTCAAACTTCAGATCTAGAGAAACTAGAATAAAATCGTGACACCATGAAAAAAGAATCATTCAAAAATAGTTGAAAACCTAAAAGTTAAAACAAAACTAAAAACAGAACTATTCTGTTTTTTTATAAAACAGAAAACAGAAAAGAAAAATCTTAAATAGCGAACGGGCTACGTGTCCGAATGTCATTGGCTAAGGGTGTCCGTTGCTAGAGCTAACGAACAAAAGGTCGCAATATAATAAAAAGTGGTTCAGCTAATAACCAGACAAAAAACTGGTTGGTCCATTTAAAATAAACCGAAGCGGTACGACAAATCTAATCTACACCGTGGCTTTAAGATCGAACGAAGGGGTAACTTACAGGGGCAAGGTCTCCGGCGAGGCGATGATGGTGATAGAGAGCTCGGGGTCATCGGCAAGGGAGCTCTGGTGGGTCTCCGACGATGGCGCGGGGACGTCGGGGTGGAGCAGAAAGTCGGTAATGGCGACGGTGGCGGCTCAGGACTCCGATGGAGACTTCTATCATGTTCGTCAGCGTCGGGGAGCGGTCCTGGTGGTGCTTAGGGGCACGTCAATGAGGTATATGTCCATGGGGAGGGCTTGGGGTGGCTGGAGCGAGCAGGGCAAGCTCGAGGAGTTTCAGTCGCGCGATTTCTCCGGTGAGGTGGGCGGGGTGTGATTCCCTCGAGGCTTCGTCGAGTTCATAGAAAAAATGAGATGCTTCTGGACTCCTCTATTTATAGGGCCTCAAGTTCGCGAAATAAGGCAAAGGGAGATTGGGACCGAGGCAAAAAAACGACAACCGACCGGGTTCAGCGAGCGCAAGGAAGGAGATGATCTCGTGGAGAAGACGACCGTTTCGGGAGAGGCTTTGGTCGGGTGGGTCCCACCTGTCAGTGGGTGTGCGCGCAAGGAAAGGGGCGGTGGCCGATTTGATGTTGTTTCGGGGAGAGGTCACGGTTGGGCTTCATTAGCGCCGTGGGCTGGGGGAAAGAGGGAGGTGGGCCTCGGGGTCTGTTTCCTTCTGAAGGAAATTCCTTTCCCTCCTTTTCATTATAAAAGCAACAATTATAAACAAAGAAAAAATTAAAAGAAAAATAACTCCGAATATAGGAGTATAATATATTATAATTTTTAGAAAAATCGAATCTACAACGTGAACATATTTTCAAGAATTTTTGAAATACTTAAAAAAACAATATTTTCCAAAATTTAAAAATGACTTTGATCCTAAAACCAAATATTTTACAAGTGTTTATACGAGTTTATAAATTCAAATGAAATTGCGTCTGGTTTGGAGGGTCATGTTGCTCCACTCATTATTTTTTAAATTTGGGCAAGTGAAATTTAATTCTTTCAAATTTTGAAATAGAACCAACTATGAAATGGATTTCCAAATAGAATATTTTAGGGATTTTCAAAATCCACTTTTCAAATCCTTATATTTCAAGAAGTCATGTCATCTTCTATCATTTATTTGAATTGGATGAATTTGAAATCAAACACAAAGGGGGAAGGTCATTTTATTCCCTCTCATTCAAAACTTTCAAAACGTTTCAAATTTCACACAGTTTCAAACACTCAATCATTCATCTATTTATTATAACATCCCAAAATTTGGGATGTTACAAACCTACCACACTTAAAAGGAATCTCGTCCTCGAGATTCAAAAGGGCTAGAAAGAATAGGTTAGGGTTTGGGGGTGTTCTAGCAAATCCATTGACCAAGAAAGTGTGGGGTCTACCACACTTAAAATGAGGGTTACTGGTCCCTCAAAACCATGACACTCCTCTGGGTGCATTTGTGTCTTCACATTCTTTACGATAGCTCCTTCGGTGATGCTCTTCCGTTAAAATCAAAATCTTTTGTTCTCATAACAAAATGTATTTCCTCCGATACTGGGTCTTCTTAACTGACAAGTGTCGTGATCATTCTAAGTAACCCATCAAAGATCTCATGGTGGTCTACCATTAGTGGTTATCCTGCAGTGAAATGTGTCTTGGCTTCATTCCTCACTGTAAAATTCCTACGTGTGACAACGACTTCCATGTACAAGGGGTTTTCATCATACAATTCTAAGGCTTAAACAAAAGCTTCAAAGAACATCATCTCTTTACTATGGGTAAGTCACTCAGATTTACCATTCTGAATAGCAAGAGAATGATAAGAGTAAGTCGTCATGGTGGCCAAGACATGTCGCACTGAAATCATCACCTTGTATAAGGTTTAGTGAATCTTGTATTCTAACACTTGGGCTTCCTCACAAGCGTTGCAGAAATTTCTCTTGTCAATGAACGAAGTTCGGATAAATCCATTGATTCTGCAAGCTGAGCAAAAACATCTATCGTTTTCTTCACATCTCTCAGGCTTTCATATGCTCCTAAGAAAAGTGTTTGCTAAACGGTAATAGCTTCTTCCAAGTTTCTTCCTTCATAAGGGTAGTGGCTCAATGAAAGCACCAATGTCGGTGTAGAAACCGGTGGATCTCGGGTAGGGGGGGTCCCGAACTGTGAGACTAGGATCTACAATAACAGGAGACGAAGGGGACACGAGTATACCCAGGTCCGGGCCCTCCTATGGAGGTAATACCCTATGCCCTGCTTGATTGTATTGATGGTGTAAGAGGTTACAGAGTTGATCTACCTCGAGATCATATGTCTAACCCTAGATTAGTTGTTCTTCCTCTAAACCCTAAAACCCTCCGGCTTATATAGATGCCGAGGAGGCCTAGGTTTTACACATGGTCGGTTACATGTTGAAGAGATAAACAGGCCTATTTACTATATCAAACGTGGGGCACAAGCCATGGTCCTTGAAGCTTCCATCCTGGTAACTAGGCCTTCAGGTCATCTGGTGTTCGGCGAGTGGCCCATACAGTACGGCCCGTACACAACAGGTTGGCTATCCGAGGACGCCCTAATACAGGACTCCCTCACATCCCCAAGCTTAGGCACTTGAGTCTTCCTAGAATATTACCTTGGGGGTGCCTTGGGCATCCCCAAGCTTAGGATCTTGCTTCTCCTTATTCCTTTGTCCATCGTGATAAAACGGAAAAACTGAAAACTTCAATAACACAAAACTCAACAAAACTTCATGAGATCCCTTAGTATAAGCAACATATCAAATATTTTTACGTACTATTATAAATTGATTCACATTTCATTATTTCACAATAGGTATTGTATTCTAACTTCTCCATGGCTTATACCCCCCGATACAATCCGTAGCATCATCAAAACAAGCAAACCATGCAAGCAAAAACAAAATATGTTTAAAACAAAACAATCTGTAGTGACCTGTAAAGAACCTATACTTTTGTAACTCTAAAACTTATGAAAAATTAGGAAAACCTGAAGAATTTGTGTGCAAATACCGTGTAATATTTTGGATCAAAAAGACATTCCAGTACAACTAGAGAAATTATGGAGTGGACGCTAAAGTTTCTGTTTTTGCATCGTATCAATTCTGCTCATCTTGTAGGACATCCCAAAGGATTTAATTGGCACAAACACTAATTAAAACATACAAACACAATCATTACATAGACAATAATCGTGTTATCACACCAAAACATAAAGTAAAAAGCAAAAATAAATATAACTACTGGGTTGCCTCCCAACAAGTGCTATTGTTTTATTCCCCAGCCTAGGCATAATGCATACTTTCAAGTGTTGTCATCTTTGAAACTCCACCCATAAGTAGCTCTCATTATTGATTCATATGGTGGTTTAATTCTCTTTCTAGGTAAGTATTCCATCCCTTTCTTTAATGGGAATTGGAACCTTATGTTTCCCACTTTCATATCAATAATTACACCTATAGTTCGTAAGAAGGGTCTTCCAAGTATTATTGGACAGGAAGGATTGCAATCAATATCAAGCACAATGAAATCTACAAATACATAATTCTTATTTGCAACAATTAGAACATCATTAATTCTGTAAAGGTTTCTTAATGGTAGAATCCGCAAGATGCAAATTTAGGGAACAATCTGGAATATTAGTGAGACCTAGCACATCACAAAGAGAATTAGGTATAGTGGAAACACAAGCACCAAGGTCACACAAAGAATTCCATTCATATTTATTAATCTTTAATTTGATAGTAGGTTCACACTCATCATGCAATTGTATAGGAATAAAAACTTCAAGTTCAAGTTTCTCATCATAAGTTTTTATCACCGCTTCCACTATATGGTTAGTGAAAGCCTTGTTTTCTTTATAAGCATTAGGTGAGCTAATAATGGTTTGCAACAAGTAAACGCATTCTACTAAAGAGAAACTTTCATAAATAAATTCCTTGTAATCCAATATAGTGGGCACATAAGTAGTTAAAGTTTTGACCTCTCCAAATCCACTTTTTCAGTTTCAGCATTAAAATCATCACCTTCCAAGCAAACGGGACGCTCTCTTGCTAAAGTTGACTCATATCCATTCACTTTATAATTTATATTCAGAGTGTTAAATAAGGATTAAATAGGAGAAGTACCAATCACCTTAAGACCCTCATCATGATTCTGGTAAAAATCGGGTGGAAGAGCTTTTTCTAAGAATTCCCGCTTAGCTTTCAACTTAGTGGTCCTCTACTTACTTTCATCAATAGATATTTGGATAATATCAATAGTATCATTAAAATCATGGTTGGGTGGCAAAGTTTTTCTATTAAGAGTTTCTACATCAAGAGCAATTATATCCATGTTATTGGCCAAAGTATCAATCGTATGCAATTTTTCTTCTAGCATAGTATTAAAAATCTTTTAAGAACCAATAAATTCTTTAATTGTTCCCTCAAGATCAAAGGGTATCCTATTAGAATTTGTAGAAGAATTCCCATAAGGATTACAAGAAGAATTCCCGTAGTTTTTAGAGGAATTACCAGGGTACGGCCTAACATTTAAATTTTCCCTATAAGCATTGTTGTTGAAATTGTTTCACTATATAAAGTTCACACCAATATAATCATTATTTTTCTCAATCAAAGTAGACAAATGGATATCATTTGGATCAACATGAATATTTTTGCTAGCAACCATATTCATAAGAGCATCCACTTTTTCGCTCAAAGTAGCGATTTCCTCAATATAATTTACCTTCTTACCAGTTCGAGCTCTCTCGATATGCCATTGAAAATAATTTGTCATGATGTTATCCAGAAGTTTTGTGGCCTATCCTAAGGTCACAACCATAAAGATACCACCTGCACCAGAATCTAGAAGATTTCTAGACATATAGTTTAGTCCAGCATAGAAATTTTGGATAATTATCCACAAGTTTAACCCATGAGTAGGTCAATTTCTAGTCGTCAATTTCATTCTATCCCAAGCTTGTGCAACATGTTCTTGATCATTTTTTTAAATTCATTATTTGATTTCTATGGGAGATGATCTTAGCAGGAGGAAAATACTTGGCAATAAAAGCATCTTTACACTTATGCCATGTTTCAATACTTTTACGTGGTAAAGATGAAAACCAAGCTTTACCTTAATGTCAAAACATAATTGTCCATGTCCTTTTTCTTTTGCATATCACAAAGTTCAACAAAAGTATTAAGATGAGAAGCGGGATCTTCATTAGGACTTCCCGAAAATTGATCTTTCATGACAAGATTTAGTAACGCAACATTAATATCAAAAACGTCTACACTAGTGGCGGGTGGTGTCGGTGTCAAAACCGGCGGATCACGGGTAGGGGTCCTAAACTGTGAGAGTAGAGCCGATGGTAACAGGAGACGAAGGGGACACATATTTACCCAGGTTCGGGCCCTCCTATGGAGGTAATACCCTATGTCCTGCTTGGTTGTATTGATGATATGGGGGGTTACAGAGTTGGTCTACCTCGAGATCGAATAGCCAACCATAGATGAGTTGTTCTATCCCTACACCCTAAAACCCTCCGGCATATATAGACACCAAGGGTATTAGGGTTTACACATGGTCGGTTACACGCCGAAGACATAAACATGCCTATTCGCTATATCAAACGTGGAGCACAAGGCATACTTCCCGAAGCTTCCATCTTGGAGATCAGGTCTTCAATGAATCCTGTGTTCGGTAAGCGTCCCATATAGTTCGCCCCATAGAGATAGGTCGGCCTCCCGAGGACCCCTTAATCCAGGAATCCCTCAGTAGCCCCCGAACTTGCCTCCAACGCCAAGGGTCTTAACTTCAATTGCTTCATACGATCAGAGTCTTTGGCTTGCGATGTGAGTTCCTTCCGCCGAATAGAGTTAGGTCTCCAATGACATGTAGCTTATGAATAGGGGCGTGTCCAAGCACTGTGAATTGGTTTGCCTTGAAGGCCAAACATCATAGGGTAACATAGCGTTCCTTCATGACCTCTCTGACAAAAGGCCACGACCCACCACGAACGCTAGGCAAGTTACAAAAACTCGATGCGCGGTTCGAGGCCGTTCCATTAACATGATCTATCAATGTGCAGATCGTGCCCCGTTTCACAAGGGATATGTTTAATCATGCACGTGCAACTGCACGCACGTCTCGGGAAGCGGAGGGATTTGCGGCATGACAGAGGGAGCCCAAATGATAAGCCTCATAAAAAGGGAAGAAAACCCCCAAAGCTAATCATGCTCCTCATTTGCTTCCTCTGCTTCCATTCCTCTGATCTTCCGACACCAGATCTAAATCTTCTGCCACCCACCTCCGAGCTCACACATGGCGGGTTCCGGCTCCAACGGCAAGTGGGAGGCCTCCACGGTGTCCGAAAATGACATCTAGGACCTCAAGAAGGCCGGATACCTCCCCGCTGATATTTCTCAGCACGCGCCGGAGGAGGACCAAGTGATCCCCACCCCCATGCCAGGCAAAAGGGTGGTCTTCATCCCCCACTTCATACGGGGCTGAGCTTTTCGCTCCACCACTTTGTCAGAGGGTTGATGTTCTTCTACGGTCTTGACTTCCACGACCTCCCGTTGAATTCCTTTATGCATATATCATCTTTCATCCTCGTTCGTGAGGCGTTTCTTCGGGTCAAGCCACGCTTCGGGCTTTGGTTCAAAGTGTTCAACGTCAAGCCGAAGTGCGTCGGAGGGAAGCACGCAGACAGCGGCAGAGCAGTCATCGACAAGATCACATGCATTGTGTGGCCATCGGGCACCTTCATCGAAACCATCAAGATGTGGCAGAAGGAGTGGTTCTACATCACCGAACCACAGGAAGAAAGTCGGATTCCCCTGCAGAATTGAGATCCGGTCCCCCCACCAGACTAGCTTCATGGCTCGAAAAAGGCCTCATCTGGGGACCGAGCAAGGAGGTGAGCAACCTACAGAAGTGCATCAGCACCAAGGTCGAGAAGGGCATCACACTGACCAATGTGGTCCAGGTCATGCTCCGAAGAGGCATCCACCCCTTCCAACATCGGGATATTCCCTTGTGGGCTCGTCAGCTTGACGATGCGCCTATGATCCAGAATCTCTTCCGCACTACCCGGGAGAAGCTATGGAAGGCGCTCTTCAAATCATAGAAGAGCTGGCCATCCAAAAAAGAAGACAAAGGTTTGCACGCCGACAAGCCTGCCTCCGAGGTATGGTACTAACTTCGCTTGTTCAGCTTCATTTTCCATAAATAAGACTTCTAACATTCCTTCCGATCACCCTCTAGAGTCATGGCTGAAGAAGGCCATGACTATCAATAGTCTGGCACCCCAGCCCGAAGACACTAGGTCCGGGCTGTTAGCGACGATGCTCGTGGTGAAGCCGTACAAGGCGCCCGTGAAGAAGGAGGAGAAGAAGAAGCCAGGCCGGGGAGGCCTTCGTATCAGGGACTAGTCAGAGACTGTGTCTGGGGAGACGAACGCCTCCTCAAATCAAGAGGAGCACGAGGAGGAGGAGGAAGAGGAGAAGGATGAAGTCGAGGGGGAAGGCAGTTCCCCCGTCGCAAGAAAGAGGGCGGCATCATCGGACGCCCCAAAGGAGGTACCTCCTCCCGCCCTTAAGAGAGCATGCCGGACGCAGGTGATCGTGTCTAACGACAGCTCGGACTTGGACACTGAGTCCGATGACCTCAAAGACGGCTCCACGAAGGAGCCGTACGGTGAACCCCCTGATACGTCTCCAACATATCTATAATTTTAGATTGTTCCATGCTATTATATTATCTGTTTTGGATGTTTTATATGCATTAATATGCTATTTTAGATTATTTTTGGGACTAACCTATTAATCTAGAGCCTAGTGCCAGTTTCTAATTTTTCCTTGTTTTTGAGTTTCGCAGATAAGGAATATTAAATGGAGTGCAAACAAAATAAAACCGCCCAAAAGATTTTTTTCTGGAAAATATGGAAGCCACGAGACTTGAGAACCAGGGAAAAGGATTTGCCACGGGGCCACAAGCCCGCTTGCTGCGGCCAGGGGGGCTTCCGCGCCGGGCAGGCTTTTGGGCCCCTGACAACTCCTCTAACCCTAATATTCGTCCTATAAATACCCAAATATTCCATCATTATCAGAACGAGCCACGAAACAATTTTCCGCCGCCAGAAGCCTCCGTTCCCGAGAGATCCAATCTTGGAGCCTTTTTCGGTAATCTGCCGGAGGGGGATTCGATCATGGAGGGCATGTACATCAACTCCATTGCCCCTCCGATGATGCGTGACTAGTTCACCACAGACCTACGGGTCCATAGCTAGCATCTATATGGATTCTTCTCTCTCTTTGATTCTCAATACCATGTTCTTCATGATCTTCATGGAGATCTATCCGATGTAATACTCTTTTGCGGTGTGTTTGTCGAGATCCGATGAATTGTGGGTTTATGTTCAGACTATCCATGAATATTATTTGAGTCTTTCCTAAATTCTTACATGCATGATTTCATATCTTTGCAAGTCTCTTCGAGTTATTGGTTTGGTTTGGCCAACTAGATTGGTAATTCTTGCAATAGGAGAAGTGCTTAGTTTTGGGTTCAATCTTGTGGTGTCCTCACCCAGTGACATAGTAGGGGTAGCGAGGCACGTATTGTATTGTTGCCATCAAGGGTAAAAAGATGGGTTTTTCATCGTATTTCTTGACTTTATCCCTCTACATCATGTCATCTTACCTAATGGGTTACTCTGTTCTTCATGAACTTAATACTCTAGATGCAGGAAGGAGTCAGTCGATGAGTGGAGTAATAGTAGTAGATGCAGAATCGTTTCAGTCTACTTGTCACGGACGTGATGCCTATATGCATAATGATTGCCTTGGATATCTTCATAACTATTCGCTTTTCTAGCAATTGCTCGACAATAATTTGTTCACCCACCGTAATAGTTGCCATCATGATAGAAGCCATCTAGTGAAACCTATGGCCCCTGGGTCTATTTTCCATATTATATTTTCAGATCTAAAACCAAAAACACCAAAAATACTTGCTGCATTGTTTTTACTTTTAGTTTTACTTTCCGTTCAAGCATCCTATTATATCTATCTCTACTAGATCTCATCCTTGCAAATAACCGTGAAGGGATTGACAACCCCTTTATAGCGTTGGGTGCAAGAGTTTGATTCCTTGTGCAGGTATATCTATTGGTGGCTTGCTTGTATCTCCTACTGGATTTATACCTTGGTTGTCAAAAACTAAGGGAAATACTTATCTACTTTGCAGCATCAAACCATTCCTGTTCATGGGAAACCAACGCATGCTCGCGAAGTAGCAAGAAGGATTTCTGGCGCCGTTGCCTGGGAGATACATAGAAAGTCAAGAATACCAAGTTCCCATCACAAACTCATCTCTTGCATTTACATTATTTGCCATTTTCCTCTCCCCCACTTCTAAAATGATTTTCAAAAATATTTGCCTTTCACCCTTTCCCGTTCGTCTTCTTGCTTGTGTGCTTGATTGCTCGCTTTGCCATCATGTCTGAAACAAGGGATATTTTTGCCTTCTAAATATGTTGAACACCCTCCTATTGAAGAAATCCTCCATGATAAAGACACCTTGCATAGCCTAGAATCTAGAGGCTATCAATCTTATAGTGAAAATCTTAGGAAGAGAGCTCCCTACGCGGAAATAACTCACACCCTATATCATGAAATTTATGAGGAATTTGATTGGATTACTAGGGGAATTTTGGAAGGGTATGAGGATGATTTTCTTGGAAACATGATCAAATAAACTCTTAGAAATGAGATACATGTGCTATATGATGATATTTATGGTGATGATCTACACTACGGGTTTATGAATGTTAAATCACTAACCATAGCCCCTTTCATGATTTAAGTTCTTATACTAGAAAAGAAATAAAGGAAAGGATGGATCCAGTTAGGAAATCTTTTGATGGATTGATCAAGTTTGGATTGTTTACCAAAGATGACAGTACCAAAAAAATAAAAGAGGCCAAAGAAGCCCACCAAAAATATATATATATATATATATATATATATAATGAGAGAAATAGAGAAGGGACAATTGCTACCATCTTTTTCCACACTTGTGCTTCAAAGTAGCACCACGATCTCCATGATAGAGAGTCTCCTATTTTGTCACTTCCATATAACTAGTGGATATTCATTTTGCATGACCACTTAGTTTTCTTATTGAGCTTTCATACACTTATAGCACTAAGTGTCTTTGTTGCATGGCAATCCCTACTCACTCACATTGATATCTATTAATGGGCATCTCCATAGCCCGTTGATATGCCTAGTTGATGTGAGACTATCTTCTCCTTTTTCCTTGCACCCCCACCATATTCTATGCCACCTATAATGATATATCCATGGCTCATGCTCATGTATTGCGTGAGAGTTGAAAAGTTTTGAGAACACCAAAAGTGTGAAACAATTGCTTGACTTGTTCGTCGGGGTTGTGCATGATTTAGATACTTTGTGTGGGGAAGATGGAGCATAGCCAGACCATATGATTTTGTAGGGATAACTTTCTAAGGCCATGTTATTTCGAAAGGACACGACTACCTTGTTGGTGTGCTCGAAGTATTACTATTTTTATGTCAATATTAGACTATTGTTTTGAATCTAACGGATCTGAATATTCATGCCACCATAAAGAATATTACATGGATAAATATGTTGGGTAGCATTCCACGTCAAAAATTCTGTTTTTATCATTTACCTACTCAAGGACGAGCAGGAATTAAGCTTGGGGATGCTAATATGTCTCCAACGTATCTATAATTTTTATTGTTCCATGCTATTATATTATCTATTTTGGATGTTTTATATGCATCAATATGCTATTTTATATTATTTTTGGGACTAACCTATAATCTAGAGCCTAGTACCAGTTTTGTTTTTCCTTGTTTTTGAGTTTCGCAGATAAGGAATGTTAAACGGAGTCCAAACGGAATAAAACCTCTGGAAAGATTTTTTCTAGAAAATATGGAAGCAACGAGACTTGAGAACCAAGGCAGAGGAGCTGCCATGGGGCCACAAGCCCGCTTGTCGCGGCCAGGGGGGCACCCGTGCTGGGCAGGCTTGTGGGCCCTTCGCACCTCCTCTAACCCTAATATTAGTCCTATAAATACCCAAATATTCCATGATTATCAAAATGAGCCACGAAAACACTTTTCCGCCGCCAGAAGCCTCCATTCTTGACAGATCCAATCTTGGAGCCTTTTCCGGTAATCTGCGGGAGGGGGATTCAATCACGGAGGGCATCTACATCAACTCCATTGCCCCTCCGATGATGCGTGAGTAGTTCACCACAAACCTATGGGTCCATAGCTAGTAGATAGATGGCTTCTTCTCTCTCTTTGCTTCTCAATACCATGTTCTTCATGATCTTCATGGAGATCTATCCGATGAAATATTCTTTTGCGGTGTGTTTGTCGAGATTTGATGAATTGTGGGTTTAAGTTCAGATTATCCATAAATATTATTTGAGTCTTTCCTAAATTCTTATATGCATGATCCCATATCTTTGCAAGTCTCTTCGAGTTATTGGTTTGGTTTGGCCAACTAGATTGGTAACTCTTGCAATAGGAGAAGTGCTTAGTTTTGGGTTCAATCTTGCGGTGTCCTCACCTAGTCACATAGTAGGGGTAGAGAGGCACATATTTTATTGTTACCATCAAGGGTAAAAAGATGGGGTTTTCATCATATTGCTTGAGTTTATCCCTCTACATGATGTCATCTTACCTAATGTGTTACTCTGTTCTTCATGAACTTAATACTCTAGATGCAGGCAGGAGTCGGTCGATGTGTGGAGTAATAGTAGTAGATGCAGAATCGTTTCGGTATACTTCTCATGGACGTGATGCCTATATTCATAATCATTGCCTTGGATATCTTCATAACTATTCACTTTTCTATCAGTTGATTGACGGTAATTTGTTCACCCATCGTAATAGTTGCCATCATGAGAGAAGCCATCTAGTGAAACCTATGGCCCCTGGTCCATTTTCCATATTATATTTTCAGATACAAAACCAAAAACACCCAAAATACTTGATGCATTGTTTTTTACTTTTAATTTTACTTTCCGTTCAAGCATCCTATTGTATCTATCTCTACTAGATCTCATCCTTGCAAATAACCGTGAAGGGATTGACAACCCCTTTATAGCGTTGGGTGCAAGAGTTTGATTCCTTGTGTAGGTATATCTATTGGTGGCTCACTTGTATATCCTACTGGATTGATACCTTGGTTCTCAAAAACTGAGGGAAATACTTATCTACTTTGTTGCATCAGACCGTTCCTCTTCACAGGAAACCAACGCATGCTCGAGAAGTAGCACCCCCCGCCTGAAGGTTAGGATCCGAAGACCCCTTGTTCATCCTTCAACAAGTTTAAAGTTTATTAACACATAGGTGCTTATCAATTTCGCAACCCCCCAAGCGTCCTTCCCACTGATCAAATATCATACGGGGAGACCCCACCCGCTGAGCTAGCGGAGAGCGGGAATGCCTCGCATCCCTTCACCGATGGCGTCGCGAAGGACACCGCGGAGGTGTCATCCCAACATGCTCCTACGGAGCCGGGCATCGACGGCGGGGGAGACGGCATAATGGTTGAGGCTAATGCCTCAGTCACAGAAAACCGGGGGAGGTACCCCGCCCGGACACTGAGGAGGACGGACGAGCGGCCGCTCAGTACTGGTTCAAACCCCGGTCGGTGATCGGGTTATCCGATCAACTACGGTGCAACCGGACAATGGGTGGCCGGTCATGGAGGAGGCTCGAGCACTACACCCTTATGGGTGCGGTATTAGAGAGCATTCGGTCCATCGACAACGGACTGAAGGAGGCCTTCAAAAGTCTCCTAACGTGTTTTCAAGTAAGTCACATTAAACTCTTATTTGCCAAGTTTTATTTATTTATTTCTATTATATACATGGCAGCCCCTGAGCCCTAGGTGAGTTTAAAAAAACATACCTAGGGGTCAATCATGTATCTGATACCGGACTAGATACACATCTTGTGTACGGCATGTTAGGATAGTCCCTAAGAAGGTCCAACGTATGATTAGATTGACTACAATTCGGGAGTTGAGAACCCAAGTAACATGTCAATTGTATGTGTAATGCGGGCTTTGTCATCGGCAGCAGCAATAAATGCGCCTAGCTGGACGAGCTGAATTGGAAGCTTAAACGCTCAGAGGTTGAGGTTGAGGCCCTCAACCGAAGATTCGACGAGGCACAAGGTAGGTCAAAACAAAATCCGAATACCTTTGCCCGAACTCCTTTGTCCGAACACCTTAACTCGAACACTGTCCATGCAGTTTTTCATAATGTCTTAACTTTTAAATAGCTTCAGCGAAATAGGTGGAGCGGATCAAGTCCGAGCTCCAACAAGCAAAAGACCACATGACCATCGAGATGGCGGTGGCCAAAGAGGCAGCTACCGCCCTGTCCGCCCTGTGAGCCACCAGCCAGAAGCACGAGGCTCATGTGGCGGAGGTTTAGTAGGAGCTCAAGGACGCCAGCCAAAAGTGCAAGGCCCTTGAGTAGAAGGACAAGGCGAGCGCGACCGAACTTTCCACCCTGAAGAACGATCTTCAGAAGGAGTGGGTGGATAGGCGGTTCTATGAGGAACAGGTCCGCCAAGCGAAGGACACAATGGATGGTAAGCCATACTTACTACAGTGCGTCTTCGGGGGTAGCAAATTCAAATTGCTTACCCAGGTGTGGCGTTCTTCAGGCGCCTCTTCCGGTCACCAGAATAGTGTGGCGGACGCCAATAGGTTGTTCGCCTCGAGGGAAGAAGGAGACGAAGCTCGCCTGTTCTGGGCACAGTTCGGAGCCCGCGATCACTCGCCTCTTCTCGTGGAGTAGCTGAAGCGGCTGATGGACCTGGACCAGATGGCGGAGCCCGCCATGAAGGACCTCTGCATTCGCCTATGGCCCGGCGAGCCGCTGCCAGGAAGCAACTTTGGCCTGGTGCAGAAGTTGGTTATCGCATCGCCCCGCTTCGACACCTTGAAGCGCTCTTCCTGCATCGAGGGAGTCCGGATGGCCCTTGCTAAGGCCAAGGTGCACTGGCCAGGGCTGGATCCAACAAAGGTAGCCACTGCCCCGCCACCTCCGGGAAGGAGCATAGACGCCCCGAGCTACACTTCACCGGAGTGATGGAAGGTGCTCGGGTGATAGCTTCTCAGTGTGCGAGCGATAATGTATTCGATTGAATTGTAATGCATTTGAAGACTTGCCAAAGTTTTTAATGTTATAAGTTATTTATTCAGCTTTGATGTTTTTGCATTCCTTTATAACTCCCATGTGCCCGTTTAAAACTGAAAGATGCATGTCATCGGCTTCAGCACCCATGTAGATACTACATGGGGTGTCTTTGCCAATGCACCATATTCCTTAGCCAAGAGATCGGAACCCGAAGGCGGTATAGTGCGGTGGACTAGGCCATCAGACTATAGTGCCTTATTTCTTTCAGTTAGCCGTATGGGCGCGAAAAGGACTGCGGAGGACCAAGGGCTAGCCCTCGGAGGGTTGTGATGTTCGGATGAACCGTGGCTAAGGCCAGCATCACATGGTTTGCATGGAGAGCAAAACCCTTCACACAACACGGAATATCCTCTGACGAGGATGGAAGTATAATACTTCAAGCTCGGATTCACAGACCGGCTCTCGCATACCATGACGGTCAGTTTTCGGCTTACTCCCGTGTGGTGCTTGACCAGACTATCCATAAACACAATCGCAGGAGTTCTCACTTTGCCCTTTTAGCCAAACAAGCGGAACGTAAAGGGGCAAGCGCAGGACCCGGGCAACCCAACTATTGACCCAAGACATAGTTCGGAACCAATACATATAAAGTGAACTCCAAGATGCCGAACACATAATGAACAATACGTAGGGAGATTTGTTTGTAAGTTCGAGCCCCCAGTATATTATCCGGTTGCGTCGTAACATATCAAATTATCTTGCGAGAAGAGGGAGAAAAGGAAGTTATGTGCCAAGAAGGACAACCAGAAAAACATGTAAAAGTATGTTGTATTTTGTCTCAACAACTCTTATTACTCGAAGTGCCGACGCAACTACTTAAAGGTATGTGAAGAAAAGATATTACAGGAGTGGTTATACCAGGCGTCTTCGATTGATGGCATTACGTCCTCAATATGCCCTCTTTCTAGTTTACTCCTCCTCTTTGGTGTACCTTGATGGGTGGCATTGTTCGGCGAGCGGATCTTGCAAAAAAGTACTTGAGGAGTCGCCAAACTATCAATGAGCTTTACTCCCTTGGTGGGCCCTTCAATGGTCCCTGCATTGTGTCCGAAGATAGATTTAGTGGTAGTAGTCTGGTCCAGCCAGACTCCCACCTTTGTTTCCTCACCGCTGCCCATGGAATTTTAAGCGCGAAGTTATGCCTTCTTGGCACGTGCTTTGCTAGTCCTAGGGGCATGCGATGGGGTGTGAGTCACTATTTGGGGGTAGAGGAGGGCTCTGAGAGTTAGGCCTGCAGCCGAGCACACTTTCCAACTTTGCATGCCTTTACGGCAGATGCTGGAACCTGCCAATCATCTTTGTAACTAAATTCGGCCGCTAGGGCTAGCGCATGCTCCTCAGTTTGTAGAGATCGCTCCGTATTGCCGTTGACAGTGATGACCCCTTTGGGGCCAGGCATCTTGAGCTTGAGGTATGCATTATGCGGGGCGGCGTTGAAACGAGAGAACACTGTTCGGACGAGCAGGGCGTGATAGCCGCTGCGGAAGGGTACGATGTCGAAGATCAAGTCTTTGCTGTGAAAGTTACCAGGCGAGCCAAACACAACTTCTAGGGTTACGGATCCCGTGCACCGGGCTTCGACACCTAGAATCACCCCTTTAAAGGTGGTGTTACTGGGTTTAATCTATGATGGGTCTATGCCCATCTTTTTCACCGTGTCTGAGTAAATCATATTAAGGCTACTTCCTCCAACCATTAGGACTTTTGTGAGGTGATACCCATTGATAATGGGGTAGAGGACGAGTGTGTCCGAACCCCCATGGAGGATACTGGTCGAGTGATCGCCCCTATCAAAAGTGTTCAGATATGCCGGCCATGGGTTATACTTTAGGGCCATGGGCTCTACAGCGTAGACCTCTCGAAGGGCGTGCTTCCTCTCCTTCTTGGGTATATGGGTGCCGGATATCATGTTTACTGTCTTGCCTTGCAAAGGATATTTCTTTTGGTTGCAACCAATCGGACCCCGAGGCTCATCCTCATCCTTACTATGAGGGCTCTTGCTTTGGTCCTCGGGTGGGAGCTTGCCGACCTGCTTAAACACCCGACAATTGTGGTGTGTGTGGTTGGCGGGATTCTATTGAGTCCCGTGGATTTGGAAAGTGCGGTCCATTATTTTTTCCAGCGGAGTGG
Source organism: Hordeum marinum (assembly GCA_022496015.1). Lineage (NCBI taxonomy): Eukaryota > Viridiplantae > Streptophyta > Magnoliopsida > Poales > Poaceae > Hordeum > Hordeum marinum. The sequence continues at coordinate 29,718,596 of CM039678.1, forward strand.
GTCCGTCGTGATTGCCTTTAGGAGGCTTCTCCCGCTGCCCAGGACGGGAGTTGCGGAAGCCGGCATTAACGATTGTATCATCGGCATCATTGTTATTGTGCCGACGCTTCTTCTTGTTTTGTTTGGGCTTCCCGCTGCCGTCCCAAACTTCGGGGTTGTGGCTACGTATGGCTAGCCAATTGTCTTCGCCCACGCAAAAGCAGGTCATTAGGGAAGTAAGGGCGGACATAGTCCGAGATTTATCCTGGCCGAGCTAGCGGGCCAGCCATTCATCCCGAATATTATGCCGAAAGGAGGCTATTGCCTCAACGTCCGGGCATTCAACGATCTGGTTCTTCTTTGTTAAAAACCGATTCCAGAATTGCCGAGCAGACTCTCCGAGCTTCTGAACGACGTTACTTAGCTCGGAGGAATCCGGCGACCGAACATAGGTTCCCTAGAAGTTGGAGCGGAATGCATCCTCCAGGTGTTCCCAGCATCTGATGGAGTTTTCGGGGAGGCTATTTAGCTAGTGATGAGCTGGCCGCTTAATCTTAAGGGGAAGGTATTTGATGGGGTGGAGATCATCTCCTCGAGCCATGTGGATGTGGAGGAGGAAGTCCTCGATCCATATGGTTGGATCAATTGTCCCATCGTACTGTTCGATGTTCATGGGTTTAATACCCTTCGGGAACTGATGTCGGATCACCTCATCTGTGAAACATAGCGGGTGAGCGACGCCTCAAACCCGAGCTATGTCGCGCCTACAATCGGCGTCTGCTCTAGCTTGGTTGCGCTCCCGGTCTCTGTTATTTCTTCTGTCGAGCCATGGTATGTACACATCCCGTCTATCGGGTGAGTATCGTCTGGATCCATAGATGGATCTTGTATGGCCTGCTCTGTGATCTAAGTCATCTCGCAGGTCGAACATGTCACTGGGCTCTAGTGGCTCCTTTCCCCGTCTTCGGGGTATTGCCGGTCTATAACCGGCGTCGTCAGCCATCCGATCACGCCCACGAGAAGGGCAGTCTGTCCTATCGTATGGAGTATGCTTCGGAGACGGAGTATCAATGAGCTCGTCATCGAATTGTGGCAGCAGCCTTCTTCGTGGATAACTCTTGGTCTGGTCCGATAGACCAGTACCATGTCCTTCCTGAGCTGACAGGACTCTTGTCCATCGATCATTTAGGTCATCATGTTCGGCTTTGAGCTGCCATTCCTTGGCTTTCAGACTGCGAGTCGTTGCTATGAGCTGCTGTCTAAATTGTTCCTGATCTTCATGGTTATCAGGGATGTCCATGTCATCGACTTCCGGAATATCCTCCTCCTCGATAGGGGCAGGTAATTGTCGTCCTCGGAACAGTTAAAGTCGTCGGGGTTGTTCTGGCCCTCGGGCCTTTCCTGACCCTCTAACGGGTGTTCGGGGCTATCAAGATCGCCACGGTCCTCGGGGGTAACTCTGTCCCTGGTATCGATAATAGCTTTCCTTCCCTTTTTGCCCTTGGACCGCTTATGTGGCTTTCGGGGCCTTGATGGTGCGTCGCCCAACTTATCACTGTCATTATTAGGCGTTTTGTCGCCATTAGGAGTGTCCACCATGTAGACGTCGTATGTGGAGGTGGCGGCCCATCGCCCAGTGTTAACGGGGTGGGGGCACAGTCTTCATCATCCATGTATTCTGCCTCCTCGGAGGCACAGTCCAGCATGTCGGTTAAATCTTTGACAATGGCTATGAAGTGGGTGGTGGGTGGGTCAAAAAATTCGTCCTGACCCGCACCATAACCGTTCTGAGCATAGATTGGGGTTGGATCATTGGTGATCTTCAGCGACGAGATCCGATCTAGGGCCTCGTCAACCGCTGAGAGCCCGATCGGATCAAACTGTTCGGAACTTATGGAGTTTACCTCTGAAGTGTCCGGACATGGGGAGTGGTTGGAAAGAACACATCTTCGGTCTTTTGGCACAATGGCTGGACCAAGACAAGAGATCGGCTCATCGCCATGGATAATCCCATCAGCGTGTCCGAAGAAGGAACTCGACGTTAAAGCCTCAGAGTCTTTGGGTGCTACAGGCGAAGCTGCGAGCCCAGTTAGCGACAAGTCACCCCGAGAATCAATGGAGAACTCTAGGTTGCCGAATCTAACCTCTCAATCGAGGGCAAATCTCTCAACACGGCCTATATGGCCAATAGAATCAGCATGCAACACAATGCTGCCGAAGGCAAAGATATGTCCGGGGATGAAAGTGTCCATGTTACGGACCTCTTCGTTGATGACAAGGCGAGAAATAGATTCCTTCTTTCTCACAACGGAACTTTGAATGAAAGCACAAATGTCAATGTCAAAACCGGTGGATCTCGGGTAGGGGGTCCCGAACTATGAGACTAGAGCCGATGGTAACATGAGACGAAGGGGACATAGATTTACCTAGGTTCGGGCCCTCCTATGGAGGTTATACCCTACGTCCTGCTTGGTTGTATTGATGATATGGGGGGTTACAGAGTTGATCTACCTCGAGATCGAATAGCTAACCCTAGATGAGTTGTCCTGTCTACACCCTAAAACACTTCGACTTATATAGACACCAAGAATATTAGGGTTTACACATGGTCGGTTGTACGCCGAAGAGATAAACATGCCTATTCGCTATATCAAACGTGGAGCACAAGCCATACTTTACGAAGCTTCCATCTTGGAGATAAGGTCTTCAATGAATCTTGTGTTCGTTAAGCGGCCAATATAGTCCGGCCCATAGAGATATGTGGGCCTCCCGAGGACCCCTTAATCCAGGACTCCCTCAATGAGCTACTATTTATGATATATAATGATGCTAGAAAAAGTGTTTGGAACTATCATTGATCAAATTTATGCACTATGATAGCATTCACACTTCATGAATTATTTCTTTTATCATTTACCCACTCGAGGACGAGCAGGAATTAAGCTTGGGGATGCTGATACGTCTCCAACGTATCTATAATTTCTGAAATATGTTTACCATAGTTCTATATGATTTTGGTATGATTTTATTAGAACTAACCCGGACTGACGCTGTTTTCAGCAAAACTACCATGGTGTCGTTTTTTGTGCAGAAATAAAAGTTCTCGGAATGGGCTGAAAATTTAGTATGATTTTTTATGGACCAAAAGAGACCCACAAAGCATTGGGGTTGGGCCAGAAGAGCCACGAGGAGGTCACAAGCCTGCCAGGCGCATCCAACCCCCTGGTCGCGCCTAGCAGGCTTGTCACCGCCTCGTGGCACCCCTTGACATGAGCTCGACGCCAAAAATTCCTATAAATATAGAAACCTCCGAAAAGAAACCTAGATCGGGAGTTCAGATGCCGCAAGCCTCCAGAGCCACGAAAAACCAATAGGGAGCCCGTTTCCGCACCCTGTCGGAGGGGAGAACCATCACCGGAGGCCATCTTCATCATCCCGGTGGTCTCCCTCAGGGAGTAGTTCACCCTCAGGGCTGAGGGTATCTACTAGTAGCTATGTGTTTGATCTCTCTCTCTCATTTTCTTGAGATGACACGATCTTGATGTACCGCGAGCTTTATTGATATAGATGAATCATATGGAGTGTTCCCGTCTCTATCTTCTTGTGATGAATTGAGTTTTCCCTTTGAAGTTTTCTTATCGGATTGAGTCTTTAAGGATTTGAGAACACTTGATGTATGTCTTGCGATGGGATATCTATGGTGACAATGGGATGTTGTATTGACTTGATATATGTTTTGGTGATCAACTTGTGGGTTCTGTGACCTTGGGAATCGATGCATAGGGGTTGGCACATGTTTTCATCTTGAATCTCCGGTAGAAATTTTAGGGCACTCTTTGAAGTTCCTTGTGTTGGATTGAACAGGATGAATCTGAAATTATGTGATGCATATCATATAATCAAGCCCATGTGTACTTGTGGTGACATTGGAGTATCTAGGTGACATTAGGTTTTTGGTTGATGTGTATCTTAAGGTGTTATTTTAGTATGAACTCTAGGGCTGTTTGTGACTCTTATAGCAATAGCTCATAAGACTGATTGGGAAAGATAACTTTGAGGTGGTTTCGTACCCTAGAATAACCTCTTCGTTAGTTCTTCACTATTTGTGACTTTGGAGTGAACTCTTGTCGCACAAGAGGTATTTACATATGATTCAACTATGTCAGTATTGTTGAGAGAAATTACCGTTAGTGAAAGTATGAACCCTAGGCCTTGTTTTCAAGCATTGCAATACCATTTTTTCTCACTTTTGTTACTTGCTACCTTGCTGTTTTTATATTTTCAGATTACAAAAACATATATCTACCATCCATATTGCACTTGTATCACCATCTCTTCGCCGAACTAGTGCTCCTATACAATTTACCATTGTATTAGGTGTGTTGGGGACACAAGAGACTCTTTCTTATTTGGTTGTAGGGTCGTTTGAGAGAGACCATATTTATCCTAGGCCTCCCATGGATTGATAAACCTTAGGTCATCCACTTGAGGGAAATTTTCCATTGTCCTACAAAACTCTGCGCTTGGAGGCCCAACAAAGTCTAAAAGGATAAAGTTGCGTAGTAGACATCACTGTCCCTTCCCCTCCTCCTATGTTGCCATCCATTCCCCTCCTCTGGTGCTACCCCTTGAAGTTCTGTTCGACGTTGCTTGATAACCCACAAGTATAGGGGATCACAACAGTTTTTGAGGGTAGAGTATTCAACCCAAATTTATTGATTCCACACAAGGGGAGCCAAAGAATGCTCTCAAGTATTAGCAGTTGAGTTGTCAATTAAACCGCACCTGAAAGACTTAATATCTGCAGCAAAGTATTTAGTAGCAAAGTAGTATGGAAGTAGCGGTAACGATGGCAAAAGTGACAGTAGCAGTTTTATAGTGATTTTAACAATAGCAACAGAAAAGTAACTTAGCAAAGATCAATATGTGAAAAGCTCGTAGGCAATGGATCAGTGATGTATAATTATGTCGAATGGAATTTATCATGCTACAGTTATAACATAGGGTGACATAGAACTAGCTCCAATTCATCAATGTAATGTAGGCATGTATTCCATATATAGTCATATGTGCTTATGGAAAAGAACTCGCATGACATCTTTTGTCCTACCCTCCCGTGGCAGCGGGGTCCTAATGGAAACTAAGGGATATTAAGGCCTCCTTTTAATAGAGAACCGGACCAAAGCTTTAGCACTTAGTGAATACATGAACTCCTCAAACTACGGTAATCACCGGAAAGAATTCCAGCTATTGTCACCCTGGGGGATGCGGATCATAACTCGTAAGAGGTGTCTATAACTTGCAAGATAGGATCAAGAACACATATATATTCATGAAAACATAATAGGTTCATATCTAAAATCATGGAAGTCGGGCCCTACTGACAAGCATTAAGCATAGCAAAGTCATCGCAATATCAATCTTAGAACATAGTGGATACTAGGGATGAAACCCCAACAAAACTAACCCGATTACATGATAAATCTCATCCAACCCATCACCGTCCAGCAAGCCTACGATGGGATTACTCACGAACGGTGGAGAGCATCATGGAATTGGTGATGAAGGATGGTTACTAATGACGATGGCGTCGATTTCTCCTCTCTAGAGCCCAAAACGGACTCCACATCTGGCCTCCCAAGGAAGAACATGAGGTGGCAGCAGCTCCGTATCGTGAAACGTGATGAACTCTTCTTTTTGATTTTTTCTCCAAGTATAGGAATATATAAAGTTGGAATTGAGGTCGGTGGAGCCATAGGGGGGCCACAAGCTTGCTAGGCGCGGCGAGGGGGTGGTCGCATCCTGCGGGCTTGTGACCTGTGGGTGGCCCCCCTCCGGTTGATTCTTTCGCTAGTATTTTTTATTAATTACAAAAAAAATTAGGTCAATCTGAGAACTTTTATTTCTGCACAAAAATTACACCAAGGCAATTCTGCTGAAAACAACGTCAGTCCGGGTTAGTTCCATTCAAATCATGCAAATTAGAGCCCAAAACAAGGGCAAAAAAGTTTGGAAAAGTGGATACGATGGAGACGTATCAACTCTCCCAAGCTTAACCCATTGCTTTCCCTCAAGCAATTCAGTAGATAAACTGAAATTGATAAAGAAAAACTTTTACAAACTCTGTTTGATCTTGTTGTTGTAAATATGTCCAACTGATGTTCAGATTTTCAGCAAAGATTATAGACTAACCATGTTCACAAGAACTTTTAGGTCTCACATTTACTCCTATAAATGGCATAACCAACTAGTGAGCAATAATAATAACTCTCGGGTGACAACACTTTTATCAATACAATCATGATACAATATGATATAATGGTATCTCGCTAGCCCTTTCTGAGACCGCAAAACATAAATGCGGAGCAGCTCTAAAGAACATGGACTGACTACACATTGTAATTCATGGTAAAAGAGATCCAGTCACACTCATACTCAATATCAATTAATAGCAAAGCATACAAATGACGGTGGTTCTCTTTAACTGGTGCTTTTTATATGAAGATGACGACTCAGCAATAAAGTAAATAGATAGGCCCTTCACAGAGGGAGGCATTGATTTGCAGAGGGGCCAGAGCTCGAGCTTTTAAAACATGGATGAATAACAATTTTGAGCGGTATTCTTTCATCGTCATCATAACAGCCAAGAGATTTCACCATCCTTCATGCTAGATACATTATAGGCGGTTCCCAAACATAGTGATAAAGTTTTTTCTCCCCCTCCACCAATGAATCACACTCCATGGCAAGCCGAATTCACGGGTACCGTCCATACAAACACAATCCCGGGGGAGTTTTGTTTCATTATATTTTGATTTGATTTTGAGCATGGAACTGGGCATTCCGAATACCAACCACTTTCTCGTGAATGATAGTGAATCAACACATATCGTGAGAATAACCCACCTAGCATGGAAGATACTAACCGCCCACAGTCACTACATGAGCGATTCGGGCATACAAAACAGAATATTATTTGAAGGTTTAGAGTTTGGCACATGAAAATTTACTTGGAACGACAGATGAATAGCACGTATAGGTAGGTATGGTGGACTCATATGGAAAAACTTTTTGTTTAAGGAAATGGATGCACAAGCAGAATTCCCGCTTAGTACAAGTGAAGGCTAGCAAAAGACTGGGGAGCGACCAACTAGAGAGCGACAATAGTCATCAACATGCTTTGAGATTAACCAACATTGAATGCAAACATGACTAGGATATAAATCACCATGAACATACATATCGTAGAGGCTATGTTGATTTTGTTTCAACTACATGAATGGACATGTGCCAAGTCAAGCCACTTGAATCATTCAAAGGAGGATACCATCCTATCATACTACATCACAACCATTTTCATATGCATGTTCGCACTCAAGACAAACCATTATCCACTCTTAGCTAATTAAGCATGGCATGAGTAACTATAATCTCTAATTGTCATTGCAAATATGTTTCACCCATAATGAACTGAATTCAGAACAACGAGCCAATCATATTTACAAACGCAAAATAGGTCGAGTTCATACCAGCTTTTCTCCATCTCAATCTTTTCATCATATATCGTCATTATTGCCTTTCACTTGTATGACCAAACGGTGTGAATAATAATAAGAGTGCGCTTGCATTGGACTAAGCTGGAATCTACAAACAATAACTCAAAGGAGAAGAAAAGGTAATATGGGCTCTCTAATAGGTAAAAAATAATGCATATGAGAGCCACTCAACATTTTCATTATGGTCTTCTCCTTACGACCCAAAGAAAGAAAAACCAAAACAAGAACAGGAAACAATATTTACACGGGAAAGCTCCCAATAAGCAAAAGAAGAAGGAAAAATATCTTTGGGTTTTCTTTAATGCTACAACTAAGCAAACTAGAAGGTAAAGCTATAACTATTTTTTGGATTTTTCTCAAAGTTAAATTAACACACAAGAAGAAGGCAGGAAGAAGAAATAAACTACCATGGATGGTACAATAAAAAAGTATCAACACCGACTATTAAAATGAATGTGTGAACATGAATGTAATGTCGGTGAGAAATACGTACTCCCCCAAGCTTAGGCTTTTGGCCTAAGTTGGTCTAGGGCCATGGCTGGCCCGGATGATATCCAAAGTCATAGTCGGGGTTGTACTGGGCAGCTGCGGCAACCGCCTGAATGACTGCAACATGGAGGCGAGTGGCTTCCGCATTTCTCTCGTACTCGTTTGCCTCCTCTTTGGTTATAAAGTCTCTCCGTTTTTCCTAAAAGTTAAAGAAGGCAGGAGCAAGAAGTGTAATATGGACAACATGATGTCTATCAAAAATTAGTCGGTACAAGAGGGATAGTTCGTTCCTCTCAAGAAACTGATAACGCACCAAAGCCTCATAATCGAGAACAACAGGTGGTAACTCAATATCATTCCCTCGTATGGGTACCCCAAGCTAATTAGCTACACGAGTGGCATAGATCCTGATACGTCTCCAACGTATCTATAATTTATGAAGTATTAATGCCATGTTTACAATAATTCTATATGATTTTGGTATGATTCTATTGGAACTAACCCGGATTGACGTAATTTTCAGCAGAACTACCATGGTGTCGTTTTTTGTGCAGAAATAAAACTTCTCGGAATGGGCTGAAAATTTAGTATGATTTTTTGGACCAAAAGAAACCCCCGAAGCATTGGAGTTGGGCCAGAATATCCACGAGGAGATCACAAGCCTGCTAGGCACGACCACCCCCCTGGTCGCGCCTAGGTGGCTTGTCACCGCCTGGTGCCCCCTTGACATGAGATCAACGCCAAAAATTCCTATAAATACCCAAACATACAAAAAGAAACCTAGATCGGGAGTTCCACCACTGCAAGCCTCTAGAGCCATGAAAAATCAATCGGGAGCCCGTTCCGGCAGCCTGTCGGAGGGGGAAATCATCACGAGAGGCCATCTTCATCATCCCGGCGGTCTCCATGATGAGGAGGGAGTAGTTCACCCTCGGGGCTGAAGGTATGTACCAGTAGCTATGTGTTTGATCTCTCTCTCTCTCTCTCTCTCGTTTTCTAGAGATGGCACGATCTTGATGTACCGCGAGCTTTATTGATATAGATGAATCATATGGATTTTTCCCCTCTCTATGTTCTTGTGATGAATTGAGTTCTCCCTTTGAAATTTTCGTATCGGGTTGAGTCTTTAAGGATTTGAGAACACTTGATGTATTTCTTGCGATGGGATATCCGTGGTGACAATGGGATGTTGTATTGATCCACTTGATGTATGTTTTGGTGATCAACATGCGGGTTCTGTGACCTTGGTAGTCTATGCATAGGGTTTGTCACATGTTTTCGTCTTGAATCTCCGGTAGAAACTTTGGGGGACTCTTTGAAGTTCTTTGTGTTGGAGTGAATATGATGAATCTGAAATTATGTGATGCATATCGTATAATCAAGCCCATGGGTACTTCTGGTGACATTGGTGTATCTAGGTGACATTAGGGTTTTGGTTGATGTGTATCTTAAGGTGTTATTTTAGTACGAACTCTAGGGATGTTCGTGACACTTATAGGGATAGCTCACAAGATTGATCGGAAAAGATAACTTTGAGGTGGTTTCGTACCCTACAATAATTTCTTCGTTAGTTCTCTGCTATTTGTGACTTTGGAGTGAACTCTTTGTCGCACAAGAGGTATTTACATATGATTCAACTATGCTAGTATTGTTGAGAGAAATTGCACTAGTGAAAGTATGAACCCTAGGCCTTGTTTCTAAGCATTGAAATACCATTTGTGCTCACTTTTATCATTGGTTACCTTGCTATTTTTATATTTTCAGATTACCAAAACCTTCATCTACCATCTATATTACACTTGTATCACCATTTCTTCGCCAAACTAGTGCACCTATACAATTTGCCATTATATTTGTTGTGTTGGGGACACAAGAGATTTCTTGTATTTGATTGCAGGGTTATTTGAGAGAGACCATCTTCATCCTACACCTCACATAGATTGATAAACATTAGGTCATACACTTGAGGGAAAATTGTCACTGTCCTACAAAACTCTACGCTTGGAGGCCCAACATGAGTCTACAAGAAGAAGATTGCGTAATAGACATCAAGCTCTTTTCTGGCGCCGTTGCTGGGGAGGTGAGTGCTTAAAGGTATATCTTTAGATCTTGCAATCAAATATTTTAGTTTCTTGTTTTTCGCTAGTTTGGTTTTATGAAAGAAAACTACAAAAAATGGAATTGAGGTTGCCTCATATGCTTCATCTTTTTAATGTGTTTCGTGAAAATAATTGAAAGGAAAATTGTGTTGAAGTGTTAGAAAAAGAAGTTATTAAAATATTTGGAACTAAATCGTTGAATTATGAGCATGATAGCAATATTGCTAGTACGAATTTTCTGAATATTCATGATGCGAATGATATGCAAAGCCACAAGCTTGGCTATGCTATGTTTGATGAAGATGATATTTTTAGTCCCCCAAGTTATGATGAGCAAATTTATTATGATTATGGCATGCCTCCTATATATGATGATTATGATGATGAAATGTATGATATAAAGAGTGATAGTAACCATGAAATTTGTCATCATGATTTTAGTATTGAATGTGGTTATGTCAATCAAGTATCACATGATAGTTATTTTGTTGAGTTTGCTCCCACTATTAGTCATGAGAAGAATTTTTCTTGTGTGGAGAGTAGTAAAATTTCTATGCTTTTAGATCATGAAAAGAATTCTTTATGTGCTGGTTATATTGTGTAATTTCTTCATGATGCTACTAAAAATTATTATGAGGGAGGAACATATGCTTGTAGGAATTGCAATAATATCAAGTTTCCTCTCTATGTGTTCATGGTTTTGACGTTATGCTTGTCTTGCCTTCCTATGCTAGATGATTCTTGCTCCCATAAACTGTTTGCTCACAAAATCCCTATGGATAGGAAGTAGGTTAGACTTAAATGTGCTTGTCATGAGATTCATGATGCTCTTTTGCATGTTTCAATTATTATTCCTATACGAGCATCATTGAAATCATCATGCCTAGCTAAAAGCATTAAAGAAAAGCGCTTGTTGGGAGACAACACAACACTTTTACTTTATGTTTTGATGTGTTCACATGATTAAGATACTATATTAATCATGTTTTGTGTCTTTTATTTCAATAAAGTGCCAAGTAAAGCCTTTGGGATAGTGTGGATACTTGCTTGTTTGATTCTGTGCAAAAACAGAAAGTTTGCGTCTAGTATATGAATTATCTGAATTTACTGGAGCTTAAAAAAAGTCTGTAATTTTTACAAACCATTTATATGCAAATTCCTTGAGTTTTCCTACTTTTTTAGAATTGTAAGAGTCAGGTAAGTGTGGTAATCATTCAGATCTTTACAGACTGTTCTGTTTTTGACAGATTCTGTTTTGCATGCATAGTTTGCTCGTTTCAAGCGTTCCTATAGCTTATATTGAGTAATATAAATTGTGGTAATGATGGAATACAGTAGGTATCATGTGGGAATAATTATGAATCTTGTCTTGACAGTACCTAAGTGAATGATCTATCTTTATTACACTAACCCTTCTCACAAAGTTCTGTTAAGTTTTGTGTGATTGAAGTTTTCAAGTTTTGGGTAAGACACCGATATGAGGATAATAAGGAGTGACCAGAACCTAACATTGGGTATTACCAAGGCACCCCAAGTTAGTATTCAAGGAGAGTCAAGCGTCTAAGCTTGGGGATGCCCCGGAAGACATCCCCTCTTTCGTCTTCAGCACTATCGGTATATCTTACTTGGAGCTATATTTTTATTCGTCACATGATATGAGTTTTACTTGGAGCATCATTTTATTTTGTTGTTCTTTGTTAGGTGTTATTTATAATCTTGTTTTTCATTAAAAGTTCCAAAAATTGCCTTGGGATGCTTGCATTGCATATTTTGATATATGATGGGTAAAAGCAGAAACTTCTGCTGTAGTGTTTGAATTTTCTTATTTTACTGGAACTTGGAAACTTGATGAAATTTTTACGAAGCGTTTTGATATAAATTTTATAGCCTGTACTAAATTTTCATAATTTCTTGAGTTACAGAAGTACACTATTTTCATAAATTGCTATATATTGTTCTGTTTGGACAGATTGTTGTCATAGTTTTGTTATCTACTTATCCTATAGTTTCCATAGCCTATATTGGTAGATATAAATTGTGGAAATGATACTATACAGTACCTAATGTTTGAAAATTATTTTGCAACTTGTCTTCGCAGTACATGAAGTGTTGATTTGTTCTTATGTGTACTAACCTATCTCATGAGTTCTTTTTGAGTTTTGTGTGGAATGAAGTTTTTGAGAATAGGTGAAACCGGGATATGAGAGGATTGAACAAGATACAAAATCTCAAGCTTGGGGATGACCAAGGAACTCCAAGTAAATATTTAAATAACTCTCAAGCATCTAATCTTGGGGATGCTACGCATCCCACCTCTCTTCGTCAACTATCGGTTAGCTTATGTTGAGCCTAAATTTTTATTCATTCACATGATGTGTGCTATTCTTGGAGTGCTATTTTTATTTTGCTTGCTGTTTAATAAAATACTTAAGATCTGAAAATCTTTATTGATAGAGAGAGAGAGAGATAGAAAGTCCTCACATATCTACTTAATTGTTTGACTGCTTATTGATCTTCACTTATATGTTTTGGAGTAGCTTTGTCATTTACTCTCGTGCTTCACTTATATCCTATGAGTAAATGGTTGAATGAATTGAATATCATAAATATGAAATTATATATATTTATATGCTTATTCCATGGGGAGTAATGACTTCACATATAAGAACTATAGGTGGTAAATTTATTGAAAGTTAGCAAACACCGCATTGGTCACTTGAACCATTCATGAAAGAACATTGAACGAAGAGAGATATAACATATAAATATACTATCTTGGACATCTTCTATGATTGTGAATACCCATTAATTAATTTCAAACTTGAGCAAATTAGTTGAAGTTGGACAAGGAAGACAACGTAATGAGTTATGCTTGGGTATATTTGTATAGAAGTTATATTGTTATGGATCCTCCAACATGTGGTGCTTGCTTCCAGCTCGTATTAGCCAAAACTTACGCACCAAGTAGAAATACTACTTGTGCATCCAAACACCCTCAAACCCAAAGTTTTTCCATATGAGTCCACGATACCTACCTATATGCGGTATTTACCTGTTGTTCCAAGTAAATTTGCATGTGCCAAACTCTAAACCTTCAAATAATATTTTGTTTTGTGTGCCCGAATCGCTCATATAGTAAATAGGGGTTGTCAGTATCTTCCATGCTAGGTGGGTTATTCTCACGATATGTGTCAATTCACTATCATTCATGAGAAAGTGGCTGGTAATAGGGATTCCTAGTCTCGAAATCAAAGAAAAAATGCAAATAATTAAACAAAACTCCCCCAGGAATGTTGTTGGTATGGACGGTACCCGTGGATTCGGCTCGCCGTGGAGTGTGATTGATTGGTGTAGGGGGAGTAAAAACTTTACCATTCTATTTGGGAACCGCCTATAATGTATTTAGCATGGCAGATACCAAGATCTCTCGGTTGTTATGGTGACAATGAAAGCATACCGCTTAAAATTATTATTCACCTCTGTTTTAAAAGCTCGAGCTCTGGCACCTCTACAAATGAATGCTTCCCTCTGTGAAGGGCCTATATTTTACTTTCTAGTACTTACCTTTACACAAGAGTCATGGCGATCTTCACCACTTCCTATATTTCGCCTTTTTCTCTTGGCAAGCATCATGTGGTGGGGAAAGATCCAAGCATATATGGCCATTCAAATATATTTGATCATGAATTATTATTGCTAACAATTATCTATGTGATTAATACGTTGAGAGGCGAAACTTAAAGCCCCTATCTATCTTTGTGTTCGACGGATGCCATTTGCTCTAAAAATATGCTTTGAGTGTTAGCAATCATGGAAGACTATATGATAGTTGAGTAATTGGAATTTGCTATATCAAATCTCTTACATAGACTCTTCCTGGAAATAAGATGAATTGCAATTCTTTGGTGAATGAAACCGTAGTTTGTTAGTTTTCAAGAAACTTTATGGTCTATACTTTAACTTGTGAATAGCTTGTTACTTTATCATGAGAGGTTTTATGAGATGAGATACTGTTTATGATATATAATGATGCTAGAAAAAGTGTTTGGAATTATCATTGATCAAATTTATGCACTATGCTAGCATTTACACTTCATGAATTATTTCTTTTATCATTTACCTACTCGAGGACGAGCAGGAATTAAGCTTGGGGATGCTGATACATCTCCAACGTATCTATAATTTATGAATTATTCGTGCCATGTTTACAATAATTCTATATGATTTTGGTATGATTTTATTAGAACTAACCTGGACTGACGTTGTTTTCAGCAGAACTACCATGGTGTCGTTTATTGTGCAGAATAAAAGTTCTCGGAATGGGCTAAAAATTTAGTATGATTTTTTTGGACGAAAAGAAACCCTTGAAGCATTGGAGTTGGGCCAGAAGAGCCATGAGGAGATCACAAGCCTGCCAGGCGTGGCCACCCCCCTGGTCACGCCTGGGTGGCTTGTCACCGCCTCGTGGCCCCTCTTGACGTGAGATCGACGCCAAAAATTCCTATAAATAACCAAACCTCTAAAAACAAATCTAGATCGGGAGTTCCGACGCTGCAAGCCTCTAGAGCCACGAACAACCAACCGGGAGCCTGTTCCGGCACCCTATCGAAGGGGGAAATCATCACCGGAGGCCATCTTCATCATCCCGGCGGTCTCCATAACGAGGAGGGAGTAGTTCACCCTCGGGGCTGAGGGTATGTACCAGTAGCTATCTGTTTGATCTCTCTCTCTCTCTCTCTCTCGTGTTCTAGAGATGGCACGATCTTGATGTACGGCGAGCTTTATTGATATAGATGAATCATATGGAGTTTTCCCCTCTCTATGTTCTTGTGATGAATTGAGTTTTCCCTTTGAAGTTTTCTTAACGGATTGAGTCTTTAAGGATTTGAGAACACTTGATGTATGTCTTGCGATGGGATATCCATGGTGACCATGGTATGTTTTATTGATCCACTTGATGTATGTTTTGCTGATCAACTTGCGGGTTCCGTGACCTTGGGAATCGATGCATAGGGGTTAGCACATGTTTTCGTCTTGAATCTCCGGTAGAAACTTTGGGGCACTCTTTGAAGTTGTTTGTGCTGGATTAAATATGATGAATCTAAAATTATGTGATGCATATCATATAATCAAGCCCATGGGTACTTGTGGTGACATTGGAGTATCTTGGTTACATTAGAGTTTTGGTTGATGTGTATATTAAGGTGTTATTTTAGTACGAACTCTAGGGCTGTTCGTGACACTTATAGGGATAGCTCATAAGATTGATCGGAAAAGATAAATTTGGGGTAGTTTCTTACCCAACAATAATTTCTTTGTTAGTTCTCCGCTATTTGTGAAATTTTACTGAACACTTTGTCGCACGAGAGGTATTTACATACGATTCAATTATGTTAGTATTGTTGAGAGAAATTTCACTAGTGAAAATATGAAACCTAGGCCTTGTTTCTAAGCATTGCAATACCGTTTGTGCTCACTTTTATCATTAGTTACCTTGCTGTTTTTATATTTTCAGATTACAAAAACCTTTATCTACCATTCATATTACACTTGTATCACCATCTCTTCGTCGAACTAGTGCACCTATACAATTTGCCATTGTATTGGATGTGTTGGGGACACAAGATATTTCTTGTATTTGATTGCAGGATTATTTGAGAGTGACCATATTCATCCTACACCTCCCACTGATTGATAAACCTTAGATCACCCACTTGAGAGAAAATTGCCACTGTGCTACAAAACTCTGTGCTTGGAGGCCCAACACGAGTCTACAAGAAGAAGGTTGCGAGTAGACATCAGATCCCACCAAAGAAATCTCCATCCTTAGCAATATTATGCAGCCTCCTAGCAATAATGGCCACCAATTTATATCGTCTATCACCCATTATCGCACTCTTAATAATACTAAGATTAGGTACACAAAGGTGGCTACGATTAGTTTACCATTAATACATGTACCTATGAAGAGAGTGAAATAATGTATAGAAGGAAAGTGAATGCTCCCCAAGGTAGCCTGTGTAATGTTTCTAGTTTCTCCCATAGTGATGCTGGTAAGGAAATCATTATATTCAGTTTTGTGAGGATCACTATCGCTGGCCCATTGTGGAATTTTGATCCGATGGCCATTCACAAGGACGCACTTGTGCTTCCCTTAGTGGTTCAAGGTCGGGTTCACGTATCGCGAGTCTCGGGGCCTTCTTGCTCGAGGAACCCCCTTGGTATATTCACCTCAACATTTTTCTTTCTCCGAAAAATTCTGAAATTTTTTGTGACTCAAAATAAAGGTGAACAAAACTCAACAAATCTTATAGAAACTACTCCCATAAATGCCTACATCCTATATCATGCATCAAAACTACTTGGGACCATACAAATTTGACATGGAAGCTCAAGAACAAGGTCACCACAGCAGCAAAAATTTGCAATATATAAAGTACTAGAAAAAAATCGAATTGGACCATTGGAGGAGTCACATACCAAAGAACAATATCCTAAAACAGTTTTGCGAATGGAGCTTTGCACAAGGAGATCGAAAATGGCAGCAAAATGAGCTAGAACACGGGTTTGAGCAATGGTAGGATTTTTTCCAGAGCAAGAAGAAGTGGATGGGCTCTAGAATTAGTGAAGGGGGCCTACGTGGGACCCACAAGGCGCCCATGCGCGGCGACGGGGGTGGCCACGCCCTATGGGCTCGTGCCCCACTAGTGCTGCCCCCTGGTGTGTACTCAGTGCTAGATATTTTTAAATATTCCAGAAAAAATCATACTATATTTTCAGGGCATTTGAAGAACTTCTATTTTCAGTTCATTTTTCTATTGCACGGAAAACTCAGAAAATAGAAAATAAATAGCATTTTTACTTTACTTACTCTAACTAACTAAAAGTAAAAGTTGGGTACATAAAGTTGTGCTTTCTAAATTCATCCATCTCATGCTCATCAAAAGGAATCCATCAATAAGGTTGATCAAGTCTCATAAACAAACTTCGTTCGAGTAACATGAAATCGGAGAATCTTCGAATAACACTAAGTTACCTCAATGGGGATATGCATATCCCCAACAATAAGTATATCATATTTCTTCTTGACAGTTGGAAGAGGGAATTCAAAGTCTCCAATAATAATCATTGAATTTTTTTCAACGGAGTTGATACTATGAACTTGGGGTTGTTTCTTCGGAAAGTGTATTGTATGCTCTTTACCATTAATATGAAAAGTGACATTGCGCTTGTTGCAATCAATAACAACCCCTGTAGTATTCAAAAAGGGTCTACCAAGGATAATCGACATACTATCGTCCTCGGGAATATCAAGAATAACAAGTCTGTTAGGATAGTGGCATTTGCAACTACGACAGGCACATCCTCACAAATACCGATGGGTGAAGCAACTGATTTATCATCCAGCAAAGAGATTTCAGTAGGTGTCAACTTATTCAAATCAAGTCTACGATATAAAGAGAAAGGCATAACACTAACACCAGCTCCCAAATCACATAAAGAAATTTTAACATAATTCCCTTTCATAGAGCATGGTATAGTTGGTATTCCTGGATCTCCTAATTTCTTTGGTACTCCACCGTTAAAAGTATAATTAGCAAACATGGTGGAAATCTCCGTTTCCGGTATCTTTCTTTTATTTGTCACAATATTTTTCATGTACTTAGCATAAGGATACATTTTCAGAATATCAGTCAAGCGCATACGTAAAAAGACAGGTCTAAGCATTTCAACAAAGCGCTCAAAATCCTCATCATCCTTTTTCTTGGATGGTTTAGGAGGAAAGGGCATGGCTTTATGAACCCATGGTTCTCTTTCTTTACCATGCTTCCTAGCAACAAAGTCTCTTTTGTCATATCTTTTATTCTTAGGTTGTGGGTTATCAAGATCAACAGCAGGTTCAATCTCCACATCACTATCATTACTACATGAACATCATCATTAATATTGTCACTAGGCTCATGTTCATCACCAGATTGTGTCTCAGTATCAGAAACAGAAATGTCATTTCGGTTTTCCGGTGTATCTATAACAGGTTCACTAGCAGCATGCAAGGTCCTATCATCATCCTTTTTCCTCTTATTACTGGAATGACTAGGTGCATCGGTATTAATTCCCTGAGAATCTTGCTCAGTTCTCTTAGGATAGCCCTCAGGATACAAAGGTTCCAGAGTCATTTTACCACCCCAGGTCACAACTGTAACATAATGATCATTGTTCTTACTATTCATCTCATTAAGAAAATCATTCTGTGCCTTAAGTACTTGTTCTACTTGAGTAGTTACCATAGAAGCATGTTTACTAATAAGTTTAAGATCATTGATAGTTCTACTCATATAATCACCTAAGTGATCAATCATGAAAGCATTATGTTTCAATTGTCTACTAACGTAAGCATTAAAATTAACTTCCTTAATAACAAAGTTATCAAACTCATCCAAGCATTGGCTAGTAGACTTATTATAAGGAATATCACCTTCATCAAATCTACGGAGAGAATTTACTTCTACTACCTGTGTTGGGTTATCAAGACCATGTATTTCTTAAATAGGTGGTAGATTCTTAACATCTTCAGCTTTCATACCTTTTTCTTTCATAGATTTTTTTGCCTCTTGCATATCTTCAGGACTAAGAAATAGAATACCTCTTTTCTTTGGAGTTCGCTTCGGAGGTGGTTCGGAAATAGTCCAATCATTATCATTGATCAATATATTATTCAATAGTAGTTCAGCTTGTTCAACAGTTCGTTCCCTGACAACACAACCAACACAACTATCTAGGTGGTCCTAGAAGCATCAGTTAGTCCATTTTAAAAGATATCAAGTATTTCGTTTTTCTTGAGAGGATGATCAGGCAAAGCATGAAGTAATTGGAGAAGCCTCCACCAAGCTTGTGGGAGACTCTCTTCTTCAATTTGCACAAAGTTAAATCTTTCCTCCAAGGCAGCTTATTTCTTATGGGCAGGAAAATACTTTCCAGAGAATTAATATATCATATCCTAGGGACTACGCACATAACCAGGAGCAAGAGAATTACACCATATCTTAGCATCAGCCTTTAATGAGAAAGGAACCAACTTAAGAATATAGTAATAACGAATTTTTTCCTCATGAGTAAATAGGGTGGCTATATCATTCAATTTAGTAAGATGTGCCACAACAGTTTCAGATTCATAACCATGGAAAGGATCAGATTCAACCAAAGTAATTAACTCAGGATCGACAGAGAATTCATAATCCTTATCAGTAACAAAGATAGGTGAAGTAGCAAACTTAGGATCAAATTGCATTCTAGCATTCAAAGATTTTTCTTTCCACTTGCATAGCAGTTTCTTAAGACCATCTCTATCCTTACAAGCAAGAAAGTCCCTAGCTACCTCTCCTTCCATAACATAATCCTCGGGTATATCAGGCAGTTCATATCTAGGAGAGCTAGGTCTAGCAGGTGTCTCACGGTGTTCAGTTTCAATAATTTCACCAGTTTCAGAAATATCATCAGTTTTAGCATTGACTCTAGCAATTTGTTCATCAAGAAATTCACCCAGTGGCACAATATTGTCAAGCAAAGTATCATCATAAGCATCATGCATAGCAGAAGTGGCATCATCAATTACTTGCGACATATCAGAATTAATAGCATGTGGTGGTGTCGCAAATTTACTCATAACAGAAGGTGAATCAAGTGCAGAGCTAGATGGCAGTTCCTTACCTCTCCTCGTAGTAGAGGGATAGATCTTGGTTTTTGGGTCTTCCAGATTCTTCATACTGATCAACATATATAAATCCCAAGTGACTCAGAGAATAGAGCTATGCTCCCCGGCAACAGCGCCAGAAAAAAGGTCTTGATAACCCACAAGTATAGGGGATCGCAACAGTTTTTGAGGGTAGAGTATTCAAGCCAAATTTATTGAGAGCCAAAGAATATTCTCGAGTATTAGCAGCTGAGTTGTCAATTAAACCACACCTGAAAGACTTAATATTTGCAGCAAAGTATTTAGTAGCAAAGTAGTATGGAAGTAGCGGTAACGATGGCAAAATTGGCACTAGCAGTTTTGTAGTGATTGTAATTGTAGCAACGGAGAAGTAACTTAGCAAAGATCAATATGTGAAAAGCTTGTAGGCAATGGATCAGTGATGTATACTTATGTTGGATGGCATTCATCATACAACAGTTATAACATAGGGTGACACAGAACTAGCTCCAATTCATCAATGTAATGTAGGCATGTATTCCATATATAGTCATACGTGCTTATGGAAAATAACTTGCATGACATGTTTTGCCCTACCCTCCCATGGCAGTGGGGTCCTAATGGAAACTAAGGGATATTAAGGCCTCCTTTTAATAGAGAACCGGACCAAAGCATTAGCACTTAGTTAATACATGAACTCCTCAAACTACGGTAATCACCGGAAAGAATCCCAATTATTGTCAGCCTGGGGGATGCGGATCATAACTCGTAATAGGTGAAGTTAGGATCAAGAACACATATATATTCACAAAAACATAATAGGTTTAGATCTAAAATCATGGCACTCGGACCCTAGTGACAAGAATTAAGCATAGCAAAGTCATAGCAACGTCAATCTCAGAACATAGTGGATACTAGGGATCAAAACCTAACAAAACTAACTCGATTACATGATAAATCTCATCCAACATGTCACCGTCCAGCAAGCCTACAATGGGATTACTCACGAGCGGCAGAGAGCATCATGGAATTGGTGATGAAGGATGGTTGGTGATGACGATGGCATCGATTTACTCTCTCCGGAGCCCAAAACGTACTCCAGATCCGGCCTCCTGAGGAAGAACAGGAGGTGGCGGCGGCCCCGTATTGTGAAACGCGATGAACTCTTCTCTCTGGATTTTCCTCCATGAATAGGAATATATAGAGTTGCAATTGAGGTCGGTGGAGCCATAGGGGGCCCACAAGCTTGCCAGGCGCGGCCAGGGAGGGGGGTGGCCGCGCCCTGCAGGCTTGTGACCTGTTGGTGGCCCCCTCTAGTTGATTCTTTCACCAGTATTTTTTATTAATTCCAAAAATAATCTCTGTAAATTTTCAGGTCAATCCGAGAACTTTTATTTCTCCACAAAAATAACACCAAGGCAATTCTGCTGAAAACAACGTCAGTCCGGGTTAGTTCCATTCAAATAATGCAAATTAGATTCCAAAACAAGGGCAAAAGAGTTTGGAAAAGTGGATACAATGGAGACATATCATTGCTTTGAAATGACCAAGTCACATCTGATATGAACGACGGTTGTCCCCTCCATCGCCTGCCCTTCCTAGCTGGTGGCACACTGCCGGTGCACATCTCCTCTCCCCGGACCACCTCCCTCCCTCAGACCACCTCTCGAGCCGCCCCTTCTTCTTTGCCTCGAGCCAGCCCTTTCTTCCCTAGCTCCAGGGAGCCTGCTCTTATTCTTCTTCCTCTTCTTCCCAGTCCTTCTATCAATGATTTGCTCACCACTGATGTATCCTCTTGTTATAGGTTGGGTCAAAAATTGGACGCCTATAGGACGATCTGAGGTATGAATGTGATGAAATTTTGTGAACTATGCTTGTGGTGGTCTGATGCATATGCTTATGTGTTATATGATGTATTTGATGCATACTTATGTGTGTTTTTATGCATGCTTATGTGTGCTTCGATGCATCGTGGTCATGCAATTGGCCCATAGTTAACATGACATATGTGCATTGTGGCTGCATTATGTCACAAATGGATTTGATTGCTACCATTATCAAAGAGAGGAAAAAGGAGAAAAAGGAAAAGGATCATCTTGACAACGATGTATGTTGAGTCAGTTTTTCTTGGCCTAGCTTATCAAAGTGCACACAGAGTACCGAACAGTTTGGGATGCTTTAGTGATGAGGAGCTTTGATATGTTCATGGGAAGTACTTCCTGAAAGAAATGTACAATGGGTCAGAAATAACTTGTTACGATGAGTTGCGCTTAACAAAAATAAATTTCCATGATCTGTGCATGATGTTGCGTATGAAGTACGATTTGAAAGATAGTGTATATGTCACCGTAGAAGAAAAGGTTGCTATTCTTATTGGTGGTTGGACATGGTATTAAAATGAGAATGTTGCATGGCACTTACAAGCGTTCTCTAGAGACTATCAATACACACTTCTCGAACGTGTTAACAACCATTCTATCTCTACCCGGGGAGTTCATAAAGCTTCCTGATCCTACTGTTGAACCTCCAGATGATTACACATGGAAGTGGTTTGTAAATGCCTTGGGGGCACTAGGTGGGTGTCATGTTGATGTTTCTGTCATTGCGGCATACGAAGGGAGGTATAGGAATAGAAAGCAAGATATCACCACTAACATGGTGTTGTTGACCAGAACATGAAATTTCTTTATGTTCTACCTGGCTGGGAGGGATCTGCACCTGACTCCAGAGTCTTGCGTGATGCAATGAGAAACGGTCGTCCAGATTCCTTTGTTATACCTCATGTTATGATTGTTTCTTTTGGCATTTCATTTCTTTTCTGTGTTAATGTTTGCTAATCGAATTGGTACACCATAGGAAAATATTACTTAGTGGATGCTGGCTACACCAATGGCCTGGCTTTTTGGCTCCCTTCAGATCGACTAGGTACCACTTGAAAGAGTGGGTTTCAAGTCAACAACAACCCCAAACTAACAAAGACTTGTAGAACTTGTGCGTCATTCTCGTGCTAGAATGTTGTAGAGAGAACTTTTGGCTTACGGAAAAAAATGGGCCATTCTACGAATTCAATCTTTCTTTGACATAAAGGACCATGTAACAAATGTCCATATGGTGCTGAATAACATATGGACTGTATGACAAGCTAATTTAAATACAAATCATTGCAGATCCATATTATTAAAGCTTGTTGTGTGTTACACAACTTTGCAAGGGATAGGCAGCATATGATGGATGATTAACTGACGCATTTTTACTATATAATCATCCAAATTTAGTCATACTACTACAATTTTAATGCATATTCAAATGTTGCTATGCAATTCCATAGTTTGACATCCAAACATGATTCTGTATTGAAACTTCACGACGTTGCTGTGAGCCAATTCAATAAACATCCAAACAACCAAATTCGTATTGATGTCCATTACAATTTCCCGGTTGAATTGGAATCGAAACCAATACAATACGGAGGCTCCAATACACACATCCAAACACAGCGCTAGCCACTTTGTTATACACATGCTATTGAGAAATAATTGGCATGAAAACATACGAGTTTGCTTATGTGCATGTTCATGAGCATGTGCAGTTGATGTTGTGGTAGTCTGATCCGTCTCCATCACATCTACTTTACCAAATACTTTTGTTCTTATTTTTTATTCTAATTTGCATGATTTGAATGGAACTAACTCGACTTTATTGATTGTATCTACTTTACCAAACATTTTTGTTCTTATTTTGGACTCTAATTTACGTGTTTTGAATGAAACTAACCCAATGTCGTTTTCAACAAAACTATCATGGTGTTATTTTTTGTGCAGAAATAAAAGTTCTCGAAATTGGACGAAACTTTACGAAGAATTGGCCTCCCACGCACCTGGGCGACTCAATTCGGAAGGCTCCTTACGTGAGAGCACGTTCAATCTCTCTCGCAGCCTTGCTTGGCGAGCGAAACAATGGGCCGGCCCATACTGCGGGTGGTGTGCGCAAGCCAGGATGCAAGGCACTTAAATTTCTCTTGTGGAGGCCATCTCCCACAACCCCATTTTATTTCCTTTTTAGTCCACGTTTCCTGTTTTATTTTTTATTTGTTTATAAATAAAAAAATTCTACCAATATATAATGTAAATTGGGAATTTGAAAAATATTAAATGTGTATAAAGAAAATGTTTCTCATGTATATGAAAAATGTATACAGAAAATATACAATTTGCATGAAAATGTTTGATCGTAAATATTCTCATGTCTACAAAAAATATATAAAATAAATACAACACACATGAATAAATGTTGATCATGTATTAAAAATTTCCAGATGTGCATGAACAAATATTCTAGGTGTATAATAAAATTGTACCACATATATTAAATGAAAGAAGACATCATGTATATAAAAAAATTCGTGTTATAAAAAAATTTGTCAAAGTATTCAAAATAGTGTTCATAATATATGTTTAAGAAAAAGAAGTTCAACTTGTGTCACTAAAAAAAGGAAAAAAATACACAAAGAAATAAAAAACCAGCAAAAAAACCAGAGAGTTACATTAAAAGAAAAAACAATTGCAAACCTAGAAACAAAAAAAGGCCGAAGAAAACCAACAGTAAGAAATATGAAAAAAAAAACATATAAAAAACGCCAAAATAATGAAAATTAGTCAAAACCGAGAAAGAACAAAGAAAACCGGAGAAAAATAATAACAATAGTGAAAAAAACCATTGAAATCATGAAAGTAAGAGAGGAAACCAAAAGAAGAACGAAGAGAAAAGAAAGAAAAAACCATGAAAATAAAAAATTTAATGAAGAAAAATAGATAAAAAGGTCATGCAAACAAGAGAAAACCAATGAAGAGACAGAACAAATAAACAAGAGAAAAGTTGGTTGTGCGTGGTGAAAACAACAGCGAGCCGGGCGGCAATAGAGGGTCTAATTATTTTAGCCCGGAGGGCTCGCGCTCAGGTCAAGGGAGGATGATGGATTGGTCGGGCTATGGTAACTACAGTGCACCCGCTATGCATGTGGAGCGCAACCGGAAGAAAGGCCACTATATAAGGAAATTTAGAGAGGACACGGATAGGCAGCAATCTCAGGGTCCGAACCAACCAAGAACCAACTATGGATCTAGGAAGAGCGGGCCTAAGCAGATGTGGAGAGTGAAGGGGGAATGTGATAGGCATGATACTACTGATGCTTTCATTCGCGATATGAGGCGTAAGACGTCTATAGTGTTTGACCGCATCTCGGAACAATATGACGAATCAGCGGACCCCGAAGCCAGGGCCCGCCGAGAACAATGAATATTCTGGCCTGGAACTGTCAGGGACTGGGGTTGGACTCGACAATTGGCGAACTAAGAGACCTGATTAGGTCCTACAACCCAGTGGTGGTGTTCTTGAGTGAGACAAAGAAAAAAGTGAAGGCCATGGATAGGCTGAAATGGAAGCTTGGCTTTAGGGAAGGAGTGGTTGTGGACTGGATAGGAAAAAAGCAGAGGCATTGCTATGTGGCAGAGAGACAGTGTGCAGGTCACGGTGAGGCCATGGAGCCAGTACTTTATTGACATTGTGGTGCTTTATGAAGAGAAAGCATGTAGAATCACTGGATTCTATGGCGAGCCTCGTACCGAATTGAGGAGTAAATCCTGGGAAGCATTGACATATCTTAGGAGACAGGATGACCAACCATGGCTTGGGGGGTGGGGGGGACTACAACGAGGCGCTCTTTCAGTCGGAGCAACATGGGGGTAATCCCAGTAACTTTACACAAATGGATGAGTTTGCAGAATGCTTGGCCGATTGTGGTCTTGCGGATCTAGGCTTCCATGGATACCCGTACACATGGGATAACAAGAGAGATGGAGCAGACAACATCCAAGTTCGTCTTGATCGGGCTACGTGCAATGCGACCATGTGGCTATTTTGGTTAAGGTGAGGGAGACGACTCCGACCACCAATACAAATACCCCCAGAAAGTTTAGTTATGAGGAGATGTGGTCGCGGCATGAACAATATGAGGATATGATTACTAAAGTTTGGCAAGAGGCAACATTTACGGGACATGGAGTAACCAAAACATGCAAAAAGTTGCAGTCAGCTTCGGTAGCAATGCAAGAATAGGGGAGAACGGTGTTCGGATCGGTAAGACGTCAAATCAGTAAGCTGAAGGGTCAATTGGAACATGCAAAAAAATGTGCCCTCGTTTCACGTATCTCACTGGAGGTAGGAGACTTTGAAGACCAACTGAGAGAGGTGTACATGCGGGAGGAAGTACTATATAAAAAAATCCAGAGTGCAAGGAGTGATGGAGGGTGACCAAAATACTAAACACTTCCAAAACAGAGCCTCTCATCAGAAGAGGAAGAAGACAATTCGAGCACTACGACGAGATGATGGTAGAAAGTGTACTGTGGATGAGGACATGCGAGCAATGCCTCCATCTTTCTACACCATCCTTTTTCTTTGAAGGGGTCGACTGGCGCTGATAGGGTTTTGGGCCTGATGGAAACTTCGGTCACTAACGATATGAACAACACCTTGACAGGGCCCATTTCGGATACAGAGATTGAGCGGGCACTGTTTCAAATGGTGCCCATTAAAGCCCCGGGGCCGGATGGACTACCAGCCCTCTTCTATCAACGACACTGGTCGCTGGTGAAGGAGGACATATGTGCGGCGGTGAGGGACTTCCTGGAGAATGAAGCAACACCGGAGCTCTTTAATGACACTGTGCTTGTGTTGATCCCTAAAGTTAACTCACCGGAGTTACTTTTTGAAGAACAGAGTGCATTTGTGCCGGCGAGATTGATTACATACAATGTACTAGTTGCCTATCAATGTCTCCATGCCATACGCAATAGGAAAAGGAAGAAGCCACTTTGCGCTGTCAAGCTAGATATGATGAAGGCCTATGATCGGGTGGAGTGGAATTTTTTTGTAACAAATGTTGTTGAGGTTTGGATTTGCACAAGGATGGATTGATATGATTATGAGATGTGTGAGAACTGCATCCTTCACTCTTAAATTAAATGAGGGGGGTTCTCTCACAGATTTTTTCCAACCCGAGGGCTTAGGCAAGGAGATCCCCTTTCTCCTTATTTGTTCTTATTCTGTGTGGAAGGTTTCTCTGCCCTACTCAAACAAGCTCAAGGAGAGAAGAACATTACAAGGGTTGCATTTGGGAGCATTGTTGACTGCGGGCATAAGCCGACGGCCGGCAGCCATCAGCGTAGGGCCATAAGCCGTCGGCTTAGGCCTACGCCGACGGCTGTCGTCGGCGTATAGCCGTCGGCGAAAGGTTTCCTCGCGCTAGACACCCTGGCCATCGGCGTATAGCCATACAACGACGGCTCGACCTAGCCGGCAGTGTAGCGGCCGTCGGCGTAAGCACAGTGGGCCCCATGCGTGGCCTAACGGCCGTTAGGTCTGGTTGCCAGTTATGCCGTCGGCCTAGCTTGTCGTCAGTGAGGCCACACGGCAGGCCGTGAGCGCGCCTGGGATCGGGGGATAAGGCCTACGCCGACGGCCTGGCCATCGGCGTAGGTACTGGCATAGTACCTTTTTTCCTCTGTTTTGCCTCTTTCCCTGCATATATAAAATTCCAACAATATACATTATATCCCAGATCACTACAGAGCATTACAGGCATTGATATAGCACATGCACATCGAAAATGAGCATTTATCCAAACATCGTATCCATACATAGCATAACAACTTCCAAACATCCAAAATAAGATACATAGTATGGCATACACAGTATAACAACATCCAAACAAAAGAAACATTGTATCGATACAAAGAGACCTCTACACGTTCGGGGTAGCATCATCATCAACTCGTCGCGTCCAGAGAGGGAGTCGAACCGGAGAAACCCATGTCTCGGCGCGTGAAGACAGGCGACTGACCGCGTGGAGGCGCCGTCGAACCAGCACCGGAAGTAGGTGATCCTGCGCCACCATGAGCCGGTGTGCTCTCGCGCGATGCACCACAACCACCATGGCCGGGGTGCACCGGTGTGAACGGCGGCGAGGCTGCAGCACGACCAAAGGGTCCAGTCCCGGAGCCTCCCATTCCCTACACGTTTTAGCAATAGTTAGCAACCGCCAAGGCACATGAAAGCGGTAAGAAGTGATTGGGCAAGTAACTTACCAGGGTTAAGCCGGTGTAGTAGAAGTTCAGGCCGAACTCTTCCTTCGATACAAATTCTGGCTCAAGCCCGGGTCGAGGAGGTCGTGGCGGTATATTGGCCGGCACTCCCGTGGCCCGAGCCCTCTCTTGAGCCTGCAAGATAGTTTACATGTCAGGCATTGCAGAAATAAAGGTTCAAAGTGAGACTTGTCATCTTTTGCAAAAATAAGGGTTGAAACTTACATCTTCTTTTGCCTCTTTCCACGCCTTGTGTGCTTCTGCTTTCTGCCTCCACTCCGCAAGGCCCACCAAATAGGCGTCGTTGTGGGCCTTGTAGGCCGCCTCGAAAGCAGCCTACAAT
Organism: Hordeum marinum; assembly: GCA_022496015.1. NCBI lineage: Eukaryota > Viridiplantae > Streptophyta > Magnoliopsida > Poales > Poaceae > Hordeum > Hordeum marinum. The sequence goes on from CM039678.1 coordinate 29,746,894, forward strand.
TTCAAAAATTCAACCATCTCGTCAACTAAGCCAGTGAGGAAGTAGTATTGTCAGAGAAAGGATGGAAATGAGAGAAACATACATCGTAGCCAGGCTGGGAAGGTCGTCGTCGAGGAGGCGGTGCAGGGTCATCGGCGCCGAGGGTAGCCTTGATCCGCGTGAGGCTCAAAGTCGGAGTGCGTGGGGTCATCTTATCAAGGACCTTTAGACGGCCGTGTTGAAGGCCTCCCACCGACACGATCAACACTCTCTCCTCGGGCTCCGCACTTCTAGGGTCGTCCACCTCTGGATTAAAACCGACCACCGCCTCGAGGTACTTAGCACCGTCCTCCTGGGCAGTGCCGAAGTACTCTGGAAGCTGAGGCTGAGGCTGGGAGAGATCGGGCGCCTTCATCCTCATGGAGTCCCATCACTCAAAATCGCCGAGAGGCCTCCCTAGTTTCTCCTCCTGCACCGCCAAAGAGATGTTATGAGTACCAAGTAGGAACATGCATGAGGGGAAATAAATGAAGGTTGTTCCATGTATGTGTATACCAGCATGGCCTTGTAGCGCTCACTGCCGAGGTTTCCCGCCCAATGTGTCCCCCCGCTGCCGCGGTTCGCCTTGTTCCGCTCGCTCAAGGCGTTCCACTCCTCGTCTCCCCGCGCCACCTCGCAGTCAACGCCCTCCATGCCTCCTCCTTGCCATAGGCCCAATCGGGCCTAACCTGAAAAATCAATACACATGTGAAGAATAGATGATGCAATTGCAAATTAGCATCAACATAGAATCTCATCGACAATTTACTTACCTCGTCGTACTCTTCCATGCTCATCGTTGAGCATGACTTGACATTCTCATACTTCGGCTGCCCGATATCGCCGTGCTCTATTGACTCCTGGCGGTATGACCCTGGTTATAGAACTGCTGATTAGTCAACCTCTTACAATGATTCCGCAAAGTCTTGTTCGCCATCTCCTACTGCTCTGGAGCCACCCTATAAAATCTCTTCAATCATGAACAAAAAAAGTGTGAGATTCATGAGTTAGCATGGCGGGGTCATCAACTATGAACAAAAAAAGTGCGAGAGTCATGAGTTTGCCTTACCCAAAACTTGTGGATCACGGCGTCAGAAGATTTTGCATAGGGGGGACAATCTGCGAGCTCGTAGTGTCTCCAAGTCGTGGCTAGCTTGCTCTCACCGTTTGCATCGTATAAGCCTGGCCAAAACTTCCTGATGATAGCTCCAAGCATGCAGCCAGGGACTCGGGTCCCCTGAGGATGAAGCCAATTGTTGCACAAGAATCAAACATTAGTACATGCCAAGTTGTTATCAACAAAATGAAACTACATGTTCAAAGTTACTATAGCCACTTACTCATTTTTGCTAGGTTAAATGAGGATCCGAGCCTGCGGGGCAGGTTCCTCCTTAGGGACTTTTGTTTCCCCACGAACCTTTACCTTCTTCATCGACGCACTCGATGGCCCCGACTCCTGCTCCGTAGTAATCATCTCCTCGTCTCGAGAGTACACTTCCAAGTCCCGAGAGTCCATCTCCTCGTCCCGAGACTCTGAGATCGCAGTCTGTGAAGCCACGTCACCGGAAGCGGAGGGTAAGTCACTCAGAAGGACGGTACCTCGCCCTCGTCCTCGACCTCGTCCTCGACCTCCTACAATGGGAAAAGGTAAACAATTAAGAAGCATGTTGAAAAATATATACCAAGCATGATGAAGACATAATGCAGATGAAATGTACCTCCTCGTCCTGACCTTGGGGGACATCCCCCGACTCCTCGTCCTCGTCCTGCATCTCCTCCTCCTGATCCTACCTCCTCGGCGGTGTACCTTGAGGTTGTTGCTCTTCCACTCTTCGTCTTCTTTATCCCCTGAAGCAAGGATTGCGATGATGCCTTGCCACTGCTCATATTGGCCAATCACCTGCATTGAGAAAAAGAAAACAATTAAGCATAGAGACGCAATGCAATTAAGAAGCATAAAGACGGAATGCAATTAAGATGAAAAATAAATACTAATACTCATCATCACTCTGGATCCTCGGGATCCTCGCACGGTGGAGGCTCATCATTGTCATGTAACAGGCAATTTAAATAGCACGTGCACATCGACAAGATACAAAATAACATCATCATCAATTCATCATAGCACATCTGCATACAATGATCATCATCATCCAAAATAACATACATATAGTATCGAGATACTTAGTAATATCATTCTACACGTCCAGTCCCAGAGCCTCCCATTCCCTACACGTTTGAGCAATAGTTAGAAACCACCAAGTGATTGGGCAAGTAAGCCATAATAAAGACATAAAAGACCCTCACCATCATCTGTTCTTCACCATAAATACTAATACTCATCATCATCACTCTCAGGCTCATTCTCATCACTATCACGTGCATATAAAGCGTTGGGATCCTCGCCCGGTGGAGGCTCATCATTGTCATGTGCCTTGGTGAGCATCTCTATGTCACTTAGATCCGTGACTATCACACCACGGGTGTGTGCATCGTTCTCGAGGTCATCAAGACCTTCTAAGCCAAAGTCCCCAAAGTTCTCTTGCTCTTGATAGAAAATTCCCTCGTATGTTTGAGGGTTAATGTTGTTGTAATCACCCTCGGAGGGCATGGGTAGCTTACCATGTGGCGATACCTGGTACATGACTTCCTAGCCCTAGAGGTATTCTTTCTGGCATGGGTAGGGAAAGTAATAAACTTGCTTGGCTTGGTGAGCCACAACAAAGACATCGGATGCGCTATAGGTGGTTGAAGGCCTAACTTCAACTAACCCAATGGAAGGGGTATTTCTCTGTCCATCGCGTGGATCGAACCAGTTGCATCTGAACACAACGAGCTTGAGATCTACGGGCCCATTGTTGAACATCAGCTCGTATACATTCTGCAACCTTTCGTAGTAATCAAAGTCATCTTGTCCCTTGGTGAAGACTCCGGTATTTATAGCTTTTGCACCCGGGCGACTATTTTGGTGATACTCTATATGGAAGCGATACCCATTCACATCATACTTCTCATACATGTTGACTTTACTGTTAAAACCCTGGGAGACACATCTTGACTCATCCGACATCATCACTGTGGGATCAGATCCCTACAAGTTTAGTACGAATCGTGCATTAGTTAAGTTTAATAAGAGGGCCAAGTTGGCAGGCAATTAAGAGGGATAGTTTACGAATTACCTTTTCCCTGAACCATGAAGTGAAACTTCTTCCCAAGGCACCCCCTTTCAGAAGAGCATCCAACTGCGCGGCATCGGGATCTGTTGGTCCCGGCCACACCTCATCCACGAATTGGCTAGAAGTAGAAAATATGTATTAGAACGAAACCGAGTTACTAGTTGCAAAGTAATTAAGTCGCCATTTTACCTAAGGAAACTGGGCACATCCTCCTCCTCCTCCCCGCTCTCTTTGTTCTGGTCGTCCACCACTTCCCCCATGTTCATAAACACATAGAGCATTATGTTGGGGAACGTCGCATGGGAAACAAAAAATTTCCTATGCACACGCAAACCTATCCATGGTGATGAGCATCTACGAGAGGGAGAGTGGATCTATGTACCCTTGTAGATTGCTAAGCGGGAAGCGTTAAGAAACGCGGTTGGTGTAGTCGATAATCTTCGCGATCCAAATCGCCGAGCGTCCCGCGATCTCATCACGATCCGTCCTGCGATACAATCACGATCCGTCCCGTGAACTCATCACGGTCCGTCCCGTGATCTCATCATGATCCGTCTCACGATCTTGATCACGATCTGTCCCGCGAACTCATCACGATCCGTTTGCAATCTCATCACGAACCATCTCGCGATCTCGATCACGGTCCTTCCGATCTAGCACCGAACGGACAGCACCTCCGCGTTCAGCACACGTGCATCTTGATGACGATCTCCACCATCTTGATCCAGCAAGAGGAGGTGGAGAGGAGAGACAGTTCGCCGGCAGCGTGACGGCGCTCCGGTGATGATGGTGGTGGAGCAATTCCGGCAGGGCTTCGCCAAAGCGCTGCAGAAATCCGATCTAGAGGAGCACCGGTGAAACAGGTAGCACGTGGCCGTAAAATATGTGCAAAAACCCTCTATTCCACTAGTATATATAGGAGGGAGGGAGAGGCAGCCTTGGCGCCAGCCCAAAGCCTCCTAGGAGTCGGCCGACTAGAGGGGGAGGAGTCCTACTCCTCCTCCACTCCTAGTAGGAGTAGGACTCTTCCTTTTTAGCCTTTTTCCACCTTTTCCTTTAGGACTTTTGCCTCCTGAGCCATGGGCCTTGTTGTGGCTGTTTCTCCAGCCCAATAAGGGCTGGTTATCACTCTCCACAGCCCATGGACCCTCTGGGGTCGAAATACCCCTCACGGAGGTCTCCCGGTACACTACCGGCACTCCCGGTACACTACCGATGAGCCCGAAACTTTTCCGGCGACCAAACTGGGACTTCCTATATATGAATCTTTACCTCCGGACCATTTCGGAGCTCCTCGTGATGTCCTGGATCTCATCCGGGACTCTGAACAACCTTCAGTCACCACCATACATAACTCTACACTACCGAAACGTCACCAAACCTTAAGAGTGCAGACCCTGCGGGTTCGAGAACTATGTAGACATGACCGAGACACCTCTACGGTCAATAACCAATGGCGGGACCTGGACGTCCACATTGGTTCCTACATATTCTACGAAGATCTTCATCGGCCGAACCTCTGTGTCAAGGATTCAGTTAATCCCGTATAACGTTCCCTTTGTTCTTCGGTATGTTACTTGCCCGAGATTCGATCGTCGGTATCTCCATACCTAGTTCAACCTCATTACTGGCAAGTCTCTTTACTCGTTCCGTAATACAAGATCCCGCAACTAACAATTAGTCACATTGCTTGCAAGGCTCATTGTGATGTTGTATCACCGAGTGGGCCCTGAGATACCTCTCCGTCACACGGAGTAACAAATCCCAGCCTCGATCCATGCCAACTCAATAGACACCCTCGGAGACACCTGTAGAGCACCTTTATAGTCACCCAGTTCCGTTGCGACGTTTGATACACAGAAGGTACTCCTTCGATATCTGTGACTTGCATGATCTCATGGTCATAGGAACATATAATTGACATGCAGAAAAAAGTAGCAATAAACTGACACCATCATATGCTACGTTTGTAGTTTGGGTCTTGTCCATCACATCATTCTCCTAATGATGTGATCCCGTTATCAAATGACATCTGATGTCCATGGCTAGGAAACCTTTACCATCTTTTGATCAACGAGCTAGTCTACTAGAGGCATACTAGGGACATGGTGTTGTCTATGTATCCACACATGTATCTGAGTTTCCGATCAACACAATTATAGCATGGATAATAAACGATTATCATGAATGAGGAAATATGATAATAACTAATTTATTATTGCCTCTAGGGCATATTTCCAGAAAACTCCCACTTGCACTAGAGTCAATAATCTAGTTCACATCACCATGTGATTCGCATTGTTCTGAATCTAACACCCAATGAGTTCTGGGGCTCGATGATGCTTTGCATGTGAGAGAGGTCTTATAGTCAACGGGTCTACGACATTCAGATCCGTGTGTACTTTGCAAATTTCTATTTCAAAACGTAAACACTACTACCACACTCCACTTGGTACTATTCCAAATGGCTGCTTCGCTATACGTATCCAGATCGCTACTACAAGTCATCCGGATTGGTGTTAAAGCTTGCATCGACGTAACTCTTTACGATAAACTCTTCATCACCTCCATAACCGATAAACATCTCCTTAGTCTTTTAGTTAACAATCTTGACCGCTGTCCAGTGCTCCATTCCAGGATCACTTTGAAACCTTCCAGCCATACTTATGGCAAGGCTGACATCGGGTTTTGTGTACAGCATTGCATACATGATAGAGCCTATGGCTGAAGGATAGGTGATGACACTCATCTTTTCTCTATCTTCTGCAGTCACTGGGCATTGAGTCTTACTCAACTTTATACCTTACAAATCAGGCGAGAACTCTTTCTCTGACTGATCCATTTTGAACTCTTTCAAAATCTTGTCAAGGTATGTACTCATTGAAAGTCTCATAAAGTATCTTGATCTATCTCTATAGATCTTGATGCTCAACAATTAGGTAGCTTTATCTAGGTCTTCCTTTGAAAAACTCTTTTCAAACACCCGTTTATGTTCTCCAGAAATTCTACATCATTTCGGAATACCAATATGTCATCCACATATACTTATCAGAAACTATATAGTGCTCCCACTCACTTTATTGCAAATACAAGTTTCTCGTAAACTTTGTATAGACTCAAAAACTTTGATCACCTCATCAAAGTGTATATTCCAACTCCGAGATGCTTGCTTCAATTCATAGAAGAATCACTGAAGCTCGCACATCTTTTAGCATCCTTAGGGCTGACAAAACCTTCTGGTTGTATCTCATACAACCTTTCCTTAAGGAAGTAAATGATGTTTTGGCATCCATCTGCCAGATTTCATAATTGAAAAATGCAGCAACTCCTAACATAATTTCAACAGACTTTAGCATCTCTACGAGTGAGAAAGTCTCATCGCAGTCAACTCTTTGAACTTGTCGTAAACTACTTTGCAACAAGTCGAGCTTTACAAATGGTGACAATTACCATTAGTGTCTGTCTTCATTTTAAAGATCCATTCGTCCAACGAGAAAGTCTACCAAAGTCTATACTTGGTTTTCATACATGGATCCTATCTTGGATTTCATGGCCTCTAACCATTTGTCGGAATTCGGGCCCATCATCGCTTCTCCATAGCTCGTAGGTTCATCGTTGTCCAACAACATGATCTCCAAGACAGAGTTGTCGTACCACTTAGGAGTAGTACACATCCTTGTCGACCTACAAAGTTTGATAGTAACTTGATCCTGAAGCTTCATGATCATCATCATTAACTTCCTCTTCAACTAACGGAGGCTTCACAGAAACATCTTTCTGCGTTGCGCTACTCTCTGGTTGAACAAAGGTTTAACAGCCTCATCAAGTTCTATCTTCCTCCCACTCAATTCTTTCGAGAGAAACATTTCCTCGAGAAAGGATCCATTTAAGAAACAAACACTTTGCACTAGGATCTGAGATTGAAGGTTCACCCAACTGATCTTAGGGTATTCTATGAAGATGCATTTGTCCGCCTTGGGTTCGACCTCATTAGGTGAAAACATTTTCCACACAAGTGTCACAACCCCAAATATTAAGAAATGACAGCTTAGGTTTCTATCAAACCATAATTCACACGATGTCATCTCAACGGATTTAGATGGTGACCTATTTAAAGTGATTGTAGTTGTCTCTAATGCATAACCCCAAAATTATAGTACTAAAACGATAAGAGACATCATAGCACGCACCATGTCCAATAGAGCATAACTATGATGTTCGGACACACCATCACACTATGGTGTTCCAGGTGGCATTTAGTTGTGAAACAACTTTCACATTGTCTTAAGTTGTCTGCCAAACTCGTGACTCAGATATTCACCTCCACGATCATATCGCAGCCATTTTTATCTTCTTGTCACGATGATCTTTAAACTTCACTCTGAATTTGCTTGAACCTTTCAAACGATTCAGACTTGTGTTTCATTAAGTAAATATACACTATATCTACTCAAATCATCAGTGAAGGTAAGAAAATAACGATATCCACGGCACACTACAAGACTCACTGGATTGCATACATCAACATGTATCATTTCCAATGAATCACTTGCCCGCTACATCCAACGGGGTTTTTAGTCATCTTGCCCAAGAGGCATGGTTCACATGTCTCAACCGATTTGAAATCGAATGAGTCCAAAGATCCATCGGCATGGAGTTTCTTCATGCGCTTTATACCAATATGACATTTAGCGGCAGTGCCACAAGTATGTGGTACTATCATTATTAACTTTGTATCTTTTGACATCAGTGTTATGAACATGTGTATGACTACGATCAAGATTTCAACAAACCATTCTCACTGGGTGCATGACCATTGAAGGTATTATTCATGTAAACAGAATAATCATTATTCTCTAACTTAAATGAATAACCGTATTGCAATAAACATGATTTAATCATGTTCATGCTCAACGCAAAACACCAAATAACATTTATTTAGGTTCGTCACTAATCCTGAAGGTAGAGAGAGAGTGCGATGTTGATCACATCAACCTTGGAAACATTTCCAACACATATCGTCACCTCACCCTTAGCTAGTTCTCCGTTTATTATGTAGCTTTTATTTCGAGTTACTAACATTTAGCAACCGAAATGGTATCCAATAGCCAGGTGCTACTAGGAGTATTAGCAAGGTACACATCAATAACTCGTATATCAAATATACTTCTGTCGATGTTGCCAGCCTTCTTATCTACCAAGTATCTAGGGTTGTTCCGCTTCAGCGACCGCTCTCCTCATAACAGAAGCACTTAGTCTCGGGTTTGAGTTCAACTTTGGGTTGCTTCACTGGACTAGCTACTGACTTGCTATCCATGAAGTTTCCCTCCTTGCTCTTGCCCTTCTCGAAACTAGTGGTTTGATTAACCATCAACACTTGACGCTCCTTCTTGATTTCTACCTTCGCGGTGTCAAACATCGCAAACAGCTCAGGGATCAATACTTCTATCCCTGGCGTTTTATAGTTCATCACTAAGTTCTAGTAGCTTTAGTGACAGTGACTTGGAGAACTATATCAATCACTATCTTATCTGGAAGATCAACTCCCACTTGATTCAAGCGATTGTAGTACCCAGACAATCTGAGTACTTGCTCAACGATTGAGCTGTTCTCCTTCATCTTACAGGCAAAGAATCTTGTTGGAGATCTCATATCTCGCAACACGGGCACGAGCATGAGATCACAATCTCAGCTCCTAGAACATCTCATATGTTCCATGACGTTCAAAACGTTTCGGAGCCTCAATTCTAAGCCGTAATGCATGACGCACTAAACTATCAAGTAGTCATCGAAACGTGCCTGTCAGATGTTCACAACATCTACAGACGACGCTAGAGGGGGTGGCACACCGAGCGGTGCATTAAGGACATAAGCCTTCTGTGCAGCAATGAGGACAATCCTCAGATCACGGACCCAGTCTGCAATATTGCTACCAACATCTTTCAACTCTATTTCTCTAGGAACATATAAAAATTAAGGGAGCTACAGCGCGAGCTAGTAATCTACAACATAATTTGCAAAGACACTATTGACTATGTTCATGATAATGAGTTCAATTAATCATATTACTTAAGAACTCCCACTCAAATTGGCATCCCTCCGGTCATTCGAGTGATACATGATCCTAAATTCACCAACTCAAGTCCGATCATCACGTGAGTTGAGGTGGTTTCAATGGTGAACATCATCATGTTGATCATATCTACTATATGACTCATGTTCGACCTTTCGGTCTCCTGTGTTCCGAGGCCATGTCTGTACATGCTAGGCTCATCAAGTTTAACCCGAGTGTTCTGCACGTGCAAATCTGGCTTGCACCCGTTGTATATGAACGTAGAGTCTATCACACCCGATCATCACGTGGTGTCTCAACACGACGAAATTTCGCAACGGTGCACACTCGGGGAGAACACAATTTATCTTGAAATTAAGTGAGGGATCACCTTATAATGCTACCGTCGTCCTAAGCAAAACAAGGTGCATAAAAAGGATTAACATCACATGCAAATCATAAGTGACATGATATGGCCATGAACTTGTGCTTTTGATCTCCATCTAGAAAGCACCGGCATGATCTCCATCGTCACCGGCATGACACCATGATCTCCATCATCTTGATCTCCATCAACGTGTCGCCATCGGGGTTGTCACGCTCTGCATGCTTCTACTACTACTGCTACCGTTTAGCGATAAAGTAAAGCATTACATACGCTTAATGATTGACACGCAGGTCATACAATGATTAAAGACAACCCTATGGCTCCTGTCGGTTGCCGTATTCATAGACATGCAAGTCGTGATAATCTATACATCACATGATCATCTCATACATCACATATATCACATCATGTAATTGGCCATATCATATCACAACATACCCTGCAAAAACAAGTTAGACGTCCTCTAATTGTTGTTGCATGTTTTACGTGGCTGCTACGAGTATCTAGCAAGAACAATTCTCACCTACGCAAAAACCACAACGGTGATACACTAGTTGCTTTTCAACCTTCTCAAGGACCGCCTTTGTCGAATCTGATCCAACTAAAGTGAGAGAAACTGTCACCCGCAAGCCATCTAGGCAACAAGTTGCGTCGAGGGAACCGGTCTCTCGTAAGCGTACGAGTAATGTTGGTCCGGGCCGCTTCATCTCACAATCCCGCTGAACCAAAATACGACCAAGGGAGGAAGCAATCTAAGCATCAACGCCCACAAACCTTTTGTGTTCTATTCGAGATCTCATCGAGCCATCAACCTAGTTCATGATGCCACTGTTGGGGAACGTCGCATGGGAAACAAAAAAATTCCTACGCACACGCAAACCTATCCATGGTGATGAGCATCTACGAGAGGGAGAGTGGATCTATGTACCCTTGTAGATTGCTAAGCGGGAAGCGTTAAGAAACGCGGTTGGTGTAGTCGAACATCTTCGCGATCCAAATCGCCGAGCATCCCACGATCTCATCACGATCCGTCCTGCGATCCAATCACGATCCGTCCCGTGAACTCACCACGATCCGTCCTGTGATCTCATCACGATCCATATCACGATCTTGATCACGATCTGTCCCGCGAACTCATCACGATCCGTTCCGCAATCTCATCACGAACCGTCTCGCGATCTCGATCACGGTCATTCCGATCTAGCGCCGAACAGACGGCACCTCCGCGTTCAGCACACGTGCAGCTTGATGATGATCTCCACCATCTTGATCCAGCAAGAGGAGCTGGAGAGGAGAGATAGTTCACTGGCAGTGTGACGGCGCTCCGGTGATGGTGGTGGTGGAGCAATTCCGGCAGGGCTTCGCCTAAGTGCTGCAGAAATCCGATCTAGAGGAGCACCAGTGAAATGGGTAGCACGTGGCCGTAAAATCTGTGCAAAAACCCTCTATTCCAGTAGTATATATAGGAGGGAGGGAGAGGCAGCCTTGGCGCCATCCCAAAGCCTCCTAGGATTCGGCCGACTAGAGAGGGAGGAGTCCTACTCCTCCTCCACTCCTAGTAGGAGTAGGACTCTTCCTTTTTAGCCTTTTTCCACCTTTTCCTTTAGGACTTTTGCCTCCTGCGCCATGGGCCTTGTCGTGGCTGTTTATCCAGCCCAATAAGGGTTGGTTATCACTCTCCACAGCCCATGGACCCTCTGGGGTCGAAATACCCCTCCCGGAGGTCTCCCGGTACACTACCGGCACTCCCGGTACACTACCGATGAGCCCGAAACTTTTCCGGTGACCAAACTGGGACTTCCTATATATGAATCTTTACCTCTGGACCATTCCGGAGCTCCTCGTGACGTTCGGGATCTCATCTGGGACTCCGAACAACCTTCGGTCACCACCATACATAACTCTACAGTACCGAAACGTCACCAAACCTTAAGTGTGCAGACCCTGCGGGTTCGAGAACTATGTAGACATGACCGAGACACCTCCGGTCAATAACCAATGGCGGGACCTGGACGTCCACATTGGTTCCTACATATTCTACGAAGATCTTCATCGGTCGAACCTCTATGTCAAGGATTCGGTTAATCCTGTATAACGTTCCCTTTGTTCTTCGGTATGTTACTTGCCCGAGATTCGATCGTCGGTATCTCCATACCTAGTTCAACCTTGTTACTGGCAAGTCTCTTTACTCGTTCCGTAATACAAGATCCCGCAACTAACAATTAATCACATTGCTTGCAAGGCTCATTGTGATGTTGTATTACCGAGTGGGCCCTGAGATACCTGTCCATCACACGGAGTAACAAATCCCAGTCTCGATCTATGCCAACTCAACAGACACCCTCGGAGACACCTATAGAGCACCTTTATAGTCACCCAGTTACGTTGCGGCGTTTGATACACACAAGGTACTCCTCCGATATCTGTGAGTTGCATGATCTCATGGTCATAGGAACATATACTTGACATGCAGAAAAAAGTAGCAATAAACTGACACGATCATATGCTACGTTTGTAGTTTGGGTCTTGTCCATCACATCATTCTCCTAATGATGTGATCCCGTTGTCAAATGACATCTCATGTCCATGGCTAGGAAACCTTTACCATCTTTTGATCAATGAGCTAGTCTACTAGAGGCATACTAGGGACATGGTGTTGTCTATGTATCCACACATGTATCTGAGTTTCCGATCAACACAATTATAGCATGGATAATAAATGATTATCTTGAACGAGGAAATACGATAATAACTAATTTATTATTGCCTCTAGGGCATATTTCCAGCACATTATGCACTCCTTATCTTGGTTGGACAAGGTATGAGGTTTTGCGCCACCAGCCTTGCCACCGGGAAACTTGAAGAGGAGGAGCTTGGGGTCACGCTTGGGCTTGTCGACATTGTACCGAGGTACCTGGTTATGCATAGTGGGAACTTTATCGGCATAGTACGCTGTCGTGGCGTTTTCTATCTCCTGGAGGATAGTTTCCTCAGCTATGCATGCTTCAATCTTATTTTTGTTTCCACATTTGAGCCGAATATACTTGAACTCTCTCTCAATACAAAACTGCCAACAAAACTGCACCGGTCCACCCAAGAGTGCCTCGTTTGCGAGATGCACAATGAGATGTACCATTGGAGTAAAGAAGCCTGGCAGAAATATCTTCACTAACTTGCATAGCAACTCCGACACTAGATCATGCAGCTTCTCAATCATTAGGGGACATATCTGCTTAGCACAGACCGTGTGGAAGAAATGGCTCAACTCCGCTAGCACTCGCGAGATATGCTTAGGGAGATAACCTCGAAGCATCACCGGCATCAACCGCTCAATCCATATATGATAGTCGTGACTCGTCATCCCAGTGACTTTTCCCTTCTCAATATTGACTCCCTTGCTTATATTCGAACAATAACCATCAGGAAACATCACGACGTTTTTTAGCCACGTGAATGACTCCTTCTTTTGGTCCTTATCAAGCACAAACTGCGAATGCGGCTTCAACCACCCTTTTCATTTGCCTTCAGGAGGCTGCATGTGTTGTCTCTGCCTATCACATAGCTCCTTCACATCGACTCTAGCCTTGACATTATCCTTTGTCTTCTCAGGAATGTTCAGGATTGTGTTAAAGAGGGACTCTGCGACATTCTTTTCGGTGTGCATCACATCGATGTTATGGGGAAGTGCTAATTCGTGGTAATAGTCGAGCTTCGTTATGCCTGCCTCGTGAGTCCAGTTGTGCTCCTTACCATATCCGTCAAATACTGGGACACCGGATTCAGTACGCACGAGAGCAGCTAGCTCGGCCTTAATAGTTGCACCATTGAACGTTGGTATCTATCTTTCTTCAAGCACAACTTTGCCCTTCTTGAAGTTCCTTATGTCCTGTCTGAATGGATGATCTCTTTTCAAGAACGACCGATGCGTGTCAAAGGCGGAATATTTTTTACCCGCTTTTAGTCAAAGGAACTCAAGTTGTTGCCTGCACACTGGGCATGGCCACTTACCAGCTGTACAGTGGCCGCAGAATAGGGCGTACCCAGGCATGTCGTGCATGGAATATTGGTACCAAACTTTCATGAAGAAGTTTGTCTTCTATGCACGGTCGTATGTCAACGTTGGATGGTGCCAAGAGTGATTCAGATCATCCACAAGCGGCTGCATGTAGACACTCAAATTCTTCCCTGGGTAGTCAGGTCCTGAAATGATCAGCGTCAAGAATATGGTATTCCTTTGCATTAGGGCTAGGGGAGGGAGACTGAGCGGAATAACAAACACCGGCCAACAGCTGTACGAGGAACTCGATATGCCATATGGATTGACTCCATCCAAAGATATGGCAATTCTGTAGTGTCGGGCCTCTGCCGCCAGATCGGGGTGGTCTTCATCGAACTTCTTCCATGCCCTGCCATCAGATGGATGTCCCATTGTTTCCCATCCGTGCTCGTCAGGGTATCTCTTCCCGTCCTTGTGCCATGTCATCTGTTTGGCAGACTCCAAGGTCATGTAAAGCCGCTGGATTCTTTTTATGAATGGGAGATAATGAAGAATCAAAGCGGGGATCTTTGTCTGCACCTTGGCCTCACCATCGGCTCCCTTGGACTCAAGATACCTAGAGGCCCCACACAAGCTACAATACTTGTCATCCGCAAACTATTTCCAAAACAGAAGGCAACCTTTTGGACAACAATCTATGTTGGTGTAGTCCATGCTGAGCGCTCGCGTGATTTTCTTGCATTCGTACAAGGTTTTAGGCAGACAATGCCCTTCGGGCAACGTGTTACCATGTTTTACCAGATTGACTTCTAAGCATGAACGGGTCATGTTGAAATGGAGCTTTGTGGCTAGTGCTTGCGAGATGGTATCGAGTTGAGAAACATTTGCACCCGGGTACAGAGGCCTCTTAGCCGATTCCATCATATCATAGAACGCCTTAGCGGATGTCTCGGGATCCTGTGGTTCAGGCGGTTGCTCCAGTTCCGGCGGTCCCTCTGGTTCAGCAGAAGGTGGAGACTCCGGCATGGCATCATAGAAATCCTCCAGCAAGTTTCGCATGCCATCGTACTCTATGCCATCGATTCGCTGCCGCATCACGTCACCTCTGTCACGTTCATTCTGAGTAAATTCGACCGTCGTGACGAAGCCCGGGATATACCCACAAGCCCAAAGGTGTTGTTTCATAACCTCCTTTTTAGCGCGCTGACGGTTCCTGCAACGGGCGCAAGCGCAACGGGGATCAAGTATCTTTGAACCACGGCCTATCTCCTGCACTACCATTTCGGTCTTCCATGCCCACTCATCTGTTCTGTCAACAACACTAGTACGGCCACTATATATCCACCCATTATCAGTCATCCTCTTCTGCTTTATTGGGAGCTAAACGACAAACATAGCATTTCATATCAAATAATAGCATGAAACTAAATGCATCATATTTTAATTTTTCTACCGGGCAAAACGGATGCACCAACCTACATCTTTAATAGGTATAGAGGGTCCTAGCAGCCGCCGGATCCGGAGATTGAGTACGTTCTCCATGCTCTACCCTGGTCCAAGACAGAATTTCGGCAGCACCTCCCCGCTGCTCTCCTGATACACGTCTCTGCAAAAAGCCGAGAGGATGTGCATCTGAAGAACAACGGGGAGGCGCTGACGAAATTCTGACTCGGACCGAAGCAGAACATGGAAAACGTACCCAATCTACGGATCCGACGATTGTCCCGTAAATGTCGCAAGCGTTACGCTTCATAATATGCTGACCACTGATGCATATTTATCCGCGTAACGCTTGCGGACGGGAAGTGACACTTAGGTTACGCGACTTGACGTGCAAAATGGAATCTAGTGACATAGCAAAATGCAAGGGGGAAGACGGAGTTCTAGCTCACCCTCGGCGCGTAGAGGAAGTAGTCGACTCGACAGTGAGCCAAGGCAGTCGAACAACGGCGGGTCCGGACAACGACGGGATCGGCTACCGAACTCCTATACCACAAATATAGGAAAACAAATATGGTATCAACACATCGAACTTCAAAGAACACACGGTTCATAAGGCAAACCTCTTAGTCAAAATGTTTAAGCATTTGAAAAATTCGAAGGTAAAAATTAAATGCATGAATAATGTACGAGAGAGAGAATGATGGCGGTATAATGTCATGATGACCGTAGTTTTTACACAATAAGATCAATCATTTGTTGGAAATCATATATGAATCGTGAGCACATGTGATAAAAACCTAAACCCTATAAAATGAAGAGGGGAGAGTTTTGTACCACAATAACTTGCAATGTTTTTTTGTGGGGGTCGTTGGTTTGTCTATAGTGAAACTTATGTCCAACACAACATGAGCTTGGTCCCAACACCATGCGACTTGAAGTACTCGGAAACGACCCCTAACCTAAACTCAAGCATTGTACATAGAAAAACATTCACCCACTAAGCATAAATGTGCTTTACTTCATGACTTTAACTCCATTTCCTTGAAGCATCACCCAAAACTAACCCCTAACCTAATCTCTATCATGATGAACATGCTTTTTGCAAAACAAAAGAGGTCGAGTGCAGCTCACCGAGGAGGGGAGGAGGACGGAGTGTGGCGTCGGGGGCTGGGGAGCTTGGGGAGGCGGGTCAGAGGCGGGGTAGCTTCCGGGGAGGCGGCCTCGGGCGTGGGCGGCCTGGAGCTCGGGGAGGCGAGGGAGCGAGCTTAGGGAGGCGGCCTCGAGCTCGGGGAGGCGGGGGAGCAAGCTCGGGGAGGCGGCGGCGGGCGTGGGCGGCGTGGGGCCAGGGCAGCTGCGGGAGGGGCGGCCGGTAGCGGGCGTGGGCGGCTGCGGGAGGGGCGGCAGCGGGCGTGGGTGGGAGGGGTGGCCGTCAGGGAGGGAGCTCGGCCGGGGTGGTGGCGGGAGGGGTGGCCGGCAGTGGCGGGGTCTGGCCGGCGGGAAGGGTGGCCGTCGGCGGCGAGGTCCGACCGGCGGTGGCGGGGTCGGGGGCACGGGGGAGTGGGTGGGCACGGGGGAGTGGGGTGAGGGTGGGGATTTGGATAACGGTCGGGGCGGTTGTGTCTGAATTTAGGAGGCACGGACCTACGCCGACGGCCAGGCCGTCGACGTAGGTCTTTTTTTAATCCGAGATACGCCGACGGCTTAGGTCCATTTTCATTTTTTTGTATTCTTTTTTGTTTTCAAGCATATAAAATCTTTTTTACTTTTTTACCTTTTTACACCATTGTAATAGTTTCTCAAGCATATAGATTCTTTTTACACCATTCGCCAACTTTTTACACCAGCGGCGGGATTCTTCCTCCGGCGAAACCCTAGATCGGGGGGACCCGCATATCTACCCTTATAGATTTCTCCGTACGAGGGTGGACCAATGGATTTTTTTTCTCTATGTATGTTTGTTTAGCACATATGTAATGGAAAACCAAGGTTGGGCCTATTTCGGCGCTCCGGCGGTCATTCACCTTCGAAACCCTAGAGCGGGGGGACCCGTAGATCTACCCCTATAGCTTTCTCCGCACGAGGCTCCACCAATGTACTTTTTCATTGGCTTGGTTTTGTTTACTCCATAGCTGCATGGAAAACTAGGTTTGGGACCTTGTAACACATTGTAGCCTCCGGTTAAGCCGTACCGGGAGTTTCCACATACAGATCGAGGATTTTACTAAGTGTTATCCCATGTCTGTGAACAACGTCAGACACATGACCTAGATATGCCATCTACCAACATTACATCACACTTCTACACATAAGTTAGGGACACATGCAGGTTTTCGAGTGATTCCGATGCTTCGACGGTCATTCACCTCCAAAACCCTAGATCGGTGGGACCCGGAGATCTACCCCTATAAATTTCTCCGTACGAGGGTTGACCAATGGAATTTTTCTTTATCTATGTTTTTAGCACATATGTACATGGAAAACCAAGGTTGGACACATTTCACCACATTATTCACATCGGTTGACCCGTACCGGGAGTTTCCACATACAGATCGAGGATTTTACTAAGTCTTAGCCCATGTATGTGAACAATGTCAGACACATGACCTAGATATTACATCTACCAACATTACATCACATTTCTACACATATTTTAGGGACACATGCAGGTTTTCCAGTGATTCCGGCGCTCCGACGGTCATTCACCTCTAAAACCCTAGGGAGACCTGCTGATCTATCCCTATAAATTTCTCTGTACGAGTGTTGACCAATGAAGTTTTTTTCTCTATCTATGTTTGTTTAGCACATATGTACATGGAAAACCAAGGTGGACACATTTCACCACATTATTCACACCGGTTGACCCGTACCGGGAGTTTCCACATACAGATCCAGGATTTAACTAAGTGTTAGCCCATGTCCGTGAACAACGTCAGACACATGACCTAGATATGCCATCTACCAACATTACATCACACTTCTACACATAACCTAGGTCCACATGCAGGTTTTCGAGTGATTTCGGCGCTCCGGTGGTCATTCACCTCCGAAACCCTAGATCGGGGGGACCCGCAAATCTACCCCTATAAATTTCTCTGTACGAGTGTTGACCAATGGATTTTTTTTCTCTATCTATGTTTGTTTAGCACATATGTACATGGAAAACAAATGTTGGACACATTTCACCACATTATTCACACCGGTTGAACCGTATCGGGAGTTTCCACATACAGATCCAGGATTTTACTAAGTGTTAGCCCATGTCCGTGAACAACGTTAGACACATGACATAGATATGCCATCTACCAACATTACATCACACTTATACACATAACCTAGGTCCACATGCAGGTTTTCGAGTGATTCCGACGCTCCGGTGGTCATTCACCTCCGGAACCTTAGATCGGGGGACCCGCAGATCTACCCCTATAAATTTCTCTGTACGAGTGTTGACCAATGGAGTTTTTTTATCTATATATGTTTGTGTAGCACATATGTACATGGAAAACCAAGGTTGGACGCATTTCACCACATTATTCACACGGGTTGATCCGTACCGGGAGTTTCCATATACAGATCCAGGATTTTACTAAGTGTTAGCCCATGTCTGTGAACAACGTCAGACACACGACCTAGATATGCCATCTACCAACATTACATCACACTTGTACACATAACCTAGGTCCATATGCAAGTTTTTGTGGGATTCCGCCGCTCCGGTGGTCATTCACCTACGAAACCATAGATTGGGGGACCCGCAGATCTACCCCTATAAATTTCTTCGTACGAGTGTTGACCAATGGACTTTTTTCTGTATCTATGTTTGTTTAGCACATGTGTACATGGAAAACCAAGGTTGGACACATTTCACCACATTATTCACCTACGACATCCTGCTCCGGGGGGACCTGGCGGTCTATCCCTATAGCTTTCTCCACACGATGTTCCAACAATGTACTTTTTGGTTTGTTGAGGTTTGCTTAGGACATAACTACATGGAAAACAAGGTTGGAACCTTGTAACCTTTCATAGCCCCTGGTATACCCGCAAATGGGTGTATTCCACCTACATGTCCATGACTTTGGAGAGTGTTATCGCATGAATGTGAAGATGGTCACACCAAGGAGCTAGACATTGCATCTATATATGGATGTTACACCATACTTGGACACATATCCTAGAACCACATCCAAGTTCATGCGGAACTACGACTCTCCGGCGGTCTTTCTTCACCGAAACCCTAGTCCGGGTGCGCGGGGGGGGGGTGGTCTACTCTTATAGCTTTCACCGTACGAGGTTCAACTTGGAGCATACATATTATTAATATAGTAATAGTAGGATAATATGTTTTAATTTAGTACCATACATATTATAATTTAGTAATATATTATTTTATGTATTAGTAGGCACACAAAAGAGCCGTACGTATATCGAGGGTTGAAATGAAATGAAATGATATTGATTACAATCCCATTTTCCAATATATTATTTTATGTATTATTAATATAAAATAATGTACAAGATTTTATGTATTAGAGGAGGAAATTAAAAAGAAAACAAAAAAGGACCTATGCCGACGGCCAAAAGTCGGGGCCGTCGGCGTAGGCTCTAGCTGGGCTGACGCCGTCACGGCGCGTCGACCAGCTGGGCCACTTGTCAGGTCTACGCCGACGGCTGCCGTTACGCCGACGACGGCCCTCGGCCTAAGGTGGGCCTACCCCGACGGCCTTTTTACGCCGACGGCAGCCCTCGGCGTAAATGGGCCTACGGCGACGGTCCCCGGACGCCGACGGCCCGCTGGCTGGGCTGTTGAGCTGGGGCACCTACGCCGACGGCCCCGACATTTGGCCATCGGCGTAGAGTCCGGCCGTAAGCATCAATGGCCAGTCCCGTAGTGATACACACCTACTTTTTGTTGATGATAGCATTGTTTTCTTAGAAGGGTCACAAAACAACTTTGGGACTCTCAAAAATCTGTTGGTTGTATATGAAGAAGCCTCGGGCCATAAAGTAAACATGCAAAATTCATCAATTTTCTTTGGGAAGGGGAGCAATGAGGAGGACAAAGAGTCACTTAAGGGGATTCTTGGCATTTCATTGGAGGCGCTGACAGGAAAATATTTGGGTCTGCCAACGGTGGTGGGAAGATCCAAGGATGGAACTTTCAAGCATGTTAGAGAGAGTTCCAAAGGGAAATGCTTGGGTTGGAAAGGGCAAGGGCTTTCCAAAGCAGCTAAGGAAGTCCTTGTAAAATCAGGCCTACAGGCGACACCAACGTTCACCATGAGCTGTTTTCAACTTTCAAAGAAAATGTGCCGAAACCTGACATCGATCTCTTCAAACTTCTGGTGGGGTTCAGCAAATGGTGAAAAGAAGGTTCACTGGATAGGCTGGGATAAAATGTGTTCCACGGTCTTCCACCAAACGAGAGGGGGGGGGGGGGGGTTAGGAATTATGAAGCTTTCAACCAAGCTTTGCTAGCTAAACAAGCGTGGAGGGTTTTGCAATTCCCGCACACATTATGTGCAAGAGTCCTCAAGGCTAGGTACTTCAAAGATGGTTCAATTCTGAATGCTACTTGCCCATCAGGTGGATCATACACATTCAGAAGTATCCTCTTCGGCCGAGATCTGCTAAGGGAAGGTCTGGTGTGGAGGATTGGCGATGGCTCAAAAATTCCCATTCACCATGACAATTGGATACCTCGCAAGGGAAGCCTCAGACCACTGGGTCAACAATATGTAAATGGCATTACCAAAGTGAGCGACTTGTTAGTTCCGGATGCAAGTGGCTGGGATATTATAAAGGTGGCAAACATGTTTTCTAAGGATGATGCTAACGACATAAAACAGATTCCTGTTGGGGACCTTGTTGGTAGGGAGGATTATCCAGCATGGAACTACACTAAGGACGGTGTTTTCACAGTCCGTTCTGCTTACCATTTGCTTATGAGTATGAAGAAGGCGAAGACCGGACGGCCGGAACCGTCGTCTACTATCAATTCTCACAGAAGTTGGCTTGCGCTATGGGGCACACATGTGCAGAACAAAGTCAAGGTGCATGCATGGAGGATGGCCCGGGACGGGCTTGCCGTTGGGACAAAGCTGCACAGAAGAAGGATAGAGCCCTGAGTGGTCTGCCCCGCATGTGGTAGACAAGAAAACATTGTCCATCGGTTCTGGTTATGCCCCCACTCACGTCTGTTCTGGAAGAAGCTTGAGGAGATCTGGGGGTGGGGGGGGGGGGGGGGGAGGAACAAGAATCCAGGAGGCGTCTGAAGTTGCAGGGTCGGTCGCTCACTACATGGACGAATGGGAGGTCAACGTGCAGAAAAAGATCAAGATCAATAGACATATTCCACTAGAGCGGTGGGAGGCACCGAAGGAAGGGTGGATACTTGCGAGCACTGACGGTGCAGTGGCAAAAGAAACAGAAAATGGAGGAGGAGGGGTGGTCTTGCGTGACCACGACGGTGCGTGCTGCGGCCCACTTCTTTCCTCATGATGTTAAACCTGAGGTGGTAGAGCTGAAAGCGTGTAAGCGAGCTCTCCAATTCGGGCGTCAGCTAGGAGTCCAGAGAATTCAGATTGAGTCTGATTGCAGGGAAGCTGTGACAATGATGCATGGTTGGGTGGGGTGCAAGGTAACCTGGAAGAGGAGGTCGGCCAATCGAGCTGCTCATATCCTAGCTAGACTAGCCGTATGATACGGAATTTCTATGGAGTGGCGTGTGTCACCTCCAGATTGTATCTTGCATGTAATAGCGGTTGAGATCCCAAACTTTGGTTAAATAATTAAATGCTTTACACCTAAAAAAAACAAGAGAAAAGCTGAAGAAAACCTGGCCAAAAACAGTTCAACTATCGAAAGCTCCCGCAAGCGAGCTTCTTCGATAAAGCATAGGGAAAGGAAAAGAACATGATTGTTTATTTTGCTTTTCATACCATGCCATTTTTGGTGTCCATGTGAAATACACAATGTATATTTTTCCTTTCCTTTGTGCAAAGATGTATATTTTTCTTCATACATGTTTTGAACATTGTTTTTTGAATACATAGTCAACATTTCAGAAATAGGCAGCGAACATTTTTCTAATTTCAATAAACATACTTAGCGGACAATGTACATTTGTTCCCATACACCAGGCATATTTTTATACACATGGTTAACAATTTTCAAATAGCAGAAAATTTCACAGATTTTTTTTTTCAGATGCATGATTTTGTTTCCAAATTTAACGTATATAGTTTTTTGGGCCGCGCTACACGTCGGTTGGCATGATCTTTCTAAAAGATCCATCACCTTGAACTGTAGATCTATAGCTATCTAGCGCCCAGCGTCATTCTTATCATTGCAACAAAGGTATTGTTGCAAACGTTTCCCTTTCTTTAAGTACATGATTATCTTTCTTATATTGTACTTCCTCTGTCTCAAAATAAGTGTCTTGAGCTTAGTACGGATGGAGTATAATATTTTTAGAAAATCTCATGAGCACATTTTTATGTGTGAACATTTTCTAAATGAACATGTTTCGAATAGTCGAAAGAATTTTTAAAAGGCGAGCAGACATTTGTTTACACTACTTTTATATACACAATGGACAATTTTTTGTAAATATTAAATCATCTTTTTATAATATATGTATTTTGTATTTTCCATAATAGAAACAAAATTTATTTATTTTAGACAAAGAAACAAAAGTTTTTTTACAGCAAGAAACAAAAGTTAATTAACCGTGAGGTATGGATGACATCATCGTGGCGATACCGCGTGGTAACTGGGGCGGGCCACGACCGGTTCGCTGCGGGCGACGCTCAAGTGCGGAACATAGTCGCTCCCGCAAAGGGTAAATGCTGATGGGCCAGATGAAGGGGCAGCAGCTTCGCGCCGTCCCGGGAAAAAAGAGGGCGGGAAAACAGAATCCAGCGGCGGCGAGGCGCGGGTCCAGGGAGCGAGCTGCGGGGATGAGCTCCTCGACGACGTCCGGTCAGGGCGACGACGCGCCGGACCTCGTCTGCGTGCTGGACTGCGTCCACGGCATGGTCGACGCCCTCTCCTGCGTCCGCTGGAACAAGCATCAGGTCAGCAGCCGCTACCCTCTCCTCTCCGCGTCCAAGAGCCACCCTGCCTGATCCCAACCGACATTCCTTGTCTCGTTGCGCAGGGCGCGGTGGTGGAGCTGTCGGAGCACGGCATCGTGGTCACCGTGGAGGAGAGCGGCTGCCTCCAGGCCAAGGTCTACCTCAAGAGCGAGGTTCGTGCCGCGTGCCTGCCCGCCAGGTGTTCGCGTTTATTCCTCCCCCGCGCCCGGTTGTTAAGTCCTTATGGGGATTGATCGTTGCAGCTGTTTGCGGAGTACGACTACGGGGCAGAGGGCCGTCCACGTTTCGGGCTCAGCCTGGGTCTCCTCGTCGACTGCCTCAACATGTTTACCGTCCCAGGGTTCGCCTCCCCTGTCGAGATCCGGTACCCTGGCCCCGACATGCAGCTTCTCCTCAGGTATGTATCTCCTCTGTCTACCTGGGTCTCTCTGTTCGTACTTACTATGTAATACTGTCAATTGATCATGTAAGTTATTAGACATTTCATAGTCATGGTGGGTAAATTGCATTTATGATTTATGATCTTTGGAAAGTTGATCTAGTGACTCACTTGGCGTTGGATACTGTGACTGTGGTGGATAAAATATAAATAGATATTTCTTCTTCTTTGTATTAAACCCTGATGAGATCAATAAATCATGCTCCTAAAGTTCACTTTACTACATTCCCACCCACGCCAAAAACAAATAAACATTCAAGCTTCGTGTTCAGCTAAAAATTTAAGTTAATTCTGGAGTTTGAGGTAACTTAGTAATGTGAAACAAGTAAAAAGGGTAACTACCAGGAGGTTCTCGTGGGACTTTTGTGTTAAGTGTATACAGTGAGTCTATACATTGATTCAGTGTTGTACTGTTACATTAGCTTGTCACGTCTGGTTCAGTTATTCCGTGACTTAGTCCTAGCCTGCACTAGCCCACGATGTATGATTCAGTACACATCTGGTTCTGTAACTGCTACAAGCAGAACTAAATATGTATATATTCCTGTTCTGAACTTCAATGAAAGTAAGTCAATCATTTTGCTCCTACGAATATTTGGTTGTCTCTGTTTTCCTAACATCACAGCTACCACTCATAAGCTTGCACCTAGATCTCTTCCATGTGTGTTCTTAGGATATCCAGATGAACACCATGGATATAGGTGTTTGGACTTGGACTCTGGCCGTGTAATTATTCCACGCCATGTGTTCAATGAGACATCCTCTCCTTTCTCCTCTCACCACTCCACCACAACGCTTCCACAACCACTCTTCATTATTCCTAGTATATCCTCATCACGGCCAACATATATCTCATCACCTACGCCTTACATATCTACACTAAACAACCCTAGTACACCTATTGCTTCACCTCAAAATCCACCGACACCTATTTCTCCACCATCTCTTCCCTTATCAGCTTCAGCATCTGAATCTACATCCTCTCCTTCTTCAACATCCTCTGCTAGTTCTTATTCTTCACCCTCCTCTCCCAACACATCACCTCTTCCTGCCAATGCTATTCCTGTTACCACCCAGTCTGATCTTCATCGCATGACCACTCGAGCCACGCATGGTTTTGGTATCCATGTACGTCGGCTTAATCTTCTAGCTACTACAGATGCTATTTTTCCCTCTACCCCAAACTTACCACTCTGCCCTCCATGATCAAAAGTGGAAAGATGCTATGTGTTCTGAATATGACGCTCTTCTTCAAAATGAAACATGGGAACTTGTTCCTAGGCTCTCCTCTGCTAATGTAGTTTTTGGGAAATGGATTTTTAGACACAAATATCATGCAGATGGATCGCTTGCACGCTATAAAGCCAAATGGGTCTGTAGTGGTTATTCTCAGCAGCCAGGTATAGACTACGAGGAAACCATCTCTGCTGTAGTTAAACCAAGCACTATTCAAGTTGTTGAAACTCGGCGCTCTACTTCCGGAGTTTGTGTATTCTTAGTTGATAATTTGATCACAGTCTTCAAAGAGGCAGCACACTGTTTCTCGTTCATCGGCTGAAGCAGAATACTGGGCTGTTGCTCATGTACTTGATGAGATTGTCTGGCTCCAGCAACTCCTGCAGTTTTTCAGGAATTTTGCTCCAGTCTCAGCATCTCTGGTGGCTGATACTGCAAGGGGCTGTTAAGTGTATACACTTATTCAGTGATGTACTGTTACATTAGCTTGTCATGTTCAGTTATTCCGTGACTTAGTCCTAGCCTGTACTAGACCACGATGCGTTATTCAGTACACGTCTGCTTCTGTAATTGCTACAAGCAGAGCTATATGTATCCCTCTTCTGAACTTCAATGAAAGCAAATCAATCATTTTGCTCATGCTTTTTATTCTGGTAACACAAGCGCAGGTCGGTGGGGTCTCCAGATGCCTGTATACATGCAGAAATCAGAACCAGAATTCCTGATACTGTCGCCTGGGATTACCATTTTGAGCATGCAGGGAATACTCCAGTCACTTTTACTGTTAAGGTACCTGCAATTCTTTCACTGCTACGAGGTCTAACTTTTAGTACCTCAAAACTAATGATTCATCTCTTGAAATGACAGTCTGCCATCCTGAAAGAATCAATTGATGACCTTGAGTGGCCAGGCTCCAGCATTCAGATTCATTTTTACCCAGACCCCCCTTCAGTAATATTTAAAGGTGAAGGGCATGGTGACTTGGAGGTGTGTCATGAATTGCTTTCTGTCATTCAGATAACTTCCGCTGGTGTCCATATCTAAATGCCACTTAATCCATTTGTCAGATTGAATTCTCCTACTATGCAAATACCGACCTTCTAATGGCATTCCAGTGTGACCAAGAACTATCCTACAGGTAAAACTCTTGCGCCTAATATCTGCAGCATGCTTCTTTGTGCTGACCATACAGTTCTCTGCAAGGTATAAGTACAAGTTTCTTCGTGCCACTACCTCGAATGTTCCAAGTAGTGTCTTGAAGGAGAATCGTGGGAGTAAAGTGACGATTGGGAGGGGAGGGATGCTCAAAATCCAGCACCTGGTTTCAGTTGCGAGGCTAGGTACGCAATCCTACCATAACTTTGCTGGAGGGGCTCAACAGCCAAACCGGATTGCTTTTATCGAATTCTTTGTGAAGCCGGAGGAGGATGATTAAAGTACAAATGATCCCTAACATGTATTGTATAGGTTATTTTGTTGGGCCTGTGTCATCTATGAGGTCTGGCATTATCTTCAATAGTTATCAAACTGAAGGCCTTGGTATTCTTTTTCTGTCTAAGAGCTTTGTCTTAAACTACTAGTCTCAGCTCTGCGGATCTTTCTTGCATGACGATTAGTTAAAATATATGACAATGAAGGAAGGCCATGGCATTGTTTTTCTATCTTCCAAATCAGCTTTATCTTACTTGTTACCATTTGAACTTTTGCCAAGCGGCAAGAAAATACTAAGCAATAATTAGGATAGTGATAGTTGGCAAGAGGAATACAAAAACTCTTAATATGAAATGAATTTGAGCCCCCTAATATGTGGATCATTGTTAGATACTTATCCCTGGCTGATTTAATGACCGAATATTATTTCATGAAATCATTTGATTTATCAATGGACTATGTGGGCATTAAGGATTGGTGGTCCAACTTTTGGAGGAAATGGTCTTGTTACACCGCAACTACATCGTATGTTGCCTGAAAATAATCCAGAGTTGGTACTGCAAGCTAGTTGAGCTCATTATGTCTTTTGTCTCGTCGTAGCCTCACACTGGCCCCCAATTAATCTAGCTTAGTGCTGCAAATAGCCAGGCCACTATTGAGTGGCCCATTGTTCAATTGCTAGCCATTCCCAAGTGAGGCATGTGTACGGTCTGTTTTCGCCCCCTTTGCTGTTGCTGCTCCTGTTTATTCTGTACCCTGTATGTAATGTGCTTGCTGAAGTTGATAAACTTGCACATCACACCAACTGCTTACCACGACAAACGCTTAAATAGACAAAACGTGTGGATTGGCTGTACATTAACTATGAGAGGAATGCCAGCTGAGAGAAGTTCTTTTTATCTGCAATAGCGAGGGTGGAAGAGAAATATGTTCCGTTCATTTATCACCAACAACGAATCTTCAGCAAGTAAAAAGTACAGGAAAAAAGACCGCATCCTGTTGGAACTATGTTTCTTTCTGGTCAATTATAGGAAATTTGTGTCCAGTGAAGACCTTAACTTAGCAACAAAGAGGAAGGGGGGCCTCTCAGAAATAAATAAAAATGAACCGATGGCGAAAGCATGTAAGCCCTGGTTCTGCTTTACCTTGCAGAGTGAAAGGGCCTTACCAGATCTCCATTGATTTAGTAAGCTATTCTCTTGATGATGGAAGGTAAAGAAAGCTTCTGTTATCTGTCCAGTGACAGCTCACAGATGACCACTCTACTTGGCATAAAAAATGCTATGCTAGCTAAGCCAAGACATGATTGGCTATTAGATTGTTCAAAGCACCAGAGGGTGTGTTTTTGTGCTTACTTGTGACTGCGACATTGCCCATTGAGTGACCCATTAGATGATTCGCAAGGGCCTGTACCGCGATACAAATTCATTCAGTTGAACATTGTGTTTGCTGTACCTAATGCCGTTTGCCCATTCTTATGACTGCGAAATGGCGTCTTGATGTGCCTAATGTCCTCTGCTGCCCATTCTCGTGACCGCGAAAGAAATGGCGGTTCGATGTTTACAAGATATCCGGTAGGCAGGCAGGCCCTATTCTATGCAGTGAAGGTGATGCGGCTCTTCTTTAAAACCGCAATTAACGAGACACGACTGTGATTAAACGTACTAATATAAACCGCTGGTTGGCCCTATTCTATGCAGTGAAGGTGGTGTGGCTCTTCTTTCCATTCAAGGCTGCTCGTTTAGTGCTCCACCGGAGGCCATCCTGGTGTATAATAAGTACTGGTGAGAACAAAATGTGCATTTGGTAGGACTTGAGAGCATATAGTAGGATGCTCTGATGTCAAACACCCCCCTTTACCTGGCTGCTTCTTTAGAAAGGAGCAGGACGGGATGAAGAGATAGTTTGGTGAAGAGATGCTACCTTCTCTGCATTTGTGCATTGTCCTTAAGGCCAAAAATACCACTCCCTCCGATTCATAAAGTGTCGCGGCTTTGAGCTAAGGTTGAACTCAACCTTAGTTTAAAGCTGCGGCACTTTTTTTTTCCCGATCGGAGTGAGTAATTGGTATGTGTAGTTGTAACTGAAGAGCAGTATTTTCGAACTAAAGGTGTCTAAGATCCTGAGCATGTAGGTCACTGTCGGGCATGGAGTATATACTACGACACAGTAGGTCACTGTCGCCCTATAAATATCTAGCGTCAGTGACCACACAGTTAGGTTCCGGTGGGCTCCTGTCATAGATGAAGACAAGCGCGGCCTGCCGCTAACCTGTCATGATTACCACAACAACCATGGTATGTTAACTACGTCCTGAACTAACCATCCCATTGTACTACTAACTGTTGTGGCATGTGAAGGTAAGGGGAAAGATTCTACTCCAGCGAGGCAACATTCTGGGCTGTTTTTGGCATGCTTTGAAAAAGCACTTTTCATCCCTCTTTTATTAGCATATTTGCAGTTGGTTGAACGACTCTGTAAGCAACCAGACATTACCAGCACTTGTAAAGCACTCTCATCCGGGGCAACCGACTGGATTCCGCTTTCTCGAAGAGAAATGAACTCATCACATTTCATAGTTGAATAATCGCAAACTAAACTTTGTTATTACCACCCATAACGGATGGAGAGAGCATCGTGGCACTTGATTTTTCGGTTAAATCCACTGAAAAAATAGCGCACTACAGAGCGTGTAGAGAATTGGCTCGCTAAATTGATCAGTGTAGAGACAAAGGGAAGGGGACACAACCTTTTCCCCCTCCTCCCCCCCCCCCCCCCCGCGCGTCGCTACCGCAGGCGACCGGGAGGGCCACCCAGCGCCGTCGGGCTCTACAGCCCCTCCTCCCACCTCCCCCTCGCCGCCGCCTGGTGTGTCGCCGGGCAAAGTCCGGTCGTCGGCGGCGGCGGCAGGGCATCCTCTCCCCTCGGTTGGCGGTGCCTGGTGCGACTGGTGGCGACCCGCTGGGCGGCGGGGCGCGACGAAGGGCGGCGGTGGCAGGGGCTCTGGCGTGCTCCAGTCCCATGGCCTCGGCTGGATGTGGCGTGGAGGGCTGAGCGGGGTGCCGCTCGGGAGGCCGTGGTGGCTCGATCTGGTTTGTCCAGATCTGGCCGCCGGCTACTTTGAGGGCGTGGGCTCCCCTCCGTTCGTGCTAGCGACTTCTGGACGGGGCTCTCCTCCGGTGACAGATGGTTGGATCCGGTTGGGTTCCTCTGTCCTTCGTGCTGGTCGGCAGGGGGTGGGGGAGCTCATGATTGTGTGCACCGGTCATCGGCGCGGGAGCGACACGGTGGTTGGCGTCTGATGGCGGGGTGCGGGGTGTTGGTGTTTGCCTCCTTCTGGGTTTGGACCGACGATGCGCGAGGCTGGGCGGGCACCAGAGGTGTCGGCTGCACGCGTAACGGGGAGGTTCAAATCTAGGATTCGTGCTCGGGCAGGCCAGGTCAGGGCCTGGGGCGGATTGGAGCAAGTGCTTCGGGTAGGAGAGGTAAGGCTTGGCCCGGGATGTACTCGCGGGCTTCCTTGCGGGTATGGTGCTCGATGGTGGTGGTCGTGTTAGCTTTGCGTCAGTGCAGAGATCGGTGCCGGTGACCGCGAACATGGCGTTGTGTGAGCTCACTTGGCCAAGGGCTAGGGATGGCTCGCCGGCGGCTGTCAGCAGTCTCGGAGTCGTGTCCCGCCCAATTCATCGGGATTGGCTAGGGATGCAGGTGTTGGTGCCTCATACGATGGAGGCGCCGACCCAGACTCGGGGACTGATGTCGGGCTAGGAGTAGATGGTGTGTCGTCACTCTTCCTATCGTGGTTGAGTGTGTTGTGATGTGCGCGGCGCATGCTATCTCGCGACAGGGATGCCGGGGCGGTTGCCTCGGATGGTGGTTCGCATGGTTGCTCTTCGACAGGCATCATTGCGGTGGTGGTGGCTCCCCTCCTAGTTTGTGTGGGCAACGGGAGGTGTGGCGTCGGGTAGTTCGGACGCGCCTCCTCTCTCAGTGGGCGGCGTCCTGATCGGGATATGGGGATCTAACACCATCGCGTTCCTCATGGTGGCCTCGTGGTGGCACGGGTGAGTTGCCGAGCGAAAGCTCCGTGCCTTGGCGCCGCCGACGGCGACATCTGTGAGTGTCGCATTTTTCTTGGAGACGTCGTTGTGGTTCTTCTCTTCGTGTCAGGGCTCCGGGTGAAGATCTTTGCCCGTGTGGACTCGGCAGCGGCAAGTCTCTACGCCGTTCTCCCTTTTGGGGGCGTTGTCATGGAGCCTAGGTGTGCTATGTCGTAGCGTGGGTGTGTGTTTAGTTCTTGGTGTGCTCTTTGCACTGGTAACATAGTCGCGTGCGTTCTGTATTTGCCAGTTGTCTTAGGATTGACTTTGTAAGAAGGCTATCT
Organism: Hordeum marinum; assembly: GCA_022496015.1. Lineage (NCBI taxonomy): Eukaryota > Viridiplantae > Streptophyta > Magnoliopsida > Poales > Poaceae > Hordeum > Hordeum marinum. Next base: position 29,777,557 of record CM039678.1, read on the forward strand.
CATCATCTGTATCGTTCGACCGTGTACTTGTTCGGTGTTGCTTTATATATAAAGTGGGACGAAAGCCTATTTCAAAAAATTAATCGATGTATAATGTCTCACTAATAACACGTTATATCGCGCTATAGCATGCTAATATCATATTTTTAGGAATCACGCTATTTTGTATAACGTGCTATTTTTTTCCTCGGTTAAATCACATCAAGAATCGGGGTACAGACAAACTTGAAGAGCAGCACCGTTTGGAAAACCGAAAGCTTGTGTGCTTCCTGCAGGAACTGAACATGCAAGATCCACCGCTTTTGAAGCAGTAGTGAGGTCTACATCAAGAACTCCATGCCCACCCATTTTTCAAGGGCAATTACTCGATGTTCATTCATTCATTCATTCATTCATTTTGGTGCCGGAGGAAGCTGCAGGCCTGCGTACTCGTGGGCTCGTGTGGTTCATGCAATGCACTGGGGGAGTGAGTGAGGTCCCGTGCCTACTTGCCATCTCCACGTGCAGCTTATCAGTACAAGTGACTGACACGTCGAGCTGTGTAGTGTAGGAGCACAAGTGATTGACACGTCGTGCTGTGTAGGGCAAGCTAGCTCCTACTTGGAGCACAGTGCACTTCCGGACGAGACCCCACTCCCTGTGTTACTTTTAAGTGCTTGATTGTTAATAAGGTCAGAGTCGGACCGGCCGGACCCAGGCCACCAAACCCGAGTTAGCCAACCTATTTGGGTGCCATTAACTGGTGCAGCCATGACCGACGATCGACGGCATCGCCAGGCAAAGCCAGTTCCAACGTACTACGTAGTACGTACTGCTGTCCAAGGCGTACCCCGCGTACTAGTCGAGTAATTAGCCGCCCCTAAGCCTTTATGCCAGCATCAGCGCGTCGCACATTGCTGGAAATGCCTGCTTGTATTTCTTAATATGATGACACGAAGTCTTTTGTGCATGTTCTCAACAGAGAAAAATGTCAGGCATTGTCTTGTTTCAGAGACCGGAATAGGAGCCCATTTCCTTTTTGAAATGTTTTAGCCAACGACTTTGGGCTTTGAACGGAGCGGCGTCATGATCGTCGTTGTAGTGTTCGGAGTGAGTTTACGCTGCCAAATCTCTGTGTAGTACGCTCTTTCACCAAGCTTAGCACCGATCCATCCATCTTTCCTCGCTTGCATTCACCGGATCGATGCTGCCGGATGTACGCCGATCGATCGACCCATCTTTGCTCGCGGACGGACAGGTTGGTTGGACGTCGGTGGGCGGCGAGCCATGTGTTGCATTGCATGTAGTATCTATGGACAATGGAGCCATCGCCATCGTCCACCCACAATTCTGTTTCTGCGAATGAGCGGCCGAACATTACACCCAACCCAATGATCCACGACGAGGATGCACGGCCCGGCCATTGATTCGTCGCCTGCTCCTCCGTTATCATCCAGGGACTCTACGTGGCCAATCATATTAGCGTAAAGGTCACTGTAGTTAGCCTCCTTCATTGCCCTCAATAATTGTGCTAACAGTACCAAAGCTCCTAACAGTACCGTGCTTAATTAATTAAAAACACCTAGAGACGCCGCCATGCAGTAATGGCGCGCCTCAATGAGGCAGCCGGCCGGTCACCGCTTTTGGCATGCGATGCCTCTCCTTTTTCGTCCATGGTTCCGTAGGGTACCTCGTTTTACTTTCAACTTTTCCTGCTTCCATATCTGGAGTACACTTGTTCAGCCCTACGAGGGGAGAGCATCTTTGAAGTTGGAAAAGAAAATCAATTTTGTCCATGAACTCCAATACCACATTAGTCTAGCTAACTCTTCAATTTCCTTTTATTTTCTTCTAATTTTTCTCTTCTTCCCAACGTTAATTGATCACATGGTTTGATGTTCATGACACTGCCAATGACTAGTCGTGCGCTCCCTCCATTCCAACGAATAAGCTACAACAAGCGTCCAAAGAGGATGGTGGTTGTGGGTGGTGAGTGTTTTTTTTTTTTTTGAATTTTGACCGAGGGGGGAGGGGGGGCTCCACCACCTGAATATATTACACAAAAAAGGGGCAAAAAAACCCTTAGTGATCGGATTACAAGGAGGATGAGGGGGGGGAGGGGGGGGAGACAAATAAACAGACCACATCCCAGAGGGAAACAATCAAGCACCACTAAGGACAGCCAGCCAGACATCTATGTGAGAGCGGCCGTTCGTCCTCATCCGAGCACGCCAGAGCCCTGCCCTGCGTCGTCCCTACAGGCCTTGAGGGTACCAACAAGGGACGGCGAGCCGTCCCCGAAAACGATAGCATTTCGCCGCTTCCAGAGAAGGACAAAGGCAGTCGACGAGACAACACCAACCACGAGGGGCGCGTCAAAGCTCTACAGAGCCCCCACCGTGGCGCCTACCGGCGAAGGGCCGACACACCGCCAAAACTGCACTGCTTACGGGCAACCGAAGATGAGGTGATTGGCAGTTTCCAGCTCCACTCCGCAGCAAGGTGGCGAGTGTGACATAGGTGATTTAAACAATCGCCAACATCGAAAGATGATAGGGGGTGAGTGGCATGTGCGACAAGCAGCAAAGGTGACGTGGCAGCAACGTTGTATGGGAATGAGTTGTCGAGGTACGTTGGAGTTGGCGGACGGAGCTGGACGAGAAAATTGTAGTGGTGGTGGTGTGGTTGATATAGTAGAAGCTAGTCCACTGCCTTGAGTAAATCTTTTTAAAAAAATTAGACCGAGGCAAAAAGAAGTTTTAGTCAAAGAGCGGAAAATCGGACGAAAAGCAAGCACAAATGTCCGTGCCGGCCCTCACAGAACATGACAGTCACACACAACCGGTCTGGCTCATAAAAATCTTCACATTGGCATCTACTCCCTCCATTCCAAAATAAGTGACTCAAAAGTGATTTAATTTTGTACTAAAGTTAGTACAAAGTTGGATCACTTTTGAATCATTTATTTTGAAACGGAGGAAATACTATAGTAGACATCCTTTATTTGGAATGATTATGTCTTGTCTTGTTCTTGAATGATCCAGAGTAGCAGCAGATTAGATTGTCCTACCCTCTTTCTTCTGCATATACAACGCTCTATCAAGAAAAGTGGTGCCTTTGTTTTTTCATCTCCCGCGTAGTGTTTGGCAGAGTTACCATGCTTTACATTGGGGGCACATTCATATTGGGCAGAGTTGGTACCTTTATTTTTTTACATTCTGCAATGGAGGGAGAGAGTAAAACTATAACCAGGAGTGCAGCACAGAGCACACTGAAGCGTGGGCATGGGCGCATTGCCAATGCAACTTCAAATTTTCGTGGTGGCAGTCCGAAACCACACCGGAGAGATATGCCAGGGTGGCTGGCTGCTTGCTAGCATTTCACCTTGTGCGTGCTGTCCATGTTAGATATACGACACGCAATCGATATGACGAAGAATGGAATCAAGTGAAGGGACACGAGATTTTAACGTGGAAAATCCCTCCAACACGAAGGGGAAAAGCCACGGGCGCCAGCCAGCCAAACTTTACTATGATCGGGAGAGGTTACAAACGCCGGGGATTCATAACTGATCAACTTATCCCGTGTGACGGCTTACAAGAGGTATATATAACACGGATGTTCTAGGTTAATCCTGATCCGTACCGCGGGCCCAAGCCTACCGACGACGGGCCTCGCTCCGCTCGCTCGTCAGAAGTTGGTCTTCTTCTTTATATTAGAATTTGAAGTATAACATAACAGTCTAGACCAACCGACCAATTGTCCTAGCAAGACCACAAGGTCCATAGCCCACACGGTAGATCCCCACAGAGGCAGCGGTTTGAATCATCAACCTATCAGTTGGTTGAATGAAAAGTCAGCACGGCTTCACCATTGGGCGCCTGGGCAGGGCCTCGCAGGACCGCCCCCTTCCTCCTGCGTCCCCTCCCTCTCGTCTGCAATTTTGGGCTCTTAAATGGAAGGAAGGACGCCATGATCAGGAGCGAGCGAGAGAAGGTAGAGAAGAAAGGGTCAGTCCAGTTGGCTTGAGACGACAAAGATTGTGGGGCTTTCCGTAGCAAATCAAGGCATATACCTGTCAATCTATCTGTCTGTGTCTGCCCTACCCAAGTACCGATGGCCGATGGATGCACGCTCCGGCCGGCCGGCCCTGGCGGTGCGGCGAACCCTTCTTCCTCGTCCTCATCGCTATCTATATCTATCTGGCCAGTGATCCATCATGGGTCTGCATACCACATGGACCTAGCTATCATGTAGTACTACTCCTATATGCTTAATCGCCGCCGCGCATGTGTGCAATGCCATTTTGTTTCCGTTGTTTGAAATACTACTACTGTTCTCTACACGTGCCCAGCATCTTGATAAACTTTCTGGGGGAACTGCTGTCGATAGTTCTCAAAAGCAAACTAGGCATGGCAGGTAGGCAGATGGTGCTACATCGGTAGATTACTGTGAAACTTGCAATTCCACTGCTTTTTGTACCCTGCTGTGGAGACTTGGTGGATTAAGGCATTCAAGGCATCTGCAACACCATCCCTAAAACAGACAACTATTTATCCGTGGATTGACCCGGACCAGTCCACGGACATGCATGCGGAACCCATCCATCCAACTGTGTCATCTAAATGACCCTTCGGGTCCCGCCAATTTCATTTCAAAATGCAAAGCAATATGATCAAATTAAAGTGTGGTGTTCATAGCATCCGATCACAATAAAAAAGAGGCGGATGATTTTAATTTTTACATATGCCCAATCACAAAAAATAAAGTCCGGCAGTTCATGCAAAATTAATAATAATGCATTTTTGCTTTGCCAAACCGGCTGTCCGAGCCTTCTCACTTACTCTGCCCTCGGCTCCTACTCCTCACCAGCCTCCTTCTCGGCCTCTTCCATCTTGGTCGCCAAAAGTCCAGGATCTTGACAACAACCATCCGACTTGTATCCTCATGGTAAAAAAAAATTGGTATCCTACGAAGTAGCCGCGAGCTCAACCCTTCTCAATTCGAACTTGTTCTTCCCTGTCACCGTCATCAAGATGCTAAACCTCTCCGTCTTATTTTCATCCTTCACGTTGGAGCGCTTGACATATGCCAACTTCTTCATCAAGATTCCCTCGAACCTCTTTGTCATCTTGGTCGCTACCTTTTCTCGCTTCTCCTTCTTATCCTCCCACTTCTTTTGCCTGAGAGTCCTTCTATCCGTCTTGGACGACCATTTTATTGGGTCGGTTGGATCAACAAACGGAGGCGGCGGAAACGAAAAGTGCAAAGTGGAGGATGACAGCGATCAAAGCGGAGAGACTAGGGAAAGGGGTTTTTGATGCGGAACATTGAGCCAAATGCGCGGGCCCCGTCTTGGTTTTAGGTGTGCTGGTGGTGACGGAGTCCAAGTATAGACTCTCGCAAAGCACGTCTAGTTTGCATCTGGTTTTGGGGAAAAAAATGTGACACGCAGATGCATCCACGAACAAATACGGATCCACGTTTCATGGCTTGCAGTTCGAATAGCTCGACTCAAATGTTTGTGGCCGTTTTGTGGGTCCGCATTGGAGATGCCCTAACTTTTTTCTCGTCTTGAGGGATGAGGGGAATGCGCCTAATGCTTCTTCATTTTATTTTTGTTAACAGAGCCACACAGGTATGCCGGTTTGCCTTAGGGTCATGAAGGCGCGGTGGATCCTTGCCTACGGAAGAGATTTTATTTTATTTTCACGTGTTTTTGTCAATTTATTTAGGGTTTGTGTCCTGCTCAGAAACACAAGGTGGTGACGGCTCCTTAAGGATGAAATAAGGCTCTGTTGGCCTAGCCCCCGTTCGGTTGATGCTTTTATCGTTGTCTGAGGGCGTATGGAGGTGTATCTCCGACGAACCTTGCGGGAGTTGGCGATGCTGGCCTTCTATGGATTTGCTTGGATCCAGTTTTCATTTGTTTTTGCTTGTGTGTAAAGTTGTATCGTTTCAATGTGTACTTCTCTTCATTCGCGACTATTATTGTTCTTGTGCGGTAATTTTGTAGGGCTTTAGCATGAGGACTTTTCAATTAACTACTATAACAAGTTTAATCCAATTTCGATGAGGGAGTGGCGATGACGATGCGCCTTCGGATCGCTTCAGTGTTGTACTTGTCGCTGGATGATCTACGAACATAGATGCATTTTTTGTTATTTCTGTGTTCTTTGTCCTACCATGGCCAGATGAAGGATCGAAAGTTTCCTTGAGAAAATATATTATGGACAATATGTAAGTACGTCATTTTCTTTTTTTCTTTCTTTTCTTTCAGACAAAAAAAGGTGATCTCTCTCGATCAGCTGGGAGCAGTCGACGTCACCTGAATTAAATGCCGTACCAACAAGCAAGAATCGGTTAGGACATGCCTGTTTCCCGGTTCAATCTGCTCGCCTTTTGTCGATCTTTTTCCCCAGATTGGTCTGAACGCATCATACCAAGTGCATACACATATCCAGTATCCGATCTGTCTGTATCCGATCGATATATCATGTAGTTTAAAGGTCAGCACGTACCAGAGCGATCGATCGATGACCCGGCAATGAATAGTCTTGAATAATCTACATCAAACATCCAGATTAGCCCCACGATTGGGTTAGTGGTGCCATTACAGCCCAGTTCTTTTTAGCTTTTGATTCTTCAAAATCAGCTTTTGAGAAACATCCCACAGAATCAGCTTTCCACAAAATCACCGATAATCAGCCGCCGAGTTCTTTTCTTAGATTGTGGTTTGAGATTATGGGATGAGTTATGTGGTGAAATGTCTGTAATGTCCCTAAACTGAAATTGTGTGTTGAATTGTTAACACTTAGTTGTTTCGAACAATTTATGTCGAATATGAGCATCAAAACCAGCATACATCCATTCAGCCATCAAGCAAATCATTTAACCCTACCAAAAAACATACATCCATCTATCCATCATCCATTGTTCCATGTACATAGAAGAACTAGGAACAGAGACGAGCAAGAATGAATAGAGCTTGCACCCAGGGTGGCATTACCCTGATCAACTACAACATGAGAGATTGTAAATATAATACATCCATTCATCACTGCATCCATCCATTCATCGGTCCATCCACCCATCAATTTTGTAGAAAAAAAAATTGTTAGAAAAAGAGACCGGGAGACAGAACAAAGAAGGCAGAGAGGAGAGGAGGCTCACCTTAGGCGACGGCCCAAGCGAACTCCGGCGAGTCAGCGTCGGGCGTCGAGGCCAGTGGCCGGGCAGGAGCAGCGGCTGAGGGCCAAAAGGCGAGCAGGTGCCGGGGCGGAACAGAGGCTGCTGGCCTCGAGGTGAGCGTGCGGGGCGGAGGAGCGGCTTCAGGCGAGCGGGCACGGCGGCGACAGCCCTGTAGCCCTATCGCGAGCGTGAGTGGGGGAAGCGGGATCGAGCGAAAGGGGAGGGACGAGTCGTGTGACTCGTTTTTCTGGACGCGGGCGGCTACCAATGGCAGTTCTGTCATAAATTACGCCTCAAATAGGGGTACTAACTAAAATCAAAACGTTTTGTTTCGTGGGAACGCCCAGAATTGTCAGGAGTGAGGTCCTCTGACGATTTTGGATTACACTACCGATTCTAGCGATTCTCACATGACTTAAAACAATCAGATCGAGTTCTTTTGAGCTTTTGATTTTTCAGACCACAATTGTCCAGAATCGGACGAAAAGAACTGGGCAGCTCTAGACAAAATGATTAGCAATACAGTGCAACGAACTAATTCTTCATTTTCTCTCTCTTAGTGTGCATACAGACTAGCTACCTGCTCAGTAGTGCCATTGTCTTGAAAAATCGTTGGCAATGCAATGCATTAATTCATTTTATTTTTTGCAAATCAATACATTAATTCTTCATATTATCTCTCTTAGTACTGCACACTCGATCAATTTAGACACGAACGTTCAGCTGTAAGTACTATGACGTGGACGGGGGATGTTGCCATCGATCGAGCCCGCATCTCCAACGCTGTTGACCCGCAAACCGGACACCACCACCATGCACGGACTAGAAGAGATTTGTGCGTGTATACTGATACTGAAGCCGGTCATTCAAAGCTAGCCGCATATGATCAATCAAAATTTAATGAAATTGAACAATTTTGATGCATATTTAAACCATCCTAACGATATTTATTCATATCTAGATAATTTTGACATAACACCAGATGCTTTTCGATATATTTGAACTAGACAAGACTCTGAACGTAGCCTAAGTGACCGCCGACGACCATTCTATGTCCGGCCGCCCAGGAGCCCGAAATGAAACTCCGCCTTCAGAGCCTGCTTGCGGCTAATCAGCCGACAATGATGAACCCGCCAAACTTGACTTCAACGGGAGGGGACGACTAGTGGCCTTCTTGGGACCCGAACGCCGCTGCCTTCTTCGCACCCACGTCCACGATTCGGTGCGATGGCCGTTCCGGCGGCGAGTTTCTCCTCCGTGCGTTGATGCTCGTCAAGGATGCGGATATTGTACTCCTGCTCAGCTTGCACCCGACAGAACATGGCCCACCACTCTCCCAACACCGTCTTAGTGTAGAGCACGACCTCATCCATGGAGATGCCGACATTGGTGCGCGAGGACGGGGACGCCGGCTCGTCGCCGACATCCTCTTCCATTGGGGCGACCACAACATTGGAATCCGTCTGCCAGCCAGCCTACCAGCCGACAACAATGGTGGCCATCTCCTTCTTGTAGTTGGCCGAGAGGTTGTCCCGAACGACTTTTGAGCTCGAGGAGGCCATGCGGGGCATTGTACAAACATGAGAAAAGTGGAGGATGTTGGATGCGGCTATGGCAAGACCCAGAGTTTAAATATCGGGCAAATGCACTAGTAGAAATGGCTTTGAAACGGGTCAGAATATTGCATTAGTCCCGATCATGTTACGAACCGGGACTAATGGGTGCATCAGTCCCGGTTCATGAGGCCAGGGCACCAGCCGAGCCTCGACACGAACCAGTTCCGGTTCGTCTGACCCCTTCATTCCTGGTTCCAGACATGAACCGGGACTAAAGGGCCTCGCTTCTGGACTAGCCTCTTTAGTCCCGATGCTAGCTGATGTCTACTATACAACCTTCTTCTTGTATACTCGTGTTGGGCCTCCAAGCGCAGAGTTTTATAGGACAGCGGCAATTTTCCCTCAAGTGGATGACCTAAGGTTTATCAAGCCATGAGAGGCGTACGATGAAGATGGTCTCTCTCAAACAACCCTGCAATCAAATAACAAAGAGTCTCTTGTGTCCCCAACACACCCAATACAATGGTAAATTGTATAGGTGCACTAGTTCGGCGAAGAGATGGTGATACAAGTGCAATATGGATGGTAGATATAGGTTTTTGTAATATGAAAATATAAAAACAGCAAGGTAACAAATAGTAAATGGCGAGCAAAATGTTGTATAAATGCTTGGAAACAAGGCCTAGGGTCCATACTTTCATTAGTGCAATTTCTCTCAACAATACTAACATAGTTGAATCATATGTAAATCCCTCACGTGCGACAACGAGTTCACTCCAAAGTTACAAATAACGGAGAACAAACATAGAAATTATTGTAGGGTATGAAACCACCTCAAAGTTATCTTTTCTGATCAATCTTATGAGCTATCCCTATAAGCGTAAACAGCCCTAGAGTTCGTACTAAGATAACACCTTAAGATACACATCAACCAAAACCCTAATGTCACCTAGATACCCCAATGTCACCTCGAGTACCCGTGGGTTTGATTATACGATATGCATCACATAATTTCAGATTCATTAATCCAACACAAAGAACTTCAAAGAGTGCCCCAAAGTTTCTACCGGAAAGTAAAGACAAAAACGTATGCCAACCCCTATGCATAGATTCCCAAGGTCACGGAACCCGCAAGTTGATCACCAAAACATACATTAAGTGAATCAATAGAACATCCCATTGTCACCATAGATATCCCATCGCAAGACATACATCAAGTGTTCTCAAATCCTTAAAGACTCAATCCGATAAGAAAACTTCAAAGGGAAAACTCAATTCATCACAACTAAATAGAGAGGGGAAACACCCCATATGATTCATCTATATTAATAAAGCTTGCGGTACATCAAGATCGTGCCATCTCAAGAACACGAGAGAGAGATCAAACACATAGCTACTGGTACATACCCCCAGCCCTGAGGGTGAACTACTCCCTCCTCGTCATGGAGGCCGCCGGGATGATGAAGATGACCTCCGGTGATGGTTTCCCCCTCCGACAAGGTGCCAAAACGGGCTCCCGGTTGGTTTTTCGTGCCTCTGGGGGTGTGCAGCGGCGGAACTCCCGATCCAGGTTTCTTTTCGGAGGTTTCTGGATTTATAGGTCTATTTGGCGTTGGAATCGTGTCAAGGGGTGCCACGAGGGGCCCACAAGCTTGCTAGGCACGACCAGGGGGGTGGCCGCGCCTAGCAGGCTTGTGGCCTCCTCGTCCACTTCCTGGCCCAGCTCTTCGCTCCAGTATTTTTTATATTTTCCAAAAATATTCTCCATAAATTTTCAGCTCATTCCGAGAACTTTTATTTCTGCACAAAAACAACACCACGGTAGTTCTGCTGAAACAATGTCAGTCCGGGTTAGTTCTAATATAATCATACCAAAAACATATAGAATTATCGTAAGCATGACATGAATACTTCATAAATTATAGATACATTGGAGACGTATCACTAGCCACCAACCGGAACTTATACAACGCCTATATATATGCTCCCCCCTGCCCGCTCACTCCTCTGTTTTTTGGCCTGCCGGCGTGTGGGAGGTGTGTTGTGTAGGGTAACGCAGCAGAAAACAAAAAAATTCCGACCTACGCACCAGCCCAGGACCACTATGAAGACTGCATACAAGGTTTGATCTTTTCGTTACCGACTCGTAGCGCAGCGGAAGTAGAGTCGATGACGAACGGCAGTGAAGATCCCCGCAACTAGGATTTTACAACCTCCCAACCGTGAGGATGAATACCCTCATCTTCCCCGCGGACAGCCCTCCGGGAGGCGGTCGGACAGTCCCCCGGGCGGTGTCATGGACAGCCCTTCGGGAGGACCTCTGAAACTTGGACTGTCACTCGGACAGCCCTTCGGGAGGACCTCCAAAACTCGGATGGTCACACGGATAGCCCTTCGGAAGGCACTCTCGAACTAAGACCGAAACTACGATCTCTCTATAGAGTTGCACACATACGGTGTCATCTATCCAGCAGGGCTTCGCCGTCCAAAAGTAGTTCCCACCGGAACCCAAACAGCCTTTCGGCTGTACGAAACTATTTCGCTAGGAGGGAGAGAGTGTGCCAAATCATGCATGGCTTGTGTGAGAGAGTTGGAGTGAGGATGGAGAGCTCCTCTCCACCTCCTTTATAGGGGAAGGAGGAGGTGGTGGTGGCTGAAGTTTCAGCCACATGACAAGCACCCACAAAACAAGGGGAAAGCATGTCCCCTTGTCCATGGCACCCCAACATGGGGGCCCCACATGGCGCCCCACCTCCTCCCAACCAGACCCACCTTTTGTGGGGGATGCCCCCCATCATTCCCCCCAACACTTTGTCCAGCCACAAGGGGCTGCCCCCTAAAGGGGGTGCCCCCCAAAACAGCCCAAAACAGTCCCCATGAATCGTGGGATCTTGTCCCCTCACGTCGAGACAAGATGTTTTCCGCGACTATTACTTCTATCGAATTGCTTTTATCGAATTCTTTGTGAAGCCGGAGGAGGATGATTAAAGTACAAATGATCCCTAACATGTATTGTATAGGTTATTTTGTTGGGCCTGTGTCATCTATGAGGTCTGGCATTATCTTCAATAGTTATCAAACTGAAGGCCTTGGTATTCTTTTTCTGTCTAAGAGCTTTGTCTTAAACTACTAGTCTCAGCTCTGCGGATCTTTCTTGCATGACGATTAGTTAAAATATATGACAATGAAGGAAGGCCATGGCATTGTTTTTCTATCTTCCAAATCAGCTTTATCTTACTTGTTACCATTTGAACTTTTGCCAAGCGGCAAGAAAATACTAAGCAATAATTAGGATAGTGATAGTTGGCAAGAGGAATACAAAAACTCTTAATATGAAATGAATTTGAGCCCCCTAATATGTGGATCATTGTTAGATACTTATCCCTGGCTGATTTAATGACCGAATATTATTTCGTGAAATCATTTGATTTATCAATGGACTATGTGGGCATTAAGGATTGGTGGTCCAACTTTTGGAGGAAATGGTCTTGTTACACCGCAACTACATCGTATGTTGCCTGAAAATAATCCAGAGTTGGTACTGCAAGCTAGTTGAGCTCATTATGTCTTTTGTCTCGTCGTAGCCTCACACTGGCCCCCAATTAATCTAGCTTAGTGCTGCAAATAGCCAGGCCACTATTGAGTGGCCCATTGTTCAATTGCTAGCCATTCCCAAGTGAGGCATGTGTATGGTCTGTTTTCGCCCCCTTTGCTGTTGCTGCTCCTGTTTATTCTGTACCCTGTATGTAATGTGCTTGCTGAAGTTGATAAACTTGCACATCACACCAACTGCTTACCACGACAAACGCTTAAATAGACAAAACGTGTGGATTGGTTGTACATTAACTATGAGAGGAATGCCAGCTGAGAGAAGTTCTTTTTATCTGCAATAGCGAGGGTGGAAGAGAAATATGTTCCGTTCATTTATCACCAACAACGAATCTTCAGCAAGTAAAAAGTACAGGAAAAAAGACCGCATCCTGTTGGAACTATGTTTCTTTCTGGTCAATTATAGGAAATTTGTGTCCAGTGAAGACCTTAACTTAGCAACAAAGAGGAAGGGGGGCCTCTCAGAAATAAATAAAAATGAACCGATGGCGAAAGCATGTAAGCCCTGGTTCTGCTTTACCTTGCAGAGTGAAAGGGCCTTACCAGATCTCCATTGATTTAGTAAGCTATTCTCTTGATGATGGAAGGTAAAGAAAGCTTCTGTTATCTGTCCAGTGACAGCTCACAGATGACCACTCTACTTGGCATAAAAAATGCTATGCTAGCTAAGCCAAGACATGATTGGCTATTAGATTGTTCAAAGCACCAGAGGGTGTGTTTTTGTGCTTACTTGTGACTGCGACATTGCCCATTGAGTGACCCATTAGATGATTCGCAAGGGCCTGTACCGCGATACAAATTCATTCAGTTGAACATTGTGTTTGCTGTACCTAATGCCGTTTGCCCATTCTTATGACTGCGAAATGGCGTCTTGATGTGCCTAATGTCCTCTGCTGCCCATTCTCGTGACCGCGAAAGAAATGGCGGTTCGATGTTTACAAGATATCCGGTAGGCAGGCAGGCCCTATTCTATGCAGTGAAGGTGATGCGGCTCTTCTTTAAAACCGCAATTAACGAGACACGACTGTGATTAAACGTACTAATATAAACCGCTGGTTGGCCCTATTCTATGCAGTGAAGGTGGTGTGGCTCTTCTTTCCATTCAAGGCTGCTCGTTTAGTGCTCCACCGGAGGCCATCCTGGTGTATAATAAGTACTGGTGAGAACAAAATGTGCATTTGGTAGGACTTGAGAGCATATAGTAGGATGCTCTGATGTCAAACACCCCCCTTTACCTGGCTGATCTCTCTATAGAGTTGCACACATACGGTGTCATCTATCCAGCAGGGCTTCGCCATCCAAAAGTAGTTCCCACCGGAACCCAAACAGCCTTTCGGCTGTACGAAACTATTTCGCTAGGAGGGAGAGAGTGTGCCAAATCATGCATGGCTTGTGTGAGAGAGTTGGAGTGAGGATGGAGAGCTCCTCTCCACCTCCTTTATAGGGGAAGGAGGAGGTGGTGGTGGCTGAAGTTTCAGCCACATGACAAGCACCCACAAAACAAGGGGAAAGCATGTCCCCTTGTCCATGGCACCCCAACATGGGGGCCCCACATGGCACCCCACCTCCTCCCAACCAGACCCACCTTTTGTGGGGGATGCCCCCCATCATTCCCCCCAACACTTTGTCCAGCCACAAGGGGCTGCCCCCTAAAGGGGGTGCCCCCCAAAACAGCCCAAAACAGTCCCCATGAATCGTGGGATCTTGTCCCCTCACGTCGAGACAAGATGTTTTCCGCGACTATTACTTCTAAAAAATTCTAGAAGGTTCCAGGACATTTCTGGCACCCTCTAAAATTATCTGGATGTGCTCCGGAACATTTCCGGTGTGGTGGTCTAATTTAAAACCATCTTCGTTTACCCGGTAAACAATTCCGGCACCTCCGAAAACCTTTTTCGGTTTATTCTCCGGAAAAATTACAGAAATTACCAGACCAATCTGGCAACCTCCAAAACATTCGCGGTGCTTGCCGAAACCTTTTTGGTTCAATGGTTTTATCCGGAACAACTTTTCAATTTTATCGAAACTTTTTCGGTGTTCTCCCCGGAACCTTTCCGTTGTCTTCGAAACTTTTCTAGTGACTTTCTCTCGGACTCCTTGTCTAGTATTCAGCAGATAGATGACCCTTAAGCGTGTGACCCTATAGGTTCGGTGAAGTATAGACATGACCCAGAACCCCTTTCGATCAATGATCAACATCGAAGCCGTGGACACCCATATTGACCCCTATACCCACACGAATGAATATTCGAGTGAACCTCCAGTTGCTGTGTGCTATTCCTGTTGCTTCATGATATGTTACAAATATCCGAGGTGAGACATGTTCACATCCCCGTGGAACAACAACTTGTCCACTATGCCAGTTACCTCGTTACCGGTATTGTTCTCTTTTCTCGTTCCCGTGTTCCGGCATCCCCGTGATCAAATCACAAAGTATCTGGGCAGACGATGATGGATACCGTAACACCGAGAGGGCCCAGAGATATCTCTCCATCGTCGGAGGAGCAAATCCTAATCTTGAGCTATCAAGTTACTTGACATACGTTTCCATGAACCCGTAAGCCGCCGTAATAGCCACCCATTTACAGATGACGTTTAACAAACCCCAAAGTTCATGAAGCAAGCATGAAGAAACTCGATACTCTCATGGTCTAAGGAATTATGCAAACATTAACTTCTCTGTGTTATTAACCATTAACTTATGACGAATGTATCTCATAGCATAACATCAATTCAGGTCGATTCAACACAAATGTTCTTCTAACATTGTGCCCTCAAAATTGCCGGCATAGCCATGCCCATGATCAGAAAAACATGATCATCATGCAATACTTGAGCCAGTCTTAGAGGCCATACTAGGAATACATTTTACCATTTATTATTCCACACGTGCATATGAGTCTTCCTTCAAGCCTCGTTTTATTTGCAGACTCGAGAATCATTACAATTATAGCATGGAACATAAACATAATTATGAACAGGGAGATAATCAATGACATTTATTATTGCCTCTAGGGCATATATCCTATAGACCCCCAATTGCACTAGAGTCAATAAGCTAGTCAATGCTAATGCACTTTACACCTATGGCAGACTAGTGTAAACTATGCTTCGCTTGTGGTATAGCCTGATGACCAACGGATCTGACAACTTCAGCTCCGTGTGTAACTTTGCATATCCTTGCGTTTTCATGCTTCCACAAAATTCATATTTTGTGTGTACTTGGCTTTGCATATGTGTGAATCATTGGTCAAAACCTGATTCCTCAGACTGAGCTATGGAGCAACTATCTGCAATAGTGTCCCATAGATCAAAGCCATCTTGGAACCATACTAAGTTCATGAATGAACTATATGATTCAACAACTTCTTTGTCGCTTCTAAAGCGTCAACATACTTAGCTTTTGTTATAGAATTCGCCACAGTATCTTGTTTGGAACAATTTCCAACTACCGTGCCACCATGTTGTGTATTACACAAAACCCTTAATTTAAATCGAAAATCGCATGGAGCATAGATGAAGATTGTATCAATGTAACCTTTTACAACGAACTCTTCATGATCTCCGCTTGCGAGAAAACATGTCATCAGTGCTACTTTAGTACTCAATGACATATTTCACTGTTGTCCTTTGATCAGTACTTTGATCACTTTGGTATTTATACTCGTAATAGTTTGGGAGTATCGGACATATCTGTTTGTTTTTACATACCATGGAATACATGATTAATCCAAACACAAGAGTGTGTGGAATCACAATCATGTATTTTACTCATCAGTGTTTTGGGACACCGAGTCTTGCAAAAACTCTTTCCATGTGACTTTGGCAAGAATCACTCCTTGGCGTTTTAAATGCTAAAAGGTTTTAGCATCCTGTCAATATGTATTCATTGCTTAGCCCTATTAGGTAAATCTATCTCCATAGATCATCATGCCTAATATTAAGGCTATTTAACCCAAGCACTTCATCCAAAAAACCCTTTTCAAATGAAGTTCTAATTCGTGTCAAGAAATTTATTTCCAATTAACAATGTGTCAAGCACACAAGGTTTTTAGAAATATTATTATGCTCCCACTTAATTTCTTGAATTACAAGCATCTTCGTTACCCATTGATGAAGTCAAACCCCTTTGACCATTTCATCAAAACACAAAGATTCCAACTCCATTTTGCTCTCTTCTGTCCATCGCTAGAACTCTGAAGTTTGCACCCTTACTAGCATCCTCTGGACTGACAAAATACCTTGGACTATAACACATGCAAGTCCTTGGTTACATTTCCATCAAATGGAAATCATTTCATCATCCATGTTTCATATCTCATGATTGAAAAATGTATTAATTGCTAGTTCAACCCGAACCGACTTTAAGCATCGCTACGGTGAAACAACCTCATCATAGTCAACTCCGTGAACTTGTTATTTCAACAAGTCGAGCTTTATGGATAAAATATTTTCATCCGTATCAGTTTTTAGTTCCATAAATATTCGTTAGACTCTAAGTCTTCCGAAAGGTCTATCATGATTTTAATCTTGAAACATTTATATGGAAACTATCTCGGATTGTATTGGCATTTAGCCAATTCCGGAGTCAGGGCCCATCACCGCTTCCTTGTGTATCATAGGTATACTGTTGTCCAACAACAATATCTCGTTTGTGCACCTGAGAGGTTTGCATGAGCCTTGCCTACGAGGTTTAGCTGCAAGGTCGACCGAAGTCCATACATTTTATTGTAGAGACTTCCATATCAGTCGCAGTAGGAAACCCTGGAATCACTTCCAAGGTTCCTTTCCTTTGAACTGATGACGAAGATACTGTTTATCTCGTCAAGCTATAGTGTTCTCCCACTCACCCCTTTTAAAAGAACTATTTCCTTCAAAAATCATACCGTCCTTTGTGGCAAACCTATTTGCCTCGGTATAGTTGAGGGAGGAATACCCATTTTCCTGGGATAACCTACAAAGTAGCACTTGTCTGATTTGGAATAGGTTTGTAACCTTTTACACAAGCCCCATATTCCAAATGTTAAGAAAAGATATAACATGGTTGGGTGTACCATACCATGACGTCATTTCAACAGACCTGATGGAGCTCTTTTCAGTGTGAAAGCCGTAGTCTCTAAAGCATCACTTTAAAAAGGGGTAATGGAAAATTTATTTATGTCATCTTTGATCTTACCATGTCATAAATGGTTTGATTACATCTTCACGGACTTTCCACTTTGCAGTGGTGTTCCGGGAGGTGCAAGTTATGAAACTCTTTTCACAACTCATCAGACATTCGCTAAATTTGTAACTCAAATATTCCTTTCTAGAATCGAATTGTAGAAACATAATTTTCTTGTTACAATATTTTCTTCTTCATTTTGAAAACCTTTCAAATGATTTCAAAAAGATCCAGACTCACGTCTCATCAAGTAAATATCCATATATCTACTTGAATCATTTCTGAAGATAGATAAATCCACTACTTGCAACAACATTTATTGGACTACACACATCATAATGTATGGTTACCAATATGTTCTTTGCTCGTTCCTTATGTCCTATGAACGGTATTTTAGTCACTTCACTTTTCAGAGGAAAGTTGCAAGTGTCGTATGATTCAAAATCAAACGACTTCAAAATCCATAATAATGGAATTTTCCATGCTGGTTTCTCCAATGTGACAAAATGTAGTGCCACACCTGTGTGGTATTCTTTTAGTCTTGCGACATTTGGCATTAGTGTTATGGATGTATCATATTTTCATCAATATTCATAACATAGATCCCATCTAGGATGGAAGCATGGCCCTTCATGTTATTCATAACACTGAACAACAATTGTTGTTTTTATAAACAACTCTTTTGCAACAAAAATTGTGCAATGGGCTAGAGTGTATGAAACTCTAAAATAAATTACAAAAGTAAACTCAGAGGTAATGTATTATTAGCAATATTCATAACATACATCTCATTCATAATGAAGGTATGACCCTTATGTTATTCATAACACCGAACATGAAAAGTTCTCTTATGAACAACCTTCTTGCAAGATACCTTATGCAAAGGGCTAGAGTGTGAAACTCTAAAATGATTTATGAAACTTAATACATAGGGAATAGACTGATGGAAGGCGTAGTAACATTTACTATGTTCCCTGTGTGTATCTAAACCTCATCCCTGGCTAGTCTTTTAGGCCATAGTAGTTCTTACATCGAGGTGCAACAGAATGCAATCGAGCGGGTATCTTTGTGATTAACTCACAATACCCAAGAATTAGTGATTAACATGTTTAACCATAATTCCCAGGAACTATATCTTTGACCACCCTTCTATACATCAAAAACTTGTATGACATTCATACATGAGCTGGATATTCCAGTCTTCTTTCCTTTTGCCATTATACTTCTAACAGTTTAACTTTTAGTATTTCTCCTACTCTTAGAAGAAGCATCCAACTTAAGAGTGACATTAGCCCCGGACTTCCTAGGCGTGAAAGTCTTACTAACACCCTTCGGACACTTACTTTCTCTTTAAGTTGTTGTTTTATTCACCTTTCATCATATGACAGGCGTTCTCCTGCATCCCTCCCTTATCTGTCTAATGCATAGTAAACTCCTTTACTAATAGTTTGCAAACAAACATTGATTTGGATATCTCATATCTTTTAGCCTTTGTCTCTCTCTGAAAATGATTTTAAGATTCCATGAATATCACATAACTATCCAAACTTTCGAAGTTCGGGTCTCATGGAAGCAAACGTATTGCACTTGACTGAAAAAGAATTCTAGCTTGTGGATTGAAGGACGAGAGTCACATGATCCATAGCATTAGCGAAAGAATACCAAAAGTATGCGATAGGACAAAGTCCTTCTCGGCACTATTGAGGACAATCCTCACATTACGTTACCAACTGTAAAGTTTTAACCAGATATTTTATAGATATTCAATTTTAATAGGGAAGGTGGAAACGCGAGCCATTATTCTACAACTATTATGCAAATCACACTTAGACATTGTTCAAAATTAATTGCACTGAGAATTAAAAGAATTCAATTCTACAGTGCGCTCCCACTCAAATCAATATCTCTCATAATTGATTGTGAGTGATTCAAGATCCATATTACAATTCAACGCCAAGGATGCATCCATCTCTAGTGACGAGAATTGTAATAGGTAGGCCAACTTGCCAATCACATCGCTATGTGACTCTTGTTCATCTTTCGATGTGTGTGTTCCGAGCTCATGACTTTCATGCCTGAATGTCAAGACAACCAAGTGATCACGCTGCAAGGTCTCAACTCACCCGCTTCGCACCCGTACAATCGTTCGTACCCATGTATCCATGTGATACCCCGAAAGGAAAGATGACGTGATGGTGCTACACTTGGGAGAACACTAGCTACTTGATATTTTGTGAGAGAACACTCTAATAAAAGCGACTACCATGCAATCAAAAGGGTGCATCATAAGGGATAAACATCTCTGGCAATTCATAATAGCATGATATGGTATAGCCCTTTCCGTTGGAAATATGCCCTAGAGGAAATAATAAATTAGTTATTATCATATTTCCTTGTTCATGATAATCATTTATTATCCATGCTATAATTGTATTGACCAGATACTTAGATACATGTGTGGATACATAGACAACACCATGTCCCTAGTATGCCTCTAAATAGACTAGCTCGTTGATCAAAGATGGCTATGGTTTCCTAGTCATGGACATGAGATGTCATTTGGTAATGGGATCACATCATTAGGAGAATGATGTGATGGACAAGACCCAAATGACAAACTTAGCATATGATCGTGTCAGTTTATTGCTACTGTTTTCTGCATGTCAAGTATATGTTCCTATGACCATGAGATCATGCAACTCACTGACACCGGAGGAGTACCTTGTGTGTATCAAACGTCGCAATGTAACTGCGTGACTATAAAGGTGCTCTACAGGTATCTCCGAGGGTGTCTGTTGGGTTGGCATGGGTCAAGACTGGGATTTGTTACTCCGTGTGACGGAGAGGTATCTTAGGGCCCACTCGGTAATACAACATCACAATAAGCCTTGCGAGCAATGTGACTAAGTGTTAGTCACGGGATCTTGTATTACGGAACGAGTAAAGAGACTGGCCGGTAACAAGGTTGAACTAGGTATGGAGATACCAACGATCGAATCCCGGGCAAGTAACATACCGAAGAACAAAGGGAACATCATACGAGATTAACTGAATCCTTGACATAGAGGTTCGACCGATAAAGATCTTCATAGAATATGTAGGAACCAATATGGGCATCCAGGTCCCGCTATTGGTTATTGACCGTAGAGGTATCTCGGTCATGTCTACATAGTTCTCGAAACCGCAGGGTCTGCACACTTAAGGTTCAGTGATGTTTCGATAGTACAAAGTTATGTATGGTGGTGACCGAAGGTTTCACGGAGTCCCAGATGAGATCCCGTACGTCGAGGAGCTCCGGAATGGTCCAAAGGTAAAGATTGATATATAGGAAGTCCTGTTTTGGTCGCCAGAAAGGTTTCGGGCTCATCGGTAGTGTACCGGGAGTGCCAGTAGTGTATCGGGAGACCATCGGGAGGGGTATTTCGACCCAAGAGGCTACATGGGCTGTGGGAGAGTAAATACCATCCCTTAGTGGGCTGGTGGAAGTCCCACACAAGGCCCATGCAGCTGGGAAGAAAAGCCCAAAGAGAAAAAAAGTTGAAAAGGGCAAAAAAGGCAAAAATAAGGAGGAGTCCTAGTCCTACTAGGATTGGAGGAGGAATCCTCCAATCCTCCTTGGTTCGGCCGACCCAAGGGCTGGATCCTTGGGAGCCAAGCCTCCTCCTCTCTTCCTCTGATATATACTAGAGGTTTTAGGGTTTTGGCACTAGTTTTTCAGCTACGTGCTACCCGTTCCTCCAGTGCATAGTTTCTCCTCTAGATCGGATTTCTGCAATGCTTAGGCGAAGCCCTACCGGAATAGCTCCACCACCATCGCCGGAGCGCCGTCATGCTGATGGAGAACTCTTCTACCTCTCCGCTCCCTCTTGCTGGATCAAGAAGGTGGAGATCTTCATCAAGCTGTACGTGTGATGAACGCGGAGGTGTCGTCCGTTCGGCGCTAGATCGGAAGGACCGTGATCAAGATCGTGAGACGGATCATGATGAGATCGCGGGATGGATCGTGATGATTTTCCAGGAAGGATCTTGATGAGATCGCGGGACGGATCTTGATGAGTTCACGGGATGGATCGTGATTGGAACGTGAGACGGATCATGATGAGATCGCGGGATGCTCGGCGATTTGGATCGCGAATACGTTCGACTACACCAACCGCGTTTCTTAACGCTTCCCGCTTAGCTATCTACAAGGGTATGTAGATCCACTCTCCCTCTCATAGATGCTCATCACCATGGATAGATCTTGCGTGTGCGTAGGAATTTTTTTGTTTCCCATGCAATGTTCCCCAACAGTGGCATCATCAGCTAGGTCTATGTGTAGATGAGATCTCGAGTAGAACACAGAGTTTGTGGGCGTTGATGCTTAGATTGCTTCCTCCCTTGGTCAAGTTTTGGTTCAGCGGTATTGTGAGATGAAGCGGCCCGAACCAACATTACTTGTACCCTTACGAGAGACCGGTTCCCTCAACCACAACTTGTTGCCTAGATGGCTTGCGGGTGCCAGTTTCTCTCACTTTAGTTGGATCGGATTCGACAAAGGCGGTCCTTGAGAAGGTTGAAAAGCAACTAGTGTATCACCGTTGTGGTTTTTGCGTAGATGAGAATATTTCTTGCTAGATACCCGTAGCAGCCATGTAATACATGCAACAACAATTAGAGGACGTCTAACTTGTTTTTGCAGGGTATGTTGGGATGTGATATAGCCAGTTTGATGATATATATGTGATGTATGAGAAGATCATGTGTTGTATAGAATATCACGACTTGCATGTCGATGAGTACGACAACTGGTAGGAGCCATATGATTGTCTTTAATTATTGTATGACCTGCATGTCGATCATTAAGCGCTAGGTAATGCTTTACTTTATCGCTAAACGATAGCAATAGTAGTGCAAGTATGATGGGCACGACAACCCCGATGGCGACACGTTGATGGAGATCAAGATGATGGAGATCATGGTGTTGTGCCGGTGATGATGGAGATCATGCCGGTGCTTTCAAGATGGAGATCAAAAGGACAAGTTCATGCCCATATCATGTCACTTATGATTTGCATGTGATGTTAATCCGTTTATGCACCTTGTTTTGCTTAGGACGACGGTAGCATTATAAGGTGATCCATCACTTAATTTCAATACAAATTGTGTTCCCCCGAGTGTGCACCGTTGCGAAAGTTCGTCGTGTCGAGACACCACGTGATGATCGGGTGTGATAGACTCTACGTTCACATACAATGGGTGCAAGCCAGTGTTGCACATGCAGAACACTCGGGTTAAACTTGACGAGCCTAGCATGTACAGACATGGCCTCGCAACACAAGAGATCGAAAGGTCGAACATGTGTCATATAGTAGATATGATCAACATGATGATGTTCACCATTGTAACAACCTCAACTCACGTGATGATCGGACTTGAGTTGGTGAATTTGGATCATGTATCACTTGGATGATCAGATGGATGTCAATTTGAGTGGGAGTTCTTAAGTAATATGATTAATTGAACTCCTTATCATGAACATAGTTAGTAGTGTCTTTGCAAAATTATGTTGTAGATTTCTAGCTCACGTTGTAGCTCCCTTGAATTTTTATATGTTCCTAGAGAAATAGAGTTGAAAGATGATGGTAGCAATATTGCGGCCTGGCTCCGTGATCTGAGGATTTACCTCGTTGCTGCACAGAAGGCTTATGTCCTTAATGCACCGCTCGGTGCGCCAACCCCTCTAGCATCGTTTGTAGATGTTGTGAACATCTGACAGACACGTTCTGATGACTACTTGATAGTTTAGTGCGTCATGCATTACGGCTTAGAATTGAGGCTCCGAAACGTTTTGAATGTCACGGAACATATGAGATGTTCTAAGAGCTGAAATTAGGATCTCAGGCTCATGCCCGTGTTGCGATATATGAGATATCCAACAAGATTCTTTGCCTGCAGGATGAAGGAGAATAGCTCAATCGTTGAGCATGTGCTCAGATTGTATGGGTGCTGCAATCGCTTGAATCGAGTGGGAGTTGATCTTCCGGATAAGATAGTGATTGATATAGTTCTCCAAGTCACTGTCACTAAGCTACTAGAACTTGGTGATGAACTATAAAATGCCAGGGATAGAAATAATGATCCCTGAGCTGTTCGTGATGTTTGACACCGCGAAGGTAGAAATCAAGAAGGAGCGTCAAGTGTTGATGGTTAGTCAAACCACTAGTTTCGAGAAGGGCAAGAGCAAGGAGGGAAACTTCATGGATAGCAAGTTAGTTGTTGCTCCAGTGAAGCAACCCAAAGTTGAACCCAAACCCGAGACTAAGTGCTTCGATAATGAGGAGAGTGGTCGCTGAAGCGGAACAACCCTAGATACTTGGTAGATAAGAAGGCTGGCAACGATGACGGAAGTATATTTGATATACGTTTTAATGATGTGTACCTTGCGAGTACTCCTAGTAGCACCCGGGTATTGGATACCGGTTCGATTGCTAAACGTTAGTAACTCGAAATAAAAGCTACGGAATAAATAGAGCACTAGCTAAAGGTGAGGTGACGATGTGTGTTGGAAATGTTTCCAAGGTTGATGTGATCAACATCGCACGCTCTCGCTACCTTCGGGATTAGTGACAATCCTAAATAAATGTTATTTGGTGTTTTGCGTTGAGCATGAATGTGATTAGATGGTGTTTATTGCAACACGGTTATTCATTTAAGTTAGAGAATAATGGTTATTCTGTTTACATGAATAATACCTTCAATGGTCATGCACCCAGTGAGAATGGTTTGTTGAATCTTGATCGTAGTAATACACATGTCCATAACATTGATGCCAAAAGATACAAAGTTAATAATGATAGTACCACATACTTGTGGCACTGCCACTAAATGTCATATTGGTATAAAGCGCATGAAGAAACTCCATGCTGATGGATCTTTGGAGTCATTCGATGTCGAATCGGTTGAGACATGCGAACCATGCCTCTTGGGCAAGATGACTAAGGACCCCATTTCCAGATGGATGGAGCGGGCAAGTGATTTATTGGAAATGATACATGTTGATGTATGCAATCCAATGAGTCTTGTAGCGTGCGGTGGATACCGTTATTTTCTTACCTTCACTGATGATTTGAGTAGATATAGTGTATATTTACTTAATGAAACACAAGTCTGAATCGTTTGAAAGGTTCAAGAAAATTCAGAGTGAAGTTTAAGATCATCGTGACAAGAAGATAAAAATGTCTGCGATATGATCGTGGAGGTAAATATCTGAGTTACGAGTTTGGCATACAATTTTAGACAATGTGAAAGTTGTTTCACAACCCACGCCACATGGAACACCATAGTGTGATGGTGTGTTCGAACGTCATAGTCATGCTCTATTGAAAATGGTGCTTGCTATGACGTCTCTTATCGTTTTGCTACTATAATTTTGGGCTTATGCATTAGAGACAACTACATTCACTTTAGATAGGGCACCATCTAAAACCGTTGAGATGACACCGTGTGAATTATGGTTTGATAGAAACCTAAGCTGTCATTTCTTAATGTTTGGCGCTGCAACACTTATTTGAAAAAGGTTTTCACGTAATGAGCTCGAACCCAAAGCGGACAAATGCATCTTCATAGAATACCCTAAAGACAGTTGGGTAAACCTTCTATCTCAGATCCAAGCATAAAGTGTTTTTTGCTAATACTGGGTCCTTTCTCGAGAAAGAGTTTCTCTTGAAAGAATTGAGTGGGAGGAAGATAGAACTTGATGAGGTTGTTGAACCTTTGTTCAACCAGAGGGTAGTGCAGCGCAGGAATTTGTTTCTGTGAAGCCTACGTTAGTTGAAGAGGAAGTTAATGATGATGATCATGAAGCTTCGGATCATGTTACTATCAAACCTCGTAGGTCGACAAGGATGTGTATTGCTCCTGAGCGGTACGACAACCCTATCTTGGAGGTCATGTTGTTGGACAACAATGAACCTACGAGCTGTGGAGAAGCGATGATGGGCCTGGATTCCGACAAATGGTTAGAGGCCATGAAACCCGAGAAAGGATCCATGTATGAAAACCAAGTATAAACTTTGGTAGACTTGCTCGTTGGACGACAGGTCGTTGAGTACAAATGGATGTTTAAAATGAAGACAGACACTCATGGTAAATGTCACCATTTGTAAATCTCGACTTGTTGCAAAGAAGTTTACGACAAGTTCAAGGAGTTGACTGCGATGAGACTTTCTTACTCGTAGCGATGCTAAAGTCTGTTGGAATTATGTTAGTACTTGCTGCATTTTTCAATTATGAAATCTGGCAGATGGATATCGAAACATCGTTTCCTTAACGGTTTACTTGAGGAAAGGTTGTATGTGATACAACCAGATGGTTTGTCAGTCCTAAGGATGCTAAAAGGTGTGCAAGCTTCAGTGATTCTTCTATGAACTGAAGCAAGCATCTCGGAGTTGGAACATATACTTTGATGAGGTGATCAAAGTTTTTGAGTCTATACAAAGTTTACGAGAAACTTGTATTTACAATAAAGTGAGTGGGATCACTATAGAATTTATGATAAGTATATGTGGATGACATATTGTTGATCGGAAATGATGTAGAATTTCTGGAAAGCGTAAAAGGTTTTTTGAAAAGAGTTTTTCAAAGGAAGACCTGGATAAAGCTACCTAATTGTTGAGCATCAAGATCTATAGAGATAGATCAAGATGCTTGATGAGACTTCCAATGAGTACATACCTTGACAAGATTTTGAAAGAGTTCAAAATGGATCAGTCAAAGAAAGAGTTCTTGCCTGATTTGTAAGGTGTGAAGTTGAGTGAGACTCAAAGCTCGACCACGGCAGAAGAAAGAGAAAGGACGAACGTCGTCCCCTATGCCTTAGCCATAGGCTCTATATAGTATGCCATGCTGTGTACCGCACCTGTGTGTGCCTTGCCATGAGTCTGTCAAGGGGTACAAGAGTGATCCAAGAATGGATCACTGGACAGCGGTCAAGATTATCCTTAGTAACTAAAAGTCTAAGGGGATGTTTCTCGATTATGGAGGTGATAAAGAGCTCGTCGTAAAGAGTCACATCGATGCAAGATTTGACACCAATCTGGTTGACTCGTAGTAGCAATCTGGATACGTATAGTGGAGCAGCCATTTGGAATAGTACCAAGTGGAGTGTGGTAGCAGTGTTTACAGTTTGACATAGAGATTTGCAAAGTACACATGGATCTGAATGTCGTAGACCCGTTGACTATAAGACCTCTCTCACATGCAAATCATGATGGAGCCCCAGAACTCATTGGGTGTTAGATTCATAACAATGCGAATTACATGGTGATGTTAACTAGATTATTGACACTAGTACAAGTGGGAGACTGTTGGAAATATGCCCTAGAGGAAATAATAAATTAGTTATTATCTATAGCGACCCGACCTGAAAGGTCGAATCTCCGGTGTTTCCGTACCATCCCAAGATCATACTGGTACACACACGGTACATCAATGTATATATCAAAGGGAAATCACACAGCAATATATTAATCGAAATCTCATTTCGAGTCCTTTATTACAATAAAAATTACAATAAAGTGGTTAAAAGCCAACTCATGAGAATATCTAAATCTTGCGGAAGCGTCGAAGGTAGATGAGTCCATCTGACTCCAAGGGCATCTCACTGAGCATAGAACGTGTCCTCACTCCTGGTCGGAAAAGTATTCTGCAACATGATACGTTGCAGCCATGTAGGTCAGCATATGAAATATGCCGGCAAAGTCACAAGAGAGGGGTGAAAAGATAATCATCTAGTCTACATGCTTATATGACAGGTGGGGTGGTATGTTTTTGCGTAAAGCCAATTTTTTCCTACATCAAGAAAGGGGCTAAGCAAAATATTACTAAGTTGGTTGATTAATGAGATGGTTCCACCAACCAATTCTCATTCTCCAATTATTAATACCCACATCATCATTATTAATTGTGTTGAGAGTTCCGGAAGTTTTAATTCCTTTGGCTCAAGTCGTCCATGACCGTGGACACGGCTAATCGATTAGGTTTTGAATACTCTGTAGAGTTTTGCACACGTTCCCCACAAGATTTGGTCGCCTCCGTTTGATTTCTCGCACTTCAGGGTGTTTGAGAAACGGATGACCAAAACATGGTCTTCCAAAGGGTTTCCCTGCGACTCTGTCGGTGCCCATCCTTTCCTACCGTTCTTCTACCTCTCGTAGCACCGCTTGTCCAGGGTCACCATGATATCCAACCAAGCCAGAGCCCATAATGACTTGTGGCTGTGCAGGTAAGCCTTGGGTTTTAAAGCATCCATCCATCTCTTTGTGCCTGGGTGGACCTTTCCGCGTGAATACTGGCCATCTCCAGCATCACTTAGGCAAATCCACTGGTTTCTCCAGGGTGCCGTTCAACCATCATCCACCCAGAGGTATGTTGAAAACTCGGAGTCTTAAATCTTGATCATTATGTAGGTCTTGAAATTATTAACTCTCTCAACTCTCATGAATCACACAACCAACCCCGTCTACTAATAGCATAGCAAAAAGGTAAAACAACGTTTCCCGGGGCCAATGTGTCAAAGAGGTTGAGAAGGTACCTACCACATGATACTACAACAATGTACCCAAGTTTCCAACTAACCTATCTTGCATGCAATTGGGGAGATGGTAGAACTAATGCATATAAAACATGGGTAAACATGGTCAAAGTGACTTGCCTGATTGATGATCTTCGTACGTGAGTGACTCTAAGTAACAAGCTTCGCACTCCGGATAATCTAACGAAGCAAACAAAGCACTCAATAAGCATACAACAAAGTAACAACTCATAACATTCAGCAAAGAAGTATTAACAATCAAGTCAACAATGCACAAAAATCACTAGCAAGAAAACACACAAAGTTTTGTTTACTAGGAGGTGATTGATAAAACACTACTAACATAATAAAACTATTTTGTAATAACAAAACAATTGTTGACATCAAGGAACAATAAAATATTTTTATTAATAAACAGAAGAAAATCAATTTAAGTTTGTTGAGAAAACTTTTGTAAAGTTTGTAAAAGTTTTGATAAACACTATATGAAACAACTATAGTTATACTAACAAAAAGAATGAAAAACTAAACTTATTATTTATTAGCAAAACATGTTCTTAACAGAAAAGAATTTACAAATAAACTTGTTTTAGAAAACAAAATTAAATTATATAAAACTCTATTAAAAAACTCTATTACTAAACTAGTTGTTTTAATCAAAATAAACCTATTTGAAAAGAAATTGTGATTCCTATTTTAACAAGGAAATAAACTAAACAATTTTATATTTTTATTAACAATAAGTAAAACACTAAATGTATAATCAACAGAACCTACTAAACAAATTAAAACTAAATCTAAGTTAAACTAACTAAAACTAAGTAAATAAAACTATACTATAATACTAAGCAGATTCTATTTATAGCTAGAACACTAATCAAAATCATCCCAAAAATCCTCAAACTAAACATGGTGATAGTACTAACCAATATCAAACAGTAGCAAAAAGATTCATATCAAAATCTATTTTCAAACTCTAGTTATTCAGATTTGAAGATTTTAAGCAAATTTCATTCAATTCAAATTTTATAGTTCAAATTTGAAATTTAAAAGTACAGGGTGAAACTACATGAAAAATGTGAGCTATTGCAAAAAGAATCAACTCAAAATGTTAAACAGGTTAAAAGTTATAAGCAAAACAAAATTTGAAATCATTCTGTTAATTAAAACAAAAACAGGAAAGGAAAATGATTTGCAACGGCCAGGGGGGCTACGTGGCGCTGTCCGATTGGTGGCTAGGGTGTGCGCGCGAGTGCTTTCGGGCGGGCGACCGGTCGGTAGAGGATACCGGTTCGGATTTATTTCCGATCTAATCTGAGGCGTTGATTCTGGATCCGAGGGTCGAGGGAGCTTACGGGGGAAAGGTGGCCGGCGTCGGAGGTCTCCAGCGAGTCCGGAAGCGGCGAAGACGACGGCGAGGTGCTCCGGTGGTCAGGGAAGGCAGCAAAGTGGTCCGGGCGACGGTGACGGGTCTCCGGAGTTGACTGGTGGCACGTGTGGGTGGAACGGTGGTCGGAATCAACGGCTACGGACGACGGGAGCTTCGGTGGGGAGGCTACTCCGGCGAGCAATTGGGCAGCGCCTCGGCGAGGGACAGAGGGGGCTCGGGGGGAAAATGAAAGGCGGGGCTGGCCGGTACTTATAGGGTGCTCTAGGGGTGCGGGGGAGGAGAGAGGAGAGAGATCCGGGAGGGCGGCGAGTAACTGCCGGCGGTCCGGCGTCGCGGGAGGGAGGTGAGTGACGACCGAGCGAGGCTAACGGTCAGTCGGGGGTGGGGTCCAGTGTCAGTGAGAGAGGGAGAAGTGAATGCGCGTCGGTCGGCCGACCGGTAACGGTCTCGGCTTTTAAAGCCGTTGGGCCGGCCCGTTTATTACAGTAACTGTTACCGTTTCCTTTTAATAATTTACCAGAGCGTTTCAAAAACATTTAAAGCATTCAAAACGTTTGTAAATATAGGGGTATTATATATCAAAATTAACAGAATAATAAATTCTATTTAATGAACATTTTTATTCTGTCATTTGAACACTTTGAAAAAAAATTATTTTCAGAAATTGCCTAATTGTTTTTAAAACCTTTTTGCAAATATTTTCAAAACAACTCCTGGTTACTTTTGTTAAAATAGATCACCAAAATGACCCTGGTGTGGAGTGTCATGTTACTCCCCTCTTATTTGAACTTTTTACCAAGATTTCAAATAGGTGAAAGCAACTTAGGGAAAAATAGAAAGGGCTTTTCAGAAGTTTAGAAAGGGCATTTCAACAAACACATGTATTCAAGCAATGATGATGATGGATGCATAGCTATATTTCATAACATTCCAAAATGGAATTTTGGGATGTTACATTATCATATTTCCTTGTTCATGATAATCGTTTATTATCCATGCTATAATTGTATTGATCGGAGACTTAGATACATGTATGGATGCATAGACAACACCATGTCCCTAGTATGCCTCTAAATAGACTAGCTCGTTGATCAAAGATGGCTATGGTTTCCTAGTCATGGACATGAGATGTCATTTGGTAACGGGATAACATCATTAGGAGAATGATGTGATGGACAAGACCCAAACTACAAACGTAGCATATGATCATGTCAGTTTATTGCTACTGTTTTCTGCATGTCAAGTATATGTTCCTATGACCATGAGATCATGCAACTCACTGACACCGGAGGATTACCTTGTGTGTATCAAACGTCGCAACATAACTGGGGGACTATAAAGGTCCTCTACAGGTATCTCCGAGGGTGTCTGTTGGGTTGGCATGGATCAAGACTGGGATTTGTTACTCCGTGTGACGGAGAGGTATCTTAGGGCCCACCCGGTAATACAACATCACAATAAGCCTTGCGAGCAATGTGACTAAGTGTTAGTCACCGGATCTTGTATTACGGAATGAGTAAAGAGACTGGCCGGTAACAAGGTTGAACTAGGTATGGAGATACCAACGATCGAATCCCGGGCAAGTAACATACCGAAGAACAAAGGGAACATCATACGAGATTAACTGAATCCTTGACATAGAGGTTCGACCGATAAAGATCTTCATAGAATATGTAGGAACCAATATGGGCATCCAGGTCCCGCTATTGGTTATTGACCGTAGAGGTATCTCGGTCATGTCTACATAGTTCTCGAACCCGCAGGGTCTGCACACTTAAGGTTCAATGACGTTTCGATAGTATAGAGTTATGTATGGTGGTGACCGAAGGTTTCTCGGAGTCCCAGATGAGATCCCATACGTCACGAGGAGCTCCGGAATGGTCCGAAGGTAAAGATTGATATATAGGAAGTCCTGTTTTGGTCGCCAGAAAGGTTTCGGGCTCATCGGTAGTGTACCGGGAGTGCCAGTAGTGTATCGGGAGACCATCGGGAGGGGTATTTCGACCCAAAAGGCTACATGGGCTGTGGGAGAGTAAATACCATCCCTTAGTGGACTGGTGGAAGTCCCACACAAGGCCCATGCAGCTGGGAAGAAAAGCCCAAAGAGAAAAAAGTTGAAAAAGGCAAAGAAGGCAAAAATAAGGAGGAGTCCTAGTCCTACTAGGATTGGAGGAGGAATCCTCCAATCCTCCTTGGTTCGGCCGACCCAAGGGCTGGATCCTTGGGAGCCAAGCCTCCTCCTCTCTTCCTCTGATATATAATAGAGGTTTTAGGGTTTTGGCACTAGTTTTTCAGCCACGTGCTACCCGTTCCTCCAGTGCATAGTTTCTCCTCTAGATCGGATTTCTGCAGTGCTTAGGCGAAGCCCTACCGGAATAGCTCCACCACCATCGCCGGAGCGCCGTGATGCTGATGGAGAACTCTTCTACCTCTCCGCTCCCTCTTGCTGGATCAAGAAGGTGGAGATCTTCATCAAGATGTACGTGTGATGAACGCGGAGGTGTTGTCCGTTCGGCGCTAGATCGGAAGGACCGTGATCAAGATCGTCAGACGGATCGTGATGAGATCGCGGGATCGATCATGATGAGTTTGCGGGAAGGATCGTGATGAGATTGCGGGATGGATCATGATGAGTTCGCGGGACGGATCGTGATTGGAACGCGAGACGGATCATGATGAGACCGCGGGATGCTCGGCGATTTGGATCGCGAAGACGTTCGACTACACCAACCGCGTTTCTTAACGCTTCAAGCTTAGCGATCTAGAAGGGTATGTAGATACACTCTCCCTCTCATAGATGCTCATCACCATGGATAGATCTTGCGTGTGCGTAGGAAAATTTTTGTTTCCCATGCAACGTTCCCCAACAGTGGCATCATCAGCTAGGTCTATGTGTAGATATGACCGAGACTTGCCGGTAAATTTTTATTTCCCATGCAACGTTCCCCAACAGTGGCATCATCAACTAGGTCTATGTGTAGACAGTGTTAGTCATGGGATCTTGTATTACAGAATGAATAAAGAGACTTGCCGGTAACGAGGTTGAACTAGGTATGGACATACCGACGATCGAATCTCGGGCAAGTAACATATCGAAGAACAAAGGGAACATCATACGAGATTAACTGAATCCTTGACATAGAGGTTCGACCGATAAAGATCTTCGTAGAATATGTAGGAACCAATATAGGCATCCAGGTCCCACTATTGGTTATTGACCGTAGAGGTGTCTCGATCATGTCTACATAGTTCTCGAACCCGCAGGGTCTGCACAATTAAGGTTCGGTGACGTTTCGGTAGTATAGAGTTATGTATGTTGGTGACCGAAGGTTGTTCGGAGTCCCGGATGAGATCATGGACATCACGAGGAGCTCCGGAATAGTCCGGAGGTAAGGATTGATATATAGGAAGTCCTGTTTTGGTCACCGAAAAGGTTTCGGGCTCATCGGTAGTGTACTGGGAGTGCTGGTAGTGTATCGGGAGACCATCGGGAGGCGTATTTCGACCCAAGAGGCTACATGGGCTGTGGGAGAGTAAATACCAGCCCTTAGTGGGCTGGTGTAAGTCCCACACAAGGCCCATGTGGCTGGGAAGATAAGCCCAAAGAGAAAAAGGTGGAAACAAGGCAAAAAGGCAAAAATAAGGAGGAGTCCTAGTCCTACTAGGATTGGAGGAGGAATCCTCCAATCCTCCTTGGTTTGGCCGACCCAAGGGCTGGCTCCTTGGGAGCCAAGCCTCCTCCTCTCTTCCTCCTATATACACTAGAGGTTTTAGGGTTTTTGGCACTAGTTTTTCAGCCACGTGCTACCCGTTCCTCCAGTGCATAGTTTCTCCTCTAGATCGGATTTCTGCAGTGCTTAGGTGAAGCCCTGCCGGAATAGCTCAACCACCATCGCCGGAGCGCTGTCACGCTTCCGGAGAACTCTTCTACCTCTCCACTCCCTCTTGCTGGATCAAGAAGGCAGAGAGCGTCATCAAACCGTACGTGTGCTGAACGCGGAGGTGCCGTCCGTTCGGCGCTAGATCGGAAGGACCGTGATCAAGATCGCGAGACGGATCATGATGAGATCGCGGGATGGATGGTGATGAGTTCGTGGGACGGGTCATGATGAGATCGTGGTACGGATCATGATGAGCTCGCGGGACGGATCGTGATTGGATCGCGAGACGGATCGTGATGAGATCGCGGGATGCTCGGCGATTTGGATCGCGGAGACATTCGACTACACCAACCGCGTTTCTTAATGCTTCCCGCTTAGAGATCTACAAGGGTATGTAGATCCACTCTCCCTCTCGTATATTCTCATCACCATGGATAGATCTTGCGTGTGCGTAGGAATTTTTTTGTTTCGCATGCAACGTTCCCCAACACATTCTGACAGAGAAGTCTTGTATTTCTTCATCTTCGGCATTCGCGTCGGTGTTCACATTCGTGAAGATTGCCACCACCTTGTTGATGCACCAGATAATATTGCTATCTCTATAGCTAATAAAATAAGTGCATTACATAAGGTTGACACACAGGTCATTAAAGTGCAATCATATGGTTCCAGCCATCATGCCGAATGATGACACGCAGATCATGTTAATCAATTTACATCATATAGTCATCTCATACATAGTCAAATTATTATGAATACTACTATACCACATCACATGCACATGCAAACCATCCTCCAAAACAAAGTTAGACGCCTCTAATTGGTCCATGCAAAAACTTGTTTTACATGGCTTCTAATGGTTTGAAACAAACAGAAGCTATGAACGTCCATCATCAAGTATGATAATTCAAGTTGCTAGATTAACTTTCCAGGGTGTATGAAACACGAGATAATAAAATCTCGAGCCCCATACTAAACTTCGTCATACGCGTGACCCCCGTGCAGATCACATCTGCATTGCCTTTTGCCTGCGAAACATCCATCTTTCTCAACTATGGTGGAACCCAAAGAACTGTTAGCACTTCATTGATTTGTCAATCAATATACTCAGGAGCAGCATGAAAGGATCTTGGATTGCCAGAACTTTGTGAGATTCCACCATGCCATCAAGATCAGGACTACGCAAATTCAGGGGAAGCAACAGGAACATCGGGTAACAGATGAACAGATTTCATCTGCTACCTGCATAAATAATTTTCAGCAATAGATCTCATCTACTCCAAAATTATATTATGCAATACCCATACATCTCTATGCATTCTAGATCACAACCTGCATCTACGCATAGCACGGCTCTTGATGCCACTGTAGGGTAATGCAACAGGAAAAAAATTCTGACCTACGCACCAGCCCAGGACCACTATGAAGACTGCATACAAGGTTTGATCTTTTCGTTTCCAACTCATAGCACAGCGGAAGTAGAGTCAATGACGAACGGCGGTGCAGATCCCCGCAACTAGGATTTTACAACCTCCCAACCGTGAGGATGAATACCCTCATCTTCCCTGCGGACAGCCCTCCGGGAGGCGGTCGGACAGTCCCCCAGAGGGTGTCGCGGACAACCCTTTGGGAGCACCTCCGAAACTTGGACTGCCACTCGGACAACCCTTCGGGAGGACCTCCAAAACTCGGACAGTCACACGGACAACCCTTAAGGAGGCACTCTCGAACTAAGACTGAAACTATGATCTCTCTACAAAGTTGCACACATATGGTGTCATCTATCCAGCAGGGCTTCGCCGTCCAGAACTAGTTCCCACCGGAACCCAGACAGCCTTTCGGCTCTACGAAACTATTTTGCTGGGAGGGAGAGAGAATGCCAGATCATGCATGGCTTGTGTGAGAGAGTTGGAGTGAGGATGGAGAGCTCCTCTCCACCTACTTTTATAGGGGAAGGAGGTGGTGGTGGTGGCTTAAATTTCAGCCACATGACAAGCACCCACAAACAAGGGGAAAGCATGTCCCCTTGTCCATGGCACCCCAACATGGGGGGCCCACATGGCGCCCCACCTCCTCCCAACCAGCCCCACCTTTTGTGGGGGCTGCCCCCACCATGCACCCCAACACTTTGTCCAGCCACAAGGGAGCTGCCCCCTAAAGGGGGCACCCCC
This sequence comes from Hordeum marinum, assembly GCA_022496015.1. Taxonomy (NCBI): domain Eukaryota; kingdom Viridiplantae; phylum Streptophyta; class Magnoliopsida; order Poales; family Poaceae; genus Hordeum; species Hordeum marinum. The sequence continues at coordinate 29,813,071 of CM039678.1, forward strand.
AAAATGAGCCCAAAACAGCCCCCATGAATTGTGGGATCTTGTCCCCTCACGCCGGGACAAGATGTTTTCCGCGACTATTACTTCTAAAAAATTCCGGAAGATTCCAGAACATTTCTGGCACCCTCTAAAATTATCTGGACGTGCTCTGGAACATTTTCGGTATGGTGGTCTAATTTAAAACCATCTTCGTTTACCCGGTAAACAATTCCGGCAGCTCCGGAAACCTTTTTCGGTTTATTCTCCGAAAAAATTCCAGAAATTACCAGACCAATCTGGCAACCTACAAAACATTCTTGATGCTTTCCAAAACCTTTTTGGATCAATGGTTTTATCCGAAACAACTTTTCGATTTTACCGAAACTTTTTCGGTGTTCTCTCCGGAACCTTTCTGTTGTCTTCGAAACTTTTCCAGTGACTTTCTCTCGGACTCTTTGTATAGTATTCAATAGATAGATGACCCTTAAGCATGTGACCCTATAGGTTCAGTGAAGTATAGACATGACCCGGAACCCCTTCCGATCAATGATCAACATCAAAGCCATGGACACCCATATTGACCCCTATTCCCACACGAATGAATATTTGAGTGAACCTCCAGTTGTCGTGTACTATTCCTATTGCTTCACAATATGTTACAAATACCGGAGGTGAGACATGTTGGCATCCCCGTGGAACAACAACTTGTCCACTATGCCAGTTACCTCGTTACCGGTATTGTTCTCTTTTCTCGTTCCTGTGTTCCGGCATCCCCGTGATCAAATCACAAAGTGTCTGGCTAGACGATGATGGATACCGTAACACCGAGAGGGCCAGAGATATCTCTCCATCAACGGAGGAGCAAATCCCAATCTTGAGCTATCAAGTTACTTGACATACTTTTCCATGAACCCGGAAGCCGCCGTAATAGCCACCCATTTACGGATGACGTTTAACAAACCCCAAAGTTCATGAAGCAAGCATGAAGAAACTCGATACTCTCATGGTCTAAGGAATTATGCAAACATTAACTTCTCTGTGTTATTAACCATTAACTTATGACGAATGTATCTCATAGCATAACATCAATTCAGGTCGATTCAACACAAATGTTCTTCTAACATTGTGCCCTCAAAATTGCCGGCATAGCCATGCCCATGATCAGGAAAACAGGTTCATCAAGCAATACTTGAGCCAGTCTTAGAGGCCAGACTAGGAATACATTTTACCGTTTATTATTCCACATGTGCATATGCGTCTTCCTTCAAGCCTCATTTTATTTGCAGACTCGAAAATCATTGCAGTTATAGCATGGAACATAAACATAAATATGAACAAGGAGATAATCAATGACATTTATTATTGCCTCTAGGGTATATCTCCTACATGCTGCTCTCTGTTCTCGCCTCCTATGCACATGAGGTGTTCGATGAAATGCCCCAGCCACACTTCAGCTTTGTCCAGTCCAAGCTCGACCTCCAAGTTACATTTTCCCCAAGATTTGTTTAGGTTTGGTGGTGCACCAACTACACAAGTGTTCTAAAAGGTTAACGACTTCATCGTTTTATCTCTCACTGCTAGATTAGCTCATTTCAAATGTTCTAGAAGTTTAGTGTGGTTTGTGGGTTTTAGTGGAGGAGTGTATGTGGGAGTTCTTTTGATTTAGATGCACAATTAGAGCTGAAATTAACTTCTTAGAGTCTGCACATGTGTAGGGTGCCATCCCCGTCCTCATCGCCGTCGATTGCCCACACCGATCTCGTCGCCGGGAGCACTGTGGTGAGCCTCTTGGTCTTATATTGTTTTTAAAAGAAAAAAATCTTGCTTGTAAGATTTAGATAGATACTTGTCTAATTTTCTTACTTGTATGTTGTTCTATGAGAACTATGTACGAACTTTATGTATTTATTTTTTTAGTAATAACATTTGATCACTACTGTACTTTGGCTTTAACATGATGATGAACTTGTATTAATTTGATTGCTTATCTATTCATGATGTTCTGTAATAGTTTTTGATACATTTAATTATATAATGCATGCAGATGAACTGGCAATGGATGTATGGTGACCGACGCACCTTCGAGTACATTGAGGGCCTGCATAAATTTCTCGAAGTGGCTGAGGCAAAAAAAGCATGATAGTTTTATGTATTGCCCATGTACTATCTGTGAGAATACGAAGGATTACTCCAACTCTAAAACCCTTCACTTCCACCTGCCTGAGAAGGATTTCATGCCACACTATAATGTTTGGACCAAGCACGGAAAAAGAGGGGTTATGATGGAAGACAACGAACAAGAAGAGGATGAGGACATCTATCGTTCTATGTACCCTGAATACGGTGATACTGCAACGGGGGAGGCTGAAGATCAAGAGGCACCAGATGTGCCCGATGATGATCTTCGCCGGGTCATTGTTGATGCATAGAGAGAATGTGAAAGTAAAAGGGATGAGTTGAAGTTCGATCGCATGTTAGAGGATCACAAAAAAAGGGTTGTATCCAAAGTGCAAAGATTGCAACACAAGGCTCGGTACCATACTGGAATTGCTTCAATGGAAGGCAGAGCATGGTTTATCTGGAAAGGGATTTGAAAACATACTGAAAATAATGAAGAATAAGCTTCCAAAGGATAACAAATTGCCTGACACTACATACGGAGCAAAGAAGGTTCTCTGCCCTCTAGGATTATAGGTGCATAAGATACATGCATTCCCTAATGAATGCGTCCTCTACCGCGATGAGTACGAGGAATTGAATGCATGCTCAGTATGCAATGCATTGCGTTATAAGATCAGACGAGATGACAATGGCGATGTTGAGGGTGAGCGCCGTAGTAAGAGGGTTCCTGCCAAGCTGATGTGGTATGCTCCTATAATACCACAGTTGAAACATCTGTTCAGAAACAAAGAGCATGCCAAGTTGTTGCAATGGCATAGAAAAGACCGTAAGAAAGACGGGAAGTTGAGAGCACCCGCTCACGGGTTGCAGTGGTGAAATATCAAGAGAAAGTGGGAGGAGTTTGCAGGTGACGCAAGGAACGTATGGTTTGGTTTAAGTGCAGATGGCATTAATCCTTTTGGTGAGCAGAGAAGCAATCATAGCACCTGACCCGTGACTCTATATATATAACCTTCCTCCTTGGTTGTGCATGGAGCAGAAGTTCATTATGATGCCAGTGCTCATCCAAGGCCCTAAGCAACCCGACAACGACATTGATGTGTACTAAACCTGGGCATATCTCGGGCCGGGCTGGGTTTCGGGTCGGGCTTCAAAAATCCCTAAGTGAAAATCCCAGGCCCGAGCCCGACCCGACCCGACCTAAGAACCAAATTTTCAGGCCCGAGCCCGGCCCAAATGGTCTATGAAGCGGGATTTCTGGCCGGGCCGGGCCGGGCGTCCATGTAAAAGTGTAGTTTTTGCAAGCCCGAGCCCAGCCCGATGGTCATTTCGGGCCTAGTTTTGAAGCTCGAGCCCGGCCCGAACATAAAGCCCGACCCGGCCTGGGTTTTTCGGGATGGGCTTCGGCCGGGTCACCGGGTCGGGCTGCCCATGCCCAGATTTCATGTGTACCTAAGTCCATTAGTTGAAGAACTTTTACCGTGATGGAATGGAAAAGGTGTACGTGCGTGGGATGAGCATGAACAAGAGGAATTTGACCTATGAGCGTTGCTCTTTGTAACCATCAATGATTGTAACCATCAATGATTGGTCTGCTCTTAGTAATCTGTTAGGACAGTCAAACAACGGATACAACACATGCACACACTGTTTAGATGATACCCAAAGTATATATTTGGATAACTGCAAGAAGAATGTGTACATGGGACATTGTCAATTTCTTCCGACCAAGCATGCCTTAAGAAAGAAAGGCAAGCATTTCAAAGGTGAGGCAGATCACCAGAGGAAGCCCGTCCTCCGCACTGGTGATGACATACTTGATATGGTCAAGGATTTACAAGTAATCTTTGGAAAGGGTCCTTGCAGACAATCTGTTTTGACTGACGATGAGGGACGCGCACCCATGTGGAAGAAGAAATCTATATTTTGGGACCTGCCCTATTGGAAAGACCTGGAGGTGCGCTCTGCAATCGACGTGATGCACGTGATGAAGAATCTTTGCGTGAACCTGTGATATGTCTCCAACGTATCTATAATTTTTCATTGTTCCATGCTATTATATTATCTATTTTGGATATTTTATATGCATTAATATGCTATTTTATATTATCTTTGGGACTAACCTGTTAACCTAGAGCCCAGTGCCACTTTTTGTTTTTTCCTTGTTTTTGAGTATTGCAGATAAGAAATATCAAATGGAGTCCAAACGGAATAAAATTTTATGGAGATTTTTCTTAGACCACAAGGAACCTACCAGACTTGGAGAAGAGGCCAAGAGAGCCACAGATGGGCCACAAGCCACCCTGGTGCGGCCAGGGGGGCGCCCCTGGCTTGTGGGCCCCCCCATAGCTCCTCCAACCCTAATCATCGGCCTATAAATTCTCAAATACTCCCCCAATACCAAAAAGAGACATAATAATACTTTTCCGCCGCCGGAAGCCTTCGTTCCCAAGACATCCAATCTTGGAACCTTTTCTGGTAATCCGCCAGAGGGGGATTCGATCATGGAGGTCATCTACATCAACTCCATTGCCCCTCTGATGATGCGTGAGTAGTCCACCACAGACCTATGGGTCCATAGCTAGTAACTAGATGGCTTCTTCTCACTATTTTCTCTTCAATACCATGTTCTCCATGATCTTCATGGGGATCTATCCGATGTAATACTCTTTTGTGGTGTGTTTGTCGAGATCCAATGAATTGTGGGTTTATGATGAGTTTATCTATGAATATTATTTGGTTCTTCTCTGAATTCTTATATGCATGACTTCACATCTTTGCTAGTCTCTTTGAGTTATTGGTTTGGTTTGGCCAACGAGATTAGTAATTCTTGCAATGGGAGAAGTGCTTAGTTTTGGGTTCAATCTTGCAATGTCCTCACCCAGTGACATAGTAGGGGTAGCGAGGCACGTATTGTATAGTTGCCATCAAGGATAAAAAGATGGGGTTTTCATCATATTGCTTGAGTTTATCCCTCTACATCATGTCATCTTACTTAATGTGTTACTCTGTTCTTCATGAACTTAATACTCTAGATGCAGGAAGGAGTCGGTCGATGTGTGGAGTAATAGTAGTAGATGCAGAATCGTTTCGGTCTACTTGACACGGACGTGATGCCTATATGCATAATCATGGCCTTGGATATCGTCATAACTATGCGCTTTTCTATCAATTGCTCGACAGTAATTTGTTCACCCACCGTTTTATTTTCCTTCAAGAGAGAAGCCTCTAGTGAAACCTATGCCCCCGGTCTATTTTCCATATTATACTTTCAGATCGATAAACCAAAAATACCAAAAATACCTTGCTGCAATTTGATTTACTTTTTTACTTCTCGCAATATTTTATAGCTATCTCTATCAGATCTAATCCTTGCAAGTAATCAAGAAGCGATTGACAACCCCTTTATAGCATTGGGTGCAAGTGTTTGACTGTTTGTGTAGGTGCATAAATTGGTGACTTGCATGTTCCTCCTACTGGATTGATACCTTGGTTCTCAACAACTTATCTACTTTGCTGCATCACCCTTTCCTCTTCAAGGGAAAACCAACGCAAGCTCAAGAAGTAGCAACCTGCTAGGCTTCTTGAGCGTGTATGGGAAGACAAAAGATACACCGGAGGCACAGGAGGACCAGAACGTGTGCACGAAAATGACTACATGCATCCAAAGCAGTATCAAGGTCCTTCCAGCTACACTCTTACCAAAGAAGAGAAGGAAATCTTCTCTGAATACCTGCTCAGTATGAAGGTCCCGTCTGGCTTCCGTCGAATATAAAGGGAATAATAAACATGCCAGAAAAAAAAATCCAAAACCTAAAGTCTCGTGACCACCACATGATTATGACTCAATTGCTTCCGGTTGCATTGAGGGGGCTTCTACCGGAAAACGTTCGATTAGCCATTGTGAAGCTATGTGCATTCCTCAATGCAATCTCTCAGAAGGTAATCGGTCCAGAAATCCTATCAATGTTTCAAAATGATTTGGTGCAATGTCTTGTCAGCTTCGAGTTGCCGTTCCCACCATCCTTCTTCAATATCATGACTCACGTCCTAGTACATCTAGTCGACAAGATTGCCATTCTGGGTCCTGTATTTCTACACAATATGTTCCCCTTTGAGAGGTTCATGGGAGTCTTGAAGAAATATGTTCGTAATCAGGCCATCAAATAGAGGAGGTCATTGGGTTTTGTGTTGAATTTTTTCCTGACCTTAAGCCGATTGGTGTCCCTAAATCGCGGTATGAGGGGAGACTGAGTGGAAAAGGCAAGCTAGGAGCAAAATCAATAATATGTAGGATCGGGCATTATTGGGCGCAAGCACACTACACAGTTCTACAGAATTCTACCTTGGTGGCCTCGTATATGAATGAACACAAGAATATTCTACGTTGGACACACACAGAGCAGTCTGATGACTGGATTACATGTGAACACATCGGGACTTTCGGCGGTTGGTTGCAAATGCATCTCATGTGTAACAACACGGTTAGAGATGACCTGTACTTGTTGGCCAGGACACCATCTTCTACTGTATTTACTTACCAATGATACGAGATAAATTGTAATACATTTTACACGACCGCCCAAGATAAAAATAGCACCAACCAAAACAATGGTGTCCGCTTTGATGCAACAATCACCAATATGGCAAAGGACACATATTTTGGTTACATAGAGGAGATATGAGAACTTGATTATGGACATGAATTTAAGGTCCCTTTGTTTCGGTGCAAATGGGTCAATCTATTAGGAGGCGGGGTACAGTTAGACCCGCAGTACGGAATGGCAAGAGTGGATCTCAACAATCTTGGGTAGACAGATGAACCATTCGTCCTAGCCAATGATGAGGCACAGGTTTTCTATGTGAAGGACATGTCTACCAAACCGAGAAAATAAAGATAGGGAAGCGAATACATCAAACGATGAGCTAAAGCGACACATAGTTCTTTCAGGGGAAAAGAAACATCGTGGGACTGGAGGGCAAGACACACATGTCCGAAGATTATGAAAACTTTCATGAAATTCCTCCCTTCAAAGTGAAGGCTGGCCCAAGCATCCTGTTAAACGATGAAGATTATCCATGGTTACGACGCAATAAGCAAGGGACACACACAAAGAAAAAATGAAGACTTTCTCTCCACAACCATTCTGATGATAGATTTCATCTAGAATATCACTGCAGGTACATGTGAAGAAATGAAATCCTTTTATAATAGACGAGTTTTTGTCCGAAACTGTGATACTTCGAAAGAGATTGTCTAGTTTGTATACGAAGTATATCCGGTTTTTCCTATAACCCTCTCAACTTTTTAGTACATGCTATGTGGGTGAAATTATGATACCATGCCAACTTTCAACCTTTTCAGAGTTTATTTGCAGCGTTTTACAATTCAGGGTCATTTTAGCTCAAAATAAATCATGAAATGCATGAAAAATAGCAAATAAAGTCATAAATGAGTTGAGAAGTGATGATATGGCTTTGAATGGTGCATATCGAATGCAGAAAAAGTCTTGAGTTAAAAGATGTTAAAAATGAAATCCATTTGTAATAGATGAGTTTTCGTCTGATCAAAGTTATTGAACTTAATATTATATAAAATTTATGCAACTAAAATTATCAAAGTATTTTTGTTTAAAAATTTAATAGAAAAAATAATATTCATAAAATATTTTTTGTTGAAAAATTTAATAGCAAAAAATTCATAAAATATTTCTTGTCAAGAACTTTTAATATGCAAAAAACTAATATAAAAAAATGCCCGCCTACTAGGCCACCATGGCATGCATACGACTAGCTAGTAACCCATTATACATGGGCCAGGACGCAGGCCCACGGCGCAAGTAGGCCATACACGGCAGAGACAGTTAGGCATGCAATGCTTGCAACAGAGAGGAGCTCGAGATGGTAGTTGCGGCAGAGCTTATAAACCAGTACGAGTGCTCCTCGCTCGGCGAGGTGGGACTAAACCTCCACTATTCCAGGAACAAGGATTTAGTCCTAGTTGGTGGCTCCAACCGGGACTAAAGACCCCCCCCTTTAGTCCTGGTTCGTACCACCAACCGGGACTAAAGCCCTGGGCTTCCCGCTCTTTTGGCTAGTGAAAAATCACCTTTAGTCCCAGTTGGTGGTACGAACCGAGACTAAAAGGTGGTCTTTAGTCCTGGTTGGAGCCATCAACCGAGACTAAATGTTGGGGGTATATAAGTGGACCAAAATCCATCAATAGTTTTTGTTCTCCATTTCCCATGACGGCGCCGAAGACCACCTTGACGCCGCCAGGGTGCCGGACCGTGTCGTCACCTCCTCGAGCCTGCTCCTTGTTGCACCGCCCCCGTTGCCGCCCCCGACACTGTCCCCGTCGCCGCCCCAAGCCCGCTCCCCTCCTCCTCTTAGGTGAGCCACCGGCCACACTGCCATTCCCCTCCTCCTATCCCCCACCCCCACCCCCCATTGTTACCGTCATCGCCCACAGCTATCGCCGGCCAAAGCAGTGGCGGCCTCCCTCTTGTTTCTCATTATATTTCTGGACTACGACATTGATTCATTGTTACCGATTAAAAATAAGATTAGATTAGTATTCTACCTGTAGCTTCGACAAGTAGTGAAAGGGTATCTTTTGGCAATGAATCTAGGGAAAGATAGTATAATAAGTTAAGCAATGGAAATCGAATTTTCATGGCAATGAGAAAGCATTATCCTCTTTTAGATAAAAGAAAGAAACCATTATCCTAAAAATAAGAAGTAGTAGCAGTGCTATTGTGATATGTTTTTAGATAAACGGAATAAAGCATTATCCTAAGAATAAGTTGTGGTAGAATTACAGGCCTTGTGAATTTACATATATTGCGGCTTTATTAGTTTCATATCTATATGTTGGTAAGATATATTTGTGGTATTAAAAAGAACTGTCCAGCTGAACCACCCTTATAGCTTCACACTGCCATGTAAAACAATAAATCTCCAAGTTAATTTCTAGATTTATAATTTGGAGAAACTTCCACCAATAATTGATCATAAGATATTGTCGACTTGTACCTAAATATCATGTTGTCTTACTCTACTGTCACATCATTGATTGTATTAAAGTTGCTCTATTGCAACTGTTAAAGAGTTATGGTTGGGACAAAAAAAAGATATGCATCTCAAATCATTAATGCATTCCTATGAACCAAAAAAAGCATACCTTATGCAGGGCCTCCTTTTGGTTCATAGGATAGGATTATCATAGGAACAGGAAATTTGTAGAAAATGAGATGACATGCATCTCAAATCCTATGAGTAGGATTAGAAAAAGATGTGTCATTTTGGTTCACATCATAGATTTTTTTCAATGAGTCTAGCTAGGCTCTTTTTTGTATTACTTTGAAATGTGGAGGATAGGAATCAATCCTATGTAGGGATAGGAATGCATATTAAATATGGTATTGTTGTTATTGTTGTTAAATAAAATGATATTTGCTATATATCCACAATTTGTTCTCGTCGACGATGCTAATCCCGCATCCTCGTCGTTGACTCGGCGCCGACAACCAGTTTGAGAGGCGCCATATCTGGGACTAGGCTCCGCTGGGCTGGCACTGGGAGGTGCTACCTTCTGGGGCGCGCACCATGGTGAGAAATCCGGGTCTCATCGTCGACCCGAAGCTTCTTTGGTGGCGGTCGTGTCGGCCACTATCGGTGCAGAGGGAGGCGATCCCCCTGGAGGTGGTACGTCCTCGTGTCGGGGAGGAGGGTGAGCACGTCCGCCGCTACATGGACGTGTTGGATGCTAGGTTCTCTAATACCTGGCAGGTTATTTAGGAATCTCACCCGAGATATGATACGGCGATGATTCCTTCTCTTTGGTTGTCCACCGCCTGAGCCGTGAGACGTCAAATCGATCTGTATTAATTAATGATATTATATGATAATATTCGAGTTGTATTAGTGATAATATTCGATGCTTCGTTTAGTGGATTATTCGAGTTGTGTTTCTTAGGTTGCAATAAGGCATGTTTCATCTGTCACAAGCAGCTAGCATAGAGAACCTAGAACTGCCCCCCTCCGTTTCATCTGTCCAAAGATGCAGCACTTAGGAAAAACATTCCTGGATGTGATCCCCCTTCACCTATATCGTGTAGTGTCGCGTTAGAACACCCCTAACTCTCTCGGGAATTCAACATATCTCCGATATCTTTGACATGAGGGGGGGGTCAGCAAGTATCCTCGACGACCATGAGAGAGGCGATCCGGAAAGTATCCTCTCTCGAAATATAGGATGACTCATCAGACATGAGGGTGGAGGAGTCCTCGACGATCGTCTGAAACTGAATGTTATATAACTTGTGAATTTTGCATGATGTTTGCCACTAATCCATTGCTCATATGCATATGATTCATTGTTGTGATTAAGTCGTTTGCCACTAATCCATCTCTCATGGTTGTATATTGCCATATTGTGATATTATATGATAATATTATATGAAGAGTCCCTAACGATCGCTGTTGGTATCATATGTATTAGTGATATTATATGATGATCTTGCTTTTTTTACCTCTAAAACTTGTGAACATAGGAAATGTCGACGTCGTCTGACGACTATAGGATCCCTCAGTGCCCTTTGTGCTGGGATGACAGGGGTATATGTGACCTTTATCCTCACCTGGACAATGATAAGTCGTTCACCATCAAGCTAACAAAATAATTTAGTAGTATTACGGTATGTAAAGACGACATGTATTTTTGTCAATGAAGTATGACGTGTGATTTTTTGCTTTAATTAACCTTTAATTTTCTTTTGTAAAATTTGAATAGTGCGTTCCCTGTCATGCAAGATTCGCTATCTTGGACAAGTTCCATTTCAAAGAGAAGGATAGTATAGAGCCTAAGATAGCTCATCTAAGGATGGAGCATTACACTTTTGTTGCTAAGGTGAAAAATAACGAAGATCACACATATTTTGGTTGTTCTAATTTGAGAGCATTTTGCAAGGCGTATGGATTGGATGAGGGCATGAACATTAAATTCGATCTTGGTAATGACGATGTTCTTGATAATAATACAGATATTTGGGTGCATGCGGAGGATGACTTGATTCCGGTGCTACCTCCAGGTGCGTTTGTCAACAGATTTGTTAGGTACTTTATATTGATTATTTTAAAGTATTTGGTACTCATCCCGACTAAATTTATTTATTTTTAATAATCAGCTTATTTCCGTGCTACAAGAACTACCCGACAGATAATAGATCGGACGTACTACAGTCATGACCCCAAACATACTTGTTTGGAGATAAATCATCTCATCTCATTTATTCATGATATTGAGGATCATGCTAACCATTACCGGACCGACAATATTTATCATGGATATGTTCCACTAGTGCACAAGTTGAACCATCATAACATCACTTCAAACAACTTTGTAAGATTTTTTTACCATTGCATCACTAGTCCATCTTTTTCATATATACATTGTTCTTAAGCAAAACTAGTTTGCTAACTATGTTATTATTACTAATGTTTTTCACTAGGTACTCCTCCAGAGACCGTGGCTAGATGGATGTTCAAAAATGGTGATTCGAAAATGGTTAGCTTACGGCCACTCCCGATTAATTACAATGGTAACTACAGGATATCTCAAAGTAAAGAAACCGCGAAAATCACAAGATGGAGAAATGCAATACAAGCATTTACGATACCACTTGGAGAGCAATATGTTGGAAATATGCCCTAGAGGCAATAATAAATTAGTTATTGTCATATTTCCTTGTTCATGATAATTGTTTATTATCCATGCTAGAATTGTATTGATTGGAAACTCAGATACATGTGTGGATACATAGACAACACCATGTCCCTAGTATGCCTCTAATAGACTAGCTCGTTGATCAAAGATGGTTAAGGTTTCCTAGCCATGGACATGATATGTCATTTGATAAAGGGATCACATCATTAGGAGAATGATGTGATGGACAAGACCCAAACTATAAACATAGCATATGATCGTGTCAGTTTATTGCTATAGTTTTCTGTCCTGTGACCATGAGATCATGCAACTCATTGGCACCGGAGGAGTACCTTGTGCATATCAAATGTCGCAACATAATTGGGTGACTATAAAGGTGCTCTACAGGTATCTCCAAGGCTGTATATTGAGTTGGCATGGATCAAGATTGGGATTTGTTACTCCGTGTGACGGAGAGGTATCTCAGGGCCCACTCGGTAATACAACATCACAACAAGCCATGCAAGCAATGTGACTAAGTGTTAGCCATGGGATCTTGTATTACGGAACGAGTAAAGAGACTTGCCGGTAACGAGATTGAACTAGGTATAGAGATACCGACGACCGAATCTCGGGCAAGTAACATACCGAAGAACAAAGGGAACTACATACGGGTTTAACTGAATCCTTGACATAGAGGTTCAACCGATAAAGATCTTCGTAGAATATGTAGGAACCAATATGGGTCCGCTATTGGTTATTGACCGTAGAGGTGTCTCGGTCATGTCTACATAGGTCTCGAACCCGTAGGGTCTGCACACTTAAGGTTCGATGACGTTTCGGTAGTATAGAGTTATGTATGGTGGTGACCAAAGGTTTTTTGGAGTCCCGGATGAGATCCTGGATGTCACGAGGAGCTCCAGAATGGTCAGGAGGTAAATATTGATATATAGGAAGTCCTGTTTTGGTCACCGGAAAAGTTTTGGGCTCATCGGTAGGGTACCGGGAGTGCCGGGAGGGTACCGGGGGACCATCAGGAGGGGTGTTCACGCCCCGAGGAGCCTCATGGGGTGTGGGAGGAGACAAACTATCCCCTAGTGGGCTGGCCGAAGCCTCCACTAAAGCCCATGAGGTTTGAGAAGGAAAAAAACCAAAGGTGGAGATGTGGAAAGAGTTTCCAAGTGGAAAGGAGGAATCCTACTCCTAATAGGATTGGAGTAGGACTCGTCCACCTCCAATTTCGGCCAAATCTTGAGGGTTTGAGGCTCCCTCCTTCCCTACCTCACTCGTATATACTCGAGGATTTAGAGGGCAAAGCTAACCCTAATTTGCACGTGCTCCCTCTAATTCATCTAGATCGGTATTCTCCTCTAGTCTAGTTCGGCGGTGCTTAGGTGAAGCCCTGCCGAAAAAGTTCCACCACCTTCACCGCCTCGCTGTCGCGCTGCTGGAGAACTCATCTACCTCTTCGCTCCCTCTTTATGGATCAAGAAGGCATAGATCGTCATCGAGCTATACGTGTGCTGAACGTGGAGGTGACGTCCATTCGACACTAGATCGGAAGGACCGTGATCAAGATCGCGATACGATTCGTGATTGGATCGCGGGATGGATCGTGATGGGATCGCGGGATGGATCGTGATTGGATTGCGAGATGGATCGTCATGGGATCGCAGGACGCTCGGCCATTTGGATCGCGAAGACGTTCAACTACATCAACCGCGTTTCTTAACGCTTCCCCCATAGCGATCTACAAGGGTATGTAGATCCACTCTCCCTCTCATAGATGCTCATCACCATGGATAGATCTTGCGTGTGTGGAGGAATTTTTTTTGTTTCCCATGCAACGTTCCCCAACAGTGGTATCATGAGCTAGGTCTATGTGTAGATGAGATCTCGAGTAGAACACAAAGGAGTTTGTGGGCGTTGATGCTTAGATTGCTTGCTCCCTTGGTCATGTTTTGATTTAGCGGTATTGTGGGATAAAGTGGCCCGGACCAACCTTACTCGTACGCTTACGAGAGGCGGTTCCATCGTATGACGTGTAACTTCGTTGCACAAAGATGGCTGGCGGGTGTCTGATTCACCTACTTTAGTTGGATCGGATTCGACAAAGGCGGTCCTTGAGAAGGTTGAAAACTATCTTATGTATCATCGTTGTGGTTTTTGCGTAGGTGAGAACTGTTCTTGCTAGATACCTGTAGAAGCCACGTAAAACATGCAACAACAATTAGAGGACGTCTAACTTGTTTTTACATTGTATGCTGTGATGTGATATGGCCAATTACATGATGAGATATATGTGATGTATGAGATGATGATGTATTGTATAGAATATCACAACTTGCATGTCAATGAGTATGGCAACCGCCAGGAGCCATAGGGTTGTCTTTAATTATTGTATGACCTGCGTGTCAATCATTAAATGCTGTGTAATGCTTTACTTTATCGCTAAGCGGTAGCAATAGTAGTAGAAGCATGGTGGGCGTGACAACCTTGATGGCTACACGTTGATAGAGATCAAGATGATGGAGATCATGGTGTCATGCCGGTGATGATGGAGATCATGCCGGTGCTTTCAAGATGGAGATAAAAAGCACAAGTTCATGGCCATATCATGTCACTTATGATTTGCATGTGATGTTAATCCTTTTATGCACCTTATTTTGCATAGGACGATGGTAGCATTATAAGTTGATCCCTCACTTAAATTTCAAGATCAATTGTGTTCTCCCCGAGTCTGCACCGTTGCGAAAGTTCGTCGTGTCGAGACACCACGTGATGATCGGGTGTGATAGACTCTACGTTCACATACAATGGGTGCAAGCCAGTGTTGCACGTGTAGAACACTCGGGTTAGACTTGACGAGCCTAGCATGTACAGACATGGCCTCGGAACACAAGAAACCAAAAGGTCGAACATGATTCATATAGTAGATATGATTAACATGATGATGTTCACCATTGAAACCACCTCAACTCACGTGATGATCGGACTTGAGTTGGTGAATTTGGATCATGTATCACTCGATTGACCGGAGGGATGTCAATTTGATTGGGAGTTCTTAAGTAATATGATTAATTGAACTCATTATCATGAACATAGTCGGTAGTGTCTTTGCAAATTATGTTGTAGATTACTAGCTCACGCTGAAGCTCCCCTGAATTTTTATATGTTCCTAGAGAAATAGAGTTGGAAGATGATGGTAGCAATATTACGGACTGGGTCTGTGATCTGAAGATTGTCCTCATTGCTGCATAGAAGGCTTATGTCCTTAATGCACCGCTCGGTGCGCCACCACCTCTAGCGTCATCTGTAGATGTTGTGAACATCTGATAGGCACGTTCCGATGACTACTTGATAGTTTAGTGTGTCATGCATTACGACTTACAATTGAGGCTCCAAAATGTTTTGAACGTCACAAAACATATGAGATGTTCTAAGAGCTGAAATTGGGATCTCAGGCTTGTGCCCGTGTTGTGAGATATGAGATCTCCAACAAGATTCTTTGGCTGTAAGATGAAGGAGAATATCTCAATCATTGAGCATGTGCTCAGATTGTCTGGGTACAACAATCGCTTGAATCGAGTGGGAGTTGATCTTCCAGATAAGATAGTGATTGATATAGTATCCAAGTCATTGTCTCTAAGCTACTAGAACTTCGTGATGAACTATAAAATGCGAGGGATGGAAATAATGTTCCCTGAGCTATTCGCGATGTTTGACACCGCAAAGGTAGAAATCAAGAAGGAGCATCAAGTGTTGATGGTTAGTGAAACCACTACTTTCAAGAAGGGCAAGGGCTAAAAGGGAAACTTCATGGATGACAAGTCAGTTGCTTCTCCGATGGAGAAACCCAAGGTTGAACACAAACCCGAGACTAAGTGCTTCTATTATGAGGAGAGTGGTCGCTGAAGTGGAACAACCCTAGATACTTGGTAGATAAGAAGGCTGGGAAAGTTGACAGAAGTATATTTGATATACGTGGTATTGATGTGTACGTTGCTAGTACTCCTAGTAGCACCTGGGTATTGGATACTGGTTCGGTTGCTAAATGTTTGTAAATTGAAATAAAATATACGGAATAAACGGAGGCTAGCTAAGGGTGAGGTGACGATGTGTGTTCGAAGTGTTTTCCAAGGTTGATGTGATCACCATCGCATGCTGTCTCTACCCTCGGGATTAGTGATGAACCTAAATAAATATTATTTGGTGTTTGCATTGAGCATGAACATGATTAGATCGTGTTTATTGCAATATGGTTATTCATTTAAGTTAGACAATAATGGTTATTGTGTTTACATAAATAATACCTTCAATGGTCATACACCCAATGAGAATGGTTTATTGAATCTTGATAGTAGTAATACACATGTTCATAACATTGATGCCAAAAGATACAAAGTTAATAATGACAATACCACATACTTGTGGCACTGCCGCTAAATGTCATATCGGTATAAATCGCATGAAGAAACTCCATGCTGATGGATCTTTGGATTCATTCAATTTTAAATCGGTTGAGACATGCGGACCATGCCTCTTGGGCAAGATGACTAAAATCCCGTTTTCCGACTTGATGGATAGGGCAAGTGACTTACTGGAAATGATACATTTTGATGTATACTGTCCAATGAGTGTTGTAGCGTGCGGTGGATATCGTTATTTTCTTACCTTCACTGATGATTTGAGTAAATATAGTGTATATTTACTTAATGAAACACAAGTCTGAAATGTTTGAAAAGTTCAAGCAAATTCAGTGTGAAGTTTAAGATCATCATGACAAGAAGATATAAATGTCTATGATATGATCGTGGAGGTGAATATCTGAGTTACGAGTTTGGTATACAACTTAAGATAATGTGAAAGTTGTTTCACAACTCACGCCACCGGGGACACCATAGTGTTATGGTGTGTCCGAATGTCGTAGTCGTGCTTTATTGGATATGGCGCGTACTCTGATATCTCTTATCGTTTTTGCCACTATCGCTTTGAGGTTATGCATTAGAGATAACTACATTCACTTTAAATAGGGCACCATCTAAATCCATTGAGATGACACCGTATGATTTGGCAGAAACCTAAGTTGTCATTTCTTAGAGTTTGGGAATACGCTGCTTATGTCTGATAAGCTCAAACCCAAAGCGAAAAGGTACATCTTCATAGAATACCCTAAGGAAATATTTGGGTATGCCTTCTATCTCAGATCCGAGGGCAAATTGTTTGTTGCTAAAAACGGGTCCTTTCTCGAGAAAATGGTTTCTCTCGAAATAATTGAGTGAGAGGAAGATAGAACTTGATGAGGTTGTTGAACCTTTGTTTCAACTAGAGAGTAGCACAGCACAGAAAGATGTTTGTGTGGAACCTATGTTAGTTGAATAGGAAGTTAATGATGATGATCATGAAGCTTCGGATCAAGTTACTGTCGAACCTCATAGGACAATAAGTACGCATACTGCTCCTGAGTGGTACGACAACCCTGTCTTGGAGGTCATGTTGTTGGACAACGATGAACCTACAAACTATGTCGAAGCGATGATGGGCCCAGATTCCAAAAAATGGTTAGAGGCCATGAAATCCGAGAAAGGATTCATGTATGAAAACCAAGTATAGACTTTGGTAGACTTGCCCGTTGGACGACAGGTTGTTGAGTACAAATGGACCTTCAAGATGAAGACAAACGCTGATGGTAAATGTCACCATTTATAAAGCTCGACTTGTCGCAAAGAAGTTTTCGACAAGTTCAAGGAGTTGACTGCGATGAGACTTTCTTACTCGTAGCGATGCTAAAGTCTGTTGGAATTATGTTAGCAGTTGCTGCATTTTTCAATTATGAAATCTGACAGATGGATGTCAAAACATCGTTTCCTTAACGGTTTCCTTGAGGAAAGGTGGTATGTGATACAACCAGAAGGTTTTGTCAGTCCTAAGGATGCTAAAACGTGTGCGATCTCCAGCAATGCTTCTATGGGATGGAGGAAGCGTCTCGGAGTTGGAATATATGCTTTGATGAGGTGATAAAAGTTTTTGAGTCTATACAAAGTTTATGAGAAACTTGTATTTACAGGAAAGTGAGTGGGAGCACTATAGAATTTCTGATATCTATATGTGGTTGACATATTGTTGATCGGAAATAATGTAGAATTTCTGGAAAGTGTAAATGGTTGTTTGAAAATATTTTTCAAAGGAAGACCTAGATAAAGCTACCTAATTGTTGGGCATCAAGGTCTATAGAGATGGATCAAGATGCTTGATGAGACCTTCAATGAGTACATACCTAGACAAGATTTTGAAAGAGTTCAAAATGGATCAGTCAAAGAAAGAGTTCTTGCCTGATTTGTAAGGTGTGGAGTTGACTGAGACTCAAAGCTCGACCTCGGCAGAAGAAAGAGAAAGGACGAAGGTCGTCCCCTATGCCTTATTCATAGGCTCTGTATAGTATGCCATGTTGTATACCGCACCTGTGTGTGCCTTGTCATGAGTATGTCAAGGGGTACAAGAGTGACCCAGGAGTGGATCACTGGACAACGGTCAAGTTTATCCTTAGTAACTAGAGGACTAAGGAAATATTTCTCAATTATGAAGGTGATAAAGAGTTCATTGTAAAGGGTTACGTTGATGCAAACTTTAACACCAATCTGGATGATTCTTAGTAGCAATATGAATACGTGTAGTGGAGTAGCCATTTGGAATAGTTCCAAGTGCAATGTGGTAGTAGTGTTTACAGTATGACATAGAGATTTGCAAAGTACACACGGATCTGAATGTCGCAGACCCGTTGACTAAAAGTCCTCTCTCACATGCCAAGCATGATCGAGCCCCAGAACTCATTGGGTGTTAGATTCATAACATTATGAGTCACATGGTGATGTGAACTAGATTATTGACTCTAGTGCAAGTGGGAGACTGTTGGAAATATGCCCTAGAGGCAATAATAAATTAGTTATTATCATATTTCCTTGTTCATGATAATCGTTTATTATCCATTCTAGAATTGTATTGATCGGAAACTCAGATACATGTGTGGATACATAGACAACACCATGTCCCTATTATGCCTCTAATAGACTAGCTCGTTGATCAAAGATGGCTAAGGTTTCCTAGCCATGGGCATGAGATGTCATTTGATAAAGGGATCACATCATTAGGAGAATGATGTGATGGATAAGACCCAAACTATAAACATAGCATATGATCGTGTCAGTTTATTGCTATAGTTTTCTGCATGTCAAGTATCTTTTTCTATGACCATGAGATCATGCAACTCACTGACACTGGAGGAGTACCTTGTGTGTATCAAACGTCGCAACGTAACTGGGTGACTATAAAGGTGCTCTACAGGTATCTCCGAGGGTGTCTATTGAGTTGGCATGGATCAAGATTGGGATTTGTTACTCTGTGTGACGGAGAGGTATCTCAGGCCCCCCTCGATAATACACCATCATAACAAGCCTTGCAAGAAATTTGACGAAGTGTTAGCCACGGGATCTTGTATTACGGAACGAGTAAAGAGACTTGCCGGTAATGAGATTGAACTAGGTATAGAGATACCGACGATCGAATCTTAGGCAAGTAACATACCGAAGAACAAAGGGAACTGCATACGGGATTAACTAAATCCTTGACATAGAGGTTCAACCGATAAAGATCTTCGTAGAATATGCAGGAACCAATATGAGCATCCAGGTCCCGCTATTGGTTATTGACCGTAGAGGTGTCTCGGTCATGTCTACATAGTTCTCGAACCCGTAGGATCTGCACACTTAAGGTTCGGTGATGTTTTGGTAGTATATAGTTATGTATGGTGGTGACCGAAGGTTTTTCGGAGTCCTGGATGTCACGAGGAGCTCCGGAATGGTCCGGAGGTAAAGATTGATATATATAGGAAGTTCTGTTCTGATCACCGGAAAAGTTTCGGGCTCATCGGTAATAAATCGGGAGTGCCGGGAGGGTACCGAGGACCATCGGGAGGGGTGTCAGGCCCCGAGGGGCCTCATGGACTGTGGGAGTAGACAAACCAGCCCCTAGTGGGCTGGCCTAAGCCTCCTCTAAAGCCCATGAGGTTTGAGAAGGAAAAAATTCAAAGGTGGAGAGGTGGAAAGAGTTTCCAAGTGAAAAGGAGGAATCCTACTCCTAATAGGATTAAAGTAGGACCCCTCCACCTCCAATTTCGGCCAAATCATGTGGGTTTGAGGTTGCCTCCTCCTCTACCTCCCTCCTATATATATTAGAGGATTTAGAGGGCAAAGCTAACCCTAATTTCCACGTGCTCCCTCTAATTCATCTAGATCAGTTTTCTCCCCTAGTCTAGTTCGACAGTGCTTAGGCGAAGCCCTGCCGGAATATTTCCACCACCATCGCCGCCACGCCATCGCGCTGCCGGAGAACTCATCTACCTCTCCGCTCCCTCTTGCTGGATCAACAAGGCGGAGATCGTCATCGAGCTGTACATGTGCTGAACGCGGAGGTGCCGTCTGTTCGGCGCTAGATCGGAAGGACCGTGATCAAGATTGCGAGACGATTCGTGATTGGATCGCGGAACGGATCGTGATGGGATCGCGGGACGGATCGTGATTGGATCGCGAGATGGATCGTGATGGGATCGCGAGACGCTCGACGATTTGGATCGCGAAGAAGTTCAACTACATCAACCGCGTTTCTTAACGATTTCCTCTTAGCGATCTACAAGGATATGTAGATCCACTCTCCCTCTCGTAGATTCTCATCACCATGAATAGATCTTGCGTGTGCATAGAATTTTTTTTGTTTCCCATGCAACGTTCCCCAACACAATACTTGCGCATCCCACAAGTTGGAGATAGGTTGATTTGTGTTCTTCAATCGGAAGATGCCGGAGTTCGCCTTTATTATGCTTTTTTACCTAGCAGTAGTTAGTGTTTCAACCTTGTGATAACTACAATAATGAGGATCGTTGATTAGGATGATGATGAGTTGTTGGATGTTGAATGATGAAGAGTTGATTAAGATGAAGATGATGAGTTGTTATATGACATATATGAATACAAATTAGATGGATGCAGTGATCAAGTTGAATTAGAGGAAAATACGATGTTGCGCAACATCGTATTTCTCTAGTTGAACTTGATCTATTGCATCCATCTAATTTGTACTGATGTTCGATGTTTTTCCATAATTTCTACTAATGATGTTGCATATTAATATGTTTAACTGCGTGAAAATACAATATAAATATATAAAAAATGAAAACAAAAAATGAAACACGGCGCTTTCCAAAGAAAAACCCAGCGCCTTATTGTCCCGGTTCGTGTTACGAACCGGGACTAAAGGTCCTCCTGACTCGGCGCCACAAAACGACCACGTGGAGCACCTTTGGTCCCGGTTCGTAACAGGACCGAGACTACAAGTGATGGGCATTAGTCCCGATCGTTTTGTCTCGGTTGCTGAACCGGGACTAAAGACCCTTTGAAACCAGGACTGATGATTTGTTTTCTACTAGTGATGGTAGGGCAATCGGACGAGGTGGTTAATCATAGGCGACAAACAGACAAACGATGGCATCGGAGTAGGTTCCTTAGCATAGGCCCATGTTTAATGTAGGTAGGCGTACGGACGGGCTGTCGTTTAAAAGCGGAGCAGTTGCATGTGTTGGGAAGCAGAGCTGACGCCGCTTACGACTGCCGCACAACTTCAATGCCGTAGCGATGTGAGAGATCGCGTCGCTCTGAACCGGCACGAATGCTGGAGCAGAGCTGACCGCTTCGGTCGAGAAAAGGCACTTACGAGGAAGGTTTCTTTTTTTTTGGGCCAGATTTATCGGACACTTGCATAGTAGTAGTCGATAAACCCGCAAAACCCTCAATATACATTCAGACTCATCGACGGATCGATACCGACCCACATTGGATGATAAAATACGTCCGGAGTTCGAACGGTTCCGGAAGGTGGAGATGCTGTGGAGATGCTGTGGAGATGCCCTAAGATTTATCCGTAGCTGCTAACATCATCGCCTAGCTGGCTGAACACAGCTATCCGAGCTAGGAAACTCTCAAACAGTAGCAAAGCTAGCATCATCCAAATGCAGTCCATAATTATGTACAGCGCCGTTGAACGGAAATACCCACATATTTCCCTGTTAATGTACCATTCCGTCGAAAAAATTCCAAGTTGCCGCGTGCCATAAGTTCTTGCTTGCTTACGTACGTGGTGCAATCAGGGACGGGTTTTGGATGCGCGATCGATTGACTGAGAAAGCGTGACGGCGGCGTCGGCCAATCTCTGCCCATGCCGGCGTCCATCAGTTGTCCGCCTCCGGCGCCGCCCCTACAGCCACATGGCCAGTGCGCCGTAGGAGCACACGCACCCGGGTAGCTTTCAACGGACCGAGTCTCAGTACTACGTGGCTCTTGGATTCCGGCTCTCCTCCTTAACATGATGCGACTGGTCGATGTTACATAAGATTCCTGATTATCCCGGCTCGGCTTGTACACGCCCGCGTCCGCGTCCCTTGTTGATGGGCACGCATGGGAGCTACGAAGGTGTACACATCGACGTTGATCGACCGTAGCTCTCGGATCACCGCGTCTACGTTAGCGGCTTCTTCTGCTTTGTTGAAGTTAACCGGCTCATCTGCTTGCGATTACGAGGATGGCACCGGCCACCACCGCATGAACAAGCTCACCGAACGCATCCCCTAACGACACGCTAGAGTTGGAGAAAAAAAATCTATGGCAATACTATCCACATGAACATAAACAAAAATATTGTCTACTTATAGTCGGATTCGAGGCTCTTGATTTTTAAGGGTTGCGATAACGCCCACACGTGTGGTACGAACGACAACATCTCACACGCTTAATGATCACAGGTCACGCCAAGTCACCGCATACATGCACGAGTGACGAAACTGATGATGTCAATAAGATTTTCTTTTTGTCTTTTTTGTTTTTGAAATGTTTTATCTCTTAAATAAAATAAATCGGATTAAAAACGTTTTTACCATTAATTCCGTCGTGACGAGATCTTTAAAACTAGATCTTATATTGATATGTTTCGGCGACTTTTCTAGGGGTTAATAGTTGCCATGTCTATTGCACATAAATTGCCATCATGATTCCACTAAAGTTCTCATGATATATTTCAATCACCTTTTCTTTAAACTTTGACATGTTATAAAAAAGGAAATTAACAAACTAAACTTGGCATGATGAATTACTATAATTTGCCATGATCCATGAAATAATTTTGACATGATTCATATGTAAAAAAGAAATATGTTGTCAGTTATTTTAAAAATGCATGATCACTAGCTCAAATTTGCCATGAACCATAAGCTAAAATTGTCATGATGAATTACTTAAATTTGACATGACACACGCACTAAAATTTGCCATGGTTCATACAAAAAATGGTTTTTATGTTCAAAATACTGGAATTGTCATGTCAAAATACTAAAATTGTCATGAACTAAAAATTCAATTTGTCATGATGAATTACCAAAAGTTGTCATGATCCATGAAATAAATTTGTCATGGTTAATTACTAAAATTTTCCATGGCAAATTAATAAAAAAATACCGTGAAAAGTAGTTGAAATACAATGGTAGCTTTACATCTAGTAAAAAAAACTAAATGAAACATGGCATGTCAACTTTATTGTAAACCCTATGGGAACTTCAGTGAAAACATGTGGCAACTTGTAGCCCCAGAAAAAGTCATCAAAACATATCTCTATGGAATCTAGTTTTAAAGATCTCGTCGAGACGGATTTAATGATGATAACGGATTTTAAATTAGGTTTTTTATTTAAGAGACAAAACATTTTTAAGTCTAAAAAACCAAAAAGTTGATGTGGCAAGATGAATAATTATAAAGACATGTGGATCATGTTGTCTCGTGTCACACGTGTGAACCTTATTATTTTGGATTTTTAATTTGTTACGAAAGGCTATTCTCTTGATGGAAGGTAAAGCAACCTTCTGTTATCTGTCCAATGACAGCTCACAAATGACCACTCTACTTGGCATACAAAATTGATAGACTAGCCAAGCCAAGAGGCCATTGGCTATTAGATTGTTAAAATAAAAGAATTAGAAGGTGCGTTTTTGTGCTTACTTGTGAAAATGACATTGCCCATGGAGTCACCCGCGAGATGATTTGGAAGGGCGTTGTACCTGCCGAGATATACTCCTATATCATTATGTTTGCTGTGCCTAATGGCGTTTGCCCATTCTGATGACTGCGAAATGGTGTCTATATGTACCTAATGTCCTCTGATGCCCATTACTATGACTGCGAAATGGCGGTTCGATGTTTACAAGATATGCACCCATGAGGCAGGCGCATATCTGGTAAGGAGCCCTTATTCTATGCAATGAAGGTGATGCCTCCTTTTTAAAAACGACAATTAACGAGACATGACGGTGATCGGTGAACACCATACTAATATAGACCGCTGGTTGATTACCTTTGTGTAATTTGAGAATCATTGTGTTCTCTTTCCATTTAATACTTCTTAGCTAGTGCTCCACCACAGGCCATCCTAGAGCAAAATAAGCACTGGTGAGAGAATAATATGTATTCGAATTGAACAAATAGGACATGATGAATAAGGAGCTGGGTGAAGAGATGGCTACCTTCTCTGCATTTCTACATTGTCGATAAGGAGAAAAGATACCAATTAGTGTTCCTAGTTTTTGGATCATTTTTTTAATACAATACAGATGCAAGCGTTCATATACGCATGCATACACTTACCTCTATGAACGCACACACTCACACCCCACCCCTATGAGCACTTTCAACAGACTGAACCGACATATCATCTTGAAATTTACGAAGTCACCGTAGGCATTTGTTTATATGGAGTATATAGTACTCCCTTCGTATAAAAATATAATATGTTCTTTATACTAACATTATAATTATGTCAAAAATGTCTTATATTTTAATATACAACATAGTAGGTCACTGTCACCTTATACTAAATATTTAGTGTCAGTGACCACACAGTTAGGTTCCCGTGGGCTCCTGTGTTTTGACGAGAAATCAACAACCTCGCAGGACAGGCTGTTAGGTTCTCGTATTGTCGCGATGTTTAATTAACAGCCAAGTTTTAATCACCACGCATCCATGGCTCTAATGTTAACCTGTCATGATCACCGTGAAAGTGAGGGAAAAGAACTTAGAACCTACTCATTGAGACAGCGTTTGGGTTGTTTATGGTAGTATTATGGTAGCCTAAGAAAGAGAAGATGAGCGTCTATCGTTGTGATGAGGCAGGTCATTTTGTGATAGGTTGCAAGGCAGAGTTACGTGACATTTGTCGAAACCTGGCCACTCATCGGATGTTTGTCTGCTGCTACTAGGGCCTAAGCCTGTCGTGACCATCTATGGTATTTGCAATAACAGCCTTATGTTCTTTGAGACTCCACATACGGTCTCAATGACCCCACGTACGTGACCTCGAAGTTTGGGTTAGTCCGGGTTACTCAGGGGACGCTGACAGAGGAGCAGGTATCTCAGCAACTCAGGCGACTGGTTTCAGATTCATTTCATTGGGCTCATGTTAGGGTGGAGGAATAGGTATAAAGAGTGCAGTTCCTTAGAAGGGTTCAGTAATTATGGTGACTGGGAGTAAGTGTATACTTGAGTTCGATGGGCGCATAAAACCCAAGCCAACGGGAATGCCACTAGAGCAGGTTTGGATCAGACTCTTAGGTGTTCCAGAGGCTCTGCTTGATGAATTTATTATTGTTTGGAGTCTCGGGTCTTGATAGGTAAAACCGAGAAGGTGGACATGTCATTCACACGTATGCATGGGATTGCAAGGCTACTTGTCAGCGTTATTGATGTAGAATATGTGTCGGACCTTGTACCATGGGCTTATGATGGCATGACATATGATCTCGAGGTTGAGATCGAAGAGTTACAAAAGATTGATAATAGCACTAGGATCAAAGATGTTAACATGACCGACGACAAAGATGGTAGCGGTAACCAAGGAACAGATGGAAATCACGGTGAGCATGGTGGGATGGACAAACCGGCCGGAAAGTCCACACGGTCGGCAGAGCCGTGAACAGATAAGGGGTCAGCCCCTTCTGCTACTCCGACGGCCTCTCTATGTTTTGGTACGTTCCAGGCAGTGTCAGCACCGAGTCGCCTTTGGGGTGACTGTGTGGAGATGGAGGCTTTAGACGACGGTCTTGTCTCGGATTTGAGAGTGGAACAACACCATCATGAGGTGTATGTGGTTCCCTCGCAGTTGTCGCCACAGAGCCAACGACCTGTTTCGGTGGAGATGGAGAAGGGCCACATCGGGCAGGAGGCCCGACGATCTCCTCCGCCATCACCGCTTGCTACACCACCCACTCGGATTATGCCTACACGGGAGGTTGCTTCGGTGAAGAGGGCAGAGAGGCGACCGGTGAAGATGGCCTCACCGCCTGCGATGAAATATGCGGGTCGGCCACTACCTTCATCTCGGCCTACTTCACCATATCAGACTAGTACGACACACGAGGTATACCTGTCGGTTCGTGAGGAGGACTGGCTGATGGAGTTTGCCGCAGGGGCTGTCACGATGGACGACGCACCTGCGACGCATAGCAGGAGGTAACCATCCCTCTCTGATTCGGGCCCGATCGGGCATATGGCAAGCGGCCATATCCCGAGCGACATTCCTATCGACGATGTGATCGCTTTTGGAAGGATTCCGGACCCTAGGTCCGATGACAGGCATTTTAGTCACCGGATTCAGGCCCATCCGGATGCAAATGACATACATCTGGGGCGTGCTATGAGGGCATCCAAGCCTCGGGATATCAAAGAAAATACAGGTATGTCAGTTAATACCAGTCATTCCATTCTTCACTTTACCAAACATGAAATTAGTGATAAAGCCTCCAACTTAGGGATATGTCTTGGTAGTAATGGCTAAGAAACTGCCAAATCCATTAATGACCTGTTAGATTTATAAGTGGATAGATCTTTGAATTTAACTAGAAGCATAGCGGTGGTGAAACCTATGAATGATAACGATATTAATAATCTTGGGGTTACGGCGATAGAAAGTGTTAGTCAGGATCTAGGATCTGGTTCCAACGGAGGGCTTACAAAATGAGGATGAGGATGTGGTTTCAGAGGGGTATATGGCTGCTCTGCAACAAAATGTCATGTCTACCACTACCACTAGTCATGAGGACGCAGAGGCGATGAAGGATAAAGCAAAAAGAACCTGGAACAGGAAGGTTTATCCTACATTGGCAGTGCGTAGGAGTGAGCGAGTAAACCAACAGAAAAAATGCCATGATTATATATGAAAGGAATCCTTTAGAATAGCAGAGGTCTTGCGGACTTGGCTAAATTAGATTTTATGGCTCTATTGGAGTCGGGTAGAGACAACTACACTTTTAAATTTTTCAATACTATTTCAGGTGGTGTAGATTTTGATTAGCACTGCTTACCTCCAAGGGGTCAGTCCGGAGGGATCTTATGTGGGGTGAAGTGTAAATCATTAGCAGTATTGAACGTCGTTTACGGAGATATTTTCGTCAAATTTTGTGAAAGGGCGAAAGTTAATGGTTTCTGTTTGGCTTTGGTGGCTGTATATGGTGCAGGTCAACCAGAGCTTAAATCGGACTTTGTCGTGGATTTGTCACGGCAGATGTCCGGGTGAGCGGACTTAGGTTCGGGGCGAAGACGCAACTACGTGGCAGCTTGAAGGGGTTGATCCGAATCGAGAGACACGGAGTTTACCCAGGTTTGGCCCCTCCGATGGAGGTAAAAGTCTACGTCTTGCTTGTCTTGTATTGATGATGAAGGAGATCTCTCAGTTACAAGGGTGTTGTTTGCTACCTCTAATCCCGAGAGCATCTAATCTGTCTAAACTTGTGGACTTGTCAATCTGTCCCTCTTGGGGCGCCTTATCCCTCCTTATATAAGTAGAGAGGATAGGTTTACAAATAGAGTCCTACTAGGAGTAGGATTAGGATTAGTCTCTCTAGAATCCTATTCTGGGTCTTGTAACCTTCGGCAGGGAGTCTTTCTCTCTTTGAGCCTTCTCTCGTGAGCTGTCTGACGCCGGCTTACACGTCGGGTCTTGGGCCTAGTCGTCCTGTGATCCGCCCGTCGGGTCATTAATAGAATGTCATGTCTTTTCCGGGTCTCCCACAAGTCGCCAGGCCGGATCATTGTAACATCCCAAAATTTTATTTTGGAATGTTATGAATATAGTTATGCATCTATCATCACCATTGCTTGATTGTATGTGATAGTTGAAATGTCTTTTCTGACTTTCTGAAAGCTCTTTCTACTTTTCCCTAAGTTGCTTTCACCTATTTGAAATTTTGGTTAAATGTTCAAAATAAGAGAGGAGGAACATGACACTCCACACCAGGGTCAAATTGGTGAATTATTTGAACATAATAACCAGGGGTTATTTTGAAAATATTTGCAAAAAGGATTTAAAAACAATTAGGACATTTCTGAAATAATATTTTTCTTCAAAGTGTTCAAATGACAGAATAGAAATGTTCATTAAATAGCATTTATTATTCTGTTAATTTTGATATATAATACCCCTATATTTAAAACCGATTTGAATGCTTTAAAAGCTTTTGAATGTCTCTGGTAAATTATTAAAAAGAAACGGTAACCGTTTCCGGTATTAAACGGGCCAGCCCACCGGCTTTAAAAGCCGAGACCGTTACCGGTCGGCCGACCGAGCGCAGTAACGCTCCCGCTCTCTCGCTGACATCGGGCCCCACCCATCCGACCGTTGCCCGAAACGGTCATCGTCCCCCCCTCCCCCCCCCGCGCTCGCCGGACCCGACGCCGGCCGTTACTCCCCCTCGCCGGATCTCTCTCTCCTTTACTCCCCCTCACCCCTCGAGCGCCCTATAAGAACCGGACCACCCCCCGCATCCATTTCCCCCCCGAGCCCCTTCTCTCTCTCGCCGAGACGCCGGCAATTGCTCGCCGGAGCTACTCCCACACCGAAGCTCGCCGTCGACCGTAGCCACCACCTCCGACCACCGTTCGCCTCGCCGTCGCCACCAATCGACTCCGGAGAACCGTCGCCGTCGCCCGGACCACTTCCCCGTCCTCCCCGACCACCGGAACACCTCGCCGTCGCAATCTCCGCTACCGGACTCGCCGGAGTACCCCGACGCCGGCGACTTTTACCCCGTAAGCCCCCTCGACCGTCGGATCCCGAACCAACGGCTAAGATTAGAACGGACTTAAGTCCGAACCGTTTTCTTATATCGATCGGTCGCCCGCTCTATTTCACCTACCGCATGCCCCCCTTAACCAATCGGATCGCGCCACGTCACCCCCTGGCCGACCGGTAGAATTTCACCTTTTTTTTGATTTTATTTAGAAAACAGAACCTATTCTAATTTTGTTTTAGCTATATCTTTTAACCTGTTTAGAGTTTTGAGTTGATTGTTTTTGCAATAGCTCACATTTTTCATGTAGTTTCACCCTGTACTTTTAAATTTCAAATTTGACCTATAAAATTTGAATTGAATCAAATTTGCTTAAAATCTTCAAATCTGAATAACTAGAGTTTGAAAATAGATTTTGATATGAATCTTTTTGCTACTGTTTGGTATTAGTTAGGACTATCTTCAGGTATAGTTTGAGGATTTTCATGATATATTTGATTACTGTTTTACCCAAAAAACAGAATCTGTTTATTATTATACTATAGTTTTATAAACTTAATTTTGATTAGTTTGATTTAGAATTTGGTTTTATTGTTTATTAGGTTCTGTTAGTAAACATTTAGTGTTTTCACTTAATGTTAATAAAAATATAAATTTGCTTAGTTTAATTTATCTAACATAGGAATCACAACTGACTAATGGTTTTGCTTCAAACAAAGTTTTATATAGTTTAATTCTGTTTTCCTAAAACAAGTTTATTTGTAAATTCCTTTATGTTAAGTACATGTTTTCTAATAAATAATAAGTTTAGTTTTCATTCTTTTGTTAATATAACTATAGTTGATTCATATAGTGTTTATCAAAACTTGTATAAACTTCACTAAATTTTTCCCAACAAGCTTAAATTGATTATTCTGTTTATTAATAAAATATTCTATTGTTTCCTTGCTGACAACAATTGTTTTGTTATTTCAAAATAGTTTTATTATGTAGTAGTGTTTTCATCATCTCCTTTGGAAAACAAAACTTTGTGTGTTTTACTTGCTAGAGACTTTTGTGCATTGTTTGCATTGTTTGTTTAGTACTTCTTTGCTGAACGTTATGAGTACTTATTATGGTTGTATGCTTATTTGAGTGCATTGTTTGTTCCGTTAGATTATCCGGAGTGCGAAGCTTGTTACTTAGAGTCACTCACGTACGAAGATCATCAATCAGGCAAGTCACTTTGATCATGTTTTACCCATGTTTTATATGCATTAGTTCTACCATCTCCCCAGTTGCATGCAAGATAGGTTAGTTGGAAACTTGGTTACATTGTAGTAGTATCATGTGGTAGATACCCCTCTCAACCCTCTTTGACAACATTGGCCCCGGGAAATGTTGTTTTACTTTTGCTATGCTAATAGTAGACGGGGTTGGTTGTGTGATTCATGGGAGTTGAGAGAGTTAATAATTTCAAGACCTACATAATGAGCAAGATTTCAAGACTCCAAGTTTTCAACATACCTCTGGGTGGATGATGGTTGAATGGCGCCCTGGAGAAACCAGTGGTTAGCCTAGGTGATGCTGGAGATGGCCAATATTCACGCGGAAAGGTCCACCCAGGCACAAAGGGATGGATGGGTGCTTCAAGACCCAAGGCTTACCTGCACAGCCACAAGTCATTATGGGCTCTGGCTTGGTTGGATATCGTGGTAACTCTGGACAGGCGGTGCTACGAGAGGTAGAAGAACGGTAGGAAAGGATGGGCACCGTCAGAGTCGCAGGGAAACCCTTTGGAAGACCATGTTTTGGTCATCCGTTTCTCAAACACCCTGAAGTGCGAGAAACCAAACGGAGGCGACCAAATCTTGTGGGGAACGTGTGCAAAACTCTGCAAAGTATTTCAAACCTAGTCGATTAGCCGTGTCCACGGTCATGGACGACTTGAGCCAAAGGAATTGGAACTTCCGGAACTCTCAACACAAATAATATGATGATGTGGGAATTTAATAATTTTGGGTATGAGAATTGGTTGGTGGAACCATCTCATTAATCAACCAACTTAGTAATGTTTTGCTTAGCCCCTTTTCTTGATGTAGGAAAAATTGGCTTTACGCAAAACTTACCACCCCACCTGCCATATATGCATATAGACTAGCTGATTATTTTCACACCTCTACTGTGACTTTGCCGGCATATTCCATATGCTGACCTACACGGCTGCAACGTATCATGTTGCAGAGTATTTTTCCGACCAGGAGTGAGGACGCGTTCTATGCTCAGTGAGATGCCCTTGGAGTCGGATGGACTCATCTACCGTCGACGCTTCCGCAAGATTTAGATATTCTCATGAGTTGGCTTTTAGCCACTTTATTGTAATTTTTATTGTAATAAAGGACTCGATATGAGATTTCGATTAATATAATGCTGTGTGATTTCCCTTTGATATATACATGGATGTACCGTGTGTGTACCAGCATGATCTTGGGATGGTACGGAAACACCGGAGACTTGACCTTTCAGGTCGGGTCGCTACAGAAATGGTATCAGAGCACACGCTGACCATAGGACGTAACCTCTAGGATTGGAAAGCCTTAGGATTGTTTCTCTTTGTCTTTAAATATCTTATACTCTCATCTATTCGTTTCTGACTCCTCTCCGATTATTTCAAAAATTTATAGATGGCCACCTTCATCCCAGTGTTGATCACGGAGTTTTGCCAGCCTGATGCAACGATGCCCTTTGGTAAGGAGCTAATGAGGATCGTCAAGGACGTGAGGATTGCTTTGCCGAGCATCACCGGGATTCCTATCATGTCATTTCCCCAAGATGGACGCTACAGGATCGAGGTGCATATTCCAGGGAAGACTTTTGGGAATCGGAAGGAACCCATCGACCTCAAGTTCGTGGCACCTAGTTGGATACTTGGAAGAGACATGGCTATTCATCGTGCCCTTGGACGTATTCAGGAAGCATACAGAGGTGGAACCATTTCACCAGGACTCAGCATGGTTTGTCGCAGAGATGCCAATGGAAACATTATAACACCTCCCACTTCAGACACCACTATTTCCTATGTCCAGACCCTGGAGACTCATATGAGGACTCTGGAGCTTCGAGTTCGTGCTGACACGAAGACTATCAAGAACCTGATGAATCGCGAGCTGGACCTTGAAGCTGATCTGCGAGAGGCCAACTATGAACACGAGCATGAAGTGAAGGACTTCCTAGAGAGGATTGATGAGCAGAATGCACGCATCGCAACTCTGGAGGAGCAGCTAGACATGGGGGAAAACCTTCACCCCGAAGGAGACATGGCACCCTTCATCAGCGACGATGAAGACTATGAGGAAAGCACCACCGGAGGACCTATGACTATGCACTTTTGAGGAGAACCTTAGTTATGCCCTCCATGTATCTTTTATTTTAGTCGTTAAAGCGTAGGTCGATGTTTAGTTTGTCTGAGATTGTATTTCCGATGTTTGACATTGATTGAATAAATGAATGAGTGTTTGGTGTGATATGTTTGTTGCATTGCATATGGGTAGTGAAATTCTTCTAGACCTTTGTTCTATTCTAATTCTCATCCCTCTGAAAACAGCAAGATGCCTCCACGACGTGAGACCGACTTCACTTTCCCACCAGAACTCACTCAACTCCTTCAGCAACAGAATGCACTGATGCAGTTATTGATTCAGAATCAGACCAACAATCAGAACAACAATAATCATCACCATCCACCCCAGACTGACAATCTCACCCGTTTTCTGAGGTTGAACCCTCCAACTTTCTCCAGCAGTACTGAGCCCATTGTGGCAGATGACTGGCTCCGTAAGATGGAGAGAGAACTTGTCACCGCTGGATGCACTGACGCTGAGAAAGTGCGATTTGCCGCACATCAACTGGAAGGACCAGCAGCATCATGGTGGGAGAATTACACCACCACTTATCCTATTGCAGATGTGACTTGGGAGCAATTCAAGCTTGCTTTCCGCATAGCTCATGTTTCAGCTGGAGCCATGAGTCTAAAGAAGCGCGAGTTTCGCAACTTGCGCCAGGGTAATCGCTCTGTGGCCCAATATGTGGAAGAGTTTAACATGTTGGCCCGTTATGCCCCAGGAGATGTGGCCGATGATGCGGCCAAGCAAGAAAAGTTTCTGGAAGGACTCAATGATGAGTTGAGCATACAGCTGGTAGTGGCTAATTTCAACAACTACCAAGAGCTGGTGGATAAGGCACTTATTTTGGAAGGTAAACAACAGCAGATTGAAAACCGCAAGCGGAAGTACACTCAGGGGAAGTTCAACTCTGGAACTCATCAGAAGCCTCGTTACTCCCCGTACTCCGGGAATACCGGATCAGGAAACGGTAAGTTTGGAAAGCACACTCATGCTGTGCACAACCATGGAGGTCACCATCATGGAGGAAATGGGAACAACCGTTCCAACCATGGTAACTTCAAGAGTGACAATGGGAATGGGAACAACAACCAGCACCGTCACGCTCCTGCTCAGAAGGATCTGAGTCACATTACCTGTTTCAAGTGCCAGAAGACAGGGCACTATGCTACTGAGTGTCCCCAGAGCAAGCAAGGCAATGGAAACGGCAACAACAACGGCAATGTAGCAGTTAAGAAGCCCAATCTGTTTCCCCGTGCTCAAGTGAATCACATCGACGTGGAAGAAGTCTATGATCAACCCGAGACTGTGGTTGGTAAGTTTTTATTGCATTCACGTCCTGTTACAGTACTTTTTGATTCCGGTGCAACTCATTCATTCATATCAAGGGTAGTTGTGGATAAGTATGGTTTGCCCACCAAAACCCTTAGTCAGCCCATTCAGGTCAGTTCCCCAGGAGGTATGATGATGGCAGGGATAGGATGCCATGCCTTGAAACTCAATATAGGAAACCATGTTTTTCCCACCGACCTCATCGTCTTAGAGTCACAAGGATTGGATGTAATCCTAGGCATGGATTGGATGACCAAGTATGAAGGAAATATTGATTGCCCTAGCAAGTCTATTTCACTTACCACCCCGGAGAACAAGAGGATTAAGTATGTATCCCGACGCACACGTATGAGTGCTAGGTTAAATGCCCTCACAGGAGTTGTTCAGGAGGAAGTACCTGTGGTAAAAGACTTTCCAGATGTATTTCCGGAAGAATTACCAGGAATGTCACCAGATAGGGAGATTGAGTTCTTAATAGAGCTACAGCCAGGGACAGCCCCAATTTCCAAGAGACCCTATCGGATGCCCGCAAATGATCTGTTCGAAATCAAGAAGCAAATTAAGGAGTTATTGGATAAAGGTTATATACGCCCAAGTTCTTCACCTTGGGGAGCCCCAGTTCTTTTGGTGGAGAAGAAGGATAAAACCTTGAGAATGGTAGTCGATTATCGTGCCTTGAACGAGGTGACTATCAAGAACAAGTACCCTCTGCCGATGATTAACGATTTGTTTGATCAGCTCATAGGAGCCAAAGTATTCTCCAAGATCGATCTTCGATCAGGGTATCACCAGTTGAAGATTCGTGAACAGGATATACCCAAAACAGCTTTCACCACGAGGTATGGCTTGTATGAGTATACGGTCATGTCTTTTGGATTGACTAATGCTCCTGCCTACTTCATGAATTTGATGAACAAAGTATTCATGGAATACCTAGACAAGTTTGTTGTGGTGTTCATCGATGACATTCTGATATTCTCCAAGAACGAGGAAGAGCATAAGCAACATCTGCGTTTAGTTCTGGAGAAGCTAAGAGAGCATCAGTTATATGCCAAGTTCGGTAAATGTGAATTTTGGTTGACAGAAGTCGGATTCCTTGGACATGTTATTTCCGGAGATGGAATAGCAGTGGACCCCGCTAAGGTTGAAGCCGTCACAGAGTGGAAGTCACCCACCTCAGTTAAGGAGATCCGCAGTTTCCTCGGACTTGCCGGTTATTACCGGAGGTTCATTGAGAATTTCTCAAAGATTGCCAAGCCCATGACAGAGTTGTTGAAGAAAGAATCCAAGTATATTTGGACTGAGGAATGTGAAGCCAGTTTCCAGGAGTTGAAGGAACATTTGGTCACAGCCCCAGTATTGATTTTGCCCGATATTCGGAAGGATTTCCAAGTTTACTGTGATGCCTCACGTCAAGGACTTGGAGGAGTACTTATGCAGGATGGTAAAGTTGTAGCCTATGCTTCCAGACAGCTACGACCTCATGAGTTAAATTATGCCACTCATGACTTGGAGTTAGCAGCCGTAGTGCACGCACTCAAGACTTGGAGACATTTCCTTATCGGAAATAGTTGTGATGTTTACACCGACCATAAGAGCCTGAAGTATATCTTCACGCAGAAAGAGTTGAACCTCAGACAGAGACGATGGTTAGAGTTAATCAAGGACTATGACATGAGATTACACTACCATCCAGGTAAGGCTAATGTTGTAGCCGATGCCTTGAGTCGGAAAACTTATGTGAACACACTCACAGCTGGAGGATTACCCCAAGAGTTAGTCGATGATCTCAGAGAGCTCAAGCTAGAGATAGTTCCAAGAGGATATGTTGCTACACTGGAAATTCAGTCCACCTTGACCGAAAGAATTCGTGAAGCCCAGAAATCAGACAAGGAGATAGCTAAGATTAAACAAAGAATGGAAGATGGTAAAGCTAAAGGTTTTCGTGAGGATGAGCAAGGAACTTTGTGGTTTGAGAACCGAATCTATGTGCCCAATGAACCAGAGCTCAGGAGCCTTACTCGATACACCCAGGCAACACCAAGATGTATCTGGATTTAAAGGAAAGTTATTGGTGGACAGGTATGAAGAAAGATATTGCAGAGCATGTTGCGATATGTGATGTTTGTCAGCGAGTAAAGGCAGAACATCAGAAACCAGCAGGGTTACTCCAACCTTTGCCGATACCCGAGTGGAAATGGGAAAAGCTTGGTATGGATTTCATCACAGGATTACCCAGGACCCGTTCAGGTTATGATTCCATCTGGGTAGTGGTAGATCGTTTGACCAAGGTAGCTCATTTCATTCCAGTGAAAACCACCTATACCAGTGCTAAGCTAGCCA
The DNA here is from genome assembly GCA_022496015.1 of Hordeum marinum. Classification (NCBI taxonomy): domain Eukaryota; kingdom Viridiplantae; phylum Streptophyta; class Magnoliopsida; order Poales; family Poaceae; genus Hordeum; species Hordeum marinum. The sequence continues at coordinate 29,849,078 of CM039678.1, forward strand.
AGATATATATGACCAGAATCGTATGTCTGCATGGAGTTCCGAGGAGTATCGTGTCAGATAGAGGAACACAATTTACCTCAAAGTTTTGGCATCAGTTACATGAAACTTTGGGTACGAGACTGGAGTTTAGTACAGCTTTTCATCCGCAGACAGATGGCCAGACTGAGAGAGTCAATCAGATTCTGGAAGACATGTTGAGAGCTTGTGCGCTAGATTATGGATCTAGTTGGGACGAAAACTTGCCTTACGCAGAATTCTCATACAACAACAGTTATCAGACCAGCCTAAAGATGGCCCCTTTCGAAGCTTTATACGGAAGGAGGTGCAGAACACCACTGACATGGGATGGTGTTGGAGACCGACAACTTTTTGGTCCCGACCTTATCCGAGATTCTGAAGAGAAAGTCAAGTTGATTCGTGACAGACTCAAGATAGCTCAATCTCGACAGAAGAGTTATGCTGACAGCAAACGTAAAGAAGTGATGTATGAAGTGGAGACCGAGCATATCTTCGTATATCCCCGCTTCGAGGAATCAAGAGGTTTGGTGTTAAAGGAAAATTAGCGCCCAGATTCATAGGTCCCTACAAAATTCTTGAACGTAGAGGTGAAGTTGCATACAAACTGGAATTGCCGGAAGGATTATCCGAAGTTCATGATGTGTTCCATGTTTCCCAGCTGAAGAAATGTCATGCTGAGATGGTTGACATCCCTTTGCGAGACACCGTGCCCCTAGAGGCCATACAACTTGAAAGTGATCTGACTTATGAGGAGAAGCCTGTCAAGATCCTCGAGACATCCAACAGGGTTACCCGCAACAAGATCATCAAGTTCTGCAAAGTTTTGTGGAGTCACCATACTGAGGAAGAAGCCACCTAGGAACGCGAAGAAGATCTTCGTAGAGACCATCCGCACCTATTTTTTTTAGCCAACCCGAATCTCGAGGGCGAGATTCATCTTAAGGTGGGTAGGTTTGTAACATCCCAAAATTTTATTTTGGAATGTTATGAATATAGTTATGCATCTATCATCACCATTGCTTGATTGTATGTGATAGTTGAAATGTCTTTTCTGACTTTCTGAAAGCTCTTTCTACTTTTCCCTAAGTTGCTTTCACCTATTTGAAATTTTGGTTAAATGTTCAAAATAAGAGAGGAGGAACATGACACTCCACACCAGGGTCAAATTGGTGAATTATTTGAACATAATAACCAGGGGTTATTTTGAAAATATTTGCAAAAAGGATTTAAAAACAATTAGGACATTTCTGAAATAATATTTTTTTTCAAAGTGTTCAAATGACAGAATAGAAATGTTCATTAAATAGCATTTATTATTCTGTTAATTTTGATATATAATACCCCTATATTTACAAACGATTTGAATGCTTTAAAAGCTTTTGAATGTCTCTGGTAAATTATTAAAAAGAAACGGTAACCGTTTCCGGTATTAAACGGGCCGGCCCACCGGCTTTAAAAGCCGAGACCGTTACCGGTCGGCCGACCGAGCGCAGTAACGCTCCCGCTCTCTCGCTGACATCGGGCCCCACCCATCCGACCGTTGCCCGAAACGGTCATCGTCCCCCCCCCCCCCCCGCGCTCGCCGGACCCGACGCCGGCCGTTACTCCCCCTCGCCGGATCTCTCTCTCCTTTACTCCCCCTCACCCCTCGAGCGCCCTATAAGAACCGGACCACCCCCCGCATCCATTTCCCCCCCGAGCCCCTTCTCTCTCTCGCCGAGACGCCGGCAATTGCTCGCCGGAGCTACTCCCACACCGAAGCTCGCCGTCGACCGTAGCCACCACCTCCGACCACCGTTCGCCTCGCCGTCGCCACCAATCGACTCCGGAGAACCGTCGCCGTCGCCCGGACCACTTCCCCGTCCTCCCCGACCACCGGAACACCTCGTCGTCGCAATCTCCGCTACCGGACTCGCCGGAGTACCCCGACGCCGGCGACTTTTACCCCGTAAGCCCCCTCGACCGTCGGATCCCGAACCAACGGCTAAGATTAGAACGGACTTAAGTCCGAACCGTTTTCTTATATCGATCGGTCGCCCGCTCTATTTCACCTACCGCACGCCCCCCTTAACAAATCGGATCGCGCCACGTCACCCCCTGGCCGACCGGTAGAATTTCACCTTTTTCTTTATTTTATTTAGAAAACAGAACCTATTCTAATTTTGTTTTAGCTATATCTTTTAACCTGTTTAGAGTTTTGAGTTGATTCTTTTTGCAATAGCTCACATTTTTCATGTAGTTTCACCCTGTACTTTTAAATTTCAAATTTGAACTATAAAATTTGAATTGAATCAAATTTGCTTAAAATCTTCAAATCTGAATAACTAGAGTTTGAAAATAGATTTTGATATGAATCTTTTTGCTACTGTTTGGTATTAGTTAGGACTATCTTCAGGTATAGTTTGAGGATTTTCATGATATATTTGATTACTGTTTTACCCAAAAAACAGAATCTGTTTATTATTATACTATAGTTTTATAAACTTAATTTTGATTAGTTTGATTTAGAATTTGGTTTTATTGTTTATTAGATTCTGTTAGTAAACATTTAGTGTTTTCACTTAATGTTAATAAAAATATAAATTTGCTTAGTTTAATTTATCTAACATAGGAATCACAACTGACTAATGGTTTTGCTTCAAACAAAGTTTTATATAGTTTAATTCTGTTTTCCTAAAACAAGTTTATTTGTAAATTCCTTTATGTTAAGTACATGTTTTCTAATAAATAATAAGTTTAGTTTTCATTCTTTTGTTAATATAACTATAGTTGATTCATATAGTGTTTATCAAAACTTGTATAAACTTCACTAAATTTTTCCCAACAAGCTTAAATTGATTATTCTGTTTATTAATAAAATATTCTATTGTTTCCTTGCTGACAACAATTGTTTTGTTATTTCAAAATAGTTTTATTATGTAGTAGTGTTTTCATCATCTCCTTTGGAAAACAAAACTTTGTGTGTTTTACTTGCTAGAGACTTTTGTGCATTGTTTGCATTGTTTGTTTAGTACTTCTTTGCTGAACGTTATGAGTACTTATTATGGTTGTATGCTTATTTGAGTGCATTGTTTGTTCCGTTAGATTATCCGGAGTACGAAGCTTGTTACTTAGAGTCACTCACGTACGAAGATCATCAATCAGGCAAGTCACTTTGATCATGTTTTACCCATGTTTTATATGCATTAGTTCTACCATCTCCCCAGTTGCATGCAAGATAGGTTAGTTGGAAACTTGGTTACATTGTAGTAGTATCATGTGGTAGATACCCCTCTCAACCCTCTTTGACAACATTGGCCCCGGGAAACGTTGTTTTACTTTTGCTATGCTAATAGTAGACGGGGTTGGTTGTGTGATTCATGGGAGTTGAGAGAGTTAATAATTTCAAGACCTACATAATGAGCAAGATTTCAAGACTCCAAGTTTTCAACATACCTCTGGGTGGATGATGGTTGAACGGCGCCCTGGAGAAACCAGTGGTTAGCCTAGGTGATGCTGGAGATGGCCAGTATTCACGCGGAAAGGTCCACCCAGGCACAAAGGGATGGATGGGTGCTTCAAGACCCAAGGCTTACCTGCACAGCCACAAGTCATTATGGGCTCTGGCTTGGTTGGATATCGTGGTAACTCTGGACAGGCGGTGCTATGAGAGGTAGAAGAACGGTAGGAAAGGATGGGCACCGTCAGAGTCGCAGGGAAACCCTTTGGAAGACCATGTTTTGGTCATCCGTTTCTCAAACACCCTGAAGTGCGAGAAACCAAACGGAGGCGACCAAATCTTGTGGGGAACGTGTGCAAAACTCTGCAAAGTATTTCAAACCTAGTCGATTAGCCGTGTCCACGGTCATGGACGACTTGAGCCAAAGGAATTGGAACTTCCGGAACTCTCAACACAAATAATATGATGATGTGGGAATTTAATAATTTTGGGTATGAGAATTGGTTGGTGGAACCATCTCATTAATCAACCAACTTAGTAATGTTTTGCTTAGCCCCTTTTCTTGATGTAGGAAAAATTGGCTTTACGCAAAACTTACCACCCCACCTGCCATATATGCATATAGACTAGCTGATTATTTTCACACCTCTACTGTGACTTTGCCGGCATATTCCATATGCTGACCTACACGGCTGCAACGTATCATGTTGCAGAGTATTTTTCCGACCAGGAGTGAGGACGCGTTCTATGCTCAGTGAGATGCCCTTGGAGTCGGATGGACTCATCTACCGTCGACGCTTCCGCAAGATTTAGATATTCTCATGAGTTGGCTTTTAGCCACTTTATTGTAATTTTTATTGTAATAAAGGACTCGATATGAGATTTCGATTAATATAATGCTGTGTGATTTCCCTTTGATATATACATGGATGTACCGTGTGTGTACCAGCATGATCTTGGGATGGTACGGAAACACCAGAGACTTGACCTTTCAGGTCGGGTCGCTACAATCATACCCCAGGATTGGGTTTTCTATTGCAAAGACCTGGGGTTCTCGTTGAAAACGACCAAATGTGTCTCGCCATGTCTGTAGCCCCCGAGTCTTAAGTCGACTCGAAGAGGCGGCTTTAAGAGTTTCCACTGATGGTTGAGGTTTAACCGTGGTGGGTTATAGATGATCCCGTATGAATTGTTTGAATGATCCGGTCGATGGTTCATCCCGGCTGGTTGTTGAAGTGAACCAAACTGTAATGGCGGTGACTTGCGCGCTTGTCCGTTGGGCGGCTCGTATCGACGAGCACTACACCGATATGTTGATGTAGATCAAACTGTGGGCGGCGGCTTGCACGCGTCAATTGGGCGGCTCGTACTGGTGTATGCGGCCGCTGGCGTGTTGATGTAGACATCGAAGTCAGCTGCGACATGATCGCGAGAGACGGTCACGACACTGTAAGCCGGCGCAGTCGCGAGAGATGGCCACGGTGTTGCGAGCCGGGAGGTCGGTGAGTTGCGGCTTTGTTGGTGAAGACCATATCGCGAATGTGGTGGCTTACCCCGTCCATTGGGCGGCTCATAATTCCGGGTTAACACGAAGTGTACCGGCGCGTTGATGTAGACATAGAAACCAGTCGTGGCATTGTAAGCCGGTGCTGTTGTGGAAGACGTCACGGCATTGTAAGTTAGCGTGGATGGTGAGAGACGGCCACGGCGTTGTAAGCCGGAGCGGTGGCGAGAGACGGCCACGACACTATAAGCCGGAACGGTGGCGAGAGACGGCCACAGCGTTGTAAGCCGGTTCGGCCACGAGAGACGGCCATGGCGTTGTAGGTGCACGGACGTGCGAGTGGTGTTTGCAGGCATGGACGGGAGAATCAGCCATGGGCATTGTAAGCCAGCGCAAACGGGTGACTCGGCCGCGGTTATTGTAAGCCGACGCAAACGGTTGACTCGTACGCGACACTGTAAGCCGGCGCGGTCGCTAGAGATGGCAGTGGCGCTGTAAGCCGGTAAGGACGCAGGTGCCAAACAACACTGGTGTACCTCCATCTCCGCAATATGATGCCACTTTGGTAATGAATAATTTGTCCGGTGTAAAAAATATTACAAAGACAAAGTAATTGTTCTTTGAAGGAATCAAAATGTATAGATAAAATAAATTGGGTGGATAACACCTGTGACCCGGCGACGCGGGTGGTAGTGCGAACCATGGTGGAGGCGGCTCGTGCGTGAGGAAATCGGTGGCTCACGGCAGCAGAACCAGCGGCGGCTCGACAGCACCGGCCCGCGGTGGAACTGAAACGAGGTGGAGGCGGCTCACGGCAGCAGCCGGCGGCGGCTCACATCAGCATGGGCGGCTCGGTCCTGACATTTTTGAAATGGCGGGTTGTAGCAACGGGGGAGACCGGCCCCGGGGTGGCTCGCGGTGCATCTGGCAGCTTGGGGAGCTCGGAGCAGAGGCGGTCGGCAGCGCAGGCCAATGGCGGCTCGAAGTGCACCCCGACGAGTCGACCGTGCGATGGAGGCGAGAGCCAGCCGGGGCCGTGGTGCATAGATGCGGAGCAGCATGTGGCGACATGAGCTGATGAGGCCAGTTCGGATGAGGCATGATCTCAAACTGGCATTGTCTCTTCTTTATCCAAAAAATTGTGTGCTTCTCGATCCTTGGGAGAGATCCCTTCAAGAACACAAACCACCATGCGTCGCCCCACGGTGGGCGCTAACTGTCGTGGATTTGTCACGGCAGATGTCCGGGTGAACGGACTTAGGTTCGGGGCGAAGACACAACTACGTGGCAGCTTGAAGGGGTTGATCGGAATCGAGAGACACGGAGTTTACCCAGGTTCGGCCCCTCCGATGGAGGTAAAAGCCTACGTCCTGCTTGTCTTGTATTGATGATGAAGGAGATCTCTCGGTTACAAGGGTGCTGTTTGCTACCTCTAATCCCGAGAGCCTCTAATATGTCTAAACTTGTGGACTTGTCAATCTGTCCCTCTTGGGGCGCCTTACCCCTCCTTATATAAGTGGAGAGGGTAGGTTTACAAATAGAGTCCTACTAGGAGTAGGATTAGCACTAGTCTCTCTAGAATCCTATTCCAGGTCTTGTAACCTTCGGCAGGGAGTCTTTCTCTCTTTGAGCCTTCTCTTGTGAGCCGCCTGACGCCGGCTTACACGCCGGGTCTTGGGCATGGTCGTCCTATGATCCGCCCGCCGGGTCATTAATAGAAAGTCATGTCTTTTCCGGTTCTTCCGCAAGTCGCCAGGCCGGGTCATACCGCGGGGAATATCCCCGACAGACTTTCTCACAAATTTGGTGAGAATCTATGGAGATGAAAGGTTACCTATTCTTGTTGGGGGAGATTTTAACATTAGGAGGCAAGAGGAGAAAAATAATGACAACTCCGATGGAAGATGGTCATTATGTTTAACATGATTATTGAGAGTCTAGATTTGAGGACGACTGAACTCACTGGTAGACAATTCACGTGGGCTAATGCATTACCGGTGCCAACTTATGATAAGTTGGACAGGGTTCTCACAAGTGTAGAGCGAGAGCAGAAATATCCGTTGGCCACAGTTCATGCGTTACACAGGGCCATTTCAGGTCATACACCACTATTGGTCGATTCCGGGGAAGCGACTCATGTGGGTAACAACAATATTTCCCATTCGGATTAAATTGGTTCGAGAGAGAAGGATTCATGGATCTCATTGCTACAGAATGGGCCAGGGATTTTGGTGGGTCATCTAGTATGGATAGGTGGCAAAACAAAACTAGACACTTACGCCAGTTCTTGAGAGGCTGGGCCAAGAATCAAAGTGGTATATACAAAGTGAAAAAAGAGAGACTCATTCAGCTCATTAATGAATTAGACGTCAAAGCTGAGTCTACACTTCTTAGTAAGTCAGACCGGAATATTAAGAATGAGGCCAAGAAAAAGTTACAAACTCTTCTGAGACAGGAGGAGATGAAATGGGCTCTTCGTGTGAAGGTGAGGAAGGTGGTCCATGGAGATGATAACACTCAATTCCTCCACATGATCGCGAATGGCAAGCATAGGAAGAAGAAAATAATTCAAGTCGAGCAGGATGAAGGTACAATTGTAGGACATTGATACGTATCCAACGTATCTTTAATTTTTTATGATGGCATGCTATTATATTATCTGTTTTGGATGTTTTATATGCATTAATATGCTATTTTATACTATTTTTGGGACTAACCTATTAATCTAGAGCCAAGTGCAAGTTTCTGTTTTTTTCTTGTTTTTGACTTTTGCAGATATTGAATATTAAACGGAGTCCAAATGGAATAAAACCTTCGGAAGGAATTTTTCTGGAAGGAAACAAGTCATCCAAGCTTGGAGAGCATGTAAGGGGAGGTACCAGGGCGCCACAAGCCTGCTAGGCGCGGCCCCCTTGGTCACGCCTAGCTGGCTTGTCGCCTCCTGACAAACTCTCCTAACCCTAATTATTGGCCTATAAATACCCAAATATTTCCACAACATCAAAGAGAGCATCACAAATACTTTTCTGCCGCCAGAAGCCTCCGTTCCTGAGAGATCCAATCTTGGAGCCTTTCCCGGTAATCTGCGGGAGGGGGTTTCGATCATGGAGGGCATCTACATCAACTCCATTGCCCCACCGATGATGCATGAGTAGTCCACCACAGACCTAAGGGTCCATAGCTAGTAGCTAGATGGCTTCTTCTCTCTCTCTCTTTGATCTTCAATACCATGTTCTTCATGATCTTCATGGAGATCTATCTGATGTAATCCTCGTTTGTGGTGTATTTGTCAAGATCCGATGAATTGTGACTTTATGTTTAGATTATCCATGAATATTATTTGAATCTCCTCTGATATCTTATATGCATGATTTCATATCCTTGCAAGTCTCTTCGAGTTATTGGTTTGGTTTGGCAAACTAGATTGGTAATTCTTGCAATGAGAGAAGTGCTTGGTTTTGGGTTCAATCTTGCGGTGTCCTCACCCAGTGACAAAGTAAGGGTAGCGAGGCACGTATTGTATTGTTGCCATCAAGGGTAACAAGATGGAGTTTTCATTATATTGCTTGAGTTTATCCCTCTACAGCATGTCATCTTTCTTAATGCGTTACTCTGTTCTTCATGAACTTAATACTCTAGATGCACGCAGGAGTTGGTCGATGTGTGGAGTAATAGTAGTAGATGCGGAATCATTTCGGTCTACTTGTCACAGACGTGATGCCTATATGCATGATCATTGCCATGGATAACTACATGATTATTCCCTTTTCTATTAATTGCTTGGCAGTAATTTGTTTACCCACCATGATATTTGCCTTCAAGAGAGAAGCCTCTAGTGAAACCTATGACCCCCGGGTCTATTTTCCATCTTATATTTTCAGATGTATACTTGCTGCAATTTATTTACCTTTTACTTTACACACTCGTTACATCTATCTCTATCGGATCTAATCCTTGGAAATAACCGTGAAGGGATTGACAACCCCTTTATAGCGTTGGGTGCAGGAGTTTAATTATTTGTGTAGGTGTATCCATTGGTGACTTGCTTGTTCCTCCTACTGGATTGATACCTTGGTTCTCAAAAACTGAGGGAAATACTTATCTACTTCGCTGCATCACCCTTTCCTCTTCAAGGGAAAACCAACGCATGCTCAAGAGGTAGCAGACATGAGAACCTAAAATTGTACATATCCAAGTACTACAAGAAACTCTTTGATGCACCCAAAGATAAGTTTGTCTCTCTGGATTAGAGCACAACATGTGACATACCTTGGGTCAGTTCAGACGAGAATGAGCTATTGTCATCTCCGTTCACTGAAAAAAAAGGTGTTTGATGCAATAGCACAAATGAAATGAAAAAGGGGCCCGAGACCGGATGTATTCCCGACAAAATTTTATAAGAAGTGTTGGCATATTATAAAGGTAGATCTAATGCCTATGTTCCATAATTTGTTTAATGGCCATTTATAGTTGTTCCACCTTAACTTTGGGACAATAACGTTGTTGCAAAGAAGATGGAGGCTATTCGCATTGATTAGTTTAGACCGATTTTTCTACTCAATGTTAGTTTCAAATTTTTCACCAAGGTTGCTATGAATAGATTGACACAAATGGATCATTCAGTGGTCCAACCGACTCAGACAACTTTCATGCCTGGAAGACACATCCTAGAAGGTTTCGTAGTCTTACATGAAACGTTGCATGAAATCCATACAAAGAAACTTGATGGGGTTGTCTTCAAAGTGGATTTCAAGAAGGCGTATGATAAGATCAAATGGCCCTTCCTTCAACAGGCCTTACGCATGCAGGGGTTCAATGAATCCTCGAGGATCAGGTGGATGCTTTCATTCACAAAGGCAGTGTTCGGATTAAAGTCAATGATGACATCAGTCATTATTTTCAGACCCATAAAGGATTGAGGCAGGGAGCTTCCATGTCTCCTATGTTGTTCAACATAGTAGTGGATATGTTGACAATCCTTATTCGTCGGGCTAAAGAGAATGGCCAAGTAGGAGGACTTTTCCAACATTTGTTAGAGGGGGAGTGTCCATACTCCAGTACTCGGATGACACAATCATTTACATGGAACACATATCGGAAAAGCTAGGAATATGAAGCTTATTCTATGTCTTTTTGAGCAGTTGTCTGGGTTAAAAATAAATTTTAACAAGAGCAAATGGTTCTGTATTGGGAGAGCAACAGAGGAACAAGAAGCTTACAAACAACTATTCGGTTGTGAGATGGGATTAGTACCATTTAGCTATCTAGGGATTCCACTTCATCATAGACGATTGACTAATGTGGAATGGAAGTGTATCGAAGATAGATTCGAAAAAAGACTAAGTTGCTGGAAGGGCAAGCTTATGTCTTATGGGGGTAGGCTTGCATTGATAAATTCGGTTCACAAGCCTTTCGATGTTCCTTTTATCCTTCTTTATAGTACCGGTAGGTGTACGAAAAAAGACTAGACTTTTATCGATCTCGTTTCTTTTGGCAGTGTGAGGAAGCTAAGAAGAAATAGAAAATGCTAAGGTGGGATATTATTTGCAGGCCCAAAGACCAAGGAGTCTAGGGATTGAAAATTTAGAAGTGAAGAATAGATGTCTGCTTAGCAAATGGTTAGACAGGTTATCTACTAAGACTGAAATGGTGTGGGTACAAATCTCGAGGAATAAGTACTTACAGTCTAGGAAATTGGCCTAGGTCACTGCTAGACCTAATGACTCACCATTTTGGAAGGGGTTAGTGAAGATGAAGGTAACTTTCTTCCATTAGTTGACAATGGTACCACAACCAGATTCTAGGAGGATACATGGCTTGGGGATACGCCCTTAGTGTTGCAATGTCCTTCTTTATACAATATTGTTCAACGTAAGGAAGTTTACGTTGCCACGGTATTTCAGTTGGTACCTTTTAATATCCAATTTAGACGGTCTCTACTAGGAGAACATTGGAATTCCTAGCTCCATTTGGTCAGAAGATTGATGGATGTTCAACTCTCTAACCAGTCAGATACTATGCACTAGAAATTATCTACGAATGGTATCTTTTCAGTGAAATCATTGTACATGGATTTAATTGACTCTGGGCCCCTTTCAAAATCTCTACATATTTGGAAGATCAAAATGCCGCTTAGAATTAAAAATTTCATGTGGTTTATACACAAAGGAGTTGTACTAACCAAGGATAATTTGATAAAGCGAAGATGGGTAGGCAGTTCTAGACGTGGCTGTTGTGATCAAAATGAAATAATAAGACACCTCTTTACCGATTATCCACTAGCAAAATTGTTATGGCGCACTATTCATATAGTCTTTAACATCAATCCACCAACGAGCATTAATACACTATTTGGGACGTGGCTCAGTAGAGTTGACGGAACTATAGCGAATCATATTTGGATTGAATTAAGTACATTATTGTGGGTTATTTGAAATACTAGGAACGATATGATTTTTAATGACAAGATCTTTAACATTTTTTGTAGGTTATCTACACAGTCACGGCTTGGATCCGTACGTGGTCGTTACTCAGTCATGCGTACTACACGGAGCTTATGGTTATTGGATGCAACCTGTGGAAGATTGTCGCACGGGCTATCTTCAGTCGATTTGAATGGCGAGCTAATAATAGGCTAGCTGTATAGGCATCCTAGCCTATTTTTGGTTTCGCCGGATGTGGCAGTTTTTATTTACGGACTTGTTTTGTCTTGTTCATTGTGAGCTTTTGTGAATCTAAGACCATGTGTTCGTAACTATTTAATAATATGACTATGACTGTATGCATCAATTGATGCTGAGATCGAGGACTTCATTCCTTCTTTTCCAAAAAATAAATAAATTGAAGGACAGTTCTCATTTATCTTTCAGAATCTTGCACGCTTGCAGTTAGTGGATAGACATAAAATAGTACTACTTGTAAAGCACTCTCCTCCGAAGTAACTAAGAGCATCTACATCCGGACCTCTCATACTCTTCTCAAATGGTCCCCTCATATCTATCTCAAACGCCCGGACTGACTGGCACCCCTCATATTCATCTCAAATATGAGGACGATATGAGGGATCGCGGACACGCCCAGCCAGTCCGTCATGTAGGACGCGACCCCACCCGGACCATATTTTCTCTTTCTTTATTCATTTTTTTCTCTCTTTTTCTCATCAGTCACATGCAAGTGACCGGACATATGAAAAAAAATATGAAAGATGTGGCTGCAAGAATAAAAAAGGAAGAGTTCAAAACGGACGACCTGGCGTGTCTATGGGCGTTTGAGGACCCAAATTTACAAGTCAATATGCTCTAGCTCGACTACACTTTCCCGAGAGTGCAAAAACTGGAGCAGTGCCGGATCATTTTCCGGTGAAACGCATCATCAGAATACAGACAAACTAGAAAAGCAGCACGCACCATTTGGAATACAAAAACAATTTTGTTGTGCTTCCTGCAGGAACAGAACAAGCAAAACCCAGCGCTTTTCAAGCAGTGAGATCTACATAGAGAACTCCTAACTCAATGCCCACGGACAATTACTCGATGTTCATTCATTCATTTCGGTGACCAATGAAGCTCTAGGCCGGCGCGGCGGGCCTACGTACTCGCGGGCTCAGGTAGTTCATGAAACGCAGTGAGGGAGTACAAGTGATTGAGACGTCGTGCTGTATAGGGCAAGCTAGCTACTTGGAGCACAGTCTAGTACTGGAGTAGACCCTCCCTGTATTAAGTGTACTTATATTAAGTGTTAATTCCAGCTTGGGCCAGCCGGACCAAGGCCACCAAACCCGAGTTAACCAACCTATTCGGGTGCCATTAACTAATGCAGCCATGACCGACGACGCCATAGCTAGGCAAAGGCAGTTCGAAGGTGCTATATTCGTCTTAGTTTATTGATCCTCTTTTGTATTTTGTGTTAAATTTTAATTTTAGATCTAATTAAAAAAATATTAACACATGTCAAAAAAATCATTGATTTTTTTGTTAAATATGAATTCAATAATATAATTTGTTATGGCATACACTAACATTTTGTTAGTTAGATCAATGATCAAAATTTTACATATAACACGAACAAGACCTATAAAATGGGACAAAGGTAGTACTAAAGTTCAAGGTGTACCACGTGTAATCATGTACTTAGCAGCCCCTAAGGGCATAGGACAGGATCCTCGTACTTATTTGTACGGAGCGCGCGGTTCAAATGTATTTTGTCATCCAACGTGATTTATGCGTTTGGATGCACTTTTCTCGTAAATTGAAAGCAAACTTTGGAGGGGGGGAGTCCGAACAACCGCCACGTAGGACTCTGACACCGCCGGCTCACTCAAGTCCTCTCTCTTGGTCACATTCTCTTTCACTATCCCTACATCCCTTGCTTTGCATCCGCACCCTCCTCCTCCGCCGTCGTCGTTGTATCTCTATGACCACCACGCAGGCATTGTCGGACGTCCTCAGCCCCCACCCACGTGCCTGCTCGCCTAGTACAAAGGTGTTGTCCATCCAAGATCCGTCCGCAGTCAGGTACGCTCCGCCATCCATGGCAGACATCACGCCCGGCAGGTATTCGGTCAAATGCCATTTAGCTTATTTTCAAACTTCGTGTTGCTTTTAGAGTACGAAGGATGGCGGGGTACTCAGTGAATGAGGATGAGCTGTTGTGCGATGCGTGATTGACCGTATCTGCTGACTTCCTAGGCATGAGCAGAAGGGGGGGAGGGTCTTTTGACAGTGCTTGTGTGGTTGGTTTCATGCACGAAAGCACATTACGCTCTATGATATACACAACATCCATATACACGGTGTCAAATCCTTAGTGTATCGATGGTACATCATCCAAAGCTCTCTCACGAAGTATTGTGGCGCAGTTGATCGCTTGGAGGCAATGCGACCATTCCATGCAGCAACCATTGAGATCATAAGTTCTACTTCTTGTTGCTCTACATGTTGATTGATTCATTCACTTATTGTTGCTCTACACATTGTGTAGCATGCACGCGCTGCCTTGATGTACTACTGGTCAGAGGACAAACTATTCACGTACATGCATTGTTGGACGAAACTCAAGTGACAGTGTGTGTTGGACAACATATGCCGGAACTAGAGCTTATTATATCGTTGAATTGGATCTATCCATGAACAACTTGTTGAATATACACCTAGTTAATCTTGTTGAATTTGAATTATTATTGTACTAGACATATTTGCATGTTATTTATGAATGAGTTATGCTATTTTTTATCTGTACTTTGATGAATCCCGTCATGTTTGATGAAACTCTAGTTGAAATCCGGTTTGAAATATATGTCAATAGTGTTGGATTGTCGGTTCTCACATCCGTATCCACGGATTGGTCCCCCTGTCAGCGGACGAATGCGGTGTCTGGTTTGAAGTCAGTGTTAGAGACGCCTAAGTCATTTAACTATTTATGCTAGTAGCCCAGTATCAACGTCGCATAATTCTGGAAATAAAAAACTTCTGTGCTTATTCTTAATACAATGACACGCAAGTCTTCCGCATGTTCTGAGATGTCGCACAGTTCTGTCATTGTCTTGTTGCAGAACCCCAATAGGATAACACTTGGCCAACGCTTTAGGCTTTGGGATTGTCATAGCCAGTGTCTCAGTGTAGTGTTTGGACTCTGGACTGAGTTTATGCAAGAATTTCCAAAATGGGATGGAGCACTAAGCTCTCGACGCTCTTCCACCTAGCTTCGCACTGATCTATCTTTCCTTGCATCCGCCGGATGCTGCCTGACTTACGCGGATCGATCCATCCATCTTTGCTCGCGGACTGACAGGTTAGTTGGACGTCGGTGGGTGGCGAGCCATGTGTTGCATTGCATGTATCTATGGACGATGGAGCCATCGCCGTCGTCCACCCACAATTCTCTTTCTACGAATGAGCGGTCGAACATCGCACCCAACCCAATGATCTACAACGAAGATGCACGGCCCAGCCATTGATTCGTCGCCTGCTCCTCAGTTAACAGGCCAGGGACTCAACGTGGCCAATCATATTACCGTAAAAAGTCACTGTAGTTAGCCTCCTTCATTGCCCTCAATAATTGTGCCAATAGCACATTGCTTAATTAACACTTAGAGACGCAGCATGGTGAGAGCATGGTTAATAAGGCCGCTTCCAATGCTCCATCTTGTACAGGTGCTAAGCCTGTCACATAGGCAAAAAATTTGATGTGTCATGGTATTTAAGAGAAGAGAGATGAGTGTGCTGACCCCAGAAAGAAACGGTGTCAAGCGTGTGAACCTAGGCAAAATACTTAGATGAAAGGAAGCTCATCAATACATGAAGAACTTTAGTACCCAAATCATTAAATAGAGTGTGCTTAGCTACAACAAGTTAAGCACCTATGCATTTGAGGCTTTGGTTGCTAAACTTTTAAATGTGCTTAGCACCTCATCTTAACACCAATGCATTGAAAATAGCCTAATATAGCTAATTTTCCCTTATTTTTTTAATATAGCCAACTGATGGTTATGTATATTACCGCTCACATTAGGCTGGCCATAGTGAGGTAACATAGGTGATATCATGCATTTGGGAATAGCAAAAATGTTGTGTAGCAAAGAATTAAAGAAGAGAGAGGGTTAGAGTAACATAGATAAATACCGTAACGTGTTAAATGCATGCTAATTTGTGTCATGCATGACAATAAATATCGCCATACATGATACTACTCTATGATACTATGCATTATGAAGGTAGTATCATACACTAGTATCATATGTACGATACTAATATATGATACTTCCGCTATGAGTAGCCTTAACCAATGTGTATAGTAGTTAGCTACAAGGAAGTACTACTTTATTATCATAAAGTTTCTTGGAGCCCCTATAGTCTCATCTGACACAACAAAAACATATTAATACTCTTAGAGCAACTCCAATCGGCCGACCCAAACGGACGCGGCTTTTGTCCTTTTTTGTCCGTTTGGGTCGGCGAAACGGACGTCCGTGTCTGCTTCGCGAAATGGGTCGACGCGTGCATCCAACGCAGGCTTAGACGCAAATGGTCAACGCGGATTAAAAAAACAAAAATGCTGAAACAACGATGTTAAACATAATTAAACATTAAAACGTCGGTCAAAGCCGGCCTAGGTCCACATAAAACTTAAATAAACATAACAAAGAAAACAAGGCCGCCTGTCGTCTGCATCTGGTGCCGGCCCTACGCATCGTCGTCCTCGTCGTCCTCGGGAGTGGTGAGGTCGATGAGCTCCGACGCCGGCCCAGCCCAAAGGAATGCAGCCTCCCATGCCTGAGCAGCGTCCTGCGCCGGCAGCACCGACGACGCAGGCTGACGGGCTCATTCCTCCTCCTCCCGCTCCTGATGCTTTGCCTCCTCCTCCTCCGCCCACCTGTGCTCGAGCTTCATCTGCTCTACGGCCTCGGCTCCCTCCCTCGCCAGAGCCAGCGACCTGTGGTGCAGGAGATACTTGTGCTCCTGCTCCTCTGTGCACATATACCAGATGGGAGGCGTGGACACCCACTCCCGGAGCTGTCTGGTCCACTTGTAGCTCTCTGGCTGGCACTCCTCGGCCTCAACCTTGGGCTTGTGGATCGCCAGAGCGTCCGGCGGAGCTGGATGAGGAGGAGGCACGACGCAGTCGCCCGCCGTAGACAGCGCGAGGGCTTCATCGAGGCCTACCCAGCGCGCCTCCTCCTCGCGCCTTCTCTACTCAATGGCGTAGGTCGTTGCCTCCTCGAGAGCGGCCTGGTAGGCGGCCTCCTCCTCTTGCTCCTCTGGCTTCACTTCAGGGGGCGGTGGAGGGATGGCCGGATCGAACTGGACGTCGTGGAGGCGCTCCTGCTCGTGCTCCAGGGCGAACCAAACCTCCCAGTTAGGGGAGTCGGTCGCATACATGGTGTGGCTCCACTGCTCCGGAGTGAGGAGCTCACGCCACCGGCGGACCTCCTCCGCGTGCGAAGAGGCCTTTGGCCCAAAGCCCATCCAAAAAGCTGAAATTCTCATGGCCCATGTGTGTTGGCTGTTGGTGTGGTGTGGATGGGACTAAAGTTTAGTCTCACCATGCTAGTGGAGGGAGAGCAACACCTCTTTATAAGGTGAGCTCTTCTAGCACCTGTAATAGAGTGAGAAGAGAAGAGGCTCTCGCACACTCCTCCTCCTCGCTTGCCTTGCTTCGTCACGACGCGCTGCATCGCGGGTTGCGGGATTGAGCCGAGCAGAGCTCATACCTACGCGCTTATTTTTGTCGGCCAGGAACGAAGAGTCCTTAACAGACGCGCCACAATCTGAGACATTGGATCGTGGGCTGTAACAGACTAAGACGTGGGTTTATTCCACGTCTCTCCACCCTGCCGTGCATATATATACGCAAGGTTCCTGCCAACCATTGCCGCCATCGTAACATATGGTTTCACACCGTTCCAGATCGTTGCGCCGCCATACAACTCTTCTCCATCCCTCCTTCCAGCGTGCACCACGAGAAGGGACAGCAGGCCTCCGGAACCCCGCCTCTCGTGATCCTGTACGGGAGAGGGGCGATCGGGTTTTGGCGGAGCGTGCTCGCGCGACTGCTGGCTGCGACGACTTCCTCGACGACGAATTCTTCCCCGATCTCGGCAACCTCTTCCTCAATGACATGGGCGACAACATCAATGCTGGCGGTTCTACTCCCGCGGCACCGTATGCAATCTTGTCCTCTATGTTTGAGATCATGCTAGAGTTTATGTGTCTAGTTTGTGCCGTAGATTCGATATACTCATTTATGATGCTAGTCTGCATGATTAGTTTAATATATGCTCTCGTTGTCATGATTTATTTTCTACTTATTCAGATTAAATATTGTAGTAATTTGCTCATATACTCAACATGATGTACCCCGGGACACCCAACCCTCCGATGCATCCTAGCTCCGCCAATAACTAGCGACCATCCACCCGCATGGCCATGGCCACTCGCCCGAACCCGAGGCACAAGTTCGGCCCATGAACGCCGTGCCTCCCGCCGCCGGGGCCGTCGCCCTGCATGCAGATACCCCCAAGACCGAGCAAAGCAATCGGCTTTGGACCAAAGGACGCACTAGACCGAAGAGATCGTAGCATACGTCCCGCCTCGAACAACGCCGGAGCCGCCTCAGCCCACACACGATCGGGGACCGGGGGAGGAGGGGGAGCGGACGCATCCGAGCCGGCACACCCCTGTGCGAGCGATTGGTGGCCCAACCTCATCGGCGCCTCTCATCCCTCCAGCCTGCCTCCCCACGGGACACCTCTCTGCCACCCCACCTCACTGGCGAACGCAGCTCCACGCGAGGCCAATAACACATACCCGCCCGCCGATAAGGAGAGATCCTAAGAACCGCCGCCAATCACGAAGGAAACTCATTGAGGAGCCCATCTGCGCTGCCTGCCGTCGTCCAGCCGCCATAGTCCCTGGATCCCGGCCGGCCCACCCACCGGCCAGCCGTTGCTACGTTGCACAACCACCCACTATGGCCATGGCACGTCCAGAGACATGTAGCCCGTGCCGCTAGGCCCTCGATCTAGCCTCGACCCCGCTGTCCCTGGCGACCAAGGCGCGCCTGCCACCGCCGCGCCGCCCAACACACCATCGTTGTGTCACCGCCGTCGACCAGCTTTGGCGCGTCATCATGTTGTCGCGTACGGCACGGCACCCAGGCCCCGGTGAGCCGCCCCGCGTCTCGCCACCTGCGCAAGGGGAAGAAGAGCGCCCTGCTGCCGTCGGCGGCGGCTGGGCTTTGCCCAGTCGCGTCCTTTGGCGGCGGCGAGGGAGAGGAGGAGCTCCCGCCGGCGGCTAGGGTTAGCCTCCTGAGCGCCCGCGGGTGCGTTGCGGGAGGAGAGGGGGGAAGGGGTGAGAGTTCTTTTTTATTCTTTCAAACTGAAGATTGTTTCTATTCCATTTCTTCTTTTTGTTTGATAATAAAGGTCCATGCAATGGACGACCATATGTTACTGATTTTTCGTGAATTTCTAGTAGCATATTTCTCTATTTTTCATCCATATTTTGCATTTAGTATATACAAGTACTAGATAGAAGAGGGAAGTGAATAGTATTATATAGATAGATTGATAGAGGGATAGCAACGTTTGGTTTATGAAAGTATATACATCCTATATGAAAAATAGTAATTAAATAAGTCAAAAAAGTTTTGAAAATATTTGGAAATAATATTGACCTTTGTACTTGTATAGAAAAAGTTTCACAAAAAAAACCAGTTGACTTCTTTTAAAAGAAAACAAAATTTTCGATCAAAATAGTATGAATGGTGAACTATAATAGAAAAAGAAGAAACTGAAGTCAGCTGGTTTTTTTATTCATGAAAAATTATATGTACTAGTGGAAAAGAAAGTCAAGTTTTTTTTCTAAAGAACTACTAAACTTTGTAGACCTTTCTTAAAATAAATTTCTTATATCAGGTGTATACTGTGGAACCAAAGGCATTTCCCGATAGGTAGATAGATAGATAAGTTATACATACATAGACAGTAATCTCTCTTCATCAGCTGGGAGGAGTCAACGTCACCAGAATTAAATGCCACACCAACAAGCAAGAATCTGTTAAGACATGCCTGTTTCCCGGTTCAATCTGCTCCCATTTTCTAGTTGCATTTTTCCAGATTGGTCTGGACGGATCATACCAAGTGCATACACACATCCTGTATGCGATCGATATATATGTATCCTATAGCTAGTCCTGCGTACGTATAACAACTCTTCAGTCTTGGCAACAGCGCCGGCAATGAACCGCCTTGAATAATCTTGAGCAAACATCCAGATTAGCAGCAGTGCCGTTATCTATCTAGACAAAATGATTAGCAGCACGCTGCAATGAACTATCTCTTCATGTTTTCTCTCTTCTTACTGTGCAAACACTAATTGTATTTGCTCTAGCAGTGCCGTTGTCTCGAGAAATCGTTAGCAATACAACACATCGCCAGTCATATCTTCTCTCTTCACTGTACACGCACTTGTCTGACTTGGAGGAACGTTAATTTGTTGTACGTGGCAGGACATGTGCGGTCTACGGTGGACACGTTGCCATCGAGTCTCGGGCAGACGCACGTACGCTAATTTATCACCAGCTGCTAACATCATCGCTTAGCTAGCCAGGTTTCAGATCGCTTGGACTCGGTCGGGCGGCGAGGATTGCTGCTCCTTCGCCGGCGGTGACAGCCCCGATGGCCGGTCGTGGGGGTCAGTCTGCGCGCCACCAATCGCAGCAAACGGGCCGTCAAGAGCAGCAGCCCCCGGCTAGAGCCGAACAGCAGCAACAGCTGCAGCCGGCGAGGGCTGCTAGACCTATAGGCGTGGGCGGCAACGATGGGAACGGGGCCGGACGAGGCTGGGGACCTTCAGCCGGCGGCCGAGGGCCTGGTCACTTCAATGAAAACCGAAACAAAACAGGATATTGGGGAGATGATGGCTATGATGCCTACGGTGAGTGTATACACCGGGGTTCGTCGTCTATCGGCAGCGGTCGGGTGTACGGCGGAACACGAGGCTTCGACGGGCCTCCCGGTCCCTTTGTGCATGGAGTCACAGGCCCTTCTAATGGATAAAGAAGTTGGCACCGGCCATATCGGGGAGGCCGAGGAAGAGGAAGATGGCCTCCTCCACCTCCCCCGCCGGCAGACGCGGCTACTCACGACCAGCAGCCGGTCCTATGGGATGCACCCGTGGCACAGCCCGTTGTAGCGGGTACGACTGAGCCCAACCTTCCGGCCGTGGTGATGGAGGTGGTTGGCGAACTGGCGGCAGTTAAGGTACCGACTTCTAAAGGGGTGCAGTTGAAGGGTGCTATTTCTGAAAAGTCTGAAAAATCTGAAGGCGAGAAACTATCTAAGTGGGCTCGAAAGAAAGAGAAAATTTCGTGTTACCGGCGCGGAGAATCGGGGCACTTCGCAGCAGAATGCAAGGTTGAGTTATGTGACCTGTGCCGGAAACCAAAGCATGATTCGGGAGAGTGCTCGTTTCTTCTGGGAACAAAGCATGTTGTTACTATATATGGGGTATGTTGTTCTGAGCTGATGTTTTTTGAGTCTCCACGCGCGTCTTCTACTGCACCTACTCCAGAGAGCTCCAAGACTGGGGTGGTGCAGGTGGTTCATGGGAGAATGACTTCTGTTCAAGTTTTGCAGTGTCTTCGAGAGTTGGTTCCTGGTTCCTTTCACTGGGATCTAGTGTCTCTGGAGGATCAGGTGTTTAGAGTGAATTTTCCGACCAACGAGGATCTAGGTAGACTCATGACATTTGGGATGAGTAAGGTTCCGAATAGCGCTTGCGTACTTGAATTTGAACCATGGGCATGGCAGGAACCGGAAGGAATTCCACTACCTAAGCTTTGGATACAGATCACCGGTGCCCTCCAGTCGGCCCTTGATGATGTCAGAGTGACTTGGAGTCTGGGGTCGCTTATTGGCAAGACAGAGAAGGTTGATATGCCCTTCACCTGTTCTAATGGGGTGGCTCGTTTTTTTGTCAGCATGATTAGTGTTGAACACATACCGGACACGGTTCTTTGGACGTACGATGGCAAAAGCTATTTCTTAGAGATAGAGATAGAGGAAAATGCTGAGTTTTAAGACTTGGCAAAGATTGTTGATATGGACACTGACGAGGGAAAGGATAGGGATGGACAGCATGAGGCGGATGCTCCGGCACGCCCGGAGGCTGAGAAAGGGCCTGCTCCTCTAACCAAGACTTCTGAGCCTAAATCTCGCAGTGAAAGGGTGGCCGATTCTTCTGTTTCGCAGCAGCTGCGTTTTGGATCTTTTGGATCCTCGTCAGCACCGAGTAAGCTGTGGGGTGTTAGAGCGGAATGCCAAGACCCGGAGGAGTTTTTGTTGCCTCCGTTGTCTCCGCCGTTATCACCGAAAGTCACCCATTCTCCTACACGTAGGAGGGACATCGGGATTCATGGAGGCTCACTTAGGTCCACCTCAATTAGCCATGGGGTGATGGGGGTGGATGGATCCACCATGGCAGCCGTTACCTCTGCCACGTTTGGACCAAGGCAAAGCATCGACGAGGTCATGCCGGTGAGCGATGGATCGCCGGTGTCGGTTCAGGTGGCCACGACTGCGGCTGTGGACACACGCTCGCCGGTGTCGCCAGTGTCGGTTCAGGTGGCCGCGGATGTGGCTGACATGCACTCACCGGTGTCACCGGTGTCGGTTCAGGTGGCCGCGGACACGGTTGTGGACACGTGCTCGCCGGTGCCCGCGTCTTTGGGGCGATGTTCGCCAGGAGGTTCAGGCTAGCATCGGGCGTCGCCTACCTCCCCGGGCGGTTCATGCAACCAACCTGCCTTGCCCCTCCCGGGCGGTTCATGCAACCGACCGGCCTCGCCCCTCCCTGACGGTCAGGGTGACGCCGCGGCGTCGAGGGCAGGAGGCTCCCGGGATGTGGCGCGCAACCCCGGGAAAGGAGCCAGGAGGGACTCCCAGGTCCGTTCGGCGATGCCTGTCGGGCGTGCTTTAGCGGGATGAGGGTCGGGTGGTCCCTCCAGGCTGCTGCCTACTACCGAGGAGGTGCTAGCATTCGGAGGCATTCCTGATCCGGCGACTGTGGAGAGGCGGACGAGTCGTAGGCTCTAGGAGCAGCCGGATGCGGATGACCTGACGATGGGCCGTGCGATGAGAGCGGCCAAGCTTCGGGACATCGAGGCTACGACAGGTATGGCCATCAACACTAGCCATTCCATTCTGCATTTTTCAGAAGAAGAAATTATTTCGAATGCAAACGTATTGGGGGTGTCTATGGGTAGCAATGCTAAGGAAGTTTCCATGACTGTTAATAATTTACTTGACTTCGAAGCTGAGCGAGCTATGACTATGTTGCGTAATATTGCTGCTGCCAAACCATTGAATGATGACGAGATTAATGAACTAGGGATGGGGGCTATGGAACGTCTGTGTGAGGATCTTATGCCGTCATCCCTATTTAACGAGGAAGAGGAGACTGGTAGTAACTCTGAGCAGAATAACTTTATGCAACCAATAGAAAGTTTGAATCTCGGAACCGATTATGTGGACCGGGTAACCGAGGAGGAGAAACCGAAACGCACTTGGAAGAGGAAGGTTTATCCAGTATCGACAGTGCGTCGGAGTGCACAATTTAAGACTGTAAAGAAATTTTATGATGACCGAAGAGAGAAATATGCTGGAATAGCAGAGGTCTTGGTGACTTGGCTAAACGGAGATTCCTAGCAGAAGCAATGGTTGAGCATAGGCTCGATTTTATTGCCTTAATGGAGACTGGCAGGGACAATTTTACCTCTCAGTTGCTGAACACAATATCGGGTGGCACTGACTTCGATTGGCAATGTCTACCTCCAAGAGGAAGGTCTGGAGGGATCTTACTTGGGGTGAGGTGTGAGACACTAGAGGTCAGAAATGTAGTGTTGGGAGATTTTGCTGTCAAATTCAGAGTTCGCTCAAAGGATGATGGATTCCAATGGGCACTAGTCGCGGTCTATGGGGCGGCCCAACCAGAATTCAAGATGGATTTTCTAGCGGATCTTGTGCGGGTTTGTGGTAATGAGAGGTTACCCATCTTAGTGGGGGAGACTTCAACATTATTAGGCGAAGGGATGAGAAAAATAACGATAACTTTGATGGCAGATGGTCATTTATGTTTAATACAATCATCGAAATCCTTGACCTGCGTGAAATCGAGTTCATAGGTAGAAAGTTTACCTGGGCCAATACTTTACCTAATCCAACATTCGAGAAGTTGGATAGAGTACTCACTAGTGTGGAATGGGAGCAAAAATTTCCACGGGTGACAGTTAGAGCGATGCCCAGGATCATATCAGATCATACACCTCTGTTTGTGGACTCGGGGGAGGCAACCCATGTGGGTAATAAGAATGCTTTTTTCTTTGAGGTGGCATGGTTTGAAAGAGAAGGATTCCTGGACCTTGTAGCAAGAGAATGGAATAGTGCTACGGGGGGGAGAACCAATGTTGACAAATGGCAGAATAAAATTAGGCACTTGAGACAGTTTCTTCGTGGCTGGGCAAAACACGAGAGTGGTGTCTATAAACTCAAGAAACAAAGCCTTACTGAATTCATAAATGCGCTTGATATTAAATCCGAGTCCGTGTTGTTGGATGAACATGAGAGGGCATCCAAAGCAGAGGCAGAACATGATCTCAAACAACTCCTTAGAGAGGAAGAGCTGAAGTGGGCACTTAGAGCAAAAGTGCACCAGGTTATTTAAGGAGATGATAATATGCAGTTCTTTCATTTGATTGCCAATGGTAAACATAGGAAGAAGAAAATTTACCAACTAGAGCAAGACGAGGGTACTATCGTTGGGCATGAGAACCTAAAGTTGTACATCTCGGATTACTATAAAAAGCTTTTTGGGCCTCCTGATGATACGAATATGACGATGGACGAGACCTTGGTCGGTGATATACCTCAAATCGGAAGGGACGAGAATGAGGTATTAACTGCACCATTTACGGAGAAAGAGGTGTTTGATGCAATATCGCAAATGAAAAACAACAAGGCACCAGGACCAGATGGGTTGTCGGCTGAATTTTACAAGCGATGTTGGCATATTATTAAAGGGGATTTACTATCTATGTTTCAGGATTTGTTTGATGGGCACCTCCAGTTGTTCCACCTAAACTTTGGGACTATCACGTTGTTGCCAAAGAAGGAAGGGGCAGTGCGGATTGAACAGTTCAGGCCAATATGTCTGCTCAGTGTGTCGTTCAAAATATTTACCAAGGTAGGGACTAATAGATTGACGCAAATTGCACATGTAGTGGTGCAACCTAGTCAATCAGCATTTATGCCTGGTAGAAATATTCTAGAGGGAGTGGCTGTGCTCCACGAGACCCTACATGAAATTCATTCGAAGAAACTAGACGGGGTTATCTTCAAAGTGGACTTTGAAAAAGCATATGACAAAGTTAAATGGCCTTTCTTACAACAAGCTATCTGCATGAGAGGATTTGACGAGCTATGGAGGAGGCAAGTCGGATCCTTTGTAGGGAATGTTGGCATCAAAGTGAATGATGACATTGGTCATTTTTTCCAAACACACAAGGGTCTCCGGCAGGGAGATCCAATGTCCCCTATTCTATTCAACGCAGTTGCGGACATGCTTGCAATACTAATAGAAAGGGTGAAACAGGAAGGCCTGGTGGGAAGACTAGTGCCGCATCTAGTGGATGAGGGCGTGACTATCCTGCAATATGTTGATGACACTATTTTGTTTATGGAGCATGACATGGCGAAAGCGAGAAACATGAAACTCATTCTTTGCCTATTTGAACAATTATCGGGGTTGAAAATAAACTTCCACAAGAGCGAGTTGTTCTGCTTTGGCAGTGCTAAACAAGTTCAGGAGGACTATAAAGAGATGTTTGGTTGTGAGTTGGGTAGTTTGCCATTTAGTTACTTGGGCATACCAATTCACCATCGAAAGCTATCGAACCAAGAGTGGAAGCGTATTGAGGACCGTTTCGAGAAGAAGCTAAGCTGCTGGAAAGGAAAGTTGTTATCCTATGGAGGGAGACTTATCTTGATCAACTCGGTGCTTATGAGTATGCCCGTGTTTCTCCTTTCTTTCTTTGAAGTACCAGTAGGAGTACGACAAAGACTGGACTTCTATCGATCTAGGTTCTTTTGGCAGAGTGATGAGGTTAAGAAAAAGTATAGACTTACTACATGGGACATAATTTGCAGACCCAGAGACCAGGGAGGTTTGGGGATTGAAAACTTAGAGGTTAACAATATATGTCTACTGAGTAAGTGGCTATATAGATTATCAATGGAAACTGAAGGGATGTGGGCTCAGATTCTACGTAATAAGTATCTCCAATCGAAAACATTAGCCCAAGTCACCGCAAGACCGACAGACTCCCCTTTTGGAAGGGCTTGATGAAGGTGAAAGCACACTTCTTTCATAGGACTCGGTTTACAATTGGGAATGGAGATGCCACGAGATTTTGGGAGGATATGTGGCTGGGGGAGACGCCCCTAGCTTTACAATACCCTGCCTTATATAATATTATGCAACGTAAAGAAGTATATGTTGCCACAGTATTTCAATCTATCCCACTAAATATACAGTTCCGACGAGTTCTGATTGGACATCGTTGGACTCAGTGGTTGCACTTAGTCAGACGTCTTATGGACATACAGTTATCAGATGAGCCTGATACGATTAAGTGGAAGCTTACGGGTTCAGGTTCATTTACGGTCAAATCAATGTACCTTGATCTCATTGACACATCGGATTTACCAAAGACCAAAAACGTTTGGAAGGTGAAGGTTCCTTTGAGAATCAAAGTTTTTATGTGGTTTGTCTACAAGAAGGTGATTCTTACTAAAGACAATTTAGCTAAGCGTAATTGGCTAGGCAATACAAGTTGTTGCTTTTGTGGTAATCCGAAAAATATCAAACACCTTTTTCTCCAATGTCCACTAGCAAGACTATTATGGCAAACTGTTCGAGTTAATCTTAACATTGATCCTCCGGATAGCACTGACACACTATTTGATACATGGCTAAACGGAATTGATACTAGTACTGCTAGACATATTCGTGTTGGGGTATGCGCATTACTATGGGCTATTTGGAATTGCAGGAATGATTTGGTTTTTAACAGGTCAAAACATATACATTTCTTGCAGGTACTTCACAGGGCGTCGGCTATGATCCGTACGT
This sequence comes from Hordeum marinum, assembly GCA_022496015.1. Lineage (NCBI taxonomy): Eukaryota > Viridiplantae > Streptophyta > Magnoliopsida > Poales > Poaceae > Hordeum > Hordeum marinum. Next base: position 29,875,725 of record CM039678.1, read on the forward strand.
GGTCGTTACTCATTCCTGCGGAAACCAGGGAGCCTTTGGTTACTGGGTGTGCCCGATGGGAGATGGTAGCGCAAGATATATTCAACCGGTTTGGATGGCGGTTCACTAATAGAATAGATGGTTAGGCATCTAGGTCTATTTTAGCCGGACTTTTTTTTGTTTCCATTTACTATTATCACTTTGCTACGACGAAGCGTGTTTGGATCTGCATACTATTTGATTTCATTCATTTAATAAAAAGACTGTATGCATCATGCTGATGTAGAGGCCGGAGGTAACACTCCTTTTCTATAAAAAATCATCGCTTAGCTACCTTAGCTAGCTGAACACAGCTAAGCGGAGCTGAGCTACAAACTCTCAAACAGTGGAAAAGCTAGCATCGTCCAGTACGTCCATGATCATCTACAGCGTCGTTGAACTGAGAGTCTGAGATACGCATGCACTTGCATCTTTCCTCTAGGATAAACTACTCCATCTCCGAAAAAATCTCGAAGTTGCCGGGTGCCATTACTGGGCTTGCTTACGTGGTGTAATCAGTGAGGTTTTTTTGATGCGCGATCGATGATGGATGGAGAAAGCTTGACGGCGGCGTACGTCGACCTCCGCCCATGCCGTCGTCCATAAGCTGTCCGCCTCCGGCGCCCGCTCTACAGTCACACGGCGCGCCGGAAGAGCACAGGCACGCGCGGTAGCTTTCGTCTTGACCGAGTCTCAGTGGATTGGATTCCTGATTATCCGGGCTCGGCCTGTACACGGACGCATCCCTTGTTGATGGGCACGCATGGGAGCTAGGGAGGTGTACACGTCGAAATTTTTGTTGGAGGCCGGCGGCGCCATGCTCTCCGTACGACGTTGATCGACCGTAGCTTTCGCACCATCGCGCGTATGTGTAGCGGTTTCTTTTGCTTTCTTTGAAGTTCACCAGTTCATTTACTTGCGATTACAAGGATGGCACCAGCACCAGTGCACCACCGCGTGAACAAGCTCACGGAACGCAACCCCCGACGACACGCTAGAATTGACAAGAAACTATTGTAGTATTATCGAGCTAGACATAAGAAAATCTCGGTCCGCTCGTCTGCTTAGATAATCCGTCAGGCTCCTCGTATTGCTTCTATATACATCCACATTAGTTAAAAACGGCTCATTTGTCCCGATTTCAGAGACCCATTTGTCCCGGTTCTAAAACCGGGACTAAAGGTTCGGGACCTTTAGTCCCGGTTTGCTTACGAACCGGGATCAAAAGGGCTACACGTGGCCGCTACGGGAGCTCAGGCAGGAGGACCTTTAGTCCCGGTTTGTAACACCAACTGGGACCAAAAGGCATCCATGCGTCAGCATCTAACAGGGGCTAGTTTTTTTGAAAGGGGGTTTAGGGGGTTTTGAAGGGTTAATTTAGGGTTTTCATATTGTGTTACCTAGCTACTATACTTGGTCGACGCTAGCTACTATACATATAAAGAACTCGACGCTAGCTAGTAAGCAAATGATGGAAAACCATTAATTACACAAGATCTAACAGCTCATCATCATCTTAAGCATACAAAGTTAAAGTCTCATAAAACAAAAAAGAAGATAAAATAATATATAGTCCTCCCTCATAGGACCTACTCCTCCCTCTTAGGTAAAATGGCATAAAAAAGAATCACACCAATGTCTCCATGATGAAGCAAAGAGATCCAACGGTCTCCAACTTGTGGCTTGCGATCCTTCTTTATTTATCCACATGCTTCAATTTGGAGCCTTCTTGGTGGTTTGCACTCAGTCGAGTATGCAAAAGATAACTCAGGATGGAAGTGACTTTTTATTGTCATATTATCTTCGGGTTGCATCAACGGTGGCACAACTTCATTTGACAATTCTTGTTGAAGAACATAATATATAGTAGCCTAGTTAGTAATCAATACCATTTACGCAACAGTACTAGTGTATTTAATTACCAACTCTTACCAAGATATTTTGACGAATGTCATCCGTCCTCAACCTATGCATTAGTGTCCTGTACAATGTATAATTTGAATCAGTTCCCAAATTATACGGGAAAATGTCTCTACCAGCTATGACATCAATAATAAAGTAGATAAGATCATCCTTCTCCTTCCAAGTTAGATGTGATCCATAAGTGTAGTGTGTAGTGTCGATTATGTTCTGTATTTCATTCGAAGAAACGAAATAAGCTGTAAATTAAAAAATTAACAAATTTAGTACGCATAAACACCTAATATTTTTATATATATAATACAAATTACTTGACAAATATGCATGGTTGACAAACTCACATGGAGGTAAAACAGGAAACATATCGACATTCACCCAAATGTCGATGTTTCCTTCAATATGATCTTCGGGGCGAAGATCGAAGGTTATTTCCATATCTTCCTGACATCCATATGCCTTGCAAAGAGCATTCCAATTTGAGCACCCTATTTCTGTGTTATTAGATGCATTCATTACTTTTACAAGAAATGTGTGACCATGTTTAGTCCTTAGGTTGGTTGTCCTCGTCTCAAAACTCTCATGCTCTTCGAAACCGAGCCTCTCCAAGAAATACCGTCTTGCATGACAAAGGACGAACTAGTCGAATTGTATAAAACAGAAATTACGCGTTGAAGGAAAGAAACAAAAGTCATGCTTAATTACGAAAAAACAGTTGTCATCGTTGCGTACCGTAGAAATATCAAAGTCCTCATAAAGCTTCATGGTGAAAAACCTGCTGTCTCACAAAGACCTTTATCTTCACCGCAAAATTCACACGTTTGGATCCCATCGTCGTCTGATGATGAACACATTTCCTGTGTTCATGATTCAAGAATTACGGCACGGGCTCATAGTTGAAACATTTAAAATCGATCGAAGGAAACTACGAGAAAACTGATCAACACACAGATCACTATTACTCAATATGCAACGGGTTCACTTTAGGTCTGTCGAGTCTTTCCTTCCTAAACTCTCATCTCATGTATATGGTGGGTACTCCCTCTGATATTGCGACCGTCGGTGATGGTGGCTGCTCCATTCGTCCCCGAGTGCATTACATCAAAATGTCTAGCACACGGGAACGAAGGAGAAGCGACCCCCACGACAACAGTCGGGATTCTTCCTCCAACACACACACATATGGTGGACACTCTCCCTCACCGAAAGACACACAATGAGCCGAAACAGACCAATGACATAGAAAAAATACTGAAATGAGTTGCAAATCAAAAATACATTTATAATGAACTTGAATATAATATCACTAATACATCATCCTGAATAATCCAATTCAAGAATTACGACACGCTTTGGATCTTAATTAATGCGTGTGTGACTTTCAGTCCGTCGAGGCTTTTTCTTAAATAACTCTCATATCTCATGGTGTGTTCGTGCGCACTCTCTCACAATGATACGATGGTGTATACATATTGGTGGACACTTTCTCACAGTAATAGTTCGACCGTCCGTGATGGACGCCTCCCCTCTCCTCTTCTTGCGCAATATATCGACGAGTATATCGCGAGGAAGAGAAGTAAGAAGAGGCGCCCCCCACGACAACAGTCGGGATTCCTCCATCAAGAACACACATGAAAGTTATCTAAGGAAAGCCTCGACGGACCGAAAGTCACACATGCATTATACCGATAAAATATCACTAATACATTAATATTTATAATGACCTCGAATATAATATCACTAATACAGATTGAATATCCTAGAATCCAAAATGGAGGGCGGTGAACTCGGTTCACTAGCGGTCTCTGGGTCGCCGGCGGTGGACACCCAAAGATAAGGAACCATCACGAGATCATAACTCAAGTGAGATCCCTAAAGGATCTGCCAGGTATTGTCAAACCGGGCGTCCAACGCCGCCATGTAGCGACGGACGTGCTCGTCCTCCTCCCTGACACGGTGACGTACCACCTCCGCGGGTGTCGGCTCTCTCCGCACCGAAAGTGGCCCACGTGACCACCACCACAGAAGGTCCGGGTCGATGACAATACCTGCATTCCTCACCAACCTCCGAGCCCGGGAAGGTAGCACCTACATGTGCCAGCCCGGCGGAGCCCAGTCCCGGACATGGCGCCTATCAAGCAGGCTCTCACGGACTACTCGACGACGAGGATGCGGGCCGGGCATCGTCGACTAATTTTTCATAAAACCCAAAATCAACATACACATACTAATCTAACATAAACATACTAATCTACTTTTAAAAAAGCATAAACATACTAATCTAACATACACATACTAATCTAACTAACATAAACATACTAATCTACTTTCAAAAAAAGCATAAACATACTAATCTAACATACACATAGTAACCTAGCTAACATAAACATACTAATCTAACATGCATACACATACTGAAAAGCATAAAAATCAACATATATTTAAAAAATTGCAACGAGTCGGGGCCGCAGCGGCTCACAGCGGGGGCGGCGACGGAGCGGCGACAGGGGCGGGGCGGCGATGGCGACGGGGCGGTGACAGGGCGGGGCGGCGACGGGGTGGGGCGGCGACGGGGGAGGCGGGGAAGGTGACAGGGAGGGAGGCGACGGGAGCGGGGCGGAGACCGGGGAGGCGACGGGGGCGTCGGGGGAGGCGACGGGGGCGGCGACGGGGATGACGGGGAGGCGACGGGGGCGGTGGGGGAGGCGGCAGGGGAGGCGGCGGGGCGGCGGGGGAGGCAACGGGGGCGGCGGGGAAGGCGACGGGGCGGCGACGGGGGCGACGACGGGGACGGGAACGGCGACGGCGACGGCGGGCTCGGGGCGGCGACGAGGGCGAAGTGGAATGAAAACCGCGAATTTTTCTAAGTGCTTGTCATATAGAAGGAGCATTGGTCCCGGTTGGTGGACCCAACCGGGATCAATGCCCCCCTTTAGTCCCGGTTTGTCGCACCAACTGGGACCAAAGCCCTATTTTCCGCTGCCCAAAGTGCGGGAAACAGGGACCTTTGGTCCTGGTTGGTGCCACCAACCGGGACCAAAGCCCTGTTTTCAGCAGCCCAAAGGGCGGGAAACAGGGCCTTTGGTCCCGGTTGGTGGCACCAACCGGGACCAATGCCCCCCTTTCGTCCCGGTTGGTGCCACCAACCGGGACCAATGGCCTTGCACACCGGTGTGGTGCGAGTTTAGTCCCACCTCGCCAAGCGAAGGTTGCCCGAACCTGCTTATAAGACCCACCGCGCCTGTTACGTTGAGCTCCTCTGATAGTGATCATAGATGCGTTGATGCTAAAATTCGGCCTAAATTCAAAAGGCTAGTTAGGTGTCTAACTAGCACTTTGATTTTAGGCTGAATTTCATTGTAAGCGTATCTATTTTTACTTTTGCTATTTTTTATGTTATTTCTTTGCATATTAAAAGTTGTTAACAAAAAATACTTTATGAATATTAAAAATTTTAACAAAAATAACTTTGATAATTTTAGTTGCATGAATTGTATATAATATCAAGTTTGTTTCGAAGTAACGTGTACAAAACGGACAGTCTCTTTCAAAGTATCGGGGTTTCGAACGGAAACTCATTGGTTACAAAAGGCATTTCATTTCTTGAACTTATTTGAACTCCAGGCTTTTCGTGTGTTCAAAATGTACCATTCTAAGCCAAATCATCATTTTTTCAATCCTTTCTGACTTCATTTGATATTTTTCATTCACTTACTGTTTTTTTTGAGCTAAATGACCCTGAAATTGAAAAGCACTTCACATGAACTCTGAAAAGGTTGAAAGTTGGCATGGTATCATCATTTCACCCACATAGCATGTGGTAAAAAGTTGAGAGGGTTACGGCAAAAGCAGGATGCACTTCGCATACAAAACGGACAGACTCTTTCGAAGTATCGGGGTTTCGGACGGAAACTCATCGGTTAGAAAAGCCATTTCATTTACTTGAACTTATTTGAACTCCAGGCTTTTTGTGTGTTCAAAATGCACCATTCAAAGCCACATCATCAATTTTCAACCCTTTCTGACTTTATTTGATATTTTTCATGCATATACTGATTTTTTTTGAGCTAAATGACCCTGAAATTGAAAAGCACTTCAAATGAAGTTTGAAAAGGTTGAAAGTTGGCATGGTATCAATATTTCACCCACATAGCATGTGCTAAAAAGTTGGGAGGGTTACGGCAAAAGCAGGATGCACTTAGCGTAAAAAACGGACAGTCTCTTTCGAAGTATCGGGGTTTCGGACGGAAACTCATCAGTTACAAAAGTCATTTCATTTTCTTGAACTTATTTGAACTCCAGGCTTTTCGTGTGTTCAAAATGCACCATTGAAAGCCACATCATCAATTTTCAACCCTTTCTGACTTCATTTGATATTTTTCATGCATTTACTTTTTTTTGAGCTAAATGACCCTGAAATTGAAAAGCACTTCAAATGAAGTCTGAAAAGGTTAAAAGTTGGCATGGTGTGTGCGTGCTTGTTGCCAACGATGACAACCCACTTTTTTGTTGCATATTGTTCTCGGCCACAATCGGAATTTAAGAAAAATCTGAATTGAAAAGCACTACAAATATATAATAGCTAGAGAGATATGTAATATATAATAGTTCAGATATCGATTACAGAAAGTACTTGTCCAAGCGAACACTACTATCTAGTCTGAATCAGAAGAATATCCGCCCCATGATGGTGGTGGTGCGAGGTGACGCTGGTCGTAGTTCACGGTTCGAATCTTGCGATACAACTTATATGCAACGTATGCATCTTTTGCTGCATACTCAATGTTCATAGGCTGAAGTGGGGTCCTCTCCCACTCTTTGTGCTGCGTCGGGGGAAATTTGGTCTTCATATCTTCGTAATAGTCATCGATCAAGGCGACTGCCATAGAAGCCATTGAAGTCCTCTCATATCGAAGCCTGAATATGTCTTGAATATCAATAAGGCAGACAACTGGTATCTCAATACCGAAGTTGCGCCTCATCCTCAGCTTGTCATTCCTTACATCAACGCTAGCAATATGTATGCCGCTGCGTAGGAAGTCCATGAGTGCTGGGCAATGCTTGTCACTACTGCAACACCAACAAATTAAAATGGAACAAATGTTAAATACTGCTGCAATAAGTATATTTCGGCAGAATTATAATATGCAACTATATAAAGAAAAATTATTTCGCTGCAACAAAAAAGGAAGACGCAGAGTTTTTGCTCCCGGGCTCATTTGAGCCCGGAGAACAGTAATTAATATCATAAAAAATCAAAAATTATTTCACTACAAGTTAAGAGAAATTGATCTTTGCCATAGGATTCAAAATAGACATATACATTGATATATCCTATATATATATATGCAATTTCCATATCCTATGAATTGATGAAGAAACCCCAAATTAACTATATGACATATATGTTCTCCCACGTTTTGCAATAAGGAAAATTGTTATTCACTACAAACTTAAAAGAAATATTGATCTTTCCAATAGGATTCAAAATGCAACATATTTCTATCCTATGCAATTTTTATAATAATCTATAAATTATTAATTGATCAAAGAAAACCCTCAAAACTCACCTTGCCCATTGGAAGATAATCACATGTTTCTTGAAACATAGCTGGATGACGTCAACATCGTCTTGCTTGGCCGTGTACTCGAGATCAAGCCCTATGAACTTGACTTTCTCATCCGTCACTTCAAGCCATTTCTGCAAAAGGGAAAGAAAATGCGGCACCATGGCGCTGTCGTTCGTGTAGACAACATCAAGATTGGTCGTGCCATGTGCGAGCACCTCCCCGTAGCGAGTGATTGGATTCATGATAGAAGATATGGGGAAGAAGAGAGGAGAATGGAGGAGAAGAAGAGAGGAGAATGGAGAAGAAGAGAGGAGAATGGAGGAGAAGAAGAGAGGAGAAGAAGAGAAATGGACGAAGCGGTCGGAACAGTTGCCTCTTCCTCGAACCGCGAAACGTCGTGGGATGCGAGCCGTTCGAACCTTTAGTTCCGGTTGGTTCCTGACCAGTGACCGGTCACTATTTTGAGCCCCAACTAAACCCTCAAGCCGGTTGTAAAGGTTTGCGTTTTCCGACACCTCATATTCAACCCATATTGAGGATGGATATATAAGGTCCGGATGGGTCCACAATGTCAGACCGGTCCATGCGGACTCACCCCGTTCCCACCCTTTCCCTACTCCTACCGGTCACTGATGGGTCTTCATGATCACGACATCAGTGCCACGGATGCGAACACCTGCATAGGAGGTGTGCACCACATGCCAAGGGTTGCATCGGGTGAGGGAGAGGACGACAGCGAAGGAAGCAAATTCCACCCGCAGGCATTGCGTCGTCGCATTATTCGATCCAGAGAACCAACTCCTCGCGCCGGTCCTCAACCTGTCTCTGACCACGACGAAGACAGACGCGTGACATCTCCGCTGCAAGAACACATGAGGGGTCATTGAGCTCGAAGCGCGAAGCAGACACATGTGGGGTCATTTATATGGTATGCGGCTTAGATGCCACATCAGGTTTTTGTTTTTTCGATTTTTCTCTGACTAAACTACAGTAGCTAGGAAGATAAATATATGTTGAGGGTTACTGATGGATTCTTCTTGAAAATTTGGACGGTTCCAACAATGTTGGGGACGAATAAGGCACAACCCGTCGTCGTGCCATCTCGCTATGCTGTCCGTATCCAAATTAACCCCGCCAATCCGTCCACTAAAAACAGTAGGCACGTAGTACTACGTACGGTGTGATGAGCTGATGGCACATGCTATTGGTCAAAACCAATCCGGTGTGGTGGCACATGCTATCCGTCAAATAAGTCCGGCCATGCTAACACGCTAGCTGCATTCTCCGTTGAACCAACCACGTGCCCTCCTCATGCAATTCCAACTTTTATCAGCGAAAACTTTCGTTCACAAAATCAATCAGCCTGTCGCCGATAAAAAGCTAAAAATATTAGGGAGATCAGCCAGAACAAGACAGAGCATCATATCCGCCGGTTAGACGGCCGGGCAACCGGCTGTACGCGCACGCACGGCCGGAGCAAAGCAGCAGCAACACGCGCACCTGGCCGGGTGACGTGCTCCCGGATCTCCGCCAGGCCAGCAACGTATGACACGGCCCGACTCGCAGCACGATGCGTGCGTGCACCAACCATGTGTATGGCGTGACACCCCGTGCGTGCACCATCCAATTATCCATTCGCCCTCCGCTCTTCGCGCGCGCGCGCGGTGGTACAGTGGACCGGCGGTAGATAGCCGATTAACTCCGGTCGCCGTCGGTCGTCGTCTCCATAGATTCGCATCGTTCGGACCCGGCACGGGCACCGCCGGCGGAGCATTTATGTCCCGGCGACCCAAAGCATCGCCCTCTTTCTCCCTCGGGCGGCGCCACCGGTTGTTTAACCTCACGTGCACAGTTTCATCTTTCCGGGACGACCGGGTGGTTCGCCCGCCAACGAACGAGCTAAACTATGTAGATTAAACCGTTGCAACAACGAGCAGTGCAGTTATTGTGCGGTGTTACGGTGGCAGGGGGCCGGGGGCCTCTGGCCACCATGCAATGCGTGTCAGCGAGATTCCTCGGCGGCCGGCTCAGTTCCGGTTCGTTACATACATACATGCGCGGCAGCTGTAGCAGCGACTGAGCGGTGGTTCGGCGCCGGCATGGGTCGCTGCAGACGCGACGATCTTGGGGCATTCATGGCCGGATAATGTAGCGCTCATTAACTGCCGTGGTGATCGACGCGGTGTTGGTTCGGGGATGATTATCTGGCACGACGCGCGTAGGTGTAGCCCGGTCAACCCGAGGGAAACGGGGTCAGCCAGGTTACTAGTGGAGTACGTACCAACCTTACCTGCGTGCATGGGCACCTTGGCAACCGCCACCCACCCCCGCAGCTCGATGCTGCCATGTGTAGAGTTCGGTGGAAATTGGAATTCGAGGTAGAAGAACAAGCAAATGTACTGATCACCTCCCGGCAGCTCTTGTATTAGTTCTAGCAAGTCTGAAAAAGTGTGGGAAACAATCATCCCTGACTTCATTAATTCTTCATCAACATGTAAACGATCAGGCAATAATTTGATGAATACAGTTATTATGTTAAAACAAAAAAGCCCAAAAACATACTCCAGCTCTTGGGTGCGCCACGAAAAAGGAGACAGATGTAAGAAGAAATGTAGAATGTATGCCGTCGCATTAGGTTATGAGACAATCACATACATAGAGTGAATTCCGGTTCTTACACTCTTAAGGTTGAGTTCGTGATGTGTTTACCCCATTTGGAAGAAAATAATCAGGATACCATATTTTACCAAGTTCATTCCATTTTTTTGAGTAGGGTGTTTTGGATCTCGGACTCCAAGGAGGCCAGATTTTAAAATTCAATATTCAAAAAAAATTTAGTTTCAGAAAAAACTGATTTTTTTTGTACATATAAACAAGGTGTATGTGTTGAAAATTGCAGGTTGAAATACATTAACATGCATGTGCATTATGCCTTGAAAATTTGCACAACCCAAACTTCGATGTATTTTGTCTTAAAAATTTACACACTTATGCATTATGCCTTCATATATATCTATATTTTTTCAGAATTTTTGAAATATAAAAAATTGTTTTTTTATGAATTTTAATTTTTGCATTCAGAGGCCTCCATGAAGCTCGGCCTTCAAAAGCAATCTCTTCTGTCTTTTACCTTTCTAAATGTTGTGCCCCGTTTCATAAGGTGGGTTTCTAAATTGGGTGAAGTGTCACAAACTCTGTCTGGCCGTAGTACATGGGTAAGGTGTATTACCCAATTACATTTTTTTCATGTTAATACGTGTCTTGTTTATATATTATAAATATCTTAGTACATGCCATGTACAAATCTACCTGACAAACTGAAAAAACAGTAGACTAGTCTTTGCACAGAGAAACACCAGCCAAAAAGATAAAAATTAAAAACAAGAGAAAAGAAACCCCCGAGCTTTACACCAAGGCATGTCATCTGTCTCTGGCACCATCACAACAGCCATCAAAAGAAAGGATGAAAGACCACCTCCATACCTGAGGTCGAGGCGGCTCCATGGATGATATACAACTTTACAAACCTTCAAGGTGGCTCGCCAAAAAAGCAAAACTATTATTGTTGAACGAATCCCCGGTCACACCAATGAACTTTAGATCTAGCACCCCACATCACTAAGACGTCGGAGAAGGAAACCATACTTGCCATTTACGAACCATGGATCCAACACAAGATACATCATCTTCAAGATACCATCGATGCATACCACAATCTGCATCCGCTCCTGCATTACCTCTGAAGCTCTGCGCCGGTTGTTGGGGATATAACCCCACGGTGAGACCCGCCCTACAGGCTCCGGGTCACACTAGGCGGCTCGTACGTTAACCCAAGAGTGGGCTGCGAAGACTGAAGCCCAAGACGTTTGGCGGCTTGACAGGATGGGCCGGAGCGTGGCCCCGATAGAGAAGACCCGGGCGAGTAAGCCGCCCGGAGACAACTTGGTCAGGAAGGCAAGATAAGGTAGAGATAGATTCGGACGTGTAATGAGAGTCGGCTACAACTTGTATGACCTGTGGTCTTGACCTCCTGTATAAAGGTGAGACACGGGGCGACTTAAAGATCAGGCTATCGAGAACTAGGTCAAGCAATAGCTCCCTTGTAATCGATACATCAAGCAATACAAACACAAGCAGGACGTAGGCTGTTACCTCGACTTGAGGGGCCGAACCTGGGTAAACTCGTATCCTTCGTCCCAATCAACCCCTTTGAGTCCATCACTTTGGCAATGGCCTCGAATCCAAGTCCGTTCACCCGGACATCTGCCGTGATAAAATCACGACAGTTGGCGCCCACCGTGGGGCCTGCGCTCAGTGGTGTTAAGTTCTCGAAGGGTTCTCTCCCAGGGCTCCAGGGATACGTGGTCGGAAGGATGAACAAGAGTCGCTGCGCCCGGCTCTATATCGACGCCGCCGGCTGGGGGCTTCATGCCGGTTCTGTGGAATATGGATTTCGGGTTCCTTTCGCCGGGATTCATGTCATCATCGGCAGGATTGACAGATCTACGCCCGGGCCGGACGTCTGCACTGACATCGTCGAGCCGGCTCGGCGCGTGCAACCCGCCCGTGTTAGCCCGGGCCGGAAGCACGTCTTTGTGGGCTTCACTCAAGGTATGGATCTTGAAGCGTCTGCATCACAGGAGACTCTTGTCTATTTAGAGGACGAATCTTCGAGCGGGGAAACATAGTCGATCTACTAGCTTCACAACGGTCGGCTCGGGGGCTACGACGAGCTTTACCCTGAGACGGATCGCTCTAAGCCGGGCGATCTTGGGCCGCCGGTTCATGCGGCAGTGTTCATGGCAGGGTCAGCCCCGGGTGCGAGCATCGCAGCCGCTAGAGCAGCAACCTCGGGGGCTGACCCGTCACCATCGGCTCAAGTTCTTCTGGATTTGATGAACGAGCTCGCGGCCCTGATGGCCACCGAGGTTACACCAGATAACCAAGGCGCTCGGAACTTAGAGATTTTGAGGCTCAAGGACTGGATGGCGGAGGAGCAACAGAGGATAGCTGAGCTAAAGGTTCAGATGGAGGAAGAGGCAGAATGTATTAAGACAGATGCCTTGCGCCTTGGGCTGGAACAACAATCGGCGGCTACGGTGCATCGGATGAGGCATCAATCCCGCTTACCAGAACCTTATGAGGCTAGGAATCTCTTCAACATGCCAGGAACGGGACGGGCAGCGGATACACCTGGAAGCCGGTCGGCGGTTCGACCGATGCCACACCCGGCCCGACGAAACCAGGCCTCACCAGTGGTCTTTCCAACACCGGCGGGTCATTATTCTGACCCAGCTAAGAACATGGTGGCCGCGGCCACCTGGCTTGAAACGATCCCTATTCCGGATGAAGCGCCTTTTGCGGAAGAGGTATGGAATGCCATTGGATACCTTCAGACGGCGATGGCCCAGCAGGAGAAGTATGCTCACAGCCGGAGCTTTAGCCGGCGCTATGAGTCGCCGGAACTTTCCAGTAGCGATCGGCATAGAGGACCTCCGGGGGACGATCAGGCGGCTCTCGATGCGCAAGCTCTCGTAAACCGGGTGAGAAACCAACAAGAGGCAGCAGCTTTGGCCACGACGACTCACCAAGAGCCCGTGCCCTCTGTATCAGTAGGTGCCGGAGTAACCACCAGGGCCGTGGAGTGCCATGCTTATCAACGGCTCTGCGAAGTGAACGGTTGCTGAAGGATTTCAAAGGACCTCGCAAGGTTCCGAATTACACTGTTGATTTGCCTCCGGAGGCCTGGGTCAAAAGTTATGAGCTGGCTATGGAGATGTTGGATGTCAGTGAGGTGGTGTGTGCTAAGTACTTCATCATGATGCTTGAAGGTCCGGCTTGCACATGGTTAAAAGGTTTGCCACCCAATACCATCAATTCGTGGGCTGAGTTAAGGGCAAGGTTCATCAAAAACTTTCAAGGGACTTGCAAACAACTTATGACCATCGTAGATCTCGATCATTGCGTCCAACAAGAGAGTGAGTCGGCTCATCATTGGGTCCGACGGGTGTCGACCATCATCCACTCATCTGAACAGATCACCTCGGCTCAAGCAATGTTGATCTTAGAGAAGAACTGTCACTTCATCCCTCTGAAACAGAAGCTTGGCCGGCTCACGCGTACGTGTCAGGACATGGGAGAACTCATGATGGCTCTTACAAAGTACGCTGACTCTAATAACACGAAGGATCCGGGCTCTGATGAGGAGAAGGCCGACCAAGGTAAGAGGAACAACCCGGGAAAGGGTGCGGCGAACAATGGTAACCAGAGTAAGCGGAAAAACCCAGATGGCGGGTCAGAACTGGTGGCCAATGCAAGCACCGGCCAGAACCCTAGGCAATGTGAAGTTCAGGCCGCCTTTTAATAAAAACAGGACTCCAGTCAATTTGAAGGAAATGCTCAAAAAGCCCTGTCCGGAACACAGCCAACCCGGTAAGCCTTCAGCGCACACATGGGGTGATTGCCATATCATGCAAAAGTTCAAGAATTACCACATGCAGCAACACAACAAGCATGGCGGTGGCCCGCCCGGTGGCTCAGGACCAGGCGGGTCAGGAGCCGGGTTTGGATCCGGCGGCTCAGGAGCCGGTCATCATGGTCAGGGCAATCAAGGAGGGCATCCTCAGAAACCTGGTAACAACAAACTGTTGGAAATATGCCCTAGAGGCAATAAATAAAGTGTTTATTATTGTATTTCCTTGTTCATGATGATCATTTATTATCCATGCTATAGTTGTATTAATTGGAAACATGGATACATGTGTGGATACATAGACAAACACAATGTCCCTAGTATGCCTCTAGTGAACTAGCTCGTTGATTGAATGATGGTTAAGGTTTCCTAGCCATGGACATGAGATGTCATTTGATAACGGGATCACATCATTAGGAGAATGATGTGATGGACAAGACCCAAACTATAAACGTAGCTTATGATCGTGTCAGTTTATTGCTATTGTTTTCTGCATGTCAAGTATATGTTCCTATGACCATGAGATCATGCAACTCACAGATATCGGAGGACTACCTTGTGTGTATCAAACGTCACAACGTAACTGGGTGACTAAAAGGTGCTCTACAGGTATCTCCGAGGGTGTCTGTTGAGTTGGCATGGATCAAGACTGGGATTTGTTACTCCGTGTGACGGAGAGGTATCTCAGGGCCCACTCGGTAATACAACATCATAATGAGCCTTGCAAGCAATGTGACTAATTGTTAGTTGCGGGATCTTGTATTACGGAATGAGTAAAGAGACTTGCCGATAACGTGATTGAACTAGGTATGGAGATACTGACGATCGAATCTCGGGCAAGTAACATACCGAAGAACAAAGGGAACATCATACGGGATTAACTGAATCCTTGACATAGAGGTTCGACCGATAAAGATCTTCGTAGAATATGTAGGAACCAATGTGGACATCCAGGTCCCGCCATTGGTTATTTACCGTAGAGGTGTCTCGGTCATGTCCACATAATTCTCGAACCCGCAGGGTCTACACACTTAAGGTTTGGTGACGTTTCGGTAGTGTAGAGTTATGTATGGTGGTGACCGAAGTTTGTTCGGAGTCCCAAATGAGATCCCGGACTTCACGAGGAGCTCCGGAATGGTCCGGAGGTAAAGATTCATATATAGGATGTCCCATTTTGGTCGCCGGAAAAGTTTCGGACTCATCGGTAGTGTACCGGGAGTGCCGGTAGTGTACCGGGAGACCTACAGGAAGGGTATTTCGACCTTAGAGGGTCCATGGGCTGTGGGAGAATAATAATCAGCCCTTAGTGGGATGGTGGAACAGCCACAAAAGGCCCATGGCGCCAGGAGGAAAAAGGCCTAAAGAAAAAGGTGGAAAAAGGGCCAATAGGGAGCAATCCTAGTCCAACTAGGATTGGAGGAGGAGTAGGGTTCCTCCTCCTTTGCTTCGGCCGAAGCCTCCTTGGCTTGGAGGCAAGGATGCCTCTCCTCCTCCCTCCCTCATATATATACTAGTGGATTGCTAGGGTTTTGCACTAGTTTTTCTGGCCACGTGCTACCCGTTTCACCGGTGCATAGTTTCTCCTCTAGATCGTATTTCCGCAGTGCTTAGACGAAGCCCTGCCGGAATTGCTCCACTACCATCGCCGGAGTGCCGTCATGCTGCCGGCAAACTCTTCCTCCTCTCCACTTCTTCTTGCTGGATCAAGACGGTGGAGATCGTCATCAAGCTGCACGTGTGCTTAACGCGGAGGTGTCATCCGTTCGATACTAGATCGGAAGGACCGTGATCAAGGCCACGGGACGGTTCGTGATTGGATCGCGGGATGGTTCGTGACGTGATCGCGGGACGGATCGTGACGAGATCACGGGACGTATCGTGATTGGATCGCGGGACGCTCGGCGATTTGAATCGCGAAGACGTTCGACTACACCAATCGCGTTTCTTAACGCTTCCCGCTTAGCGATCTACAAGGATACGTAGATCCACTCTCCCTCTCGTAGATGCTCATCACCATGGATAGGTTTGCGTGTGCGTAGGAAATTTTTTGTTTCCCATGCAACGTTCCCCAACACAATCAACAGCAGCATAACCAGTCTGGGTATCAGAGTAATCCGAAGCAGCTCAGCTCGTGCCAGTATCATGTTTTCACAACCAGCCTTAACAAGCGGGATCAGAAAATTGCGTAAGCGGGCGGTTAATGCAGTTGCGCCGGCTCTGCCGCAGTACTTGAAGTGGTCTGAATATGACATAACGTGGAGCCGGGAGGATCACCCACCGCGTGTTGATGAACCGGGGCGGCTGGCCTTGGTTGTTGCCCCCCAAGTGGGAGGATATATGGTGAATAAGGTACTTATGGATGGAGGCAGCAGTATCTATATTCTCTATTATGATACCTTCCGGCGGAAGAAGCTGCTTGACAAGGATCTTAAGCCCTCATCCACCGTTTTTCATGGTGTGGTGCCAGGCAAGTCGGCTTATCCGGTGGGCAGGATTTTGTTGGAAGTCGCCTTTGGTCACGAATATAACTACAAGGTGGAGTCCTTGTGGTTTGAAGTGGTCAAGATCAAGAGACCTTACCATGCGTTGTTTGGCCGGCCAACTTATGCTAAGTTCATGGCTAGGCCCTGTTATATCTACTTACAGCTTAATATGCCCGGATTAAAAGGTACGATTACCGTTCATGGTGATCGGAATACGGCTATTGAGTGTGAGGAAGGAGACCCGGCTTATGCAGAATCCAGTTGTGCTCAGGCGGAGCTTAAGTTTTATAAGGAGAATGTTGATCCGGAGGATATGACCCCGCTGAAAAAGCCCATCGCCCCTCAAATTTTCGACGGATGATACCAAGGCAATAGATTTCACTCCGGCCGATTCATCCAAACATTTCATCATTGGGGCTAACATGGATCCCAAATAGGAAAGCGTGCTCATCGAATTCATCCGTGAGAATTGGGACATCTTTGCATGGAAACCTTCTGACATGCCGGGTGTACCAAGAGATTTCACTGAGCACAACCTTAATGTGGATCCTAAGTTTAAACCGGTCAAGCAGTTTCTATGGTGGTTCAATGAGGAGAGACGCAGGGCCATTGGAGAAGAGGTTGCCCGGCTCTTAGCGGCGGGTTTCATTGTCGAGGTCTTTCACCCAGAGTGGCTTGCTAACCCAGTGATGGTGCTCAAGAAGAACGGCATGTGGCTGTGTGGACTATACAGACCTTAACAAAGCTTGTCCAGCTGATCCTTTTGCTCTCCCTCGTATTGATCAGATCATTGATGCTACGGCGGGTTGTGAAAGCCTATGCTTCCTGGATGCTTATTTAGGATATCATCAGATCAAGATGGCAGTTAAGGACCAAGAGAAGACGGCTTTCACTACACCTTTTGGAGCCTTCTGTTATGTGTCTATGCCTTTTGGGCTCAAGAGTGCCCAGACGACTTATCAGCGTTGTGTGTAGAATTGCCTTCACAGTCAGATCGGGTGCAATGTTCACGCTTACGTGGATGATATTGTGATCAAATCAAGGAAGAAGGAGACCCTTTTGGATGAATTAAGGGAAAAAAATTGACAATTTTCGGATCTATAAGATGATGCTTAACCCGGCAAAGTGCGTCTTTGGTGTTCCGGCTGGCAAGCTCTTGGGATTTCTGGTTTCCGAACGTGGCATTGAGGCTAACCCGGATAAGATCAAAGTTATCACCTCCCTGGCAGAGCCGGCTTGTATTAATGATGTCCAATGCCTGGCAGGGCGGATCGCCGCGTTGAGCCGGTTCATAAGCCGTCTTGGTGAGAAAGCTATCCCGCAATACCAGATGATGAAAAATACAGACAATTTTGTCTAGAGTACGGCGGCAGGTGAAGCATTTGAGGCGCTCAAGAAGCAGCTCACTGAGCCGCCGGTATTGGCTGCTCCGGCTGAGAAAGAGCCTTTGCTCCTGTACATGGCGGCTAACAACCGGGTTGTCAGCGCTGCAATTGTGGTCGAGCGCAAGGAAGCAAGGAAGGAGTATCCGGTTCAGAGGCCGGTTTATTACATCAATGAGGTCCAGACAGAGTCTAAGCAAAGATATCCACACTGGCAGAAGCTAGTGTATGGGGTGTTCATGGCCAACCGCAAATTAAAGCATTATTTCCTAGGGCACCAGATCACAGTGGTCAGCTCTGCTCCATTAGGGGACATAATTTAAAACAGAGAAGCCACTGGTAGGATCGCTAAGTGGGCACTGGAGTTGGGGCCTCTCAATCTGAAATACGTCCCTCGTACGGCTGTCAAGTCCCAAGCCCTTGTGGATTTTATAAACGATTGGACAGAGTGTCAAGCTCCTGAGGAAAAGCCGGATAACATGTACTGGACTATACACTTTGATGGATCCAAGCAGCTGGAAGGATCAGGGGCAGGAATTGTTCTGACATCTCCCAAAGGTGATAAGTTCTGTTATGTGCTCCGGCTGATGTTCCCTTGCACCAATAACGTGGCTAAATATGAAGCCATGCTTCATGGCCTCAGAGTGGCTAAGGAGATGGATTTAAGCCGGGTAAGGTGTTTTGGCGACTCAGATCTTGTAGCTCAGCAAGTTTCAGGCACTTGGGACTCCAAGGACCCATGGATGGAGGCTTATCGTCGGGCGGTGGATGTCATTGTTGGTCACTTCAAAGGTTATTAGGTGGATCACATTGATCGTCGCAGGAATGAGACGGCTGATGCCTTGTCAAGGTTAGGCTCTCAGCGAAAGCCGGTGCCGCACAATGTCTTTCTGGACGTTTTACATCACCCGACTGTCAAGTTACCTTCAGAAGAAGATTTGGCTGTTCCTAACCTGGAGGGGCAATTGGTGGCTGCTCTACATGCTATTTCGGATTGGATTGTGCCCTACTTGACATATTTGACTCGGGGCGGGTTACCTAAGGATGAAAATTTAGCCAGACAGATCGCCCGACGCTCTAAGTCCATGGCAATAGTTAATGGTGAATTGCATAAGTGCAGCGTTACCGGGGTGTTTCAACATTGCGTCTCACCAGAGGAGGGTAATGAAATTTTGAATGAAATTCATGCTGGAGATTGCGGACACCACGCCGGCTCAAAGTCTTTAGTGGCCAAGGCTTTCCAGCATGGCTTCTTCTGGCTGACGGCTCATAAGGATGCAGAGGATCTGGTCCGCAAGTTTGACAACTGTCAAAAATTCGGCCGACGTGCTCATGGTCCGCAAGTTTGATGACTGTCAAAAATTCGGCCGACGTGCTCATGACGGCTCACAAAGGAGCTGACATTTCCCATCAGCTTCACTCCGGGCGGATTGCTGAGCAGCTAGATTGTTTTTAAGCCGGCCAATTCTGACCCGGCTTCGACTAAAGCTTCCTATGACATATAAAAGCATGGCATAAACCGACAGGGGGAGAAATTTCAAAGATAGAGCAAGTCTCAAACAGATTGCAAGCAATATGCATGACACTTGGGGGCTAATGTCTATTTTCAAGACAGTTCCGGATCATCTTTATCAAGTTCACCCGGAACTTGGGGGCTACATATTGGTTTTTCAAAGCGGTTAAGAATGAAAGTCCCGAATCAACTTTGACAAAGATTGAGCCGGCCCTTGGGGGCTACACTTGGTTCTATTACCCATGCTCAATGAAGTCCCACCTCAACTTTGACAGGGTTGAGCCGGCCCTTGAGGGCTATAGTTGGTTCTATTATCTATATTCCATTAAGCTCCGGCTCAATGTTACCAACTTTGAGCCGGCCCTTGGGGGCTGACAACGATGATTTGGGGTTACTTCTAAGTAAGATGAGACCTACGTGCTAAGTATTTCTACTTCTACCAAGATGGAAGAACCGGATTATCATCAGCCAATGTTAACCCGGTTCTTGGGGGCTGAGTAAGAGTATAAAGAGAAACAAAATACCTCATATTTCTTCTTCATTAAGTTGACAAGTTTGAACTCTAGATCCTGGTTTGTAGATAGCCGGTTCATATAGCCAGCATGAGGTTCATCGGCTGTCATCTTCTCGAGGGCGGGGAGCTCAAACTCCAGCTTCCTGGAGGCTTCAGCCGTCTCAGCATGCTTTGTCAACACGTGAGGAGAAGCAGAGCGAAAACCGGCGCCGGTAACCACGACGTCCGGAGCAGTGGTGTCATCAGCATCCTTGGCACGGCTCGATGGCTTGGAATGGTCCCTCTGCGGGCTCTCTAGAATAGTGCCATCAGCTGCCGGCTCTACAGAAGCCGCTGGACTGTTTACGTCCGGCATAGGAGCGTCCGGCCTGGCAAGCTCCGGGTCTTGAGCGGTACGGCTAGGGGAGGACTTGTTGGTTTTCCTTCGCTTGGCTTGAGCCCTGGAAAAGCATAAAATTAGAGCCGGAAGTTTACAACCACCAAAGAGTCGAACGCAAGGTCTGAAAAAACACATACAGCGGGTTAATCTTTGGAGGCGGCAGAGCGGTGGCCGTAGAGTCGCCAGATGAAGGCGAAGACCCCTGAAAGACAGTTTAGATAATGTAAGGTACTATTGGAATTACAAAAGAAGAGCTAGTAAAATCAAACAGAGAAGGAGTATATACCTCTGCGGGGTGTTTCTTTTGAGCCAGGGAGTTCGGTAACCCGGACATGAGATCAGTAGAGCCGGCACTCCGGGTCTGGCGTCGGTTGGCTTGCTGTTGCTTTTTCAAAAGAAATTGAGGATCCAAATAAGCAAGAGGACGAGAAAGGGGAACTTTTCGAATGACCCGCCGTATCTTCTGGGGCATAAAATATTCTGAGTCGGACGAAATATAAGTTACCTCAGGGGCGTTGGCACGGCTCGTCTCTGCCTCGTCCTGTGAATGGCCGTTGTCAGTAAAGTGAGTAAAAAGCAGTAAGAAGTAGTCAAGTTATACCTCTGAGCCATCTGATTTCGACGGTTCAAATCATTCTTCTTGAGGAGTGGTCTTCTTTGTCTTCTTGGCCTTCTTGAGAGGAGGGACGTATTTCTTCTTCCAGAATTCAGAGTCGGCCTGAAAAGGCAAACCGGCATGTAGTAAGGAAGTGCCAAAGTCATAACTAAATAAACAGGAGAGACTATGGAGAGACGCCTTACTTCCGGGGCCAGGTTAATAGCAAAGAAAGGTGCCAGCCCAATGGCGCCGCAAGCACCGGAAGTCTCGTGGACAAGGCTCCGGATGACAGTTGTAATATCATCCTCTGTTAACGTCGTCCGGCTGAAGCAGAGGGAATCATCGTACTGACTCGGATACTTGCACATAAGGCGATTCCTCCGGCTCAAGGGCATAATCCTCCAAGAGATCAGGAGTGGATCAAGTCTAGCCCAATCATCCCATTGGCCATGAGGGCCTTAATCTTGGCATGAGCCGGCTCGTGCCTCGCCCGTTCAGCAGTGGACAGTCGGCCGGGAAGCTCGGAGGTCGTCTTGAGCCGGGACGGGCGGTAACCCGGCAGCGGACGTTCACCTTCTAGAGAAGTGTCTTTGCAATAAAACTAGGTCTTATTCCAATCCTTTGGGTCACTCGGCATCTGAACAGCCCGAAAGGTTATGTCCCGATGCCTCTGTATTGAAATTCCGCCTAGCTCTAAGCTTGGGCCGGCCTTCACCTCGGTCTAGAGATTTGCATAGAAGAACTCTCGAAAGAGACCAACAGACGGCTCGGCTTGCAGATAAACTTCACTGAGCACTTGGAAATTGCAGATGTTGGAGACAGAATTGGGGGCGAGGTCTTGAGGGTGCAACTTGTAAAAGTGAAGAACATCCCGGAAGAATTTTGAGCCGGGGGGTACAAACCCATGCTTGATGTGATCTGAAAACACCACTACTTCGCCCTCCCGAGGAATGGGCTTTAGTTCATCGCCCGGAACCCTCCAATGGATTACATCCTTCGCGGGAAGGGTGCCCGCGTGCACAAAATCCATAAGGAACTCTTCGGTGATGCAAGAACCGACCCAGTTGTAGGAGTTTGATGCGCGAGACATGGCGGCGGCTTAAAACTGCGCAAAGTAACCATATATGGCGAGTCAAAGATTGGCAGATATCTACGGGCGGCTAAAAGCTTAAGACCTTAAGGATGAGCCGCCAGAGCCCGGTTGATGAGAGCCGGAATACATGACGGGTCAAGGTTATGAAAAGACAAGGCGAAAATACGGCTAATTCCGGAAAACAGGTTTCGCAAGGTATCGCTAAGATTGCGGATCTACAAAACAAGGAAAATGTTCCTATTTCAGACCTAGAGATGAACTGATGAAAGCGGAGAAATTTTAAAAACGGCAGGCGGAGCTGTTGCAAATCTGCGCAGTAGTACTATCGATTTCCTACATAACGCCGCTTTAGAGACAAGTTATCGTCAAGTGTTTAGGGGCTAAGCTTGGCCGACATTGAAGGAGGCTCGTGCTCTACGCGGCGGGAGGAGCTCCATGAAACCCTACCGAGATAGCTATGGATCTAGGGGAAGAAGGACTCACCGAAGACGGCACGGCGGACGCGGAGAGAGCTCTGGAACGAAACAGGTTGATGCAGCGGCCTTTGTTGACGACGATGAGGAAACGGCGCCGGAACAAGATGCACGGGAGCGGAGGCGTCAGAAGGAAGAAGATAAAGAGTGAGCGGGAGGAAGGCAAATGCTGCCCCTCGCGGTCCTATTTAATAGGAAAAGGCAGAAACAGGCGCGAAAATCCAGGCGTCAGTTGTCATTTGACCGAGGCGGACGCCTCGATTCTTGGACTATCCATTTAATAAGGGAAGATCCGTTGCGTGCGTTAGAGAATCTTTCTGTCAAATCTGACATGATGTCACGGCGGGTCATTATTTTCAGGGTGACTCGCCGATGATTAAGAAGGAGGCTGAAGTGAGCAAGCTCAAATCAACCTGGCGCCTAATGTTGGGGATATAACCCCACGGTGAGACCTGCCCTACAGGCTTCGGGTCACACTAGGCGGCTCGTACGTTAACCCAAGAGTGGGTTGCGAAGACTGAAGCCCAAGACGTTTGGCGGCTTGACGGGATGGGCCGGAGCGTGGCCCGGAGAGAGAAGACCCGGGCGAGTAAGCCGCCCGGAGACAACTTGGTCAGGAAGGCAAGATAAGATAGAAATAGATTCGGACGTGTAATGAGAGTCGGCTACAACTTGTATGACACGTGGTCTTGACCTCCTGTATAAAGGTGAGACCCGGGCGACTTAGAGATCAGGCTATCGAGAACTAGGTCAAGCAATAGCTCCCTTGTAATCGATACATCAAGCAATACAAACACAAGCAGGACGTAGGCTGTTACCTCGACTTGAGGGGCCGAACCTGGGTAAACTCGTATCCTTCGTCCCAATCAACCCCTTTGAGTCCATCACTTTGACAATGGCCTCGAATCCAAGTCCGTTCACCGGGACATCTGCCATGATAAAACCACGACACCGATGCTTGAGCAAACGTCATCGCAATGGTGAAGCGCGATGACACACAACCCTAGGACAGATCGCCTTGTCGGAGTACAGTCTGAAAAAACTTTATTCGACGTCATTATCACCATCGCCGAAGCAAAGATGACGAGCAACCTAAAAACTAATGTACGGGAGCCTAAAAACGATCCAAGCATGTGGATCTGGCGAGCCCCCTCACCACCGACGACCGAAGTCATCGACGGAGGAGAGCCGCCTTTTCTTTCTTCTGGAGCTATATATTACCTGGTTGACTAGGAAATGTTTTCTTTAAAGGCTGACTAGTAATTAAACAGCACTGAAAATACAAGCACGACAAAAACGCGCGTTCTCCACCTCGAAAATATATGTGCATTTTTTTCTTAAAAATAAATAAGTATGGACACTATTCTTGTGAGCATCGCCCAGCTGCAGCTGCCTGCTGGCCAGCATGTGCGTCGCGGCCGGGCATCGTTGCGACCATCGACCAAAAGCGCAGGCTAGCCCGTGGACGCACTCGATCGGCCGCTACGTAGTCGTACGTTGGTTATACAGATCAAAATGACCAATTAACCACCGTACACGAGGAGGACAGCGTTGTTGGCACCTTGCGGACGCACGTACGGAGTCGGAGAGACCGTCTTTCTGGCTGCGGTGGTTCCGCCAAAGACCCGGGAGGCCGAGAGGCGCTTGCGTGCGTGCCACGCCCGGCCACGGAGCGTGCGCAGGAAGAAGACACTCGTTTGGCGCGGGGCGCGTACGCTCCCCGAAGAGGGCGGCACACGCACACGTCGCCATGCACGTACGCGCAAGGCCTTTTGCTATATGAATTTTGATTTTGCTAACCCCATGTCCCATGCGGTCGCAAGGCCTTTCGCCACTAACGTCTTTGGGGCTTGCTCAGCAGCGGCGTCAATGCACGTACGCGCCGCCCTCGCAACTTGCATCTTAAAAGGAGGCATGGAAACACACACAACGGAATAGAGACGACAACGGACAATTTGCAGGTTGTTTTGCAGAAAAAAGCTATGTTGTTTTGCTCGATTGATTTGTCAATGGGCCCACCAGGGATGATCAGCCAGGATACCGTTCACTTTTCACTAGAGTTAAAAGTTGAATCAATGCTCAACTTGCTAAAAATCTTAGGTGGTACATACACTTGAAATTGTGATCTTTTTTCGATGCATGTACGTATAGAACCATCCGGATTTTAAACTTCACGCAAACGATCATTTTAGTGCTAAAACTTACGGCATACATATAAAACCTAGAACTTGCGGATTTTGAATGGTATAAATGAACTTTTCTCCCATAATGTGATGATGTCATCTAGCTAGACCCTTCGTGTTGATCCTCGCCGAGTCCAGTGGGGGAGATGTCGCTCTATAAACATGGGGTCATTTCGTTGTAACAATAACTCGGCATTTGCATCACTGACGATGGTAGCCTTGTAAGAACTAGGGAAGGAGATGCCTTGCAAAAGCACAAGAACTATTGATGAAAATGAGATAGACAATATATGTTTTTGTCGAGGAAGATGCCCCATGGTAGCGGAGGTGAGGTCAACCCATTGACTGTAAAAAACAAAAATCAAGTGTGTGCAACGACATAAGCATCAGATCAACTGTGTTGGCGTAGGCTCGGTGAGTACCACCCCTTGCACCGAGCAGAGAGAAATAGCATGAAGGATGAGTGAGAGACGAAAAGAGAGGAAAAGTATAGGGAAAAGCAAAGGAAAAACTGGATGCATATTGTCTATGGAGAAAATTATACTAAGAAACATGTTCCTATTGAAGTCATTGTAATGCAAAAAAGAATGCATCCTTAGGTTTTTTTTACCGACACCCTCGACTTCGGGGGTAATGAATAACTAACTAAGAAATTGTAATATGTTTGATTAGTCGTTTGGTGCAAAACCTCACATCTATGCACCCACATGCCAATGATTATAGCTTGGACTCAACTCTTGTAAACTCTACCCCATAGTCGAGCTTTGGCTCGGACATATCTTGCCGGCTCAAACTTGATCGAATATGGCGCATAGAGACGAGGACCGTGAAGGTAGGTGGGAACCAAATTAGCATCATGATCATGAAAAATGTTTTCATAATCCATCTACAAGGAATTGCATATCGTTTGTTTACTTGTAAACCTTTAAAATAACAAACAACCCTCTTTGGTTTCATTTAATTGGAACCGCAATGTCTTACAAGCTACAAGCCCTAAACAACATAACAAGCCCTAAAGAATACAATGAGAACCAAACGAGGCATGATCTAAAGCAACTTGGCATTCTAACAAGACCTAACCTACAACATATAACAAAATGGCAGCAGGGCAGAACATAATCCTACCTACCAAAGTAGCCATATATCACAAGTGTATCATGTTCTGGGTATCTACAATCTTGATCTCAGAAACCATGGAGTTAGTGGCAAACCATCTTAACAATGAGGCAACAATTCAGACATTGCCAAAAGGAAACTAGCTAGGTATTTATTGTGTAAACCTTGCCAAAACGAAACTTAGGATACACCTATGTGTCCTCGCATACGTGTCAGACGGAGAGAGTACTAACCACCATACATGACAACATAATTATGTTAAGGTGCGATTGGCTCCGACGATGGCTTCTTCGACCACGAGCTAGCTCGGTGGTGGTGCTAGTTGGGCACCATTGTGAGATGATGCGTAGATGAGGTGGTGTCGTGAGCTACGGTGAAAACCCTATCTTAGTTGTGGTCATGAATAGCGATGGCGGCAGCTATGGCCGTCGCTTACCTTCTTGGAGGCATCATTGTATTACTAGCACACCCCTCCCATGTGGAAAACTATAGCTATGAGGGAAACACTTGATCTTGTTTGATCGGGTGATGGCGGTGCCTTGGTGTCGCATTCCCCCTGTTGGAAATATGCCCTAGAGGCAATAATAAATTGGTTATTATCATATTTCCTTGTTCATGATAATCGTTTATTATCCATGCTATAATCGTGTTGATCGAAAACTCAGATACATGTGTGAATACATATACAACACCATGTCCCTAGTATGCCTCTAATAAACTAGCTCGTTGATCAAAGATGGCTATGGTTTCCTAGTCATGGACATGAGATGTCATTTGATAACGGGATCACATCATTAGGAGAATGATGTGATGGACAAGACCCAAACTATAAACGTAGCATATTATCGTGTCAGTTTATTGCTACAGTTTTCTACATGTCAAGTATATGTTCCTATGACCATGAGATCATGCAACTTACTAACATCGGAGGAGTAACTTATGTGTATCAAACGTCTCAACGTAACTGGGTGACTATAAAGGTACTCTACAGGTATCTCCGAGGGTGTCTGTTGGGTTGGCATGGATCAAGACTGGGATTTGTTACTCCGTGTGACGGAGAGGTATCTCAAGGCCCACTCGGTAATACAACATCACAAGCCTTGCAAGCAATGTGACTCAGTGTTGGTCACAGGATCTTGTATTAGGGAACGAGTAAAGAGACTTGCCGGTAACGAGGTTGAACTAGGTATGGAGATACCGACGATCGAATCTCGGGCAAGTAACATACCGAAGAACAAAGGGAACATCATACGGGATTAACTGAATCCTTGACATAGAGGTTCGACCGATAAAGATCTTCGTAGAATATGTAGGAACCAATATGGGCATCCAGGTCCCGCTATTGGTTATTGACCGTAGAGGTGTCTCGGTCATGTCTACATAGTTCTCGAACCCGCAGGGTCTGCACACTTAAGGTTTTGGTGACATTTCGGTAGTATAGAGTTATGTATGGTGGTGACCGAAGGTTGTTCGGAGTCCTGTATGAGATCCCAGACGACATGAGGAGCTCCGAAATGGTCCGAAGGTAAATATTCATATATAGGAAGTCCTGTTTTGGTCGCCGGAAAAGTTTCAGGCTCATCGGTAGTGTATCGGGAGTGCCGATAGTGTACCGGGAGACCACCGGGAGGGGTATTTCGACCCAAGAGGCTTCATGGGCTGTGGAAGAGTGAATACCAGCCCTTAGTGGGCTGGTGGAACTTCCACACAAGGCCCATGTGGCTGGGAAGAAAAGCCCAAAAGAAAAAGGTGGAAAAAAGGGGAAAAAGAAGGAATCCTAGTCCTACTAGGATTGGAGGAGGAGTCCTCCTCTCCTCCCCACTTCGGCCGAACCAAAGGAGGCTTGGCCCTTGTGCCAAGCCTCTCCTCCTCTCCTCCTATATATACTGATGGGTTTTAGGGTTTTGCACTAGATTTTTCAGCCACGTGCTACCCGTTCCTCCAGTGCATAGTTTTTCCTCTAGATCGGATTTCTACAGTGCTTAGGCGAAGCCCTGCCGGAATAGCTCCACCACCATCGCCGGAGCGCCGTCACGCTGCCGGAGAACTCTTCTACCTCTCCGCTCCCTCTTGCTGGATCAAGAAGGCGGAGATCGTCATCAAGCTGTATGTGTGCTGAACGCGGAGGTGTCGTTCGTTCGGCGCTAGATTGGAAGGACCATGATCAAGATCGCGAGACGGATCATGATGTGATCGCGGGACGGATCGTGATGAGTTCGTGGGACGGATCATGATTGGATTGCGGGACGGATCATGATGAGATCGCGGGACGCTCGGCGATTTGGATCGCGAAAACGTTCGACTACACCAATTGCGTTTCTTAACGCTTCCCGCTTAGCGATCTACAAGGATACGTAGATCCACTCTCCCTCTCGTAGATGCTCATCACCATGGATAGATTTTGCGTGTGCGTAGGAATTTTTTTATTTTCCATACAACGTTCCCCAACACCCCCATGGGCACTTCTTCTTTGGAGTTGGGTTTTGGCGAGCGGGGTCTATGGAAGACAATGGTGTTGATGTCAAGGCTTTTGTGGCAACGCTGATGGGGCAACAATGTTTAAGACATGGCTATAGTTGAGCTAGTCAGCTCTCCTTTGGCGTGTTCGTGGGATTGCCTCGACTAGTTTGTTGTTGTGAAGTCGAAGCCACGGTGGAGGGGTCTTGATGGCGTAAGATGACATGCAGTAGGTAGTTCATTCGATGATCTTCCGTGGTTTCAGTCGTGCCTAGTTCTCCTTGGTAGTTCTTCGTTAGAGTCTGAGATGCGTTATTCTGGTCGCAAGTGGGTGAGGTGTGGCGTAGACCTTCATGCACCTCCACATCGCCTCTGCATTGCAGGTTGTGTTGACTATTGCGTATGGTGAAATCAGAGTCATTTGCTAGTGTTTAGGGATGACGATGATGCCTCTAGAAGAGGAGTGATGAAGATGACGCCTCCTTGCTATCTTGACCAGATGCTCTTTTGAGTGATGCGCACGTGGTATCTTATGTGTGTCGCTTAGACCTGATCATTGGTTGGGCTGGGTCGAGTTTGGGCCGGGCTTTGCAAAGCTCGAAAAAAAAATCCCAAGCCCGAGCCCGGCCCGAAGCCCGAAATGCACTCTCTTTTCAAGCCCGAAGCCTGTCCCGAAGCCCGAAAACCCGGCCCGGATGCTAATTTTTATTGTTTGCACGTGTAACCCCGGCCCGAAGCCCGAAAGCCCGGTCCAAACTATATTCCCGACTGAAAAATGAAGCCCGAGCCCGGCCCGAATGCCAAGCCCGAAGCCCGAAGCCCGGTATTTTTGGACCGGATCGTCGGGCCGGGCTGTCCATGCACAAGTTTAGTGTCGCTTAACGGTTGTGATGGTTTTGCCCGGTTCTTCAAAATTAACCAAACAATCTGGTTTTCGTTCGGTTTTTCTCAATCAGTAGCTCAACCTTTTTCTTCTTAATGAATGCAAGAACCCGTCATTTTAAGAAAGAAAAAATAATTACCTAGTTAAAGCAATGTACTTAATTTTGAGCTAAAAACAGATAAACCAATGTCATAACAAACGGTAGTTCGCCCCATTTCCATGATAACGGAGAGAGTGCACATGCACATACACACACACTCACACACGAACTTTCCTCCTATGATATGGCAATGTCGTTTTGCTAGTAGATGCTCCTACTTCCACCGAAACAGTGACATTCCCCTCCCCGCTTCCCCCCTTCCACGAGGCAAGTTTGAACCGTTCGTCGTCCCGGGACGGCTAAGCCATGAGCCAATAAATGCGAGTAAACCCAAAGCATGGAGCACATACACACACAATCCATTCATCCATCCATCCATCCATGAGCCCACCGTAACCGTAATCGAAGCCCTCCCCTCCCCATGAAACCCGATTGAATGCCGCGACGGAAACCGACTGAGCCGTAGCTTTCAGCACTGTAATTGAGCACCGGCGACACGCGTTGGCGTGGTGCCTCCCTTCTCGCTCGCCCGGCGCAACCCCACACTCTATTTAACCTTTGCCCAAACGCCCACAAAGATATACAAAGCGTGGAGGAAGAAGGAGAGGAGAGGGGAGCCACCCGCCTCCCCACCGCGCTTAAATGCGGTTTGTTTTTCCGTAGGCGCGCTGCCCCGTTTACTCTTACAAAAGGCTCGCCCGCCTCACTCCTCTGCTCCAGCCAGCCAGCCAGCTGCTCCCAGTAGCGCACCCACCCCGCCTGCCACTGCCAGCGCCAGCGCCAGCGCCAGCGGCCGGCGGACGCGAGGGCGGGGGGTCGGTCGAGGAGGAGCGGGCGGCAATGCACATTGCCACGTGCGTGTGGCAGGAGAAGGCGGCGGCCATGGGCGCGGCGGCCGGGGGCCGGGCCGGCGAGTGCCGGGTGTCGCTCGTCGCGCTGCTCGCGGCGGCCGGGCGCGCGCTCAACTGCGCCGTCAGCTTCGTCGTCTTCTCCTTCCTCGACGTGCTGGACATGGTGCTCTGCCTCGTGTACAAGGTGGTGGACTACGCCGTCGAGGCCGAGTGGAAGCCCTGCTACTGCTCTGCCGCGGCGCGGGAGGACGGCGGAGGCAGCACAGGCGGTGCCACGGGCGCGAAGGGTGCGCTGTCGTTCGTGGCACCGCGGGCGGCGGCGGGGCCGAAGGTGGTGCGGCTGTCGTCGTCGTCGGCCAACAAGATGCAGCTGGAGGACGTGTCGGACACGCTCTACGTGCGCGCATCCCTGCTCTCCGACGCCACCCGGAAGCCCGGCCCCATCGCGCCGGCACTCACCGTGAGCCCGGCCATCGCGGAGCTCATCCGGGGCAAGATCGACCGGGCGCCGCGCCCGCCGCGGCAGGCGCCGTGCTGGTCCGACTGCGACTGCAAGATGTGCCATTCGTGGAGCACCGGCTCGCGGGCCTCCCACCTGTACGTGCACGTGCAGGCGCCGCCGCCGCCGCCGCCGGGCGTCGAGCAGGAGGCGGTGGTGTTCATCCACGGCTTCATCTCCTCCTCCGTGTTCTGGACAGAGACGGTGTTCCCGGCCTTCAGCCCCGCGGCCCGCGGCCGGTACCGGATGTTCGCCGTGGACCTGCTGGGGTTCGGGCGCAGCCCCAAGCCGGCCGACTCCCTCTACACGCTGCGCGAGCACCTGGAGATGATTGAGCGCTCCGTGCTCCAGCGCTACCGCCTCAAGTCGTTCCACGTCGTGGCGCACTCCCTCGGCTCCGTCCTCGCCCTCGCGCTCGCCGTCAAGTACCCCGACGCCGTCAAGTCCCTCACGCTCCTCGCGCCGGTACGTGCATACGATCCCACCATGCGTGCCAGTGCCGTGTCCACCACTGGCATAGCTAGCTGTTCGTTCGCGGCTGCTGCTGCGCACACGGAGCGCATGAGCTTGGCATGCAATTAATCGCCGAACTTCATCTCCCACGGCCCCGCCCCGGCCCTGCCGACCACCTTCCATTAATGGACTGCCATGCTAGTACTAGTTCAAGTGGCCTGTGATCACACAACAATTGAATTCACTCGCTCGCTCACTCACTCACCCGGCATGCGAGTCACCTGGCCTGCGCTAACCAACTCTGTGCACTTTGTAGTAATATTCCATCAAAAGTGTATGGTAATCATCGGTGTTGATGTGTCGTATGATGATGGTGCAGCCGTACTTCCCGGTGCCGGAGGAGGAGGCCGGGGCGGCGACGCAGTATGTGATGCGTCGGGTGGCGCCGCGGCGGGTGTGGCCGCCGATCGCGTTCGGGGCGTCTATGGCGTGCTGGTACGAGCACGTGAGCCGGACCATCTGCCTCACCATCTGCAGGCACCACCGGGTCTGGAACAGGCTCTTCAGGATCTTCACCAGAAACAGGTGAGCCAACCGGCTGACCTTCTCCTGCACATGTTATTTTTTTTCTTACTTTACTTTATTTTATATAGATAGATATAAGCCTCGTGTAGCATATATTTTTCTTCTTCTTTTCCAAGTGACACTACAAGTAGTCTATATATTTCCCAACCACCTGACCTGTCCTGGCCTGCATGTTCCTCGGCCGGTCCCGTGACAACCGAGTCACGATAAGTAACTGCTGGTTAGACGTGCCCCACGCACAAACGGTCGCCGTGTGCTCAACCAACACTCAGTCCACACACACACACACATGAGAGCGTTTTTAAATTTATGCTAGCTTGAAAAACGTCTTCTATCATGAGACGGAGGAAGTAACAAGTTTTTTTTGTTAGTTAAGGAAGTAGTAATAAGTCGAACTCCATCTTTACTACAGTACCGCCTCTGTACCAAAATGTAAAACGTTTTACATTTGGCTTTGAAATGAAAAAAAAAAACATTGCTTTGAAATGGAAAACACATTGCGCCGGCATTGAATTCGCGTGAGACTCAGACCGGCGGATGAGCCACAGCTGTCGACTCCAATTCATGGCGTCACGAGTACGTCTCCCTCTCCTCCCACGGCCTTTTTTTCCCCTGCATACTGCGTACCTACGGACCTCCCCTTATAAGCTGCAGGAAAGTCCAGAATTTTTTTTAAGAAAAATGAATCAGACAGGCTATGCGAGGAGACGACGGCGACGGAGACGGCGACCCAAGGTGATCGCTGTCGCCGCCGCGGGCTATTTCCCCGCCCTTAAATGATCGCCCCCAAATGTTGTTCGGTCGCAACAGTCGGCGCTGTAGCGTTTGTCCCGCCATTAACGCCCGCCACTCCAGCTATGGAGCTAATCACACCCCGCTAATCCGTGTGCCAAGTCGCGTCGTCGTGCTGCTAGCTAATCGCCATGGCCGACGAGTACAGCAGTGGTACAAGTGTTACGCCGTGGCCTGGTGGGTGGGTGGGAGCGACGTACTACGTGTGCGTGCGTGGAGGATGGATGCGTGCATGCATTTCGGGTTCGGGCGCGGGCGCGGCGGTCGTGCACGTAGGTGAGCGCAGCGCGCAGCCGGCGCCTAGATTGGCGGTGGCTCACCACCCCGCCATAAACGGCGGCCCGGCGGGGCCCCGCGCGCCATGACCCCGCACTTATGCGCCACGGAACAAGACGGGCCGCAGACAAAAGTCTTCGGCCGGTACACTCACCCACCGCCACCATTGCTTAACCCTCTTTTTTTTTTCTCTAGCTCCATGGCACGTAGTAGTACTCCTCTGAATGATACTGCACCGCCATCTCCCCTCTTCTGGTTGAGAAAAGTTCCTAGCTTCACACAAAGATAGATTCTGAGTGCTATTTTTCATCATTAATAAAAAAACAAAAACAAAATAAAATTGCGTCATCTTCTTCAAGGAGGCACGCTTCGTTCTCCATCTTCTTGGAGGAGTGCCACGGCCATGGCTAGGTGGACTGAAGTGATCGACCTACGTGCGAGCTTCGTCCGTCTCCGTGCTCCTAGTTGGCAAGTGGCAAGATGAAGCCCGGCAGGCGAATTGGGCCGGGGTCGACGAGGCAGAGCTTGCCGTTTGCGTGCATGTCATGGATTCGGTGCGTCGTGGCCACGTACGTGACTGGGGTGCATGTTGTGCAGCTGTGCATGTGCTCGGGACGGGGACGGGGACGGGGGACGTGTCGTGTCGACGACGGCGAGTGACCAGCAACTAGCTGCTGGTGCTGGTGCTAGTACGTAGACCTTGTGTGCCTTCAATCACTTCGGTTGTGGAGTCGTGCGGTCGATCGGTGTTCGGACCTAACATGGCCAAACCACGTGTCTTGGCACGCGAAAGGCCTCCTCCTCCTTTCCCTAGTTACAAGTGAAGAAGATAGATGATCATTCACTGCTCAGTGCTCACACACACTGCATGCGTGGTATCTAATCTAGACCTCCCGTAGCCTCACCACGTACTGTTCCTACGTGATAGTAACATATGGAGGCAGATAGTGCACTCCGCCTGCTGGCGCTACGTACTGTATACCACTGTATACCCACTCTCTCCCTTGCTGGTGCGTGCCAGTCCACTGTACAGAAGGTAACCTGAAAGCTAGGACAGTGGAGGCTGTAGTTTGGGGCCATAAATGAGCTTCTCACCCATATATGCATGGGATGCATGCATGACTGGGATCTAGGGAGTTAAGTTTGGCTCCAAGTCGCAATTTTTATTACTGGATTGCGCAAGTACACGCACGCATGATAGGGCCTATGCATGCATGGTCCAGCAGAAGGCAACGCAAGTGGATGGGGCGAGTGCAGCAGTAACGGGTTCCAGTTATGGCTGTGGTACATGCAACGCAACCAGACGGCACTATGGCAGGCGAAGCGAGCACACGGCAAAGCAAAGATTTTTTCTCGCTTTCCATTAGTGGCAGCGCTGTGCTGCTCCTCGCCGGCACATGCATGGTGTATTTGCATGCATATGGTCTGTGTGAGTGAGTGAATGCCGGGCGCTGGCTAACTGACTGTATGGTACGCGTGCGTGTGTGTGTGTGTGTGTGTATGGTGCAGGATGAGGACGTTCCTGATCGAGGCGTTCATGTGCCACACCCACAACGCGGCGTGGCACACCCTGCACAACATCATGTGCCTCAGCGCCAGCAAGATGGGCGCCTACCTGGACGTGGTCGCCGGGCAGCTGAGCTGCAAGGTGGCCCTCTTCCACGGCCGCGACGACGAGCTGCTCCCCGTGGAGTGCACCCTCGCCGTCGGCGCCCGGGTGCCCCGCGCGCGCGTCACCGTCTACGACAACAAGGACCACATCACCATCGTCGTCGGCCAGGAGAAGCTCTTCGCCGCCGAGCTCGAGTCCATCTGGCGGAGCGCCGCCCAGGACTAGCGAGCGTCCGTCGCCAACCACCACATGCACTGCAACTGTACTACTGCTACTACTGCTACTTCGACCGCAGCGATCGTCAGTCAGCAACAGTGCACAGGAGGAGGAAGAGAGGAGGAAGTTAATGGCCCGTGAGAAAGATTGCAATAACGATTACCCTGCGTGCATGAGCAGATGCGGCAGCGGCCAGCCAGCCATGGCCAGCCCCAGTAGGAGGAGGATTGGACATGGTAGAGCAATTCTGGCATGTCCTTTCCAAGAACTATAAATACATACAGCTGTATCATTTCCATTTCTTCTTCTTCTTCTTCTCTCTTTTCTCCCTGGTAATTAATTAATGGTAAAGTGTATGTATGATTAATTGTTTGATTGGACCAGCTTGGCCAATCGTCGTCGTCGTCAACAGTCCCACAACTGTAATATAATACGTACTACTAGTATATATACTATGGAATGGAATGGACTCTTTCAGAGCGGAATTGATGAAGCTGCCGAAGTTGGTCTGCTTCGTACATGAACATGGCCTGCGTTCCGTTGTGACAGGCACCGGTTGCTCCATCGGGGCCTGCTGGAATTGATTTCTGAATTGGGCGAAAGAGACCAGCAGCATCGCAGTCACATTGATCGCCACCGGCTTTGCCTGTCAGTGTCTGCCTCCCCCGATGTGCTGTCTTTCTCAGTCCTGCGCTCCATCTCATATACAGTATACATGATCCTAATGATGATTATTAGCCGCTGTGAGGCTTACGTTGCCATACTTTGCCACCACATCTCCTTCAGATAAGTTCATTCTGGAGAGCAGAAGGACCACCTATCTATCTCCTTCAGAAAAAGTGCTTTTGTTCCTTCAGATAAGTCTGCTTTTTTTGCTTTTTAAAGATATAAATCTCCTTCAGATAAGTTCTTTTAACTGATCATATAAAGAAGTAGGACGAGTATAACCTCGATACTTCAGCAAAGTGAAACCCATGATATATAGGCCCAGGTAGTTTTGCAGCTCTCACTCTGCTGCAAATGGATCATTGGTCGCCACTGAAGTTTGAATACCCGCCCACCGGCGGCCCACGACTGCACCTTCTTCAGACTTGGGGACTTTAGATAGTCAGAAAAGCACAGGGGCTTCCTAAGGATGGTCACTGCTGCTGATGGGGCTACTAATTTGAATGATGGGCCTTCTCATTAGCAATACCAGCGCACCTTTTCAACCAGACAATGTTAGCCCCATGACTACCGTCATTGTTAAGAAAGGGCAGCCAGATTAGGTTCATTTAGTCAGAGGTTTCACAAGTATGTTTAAGTGGAGTTGGGAGTGGAAAGCTATGGTCAACCAATGACATGTGCAACTTTGAAGGTTGCAAGTTAAAGGTACACAAGTTGTGATCAAAGTACCTAGTTGTGCACCTCATGAGATGGCCAATGGCAAACTCAGCATCGTCTGGGCCAGAGTGCAAGACATTCGTGATATCTTGAAGAACTACTAGAGGTTTTGAATGTGGTGTATGATGACTTCGCTGTCAAATTTTGGGTCAGGTTGTAATTAGATGGCTTGAGATGGGCTCTGGTGGCCGTATATGGGACGGCATAACCAGAACTTAAGTCTGATTTTCTTGCAGATTTAGTGAGGATTTGCGGTGATGAAACATTCCCCATTCTGGTTGGGGGGGGGGGGACTTTAATATCATCTGTAGAAAAGAGGAAAAAACAATGACAACTTCGATGGAAGGTGGTTGTTCATGTTTAACATGATTATTGAGAGTCTCGACTTGAGAGAGATAGATCTCACAGGCAGACAATTTACATGGGCCAACTCATTACCGGTACCAACTTATGAGAAATTGGACCGTGTATTGGCTAGCATTGAATGGGAGCATAAATACCCACTAGTCACAGTCCATGCTATGCAGAGAGCTATTTCAGATCATACACCCCTATTGGTCGACTCAGGGGAGGCGACACATGTAGGAAACAGAAATATCTTCTCATTCGAATTAGGTTGGTTCGAGAGAGAGGGATTCATGGATCTCATTGCTACTGAATGGGCAAAGGAGTCCGGCCGGTGGATCATCTAGTATGGGTAGATGGAAAAAAATAGAAACTTACACCAGTTCTTGAGGGGCTGGGCTAAGTGGGCTAAGAATCAAAGTGGAATTTACAAAGTGGAAAAAGAGAGGCTAATCCAACTCATTAACGAGTTAGATGTGAAAGCTGAAGCCACATGTCTTAATAGTCATGGTAGGAATATTACGATTGAGGAAGAGAAGAAGTTCCAAACTCTTATGAGAGAAGAGGAGATGAAATGGGCCCTTCGAGCAAAGGTAACGAAGGTAGTTCATGGAGATGATAACACACAATTCTTCCATATGATTGCGAATGGCAAGCATAGGAAGAAGAAGATAATTCAGCTTGAGCAGGACGAGGATACAATTGTAGGTCATGAGAACCTTAAATTGTACATGTTCGAATACCATAAGAAACTTTTTGCTGCACGAGAAGATAATTTTGTTTCTCTTGATGAGACAGTCACAGGTGACATACCTTAGCTTAGTCCGGCCGAGAATGAGGTGTTGGCAGCACCATTTACAGAGAAAGAGGTGTTTGAAGATATTGCACAAATGAAGCAAAATAAGGCGCCAGTTGTCGGTGTCAAAACCGGCGGATCTCGGGCAGGGGGTCCGAACTGTGAGACTAGAATCAACGGTAACAGGAAACGAAGGGGACACAGATTTACCTAGGTTCGGACCCTCCTATGGAGGTAATACCCTACGTCCTGCTTGGTTGTATTGATGATGTGGGGGGTTACAGAGTTGATCTACCTCGAGATCGATTACGTAGCCCTAGATGAGTTGTTCTGTTGCTATACCCTAAAACCCTCTGGCTTATATAGACGTCGAGGATGCCTAGGGTCTACACACGGTCGGTTATATGTCGAAGAGATAAACATGCCTATTTTCTACATAAAACATAGAGCGCAAGCCGTGCTTCCCGAAGCTTCCATCTTGGAGATCGGGTCTTCAAATCTTCCAGTGTTGAGTAAGAAGCCCATATAGTCCGGCCCATAAGAATAGGTCGGCTCCCCGAGGACCCCTTAAACCAGGACTCCCTCAGTAGCCCCCAAACTTTCCTTCAACGCCAAGGGTCTTCAGCTCCAATTGCTTCATGAACAGTCTTCGACTTGCGAGGTGAGTTCCTTCCCACCGTCCATAGTTCGTCCTCCGATGATAAGTAGTTTTCCGCATAGTGGCACGTCCTAACACTGCAAATTGGTTGGCCTTGAAGGCCAAACGTCAGGGGGTAAGCAATGTTCCTCCGACGACCTCTCTGACGAAAGGTCACGACCCACCACGACCGCTAAGCCAGTTACATAGACTCGATTCGCGGTTCGAGGACGTTTTAATCATCACGATCTACCAATATACCGACCGTGTCCCGTTTTATATGAGATATATTTAATCACGCGCGCGCAATAGCTCGCACATCTCGGGAAGTGGAGGGATTCACGGAGCAGCAAGGGGATACCAAATCGATAGGCCTCATAAAAAGAGGAGGAAAACCCCGAAGGCTATTCACGCTCTCTATTCGACTTCTCCGCCTCCCATTCCTTTGCGCCTCCGAAGCACAGATCTAGGTATTTTGGTCCCCACATCCGGGCTCATCAATGGAGGGCTCCAACGGCCAATGGGAAGCCTCCACTGTCACCGATCGGGACATTACCGACCTCAAGAAAGCCGGATACCTCTCCGCCGACATCCCTCACCACGCGGCGGAGGAGTGCCAAGTGATCCCCACCCACAAGCCAGGCGAAAGGGTGGTGTTCATCCCCCACTTCATCGGGGGATGAGCTTCCCCCTTCACCCCTTTGTCAGGGGGTTGATGTTCTTCTACGGACTCGACTTCCACGACCTCCCGCCGAACTCCATCATGCACATCTCGGTGTTCATCCTCGTTTGTGAGGCCTTCCTGCGCATCGAGCCACACTTCGGGCTCTGGCTTCAGGTGTTCAACATCAAGCCCAAGTGCGTCGGCGGCAAGCACGCAGATTGTGGTGGGGCCGTCATCGGCAAGCTCACCCGAGTCGGGTGGCCGTCGGGCACCCTTATTGACACCATCAAGGGGTGGCAAAAGGAGTGGTTCGATGTCACCGAACCATAAGAAGAAGGTCAGCATCCCTCCGCCGCATTCGGATCCGGTCTCCTCACCAGACTGGCTTCATGGCT
Source organism: Hordeum marinum (assembly GCA_022496015.1). NCBI lineage: Eukaryota > Viridiplantae > Streptophyta > Magnoliopsida > Poales > Poaceae > Hordeum > Hordeum marinum. The sequence continues at coordinate 29,914,380 of CM039678.1, forward strand.
TGAAAAGGGCCTCGTTTGGGACCGGTCAAGGAGGTGAGCGACCTACAGAAGTGCATCCGCTCCATGGTCGATGAGGGCACCAAGCTGACTGATGTGGTCTAGGTGATGCTCCAAAGACGCATCCTCCCACGCCAGCGCAGGGATACTCCCTTGTGGGCTCGTGAGCTCGACGCCGAGCCCACAGTCCGGAATCTCTTCCACACTACGTGGGAGAAGTTGTGGAAGGCGCTCTTCAAATCACAGAAGAGCTGGTCATCCGAGGAGGACAAGGGTCTGCACGCCGCCAAGCCCGAATCCAAGGTACCATATACCCTAAATAGTTTGGCTTTATTACATGAGGAGATCTCATAACCCCTTATCTGACTTGTCTTTGCAGAGATGGCTGGAAAAAGCCATCAAAATCAACAGTTCGGCGCCTCAGCCCGAAGATGAGAGGACCGGCCTGTTAGCAAAAATGCTCGTGGTAAAGCCTTACGAGGCTCCCACGAAAAAAATACAAGAAGAAGAAAGCAGGCCAGGCTGGCATCTGCATCAGGGACCAGCCTGATGCTGCATCCGAGGATACCCCCGCCTCCTCGAATCAGGAGGAGGCCGAGGAAGAGGAAGAAGAGGAGGAGGCCGAGGTCGAAGGCGACAGGGGAGGTAATCCCCTCGTGCCAGGAAGAGAGCGGCATCTTTGGATGCTCCGGAGCAGGTCCCTCCTCCTGCCCAGAAGAGGGCGCGTCGGACACGAGTGATTCTTTCCGATGATAGTTTGGACTCAGATACCGCGTTTGAAGACCTCGAGGAGGTTCCGCGAAGGACCCTATGGGTCAAGCCCCCTCCTAAAAGGTTAGGATCCAAAGACCCTCCCATTCATTGCGAATAAATTTAGAGTTTGCTAACATGCAGGTCATTGGCTTTGCAGCCCCCCCCCCCCCGCGTGTTATCCCCATCGAGGTGATATCAGACGGGGAAACCCCGCCCGCCGAACTGACGGAGAGCGGGGTTGCCTCGCATCACACCACTCCAGGTGCCACGAGGGACGCCGTGGAGGTGTCATCTCAGGACACTCCTATGGAGGCGAACACCGATGGCGAGGGGGACCGTACCGTGGCCGGGGCTAACGCCTCGGCCACTGAAGACCAGGGGGCGACACCCCTCCTGGACACCGAGAAGGCCGGGCGAGCGGGCGCTCAGACCCCTTTGAGAACATCTCTGGAGCGCACTATGCCTCTGGAGGCACCGCTTCAATCCCTGACAGGTGATCGGGGAATCCAGTCATCACCGGCACCACCAACCTATAGGTAGTCGGTCTTGAAGGAGGCTCTATCAAGCGCCTCCATCCTCGAGGATCATCGCACCCTTATGGGTGCGGTATTGCAGAGCATCCAGTCCGTTGACAACGGACTGAAGGAGGCCTTCAAAGGTCTCCTTACAGGTTTTCAAGTAAGTCACCCGATGTTCTTATTTGCAAAGTTTTTATTTATTCGTATTACATACATGGTAGCCCTCGAGCCCTAGGTGAGGTGAAGAAGCTCACCTAGGGGTCACTTATGTATCCGATATCAAACTAGATACACTTTAGGTGTCCATCATATTAGAATAACTCAACATATGATCGGATTGTTTATAAATCGGGAATTGAGAACCCATGTTGTCATGGATTTATCACGACAGATGTCCGGGTGAACGGACTTAGGTTCGGGGCAGAGACGCAACTATGTGGCGGCTTGAAGGGGTTGATCGGAATTAAGAGACATGGAGTTTACCCAGGTTCGGCCCCTCCGATGGAGGTAAAAGCCTATGTCCTGCTTGTCTGATATTGATGATGATGAAGATCTCTTGGTTACAAGGGTGCTAATTGCTACCTCTAATCACGAGAGCCACTAATCTATCTATCTCTAATCTCTTGTGTTGTCTGAACTTGTGGACTTGTGAATCTTGTCCCTCTAGGGGTTCTCTACCCCTCCTTATATAGGTGGAGAGGGTAGGCTTACAAATAGAGTCCTACTAGGAGTAGGATTAGAACTAGCCTCTCACGAATCCTACTCCGGGTCTTATTTCCTTTAAGGGAATCCTTCTCTCTTCGGGCCTTCTCTTGTGAACCGCCAAGCACCGGCTCACCCGCCGGGTCTTGGGCTTGGTCATCCTGCGACCCGTCAGCCGGGTCATCAATGAAACGTCATGTCTTTGCCGGGTCTCGTGTGAGTCGCCAGGCCGGGTCATACCGCGGGGTATATCCCCGACATTAGCCCCCAGATTAGCTTGAATTTATTCATGCTAAGCTCCTAAAATAAGAATAATAAATACGTTAAGTGTCCAGCTTGCTCCTTTCTCCGGCTTATAAAATGGTTCCTCAAAAATCCGGGTCTTTCTGCATATGAATGAGCTATCTTGAAAATCGTCTTGCTTGTCAATGTCCTTTGAAAAAAATATTGGGAATAGACTACCCATATGCCATTGAGCCGGCTTCCAATACTCTTGGCAGGTCATCTGCATCGGGTTATAATCATTGATGATGCCGGGTCATTATGGTTGGTGACGCCGGGTCAAACAACTAGAATCGAACTGACTTGATAAAAACATTGGGATGAAAACCCATCTGATGTGAAACCGGACTTTCATTGTTGTGAAGCAGTGCGGCTTATATAAAATCTGGCAGGTTACGCTCTTTTGATAACGCCGAGTCAAATAACTGAACTCCATAATTAACATCTTGGAAATTCTCCTGAAAGTTTTTGATATGTCCATATTACCTGTAGCCCCCAAGCTCCGAGATTATCCATGATAACTTGTTGCTTTGCAATAATATTTTGGACTGTGTAGCCCCCAAGTGTCGGGTTGTTTTGCCTGCAGCAACCTAGGATTTATAACTGCCTTATACCTTATGAAACTTCGGCGGGTGTAGCCCCCAATGGCCGGCTCATCAGAATGTGATGCACCGGGTCTTCAATTTGAACCTCATAATCTGTCTAAACAGCTGAATATTGTAGCCCGGGTCGCATGCCTGCAGCGACTTGGGACTTTGAAAAATTGATCTGAGCGGTGTAGTCCCCAAGTGCCGGGTCAGTAAGAATTACTGGGCTGGGACTTTAGAAAAATATAGAAAAGCCGGCTCATCTCCTTGAAATAACATGGTCTTGCTGACGATGTAATGATTTGAAAACTGGCTTGCATTAGCCTCCAAGTGTCGTGGTGCATGCTTGTAGCGACATGGGACTTGCATAATTGATATAAACTGGCTTTGAATAGTGTAGCCCCCAAGTGTCGGGTCGTCTGCCTGAGGCGACTCGGGACTATGTAAGAATAATATGACTCACCACAATTTGTTGGATGAATCCTTAACCGTGGTTGTAATATAACCCGGAATGAATATCCTGAAATAATTCCTTTGTCTCTGACATGAAATCCCTGCTCATGGTTGCGGTGCAACCCGACAAATATATATTGGAGAAATCCATGAGTGTTGTAGATTACTACAGAGCATATTTGAAGAAATCCGAGGACCAACCAATAAGATGACACGACATTATATCTGATAGGGCGGTTCTTCAAGAATAATCAACTTCCCAATATAACGGCGGCTCATCTTTAATAAACAAGACCTGCAAAAACATGATAGAATATGTTCTGTGTTGCTGTAAGGGCGGCTTGAAAAAACACAACCTGGAGATGTTATATCTTTCATAACATTGCTCCTTCTTTCATAATCTAGCTCTGACCCGGCTTGATAAGCCGACATGACATGTGAATATGATGAAATATATGATGCAATGTATGATGCCATGTATGATGCAAGATGCAATGTATGATGTAATGTTAATTTGTCAACATTTTTTGGCATAAAGCCGACGGATAGGCGTTAGAAGCTATACCCGAAGGTAGGAAGCCACCCTCGCCACGACTCATTTTCCTGAGCCGGAATTTGTGTGCCTCTACGGCCGGCTAATAGGCATTTAGAAGCTGTACCCGAAGGTAAGAAGCCGCCATTCACCGCGACTCATTTTCCTGAGCCGGAATTTTGTGCCTCTACGTCCGGCTAATAGGCGTTAGAAGCTATACCCGGAGGTAAGAAGCCGCCATTCACCGCGACTCATTTTCCTGAGCCGGAATTTTGTGGCATAAAGCCTGGCTAATAGGCGTTAGAAGTTGTACCCGGAGGTAGGAAGCCGCCGTTCGCCGGTTGTTAGATGTTAGATACCCGTCGGTAAAAACCCTTCACAACCGCGGCTAAGCATGTTTTTAGCCAGAGATTTGGCATGAAGCCAGCCTATTGGGTGTTAGAAGCGGTACTCGTCGGTAAGAAGCCCCCTTTTCAGCAATTACGACGCAAAGCGCCGGCGGATAGGCGTTAGAAGCTGTACCGGCTAAAGGTAGGAAGTCGCCCTCGCCGCGACTCATTTTCCTGAGCCGGATTTTTATAAGAACAGCTAATAGACGTTAGAAGCTGTACCCAAAGGTAAGAAGCCGTCATTCACCGCAGCTAATTTACCTTGGCTGTTTTTACATGGCCTTACGCCGGCTAATAGGCATTAGAAGCTATACCCAAAGGTAAGAAGCCGCCGTTTGCCAATCTCAGTTGATGTATCAACGGAACATTTTTGAACTCTTCTTGTAAGTCGCCATCTTGTAAACCGCCATCTTTGTATAAAGAAATGACAGAAACTCCAAGTGATGATCCAATAAATCCGGGCACCTATGTTTGAATGGTGCATCATGGCAGTTCGTTCTCTTGGGCAAATCTTAATCTTTCGCCAGTAGTGTAATAGCCCCCCAGGATTGGACTTTCTCTTGCAAAGATCCGGGGTTTTCGTTAGAAACGACCAAATGTGTCTCGCCATGTCTGTAGCCCCCGAGTATTAATTTGACTTGAAGAGGCGGCTTGAGAATCTCCACTGAAAGTTGAGGTTGGCCGTGGCGGGTTATAAATGATCCTTTATGAATTGTTTCAATGATCCGGTTGATGGTTCGTTCCGGGTGTTGAGGTGAACCAAATTGTAGTGGAGGCGATTTGTGCGCCTGTCCGTCGGGCGGCTCATATCGATGAGCACCGTACTAGTATGTTGATGTAGGTCAGACTGTGGGCGGCGTCTTGCGCGCATCCGTTGGGCGGCTCACACCAGTGTATGCAGCCGCTATTGGGTTGATGTAGACATAGTGAACACCTATGGCATTGTAAACCGTGGCTGTTTGTGAAAGACGCCACAGCGTTGTAAGCCGACGTGGATGGAAAGAGACGGCCACGGCGTTGTAAGCCGTCGCGGATGGCGAGAGACGGCCACGGCGTTGTAAGCCGTCGCGAATGGCGAGAGTCGGCCACGGTGTTGTAAGCCGTCACGAATGGCGAGAGACGGCCACGACGTTGTAAGCCGTCGCAAATGGCGAGAGTCGGCCACGGTGTTGTAAGCCGTCGCGAATGGCAAGAGACAGCCACGGCATTGTAAGCCGGCGTGGACGAGTGACACGCCCGCGGGTATTGTAAGCTGGCCGATAGACGATTCAGCCACGGACATTATGAGCCGACACGGCCGCGAGAGACGGCCACGGTGTTGTAAGCCGTCGCGAATGGCGATAAACGGCCACGGCGTTATAAGCCGGCACGGACGGCGGTACCAAATGATGCTGGTGCGCCCCCATCTTCGCGGTATGATGCCACTTTGGCAGTGAATAATTTTTCCGTGTAAAAAATATTACGAAGACGAAGTAATTTGTTCTCATAGAAAAATTAACATATACTGATAGAACAAATCAGATGGATATCACCTGATTTATCTTGAACAATGGATGATCCGCAATAGCCGGTTTGCTGACCGTAGTACTGCTTTTGTTGGCCTGATCAACGAGGAGCACCCGGAGGGAAGGACATGGCAGCGGCTCGAGGAAGGTGCGGTGGAGACGGTGTAGCGGCAAGGGCGAACAGGCGGCTGAGGTGGAACTACGCCGGCGGGAAGAGACCGCGGCGGTGGAGGTGGAGTCGATCCGATGCGAAGTCGAGTCCAAGGCGGACGAGGTCGTTCTGGAGTCCGAGTCCGTACATGAGCAGTGCGGGAAGCGCGAAGGCGACTCGTGGCGAAGAGAGCACTGCGGGGTGAAATGGAGCAAGGTAGAACCGGCCGTGGGCAGTATGCTGACGGCTTGGCAGATGCTGACTGTAGCGAGGCGAACCATGGTGTTGCGGCAGCAAGTGCCGCGGGGTGAGCCAACTGCGGTTGGCTGGCTCAATGAACACCGCTGGAAATTGTGGTATTTTACATTGATTTGACTTTCCCATCATAGGTTTCTTCGCGTAGTGGTGCCTCGTTCGTGTCCGTTCATGGCTCAAAATTTTGTCTTGCGTTGATGTAATATTATCTTGGGATGCTTGCCTTCTCCTGTGAAACTCGTAGCATGGCGCTGACTAGACCACGTGGAGGAACAAAATCTGGACAAATCTCTCCGCATCAAAACTTGAAACGCCTTAGGTTGCTTGTACGCATTAGCAACAATTTCCGATCGAAAGAAAACAGATTTGATGATGTGTACGGGACGCCGCACTGGAGTCACTTTTTATTCTGATCTGGTTTATGTTGTCATTGAAAATTTCCAATCTTGACCGGTGAACCCTAAGTCGATGTAGATCTTGCCGACTCTTCTTTATCCAGAAAATTTATGAACTTCTCAACCCTAGAAAAGATCCCTTCAAGAACTCAATACCACTGTGCATAGCCCCAAGGTGGGCGCCAACTGTCGTGGATTTATCACGGCAGATGTCCGGGTGAACGGACTTAGGTTCAGGGCAGAGACGCAACTATGTGGCAGCTTGAAGGGGTTGATCGGAATTGAGAGACACGGAGTTTACCCAGGTTCGACCCCTCCGATGAAGGTAAAAGGCTACGTCCTGCTTGGCTGATATTGATGATGATGAAGATCTCTTGGTTACAAGGGTGCTAATTTCTACCTCTAATCATGAGAGCCTCTAATCTATCTATCTCTAATCTCTTGTGTTGTCTGAACTTGTGGACTTGTGAATCTTGTCCCTCTAGGGGTTCTCTACCCCTCCTTATATAGGTGGAGAGGGTAGGCTTACAAATAGAGTCCTACTAGGAGTAGGATTAGAATTAGCCTCTCACGAATCCTACTCCGGGTCTTATTTCCTTTAAGGGAATCCTTCTCTTTTCGGGCCTTCTCTTGTGAACCGCCAGGCGCCGGCTCACCCGCCGGGTCTTGGGCTTGGTCATCCCGCGACCCGTCAGCCAGGTCATCAATGAAACGTCATGTCTTTGTCGGGTCTCCTGTGAGTCGCCAGGCCGGGTCATACCGCGTGGTATATCCCCGACACATGTAATATAAGAACTGTGTGTGTAATGGAGGCTTCATCATCAGCGGTAGCAATAAATGGTGCCGAGTTGGAAGAGCTAAATCGGAAGCTTAAGCGCTCTGAATACGAAGTTGAGGCCCTTAACCGACGGTTCGGCGAGGCTCAAGGTATGTCAAAACAGAATCCGAATGCCTTTGTCTGAACTCTATCGTTCGAATATTGTCAACGCAGTTTTTTTACATTGTATAATGTATGCGCAGCCTCGGCGGAGGAGATGGAGAGGCTCAAGGCCGAGCTCCAGCGCGTGAAGGACGAAACAACTGTTGAGAGGGCGGGTGCTAAAGAACGGTTGTCGCCCTTTCCGCCATGCAGGCCACCAGTGGCAAGCTTTAAGCTAGCGCGAAAGAGGTCCAGCAGGAGCTCAAGGACGCCAGCAAAAGATGCGAGGCCTTGGAGCAGAAGAATAAGGCGAGCTCGGCCGAACTGTCCACTTTAAAAACCTAACTCCAGAAGGAGCGGATGGACAGTCGGTTCTATGAGGAGCAAGTGCGTCAGGCCAAGGACATAGCAGATGGTAAGCCGTACTCACTAAAGTGCGTGTCCGGGGATAGCAAATTCACATTGCTTACCCGGGTGTGGCAATCCTCAGGCGCATCTTCCGATCTTTAGAAGAGCGTGGTGGACGCCAATCAACTGTTCGCCTCGCGGGGAGAAGGAGATTTAGCTCGGTTGTTCTGGGCACAGTTTGGAGCCCCCGAGCATCCTCCTCTTCTAGTGGAGCAGCTGAAACAACTGATGGAGCTACACCAGATGACGGAGCTGGCCATGAAGGACCTCTGCGTCCACTTATGGCCCAGCAAGCCACTTCCAGGCAACTGCTTTGGCCTGGTGCAGAGGTTGATTGCTGCTTTGCCCTGCCTCAACCCCGTCGAATGCTCCTCCTGTATCGAGGGAGTCCGGATGGCCCTTGCCAAGGCCAAGGTGCACTGTCCTAGGCCGAATCTGATGAAGGTAACCACCGACCCGCCGCCACCCGGGAAGGAGCATCGACGCCCCGAGCTACACTTCGATGGAGTGATGGAGAGTGCTCGGGTGATAGCATCATAGTGTTCAGGTGATAACATGTTTGAATGAGTTGTAATGCGTCCGTAGACTTGTCCAAACTTTTAATGATATTAGTATTTGTTCTTATATAGTTCTCCATTCCTTTATAACTCCAATGTGGCTGTTTAATACTGAAAGATGCGAGTCGTCGGTTTCAGCCCCCATGTAGATACTACATGGTTGTCTATGCCAATGCACTATGTCCCTTAGCCAAATTATCGGAACCGGAAGGCGGTATAGTGCGGCAGACTAGGCCATGAGACTATGGTGCTTTATTTCTTTCACTTATCCATAGGGGCACGAAAGAGGACTACAGGAAGCGTACAATTAGCCACCAAAGTGTCGTGATGTTCGGATGAACCGCGGCAAAAGCCGGTATCACAATGTTTGCACAAAGGGCAAGTTCCTCGTGTAACACGGAATAACCACTTATGAGGATTGAAGTATAATACTTCCAGCTCGGGGTTCACAGACCGGATCTCGCATACTATGACAATCTGCTTTCGGCTTTCTCCCCTGAGGTGCTTGACCAGACTATCCGGAAGCAAATCGCAGGGGTGCTCCCTTTGCCCATTTAGCCGAACAAGCGGAACGTAAAGGGGCAAGCACACGAGTCGGGCAACCCAACTAATTGACCAAAGACATAGTTCAGAACCGACGCATATAAAGCGAACGCCAAGACGCCAAGCACATGATAGATAAGACGATTTTGTGTTTGAACTTGAGCCCCCGGTCTATTAGCTGATTACCTCGCATCATACCGAATAGGTCCACGAGAAGAGGGAGTGAGGAGAAAAAATATGCGCCGAAAAAAGGACAGATGAGGCAAACTTGCACCGCGCAATTTGCATTTTCTTAACAACTCTTATAACTCGGATTGTCGAAGCAACTGTTTACAGGTATGTGAAAGAAATAAAAATATATAGGAGTTGTTGTACCAGGGGTCTTCGATTGATAACCTGACGTCCTCGTTATGCCCCGGTGCTAGTTCACTCCTGCTCTTAGACGCACCTTGATGGGTGTTAGTGTTCAGCGGACGGATTTTGCAAACAAAGTCTTGAGAGGTTGCCGAATTGTAGGTGAGCTTTACGCCATAGGCAGGCTCTTTAGGAGCACCTGCATTTCGTCCGAAGACATGTTGATGGTAGAGGTTTAGGCCAGCCGAACACCCATCTTTATATCCCCACCGCTACCCATGGCATTTTAAGTGCAAAGTTGTGCCTCCTTGGCATGTACTTTGCTAGTCTTAGGGTTGTGCAGTGGGGGGCGAGTCCCTATTGAAGGTAGGAGGAAGGATCTGGGTTTTCGGTCTGAAGCCGAACTCGCTTCCCAGCAGTGTGTGCCTTTATGGCGGATGTCGGAACTTGCCGATCTTCTTTGTAGCTGAATTTGGCTGCTAGGGCTAGTGCATGTTCCTCAGTTCTAAGGGAGCGCTCTATATTGCCGTTGACAGTAATGATCCCCTTGGGGCCCGGAATCTTGAGCTTGAGGTATGTGTCGTGTGGGACCGCGTTGAAACGAGCGAACGCTGTCTATCCAAGCAGCGCATGATAGCCGCTACGGAAGGGCACAATATTGAAGATCAAGTCTTCGCTGCAGAAAGTAATCGGGTGAGCCGAATACAACTTCCAGAGTTACGGAACTCGTACATCGGGCCTCAACGCCTGTGATCACTCCTTTGAAGGTAGTGCTGCTGGGTTTGATCCTTGACAGATCTATGCCCATCTTTTTCACCGTATTTGAGTAAATCAGGTTGATGCTACTTCCTCCGTCCATTAGGACTTTTGTGAGGTGATACTCATCTATAATGGGGTCTAGGACGATGGCTGCTGAACCCCCATTATGGATACTAGTCGGGTGATCACGCCGATCAAAGGAGATCGGGTATGCCGACCATAGGTTGTACTTCGGTGCTACGGGTTCCACAGCATAGACCTCCCAAACGGCGTGCTTCCTCTCCTTCTTGGGTATATGGGTGGCGTATATCATGTTCACCGTCTTGACTTCGGGAGGGAATTCCTTCTATTCGCCAGCAATTGGACCCCGAGGCTCATCCTCGTCCTCCCTGCGAGAGCTTTTGCCTTGGTCCATGGGTGGTATCTTGCCGACCTGTTTAAACACCCAACAGTTGCGGTGTGTGTGGTTGGCGGGCTTCTCGGAAGTCCCATGGATTTGGCAAGGTCTTTCCATGATTTTCTCCAGCTGAGTGGGTCCTTCGCGATTTCCTTAAGGAGGCCTCTTCCGCTGCCCAGGCCGGGAGTTGCAGAATCCGGCATTTACCGCCGTGTCATCGGCATCGCTATTATTCTGCCGGCGCTTGTTCTTATTGCGCTTTGGTTTTAAGTTGCCATCCCGGGCTTCAGATGCTACGGGATCTTCGGAATTGTGGATGCGTCTTGCCAGCCAATTGTCTTCGCCCGTGCAAAAGCAGGTCATGAGGGAGGTAAGGGTGGACATGTTCCGAGGTTTGTCCTGGCCTAGCTGGCGGGCCAGCCATTCGTCCTGAATATTGTGCCAGAAGGAGGCTATGGCCTCAGCATACGGACAGTCGATGATTTGGTTCTTCTTAGTCAAGAACCGATTCCAGAATTGTCGAGCAGACTTGCCGGTCTTCTGGACGACGTTGCTGAGATTGGAAGAGTCCGACGGGTGGAGATAGGTTCCCTGGAATTTAGAGCGGAACACATCTTCGAGGTCTTCCCAGCATCCAATGTAGTTTTCGGGGAGGTTGTTTAACCAGTGTCGAGCTAGCCCCTTAAGCTTAAGAGGTAGATATTTGATGGCATGGAGATCGTTTCCTCGCGCCATATGGATATGGAGGAGGAAGTCCTTGATCCATACAGTTGGCTCAGTGGTCCCATCATACTATTCTATATTCACGGGTTTAAACCCCTCGGGGAACTAATGTCGCATTACCTCATTTATGAAGCACAGTGGGTGAGCAGCGCCTCTGACCCGTGCTATGTCGCACCTGTATTTGGCGTCTGTGTGGGGCCGGATGTGTTCCCGGACTCTGTTGTTTTGGTTGAACCATGGTCTGTATCCGCCCCGTCTATCGGGCGAGTACTCTCTGGATCCATAGATAGATCTTGTACGGCCTGCTCTGTGATCCAGGTCATCTAGCAGGTCGAACCTATCATTGGGCCCTAATGGCTCCTTACCCCGTCTTCGGGACACTGCCGGTATATAACCGGCATCGTCATCCGTCCTGTCCCGACCACGAGGGGGCAGTCTGGCTTGTCATGTGGAGTACGATTTGGAGACGGAGTATCAGTAAGTTCATCATCGAATTGCGACAACAACCTCCTCTGAGGGTAGCTTTTGGGCTGGTTTGATAGACCGGTGCCGTATACTTCCTCGGCTAAGAGGACTTTCGTCCATCGATCATTGAGGTCATCCTATTCGGCTTTGAGTTGCCATTCTTTAGCCTTTAGGCTGCGAGCCATTGCTATGATCCGTTACCTGATTTCTTCCTAATCTTCGAGGTTATCAGGGATGTAAAAGTCATCGGCTTCCGGTATATCTTCCTCCTCTATGGGGGGAAGGTAATTATCGTCTTTGGAGTTGTTGACGTTATTAGGGTTGTTTTGGTCCGTAGGTCCTTCCGGAACCTCTAACGGGTGTTCGGGGATATAAGGATTGCCATGGGTAGTGGGGGTATTACCGTCCCCGTTGTTAATAATAGTTTTCCTTTGCTTTTTGCTTTTGGACCGCATATGCGGTTTCCGGCGCCTTGACGGTGCATCACCCGATTTGTCGCCATCATTCTTAGGCGTGTTGTCACCGTTAGTGGCAGGAGTATCTACCATGTAGACGTCGCATGTGGAAGTGGAGGCCCACCTCCCAGTTGAGGGAGTCCTACTCCTAGTTTAGGGGGTCCTCGAGGAGCCGGCCTATTCTTATGGGCCGGACTATACGGGCTACTTACCAAACACTGGAAGATTTGAAGGCTGAGTCTCTAAGATGGAAGCTTCAGGAAGCACGGCTTGCGCTCCACGTATGATGTAGCAAATAGGCATGTTTATCTCTTCGGCATGTAACCGACCATGTGTAGACCCTAGGCATCCTCGACGTCTATATAAGCCAGAGGGTTTTAGGGTATAGCACAGGACATAGGGTATTACCTCCATAGGAGGGCCCGAACCTAGGTAAATCTCTGTCCCCTTCGTCTCCTGTTACCGTTGATTCTAGTCTCACAGTTCGGGACCCCCTACCCGAGATCCGCCGGTTTTGACACCGACATTGGTGCTTTCATTGAGAGTTTCTCTGTGAGCAAGATGGAATCGACGTCTCACCTTGTCATCAACGAAGAGGTCCGCAACATGGACACTTTTGTCCTCGGACAGATCTTTGCCTTCGGCAGCATTGTGCTACACGCTGATTCCGCTGGCCATCTAGGCCGCGTTGAGAGCTTCGCCCCCTGATCAAGAGGTCAGATTTGGAAACTTAGAGTTCTCCATTGACTCTCAGGGTGACTTGTCATTAATCGGACTCGCAGCTTCGCCTATAGCCTCCGAGGACTCTAAGGCTTTAACCTCGAGCCCCTTCTTCGGACATGCCGATGGGGTCACCCATAGCGATGAGCCGATCTCCTATCCCAGTAAGCCAGATTACCGGACACGTGTTCTTGCCGAACACTTCCCATGTCCAAACGTCTTGGAGGTTAACTCCAAAAGTTCCAAACAGCTGATTCTAATCGGGCCCTTAGTGGTTGACGAGGCCCTAGATCGGATCTCGTCAATGAAGATCACCGACGATCCATCCCCGATCTACGCTTAGTTTGGTTACGATGCGGGTGAGGACGAATTTTTTGACCCACCCACCACGCACTTGATAGCCAGTGTTGAAGATTTAACCCACATGCTGGACTATGCCTCCGAGGAGGCAGATACATGGATGAAGAAGACCGTGCTCCCACCCCCGTTAACACCGGGAGGTGGGCTGCCACTTCCACATACGACATCTACCTTGTAGATACTCCTACCACTAACAACGACAACACACCTAACAATGATGGCGACAAATCGGGCGATGCGCCGTCAAAGCGCCAGAAACGACATAAGCGGTCCAAAGGCAAAAGGGGAAGGAAAGCTATTATTAACAACGGGGACGGTAATACCCCCGCTAACCATGGCAATCCTAATATCCCCGAACACCCGTTAGAGGGTCCCGAAGGGCCTGAGGAAAACAACCTCGATAACATCAACAACTCCGAAGACGATAATTACCTTCCCCCATCGAGGAGGAAGATATACCGGAAGCCGATGACTTGTACATCCTTGATAACCTCGAAGATCAGGAAGAAATCAGGCAACGACTCATAGCAACGGCTCGCAGCCTAAAGGCTAAAGAACGGCACCTTAAAGCCGAACAGGAGGCTGCTGGCGCAATTCAATGATGAACTCACTGATACTGCGTCTCCAAACCGTGCTCCATACGACAAGCCGGACCGGCCCCCCCGTGGTCGGGACAGGACGGCTGACGACACAGGTTATATACAGGCAGTGCCCCAAAGACGGGGTAAGGATCCATTAGAGCGCAATCATAGGTTCGACCTATAAGATGACCTGGATCACAAAGCAGGCCGTACAAGATCCATCTATGGATCCAGAGAGTACTCGCCCGACAGACGGGGCGGATACAGACCATGGTTCAACCGAAACAACAGAGTCCGGGAACGCAACTGGCCCCACACAGACGTCGAATACAGGCGCGACATAGCACGGGTCAGAGGCGATGCTCACCCACTGTACTTCACAAATGAGGTAATGTGACAACAGTTCCCTGAGGGGTTTAAACCCGTGAATATAGAACGGTATGATGGGACCACTGACCCAACAGTATGGATTGAGGACTTACTCCTCCATATCCACATGGCGTGAGGAGACGATCTCCATGCCATCACATACCTACCTCTTAAGCTTAAGGGCCCAGCTCGGTACTGGTTAAACAGCGTCCTCGAAAACTCCATTGGATGCTGGGAAGACCTAGAAGATGCGTTCTGCTCTAACTTCCAGGGAACCTATGTCCGCCCATTGGACTCTTCTGATCTCAGCAACTTCGTCCAGAAGCCCGACGAGTCTGCTCGGCATTTTTGGAATTGGTTCTTGACTAAGAAGAACCAAATTGCCGACTGTTCGGATGCTGAGGCCATAGCCTCCTTTTGGCACAATATTCGGGACGAAAGGCTGGCCCGCCAGCTAGGCCAAGACAAACCTCGAACCATGTCCTCCCTTACCTCCCTCATGACCCGCTTTTGTGCGGGGGAAGACAATTGGCTTGCAAGACGCAGCCACAATTCCAAAGATCCCATAGCATCTGAAGCCGGAGATGGCAACTTAAAACCAAAGCGCAATAAGAATAAACACCGACACAATAATAGCGATGCCGATGACACGGCTGTAAAAGCCGGATTCTGCAACTCCCGACCTGGGAAGCGGAAGAAGCCTCCTAAAGGCTATCATGATGGACCCACTCAGCTAGAGAAGATCATGGAAAGACCTTGTCAAATCCATGGGACTTCGGAGAAGCCCGCCAACCACACACACCGCAACTGCTGGGTGTTTAAATAGGCCGGCAAGATACCACCCGAGGACGAAGGCAAAAGCTCTCGCAGCAAGGACGAGGATGTGCCTCAGGGTCTAATTGGTGGCGGACAGAAGAAATTCCCTCTCGAAGACAAAACGCTGAACATGATATACGCCACCCATATACCCAAGAAGGAAAGGAAGCGCGCCCTTCGGGAGGTCTAGGCTTTGGAACCCGTAGCCCCGAAGTACAACCCATGGTCGGCATACCCGATCACCTTTGATCGGCGCAATCACCCGACCAGTATCCATCAAGGGGGTTCGGCGGCCCTCGTCCTAGTTCCCATTATAGATGGGTATCACCTCACAAAAGTACTATGGACTAGGGAAGTAGCCTCAACCTGATTTACTCAAATACGGTGAAAAAGTTGGGCATAGATCCGTCAAGGATCAAACCCAGCAGCACTACTTTCAAAGGAGTGATCCTTGGCGTTGAGGCCCGATGTACGGGTTCCATAACCCTGGAAGTTGTGTTCGGCTCACCCGATAACTTTCCACAGTGAAGACTTGATCTTCGACATTGTGCCCTTCCGTAGCGGCTATCACATGCTGCTTGGTCGAACATTGTTTGCTCGTTTCAATGCGGTCCCACACTATGCATACCTCAAGCTCAATATGCCGGGCCCAAGGGGATCATTACTGTCAACGGCAATACAGAGCGTTCCCCTAGAACTGAGGAACATGCACTAGCCCTAGCAGCCCAATTCAGCGACAAACAAGATTGGCAAGTTCTGACATCTGCCATAAAGACACACAATGCTGGGAAGCGACTTTGGTTTCAGACCGAAAACTCAGATCCTTAGTCCCCCCTTCAATAGGGACTCGCCCCCCACCGCACAACCCTAAGACCAGCAAAGTACGTGCCAAGAAGGCACAACTTCACACATGAAATTTCATGGCTAGCGGTGGGGAAATAAAGATGGGTTTTCGGCTGGCCCGAACCTCTACCATCAACATGTCTTCGGACAAAATGCAGGCGCTCCTAAAGAGCCTGCCTATGGCGTAAATGTTGGAAATATGCCCTAGAGTTAATAATATATTAGTTATTATCATATTTACTTGTTCATGATAATCGTTTATTATCCATGCTAGAATTATATTGATCGGAAACTCAGATGCATGTGTGGATACATAGACAACACCATGTTCCTAGTATGCCTCTAATAGACTAGCTCGTTAATCAAAGATGGTCAAGGTTTCCCAGCCATGGACATGAGATGTCATTTGATAAATGGGATCACATCATTAGGAGAATGATGTGATAGACAAGACCCAAACTATAAACATAGCATATGATCGTGTCAGTTTATTGCTACAGTTTTCTGCATGTCAAGTATTTGTTCCTATGACCATAGGATCATACAACTCACTGAAACCAGAGGAGTACCTTGTGTGTATCAAACATCGCAACATAACTGGGTGATTATAAAGGTGCTCTACTGGTATCCCTAAGGGTGTCTATTGGGTTGGCATGGATCAAGACTGGGATTTGTTACTCCGTGTGACGGAGAGGTATCTCAGGGCCCACTCGGTAATAAAGCATCACTATCAGCCTTGCAAGCAATGTGACTAAAGAGTTACCCATGGTATCTTGTATTACGGAAAGAGTAAAGAGACTTGCCGGTAACGAGATTGAACTAGGTATAGAGATACCGACGACCGAATCTCGGGCAAGTAACATACCGAAGGACAAAGGGAACAACATACGAGATTAATTGAATCCTTGACATAGAGGTTCAAACGATAAAGATCTTCGTAGAATATGTAGGAACCAATATGGGAATCCAGGTCCCGCTATTGGTTATTGACTGTAGAGGTGTCTCGGTCATGTCTACATAGTTCTCGAACCCGTAGGGTCTGCACACTTAAGGTTCGGTGACGTTTCGGTAGGATAGAGTTATGTATGGTGGTAACCGAAGGTTATTCAAAGTCCCGGATGAGATGCCGGACATCACGAGGAGATCTGGAATGGTCCGGAGGTAAAGATTAATATATAGGAAGTCTTCTTGTGGTCACCGGAAAAGTTTTGGGCTCATCGGTAGTGTACCGGGAGTGCCGGGAGGGGTACTGGGGACCATCGGGAGGGGTGTCTCGACCCAAAGGGCCTCATAGGATGTGGGAGGAGTCAAGCCAGCCCTTAGTGGGCTGGCCGATCCCCCCACTAAGGCCCATGCTGCTAGGGGTGGGGAAAACCCAAAGGTGGAGAGGTGGAAAGAGTTTCCAAGTGGAAAGGAGGAATCCTAATCCTAATAGGATTGGAGTAGGACTCCTCCACCTCCAATTTCGACCAAACCTTGAGAATTTTAGGCTGCCTTCTCCCCTCCCTCCCTCCTATATATACTAGAGGGTTTAGAGGGGAAAGATAACCCTAATTTCCACGTGCTCCCTCTACTTCATCTAGATCACTTTTCTCCTCTAGTCTAGTTCGGCAGTGCTTACATGAAGCCCTGCCGGAATAGTTCCACCACCATCGCCACCGTGCCATAGCGCTGCCGGAGAACTCATTTACCTCTCTGCTCCTTGTTGCTGGATTAATAAGGAGGAGATCGTCATCGAGCTGTACGTGTGCTGAACGCAGAGGTGTCGTCCGTTCGGCGCTAGATCGGAAGGACCGTGATCAAGATTGCGAGACGATTCATGATTTGATCGCAGGACAGATCATGATGGGATCGCGGGACGGATCGTGATTGGATCGCGAGATGGATCATGATGGGATCACGAGACACTCAGCGATTTGGATTGCGAAGACATTCAACTACATCAATCGCGTTTCTTGATGCTCCCCGCTTAGCGATCTACAAGGGTATGTAGATCCACTCTCCCTCTCATAGATGCTCATCACCATGGATAGATCTTGTGTGTGAGTAGGAATTTTTTTGTTTCCCATGCAACATTCCCCAATAGTGGCATCATGAGCTAGGTCTATATGTAGATGAGATCTTGAGTAGAACACAAAGGAGTTTGTGGGCGTTGATGCTTAGATTGCTTCCTCCCTTGGTCGTATTTTGGTTCAGCGGTATTGTGGGATGAAGCGGCCCGGACCAACCTTACTCGTACGCTTACGAGAGACCAGTTCCATCGACTGGCATGTAACTTTGTTGCACAAAGATGGCTGGCGGGTGTCTGTCTCTCCTACTCTAGGCGGTCCTTGAGAAGTTTGAATAGCAATTTGAGTATGACCGTTGTGGTTTATGCGTAGGTGAGAATTGTTCTTGCTAGATACCTATAGAAGCCACATAAAACTTTCAAAAACAATTAGAGGATGTCTAACTTGTTTTTGCAGGGTATGTTGTGATGTGATATGGCCAATTACATGATAAGATATATGTGATGTATGAGATGATCATGTATTGTATAGAATATAAGGACTTGCATGTCGATGAGTACGACAACCGACAGGAGCCATAGGGTTGTCTTTAATTATTGTATGACCTGCGTGCCAATCATTAAGCGCTATGTAATGCTTTACTTTATTGCTAAGCGGTAGCAATAGTAGTAGAAGCATGGTGGGCATGACAACTCCGATGGTGACACGTTGATGGAGATCAAGATGACGGAGATCATGGTGTCATGCCGGTGACGATGGAGATCATGCCAGTGCTTTATATATAGATGGAGATCAAAAGCACAAATTCATGGCCATATCATGTCACTTATGATTTGCATGTGATGTTAATCCTGTTATGCACCTTGTTTTTCTTAGGACAACGGTAGCATTATAAGGTGATCCCTCACTAAAATTTCACGATTAATTGTGTTCTCCCTGAGTGTGCACCATTGAGAAAGTACATCGTGTCGAGACACCACGTGATGATAGGGTGTTATAGACTCTACGTTCATATACAACGGGTGCAAGCCAGTGTTGCACGTGCAGAACACTCGGGTTAAACTTGACGAGCCTAGCATGTACATACATGGCCTCGGAACACAAGAGACCGAAAGGTCGAACATGAGTCATATGGTAGATATGCTCAACATGATGATGTTCACCGTTGAAACCACCTCAACTCACATGATGATCAGACTTGAGTTGGGGAATTTGGATCATGTATCACTCGAATGATCGGAGGGATGTCAATTTGAGTGGGAGTTCTTAAGTAATATGATTAATTGAACTCATTATCATGAACATAGTCAGTACTGTCTTTACAAATTATGTTGTAGATTACTAGCTCACGTTGTAGCTCCCTTGAATCTTTATATGTTCCTAGAGAAATAGAGTTGAAAGATGTTGGTAGCAATATTACAGACTGGGTCCATGATCTGAGGATTGTCCTCATTGCTGCACAGAAGGCTTATGTCCTTAATGCACCGCTCCGTGTGCTACCCCCTCTAGCGTCGTTTGGAGATATTGCGAACATATGTCAGGCATGTTCCAATGACTAACTGATAGTTTAGTGTGTCATGCATTAGGGCTTAGAATTGAGGCTCCAAAATGTTTTGAACGTCATGGAAAATATGAGATGTTCTAAGAGCTAAAATGGGGATCTCAGGCTCGTGCCCGTTTTGTGAGATATGAGATCTCCAACAAGATTCTTTGCTTGCAAGATGAAGGAGCTCAATCGTTGAGCATGTGCTCAGATTGTCTGGGTACTACAATCGCTTGAATCGAGTGGGAATTAATCTTCTAGATAAGATAGTGATTGATATAGTTCTCCAAGTCACTGTCACTAAGCTACTAGAGCTTCGTGATGAACTATAAAAGCAAGGGATAGAAATAATGATCCCTGGGCTGTTTGCGATGTTTGATACCATGAAGGTAGATATCAAGAAGGGGCATCAAGTGTTCATGGTTAGTAAAACCGCTAGTTTCGAAAAGGGAAAGGGTAAGGAGGGAAACTTCATGGATGGCAAGTCAGTTGTTGCTCCAGTGAAGAAACCCAAAGTTGAAACCAAACCCGAGATTAAGTGCTTCTATTATGAGGAGAACGGTCACTGAAGCGGAACAACCCTAGATACTTGGTAGATAAGAAGGCTGGCAACGTCGACAGAAGTATATTTGATATACGTGTTATTGATGTGTACCTTGCTAGTACTCCTAGTAGCACCTGTGTATTGGATACTGGTTCAATTGCTAAATATTAGTATCTTGAAATAAAATCTATGGAATAAACAGAGACTAGCTAAGGGTGAGGTGACGATGTGTGTTGGAAATGTTTCCAAGGTTGATGTGATCAACACCGCACGCTCTCTCTACCTTCGAGATTAGTGATGAACCTAAATAAATGTTATTTGGTGTTTGCGTTAAGCATGAACATGATTAGATCGTGTTTATTGCAATACGGTTATTCATTTAAGTTAGAGAATAATGGTTATTCTGCTTACATGAATAATACCTTCAATGGTCATGCACCCAATGAGAATGGTTTGTTGAATCTTGATCGTAGTAATACGCATGTTCATAACATTGATGCCAAAAGATACAATGTTAATAATGATAGTACCACATACTTGTGGCACTGCCGCTAAATGTCATATTGGTCTAAAGCGCATCAAGAAACTCCATGTTGATGGATCTTTGGACTCATTCGATTTCGAATCGGTTGAGACATACGAACCATGCCTCTTGGGCAAGATGACTAAGGACCCCATTTTCCGGTTTGATGGAGCGGGCAAGTGACTTATTGGAAATGATACATGTTGATGTATGCAATCCAATGAGTGTTGTAGCGTGCAGTGGATATCGTTATTTTCTTACCTTCACTAATGTTTTGAGTAGATATAGTGTATATTTACTTAATGAAACACAAGTCTGAATCGTTTGAGAAGTTCAAGAAAAATCAGAGTGAAGTTTGAGATCATCATGACAAGAAGATAAAATGTCTATGATATGACCTTGGAGGTGAATATCTGAGTTACGAGTTTGGCATACAACTTTAGACAATGTGAAAGTTGTTTCACAACTCACGCCACTTGGAACACCATACTGTGATTGTGTGTTCGAACATCATAGTCGTGCTCTATTGGATATGGTGCGTACTATGATGTCTCTTATCATTTTGCCACAATCGTTTTGGGGTTATGCATTAGAGACAACTACATTCACTTTAAATAGGGCACCATCTAAATCCGTTGAGATGACACCGTATGAATTATGGTTTGATAGAAACCTAAGCTGTCATTTCTTAATGTTTGGGGCTGCCACGCTTATGTGAAAAAGGTTTTCACCTAATGACCTCGAACCCAAAGCGGACAAATGCATTCTCATGGAATACCCTAAGAATAGTTGGGTATACCTTCTGTATCAGATCCGAGCACAAAGTGTTTGTTGCTAAAACGGGTCCTTTCTCGAGAAAGAGTTTCTCTCGAAAGAATTGAGTGGGAGGAAGATAGAACTTGATGAGATTGTTGAACCTTTGTTTCAGCCATAGAGTAGCGCAGCACAGAAAGATGTTTCTGTGGAGCCTACATCTATTGCAGAGGAAGTTAATGATGATGATCATGAAGCTTCAATCAAGTTACTATCAAACCTCGTAGGTCGACAAGGACGCGTACTACTCCTGAGTGGTACGACAACCCTGTCTTAGAGGTCATGTTGTTGGACAATGATGAACCTAGGAATTATGGAGAAACGATAATGGGGCCGGATTTTGACAAATGGTTAGAGGCCATGAAATCCGAGAAAGGATCCATGTATGAAAACCAAGTGTAGACTTTGGTAGAATTGCTCGTTGGACGCCAGGTTGTTGAGTACAAATGTACCTTTAAGATGAAGACAGATGCTGATGGTAAATGTCACCATTTATAAAGCTCGATGTGTCGCAAAGAAGTTTCTGACAAGTTCAAGGAGTTGAGTGCGATGAGACTTTCTTACTTGTAGCGATGTTAAAGTCTGTTGTAATTATGTTAGCAGTTGCTGCATTTTTCAATTATGAAATCTGGCAGATGGATGTCAAAACATCGTTTCCTTCCTTGAGAAAAGGTTGTATGAGATACGACCAGAAGGTTTTGTTAGTCCTAAGGATGTTAAAAGGTATGCAAGCTCCAATGATCCTTCTAAGAGTTGGAACAAGCATCTCGGAGTTGGATATACGCTTTGATGAGGTGATCAAAGTTTTTGAATCTATACAAAGTTTATGAGAAACAAGTATTTACAATAAAGTGAATGGGAGCACAATAGAATTCCTGATAAGCATATGTGGATGACATATTGTTGATCGGAAATGATGTAGAATTTCTGGAAAGCGTAAACGGTTTTTTGAAAAGAGTTTTTCAAAGGAAGACCTGGATAAAGCTACTTAATTGTTGGGCATCGAGATCTATAGAGATAGATCAAGACGCTTGATGAGACTTTCAATGAGTACATACCTTGACAAGATACCGAAAGAATTCAAAATGGGTCAGTCAAAGAAAGAGTTCTTGCCAGATTTGTAAGGTGTGAAGTTGAGTGAGACTCAAAGCTCGACCACGGCAGAAGAAAGAGAAAGGACAAAGGTCGTCCCGTATGCCTTAGGCATAGGCTCTATATTATGCCATGTTGTGTACCGCACTTGCTGTGTGCCTTGCCATGAGTCTGTCAAGGGGTACAAGAGTGATCCAGTAGTGGATCATTGGACAGTGGTCAAAATTATCCTTAGTAACCAGAGGACTAAGGAGATGTATCTCGATTATGGAGGTGATGAAGAGTTCGTCGTAAAGAGTTACATAGATGCAAGCTTTAACACACATCCGGATGACTCTTAGTAGCAATCTGGATACGTATAGTGGAGTAGCTATTTGGAATAGCTACAAGTGGAGCGTGCTGGTAGTGTCTACAGTATCACATGGAGATTGACAAAGTACACACGGATCTGAATGTCGCAGACCCGTTGACTAAAACCTCTTTCACATGCAAAACATGATCGAACCCCAGAACTCATTGGATGTGAGATTCATAACAGATCACATAGCGATGTGAGCTAGATTAGTTACTCTAGTGCAAGTGGGAGACTGTTGGAAATATGCCCTAGAGGCAATAATAAATAGTTATTATCATATTCCCTTGTTCATGATAATCGTTTATTATCCATGCTAGAACTGAATTGATCGGAAACTCACATACATGTGTGGATACATAGACAACACCATGTCCCTAGTATGCCTCTAATAGCCTAGCTCATTAATCAAAGATGGTCAAGGTTTCCCAGCCTTGGACATGAGATGTCATTTGATAAACGGGATCACATCATTAGGAGAATGATGTGATGGAAAAGACCCAAACTATAAACATAGCATATGATCGTGTCAGTTTATTGCTATAGCACCTGCATGTCAAGTATCTGTTCCTATGACCATAAGATTATGCAACTCACTAACACCGGAGGAGTACCTTGGGTGTATCAAAGGTCGCAACATAGCTGGGTGACTATAAAGGTGCTCTACAGGTATCCCTGAGGGTGTCTGTTGGGTTGGTATGGATCAAGACTGGGATTTGTTACTCCGTGTGACGGAGAGGTATCTCAGGGCCCACTCGGTAATACAACATCACTACAAGCCTTGCAAGCAATGTGACTAAAGAGTTAGCCAGGGGATCTTGTATTACGAAACGATTAAAGAGACTTGCCGGTAACGAGATTGAACTAGGTATAGAGATACCGACGATCGAATCTCGGGCAAGTAACATACCGAAGGACAAAGGGAACCTCATACGGGATTAATTAACTGAATCCTTGGCATAGAGGTTCAAACGATAAAGATCTTCATGGAACATGTAGGAACCAATATGGGCATCTAGGTCCTGCTATTGGTTATTGACTGTAGAGGTGTCTCGGTCATGTCTAAGTAGTTCTCGAACCCGCAGGGTCTGCACACTTAAGGTTCGGTGACGTTTCGGTAGTATAGAGTTATGTATGATGGTAACCGAAGGTTGTTTGGAGTCCCGGATGAGATCCCGGACATCATGAGGAGCCCTGAAATGGTCCGGAGGTAAAGGTTGATATATAGGAAATCTTGTTTTTGTCACCGGAAAAGTTTTGGCCTCATCGGTAGTGTACCGGGAGTGTCGGGAGGGGTACCGGGGACCATCAGGAGCGGTGTCTCGACCCAAAGGGCCTCATGGGCTATGGGAGGAGTCAATACAGACCTTAGTGGGCTGGCCAAGGCCCCCACTAAGGCCCATGCTGCTAGGGGTGGGAAACCCAAAGGTGGAGAGGTGGAAAGAGTTTGCAAGTGGAAAGGAGGAATCCTACTCGTAATAGGATTGGAGTTGGACTCCTCCACCTTCAATTTCGACCAAACCTGGAGGGTTTGAGGCTGCCTTATCCCCTCCCTCCCTCCTATATATACTAGATGATTTAGAGGGGAAAGCTAACCCTAATTGCCACGTGCTCCCTCTACTTCATCTAGATCAGTTTTCTCCTCTAGTCTAGTTCGGCGGTGCTTAGGCGAAGCCCTGCCGGAATAGTTCCACCACCATCACCGTTGTGTCGTCGTGCTGCCGGAGAACTCATCTACCTCGCTGCTCCCTCTTTCTGGATCAAGAAGGAGGAGATCGTCATCGTGCTATACATGTGTTGAACGCGGAGGTGTCGTCCGTTCGACTCTAGATCGGAAGGACCGTGATCAAGATTGCGAGATAATTCGTGATTTGATTGCGGGACGGATCGTGATGGGATCATGGGACGGATTGTGATTGGATCGCAAGATGGATCGTGATGGGATTGTGTCGTCATTTTCTCATGACAGATGCCATAGGTAGGCTTATCGTAGGTGGTTGGGGTTGGAGACGTCGACGGGCTCCGGGTGCGAGATTGAGCACAAGCGGTGGTGACACACAATGTACCCAGGTTCGGGGCCCTCCATGGGAGGTACCACCCCTAGTCCTGCTTGGTCTAGTTGGATGGATGATTGTGTTCACAAGGATGCTCCTAGAGATGTGTCTAGGGGAGGAAGAAGGAGCAGCCGGCTCAACTTCCTCCGTCGCTAGAGATGATATGAGAGGAGAGTTCTATGTGGGTGTGTGCAAATGATCGCCCGTCCCCATTGCATGGGGGGCTCAGGGGGTTTTATAGGCCAACCCCCCGGCTCTATAATATGTTCTAAAGTACAGGGGTGGGGGGACCCGGCTGGCAGCCTCTCCGGCTGACCAGGGCGTCCTGCCCTTCGTGCCGTCTCGTCATCTGTTAGGTCCATCGGCTGAGTGGTCCCATCTCCCGTTGGGGTCCGCCAGCCGGCTCTGCGATTGGCCCTCGCCCACCTGCCGCCGCACGGGTCGCCCGGGAGGCATTGCCTAGTGCCAGCTGACCGAAGTCTTCGGTACGTCTGGCCGCGCTGTAGCCATGTTGGGGCAGGTAATTGAGTGGGCGAGGGCGTGCCGACACTGTTTCCCCGCCCGGTCGCGCTCGCCAAGGTCAGGACCTAGACGGACGGACTGTAGCCATGCGCACCCGCGCGTCAGCGGCCACTGTGGCTATAGTGTCGCCCGTCGTGGCTCGTCGTGTCATCGTACCCGTGCGTAGAGGGACGGGACGTTGCATGTCGGCCTTAGAGTCAACGGAGGAGGCGGCCTAGAGGCAGCCGGCCGCGCCGAACCGGCCGGGGGCTGGGCCGGCCCCTCGATCGTCCGTCCGCGCCGCCAGCCAGCGGTAGCTCGAGCCGGTCGTGCTCTAGTCGGCCGTGGGCAGCCGATCGCTTAGTTTTTCTTCAAAGCAAGGGGGGAGAGAACCCCACGCTTTGGCCTACCCGGGGGTAATAACCCCGTCGGTAGTCCCCAAAGCCGGTGGGGGCCCACGTCCGGCAGATGTTGGAGAGTCGGCGGCTTCCCCCCAGCGGTACCTGCCTCTGGTGTGAAGCCGAAGGGCCAACCGAGTCGGCCATTGGACCCGATGCCTCGGGTTCCGGCACGTCGCCCTGGGACCCGAGCCAGCCCATCACGCACCATGCGGCGGGTAATGATGTGGTGGGCCCTGCACACGCGGGGAGACGGGACATCGGCCTGGGCCTAGCTCGCTAGGCCTCGGGCGTAGCCTAGTAGGCCTTGTGGCGCAGGCCCCGATCCTCTGCGCCCCGAAGCGGTCGTTACAGCCCGGGGCCACCCACGCGCGCGGGGAGTTTTCGAGGGTGTGGGCGCAATTAATCCTCTCGTCCCCCGGTCATGGCCTCCCCATTTAAAAGGGGAGGAAAGGCAGGGGCGGAGACACCCGCATCCCCTTTGCCCCCTCACTCCTTTCCTCTTTGTCTTCCTAGCTCCCCTCGCGCAACGCCGTGCCCGTGCTTGCAACCACGCCCACATGATGCCCATCCGCCGCAATGGCCGACAGACGCAAAGGAAGCTGGGCTGGTTTCGTCGTCACCGAGGCAAACATTGCGGAGCTCTGCCGTGTGCGCATGCTGCCGCCGGCGGAGTGGGTGGTCGCCCGAGTGCCAGGCGACGAGGTGGTGCCGGCGCCGCAGCCAAGGGAACACATCGTCTTCCACTGGCATTTCTCCCACGGTTTTGGGCTGCCGGCGAGCCACTTTTTCCGTTTGTTCTTAGACACCTTTGATCTTCAACCGCGCCACCTCAGACCCAACGCAATCCTCTACCTCACCGGCTTCGTAACGCCGTGCGAGGGGTATCTGGGGGTCCTCCCTTTTCTTGACCTCTTCAACACCCTTTTCTATCTCAAGGCGCTGAAGAGCAGCGCCTGCGGGGGCACGATGGTGTGCTGCCGTGGCACCGCGTGCTTCCCGCCCTTCTCTCGAATCGAGTCCGTCAAGGGATGGCATCGGACGTTCTTCTATGTGAAGAATGCCGACCCAAACCTAGACTTCATCCGGCTACCGCCGTTCGTCGACGCGCAGTCCACCCATGTGAACTGGCTGGGGCCGCTCCGCGCGGCATGGCTCTGGCGGGGCTTAACCGGCTTGCGTAGCTGAAGAGCTCCGAGGGGCTAGTCGCTGCCGATCTGGTGGTGGCCTTCATCTCGCGCCGGGTGTTGCCTCTCCAGCTGAGGCTGCATCGGATCTGTGATATGTCCGGTCGTGAGAGCCCTGGCGGCTGTCGATTGTCGACCTGACGCTTGCTTAGGTGGCGACACGGGTGAACGCCCTCATGACATTCAAGCTGAAGCCCGCGTATTGGACATTTGGCATGGAGCCATACGATCGCATCAACCGTCCCCCCTGGTAAGTCTTCGACGAGTCGGCTTCTCTTTGTATTTGATTCTTTCCAGCCGGCAGCCGGCAGCGGACCTTAATTTGTCATGCTGACTCCAGCTGTTGGTGTGACAAAAGACGCCGGACGGCCCGCACCCCCAAGTCTTCGAGGCGGAGTGCGAACACTCCGACTCCGAAGACTATGAGCGGGGAGGCTCGCCGGAAGAGGGGGTGGACTTCCCAGGAGGAGTTGACGAGCCGGCAGACCCGCGAGCCGGCGACCCCAGCGGAGCCGGAGTGTTCGACGCAGCTGGGGAGCCCAACGGAGCTGGTGATTTCCCTATTTCCCCCAAGATCAGGGACTGGACGAATGACGATGATGATGATGATGATGATGATGATGATGATGATGATGATGTGATGATTCCGAACGAGCCTCCTCCCTCAGCTCGACAGGGCCAGCAGAGTGAGGAGCGGCCGGCTCAAGCCCCGGTGGCCGGAGCTGCCGGCCGGGCAAAGAGGCCGGCTCGGGAGGAGCCGGTGGCCCCGCTGCCCGTCCAAAAACGGGTGAAGGTGGCCGCATGGAAGCCACCGGCGTGCGCCAAGCGTCCTTTGCCCGTCGTATTCGGGTAAGTGCCCCTCCCTTCCTTGCGTGTGTTTCCTTCCGGGTCGCGAGCCAATGGGTGATCGTCCTTTGTGCACCGCAGGGACCTCATCGAGCCCCACGAGGGGGAGCCGGCAGGGGATCCGATGGATGCCACTAGCCGGATGGCTCGC
Source organism: Hordeum marinum (assembly GCA_022496015.1). Taxonomy (NCBI): domain Eukaryota; kingdom Viridiplantae; phylum Streptophyta; class Magnoliopsida; order Poales; family Poaceae; genus Hordeum; species Hordeum marinum. The sequence continues at coordinate 29,942,181 of CM039678.1, forward strand.
GAACATGCGGCCACCCATCGGGAGGAGAAGAGGAGGCTCACGGAGCTGCGAGCCTCAAAGTCTGGGATGCAAGGTGGGGCCTCGCACTCCGGGACTTCGAGCGGCGGGAGGCAGAGGAGGTCCGCGGACCCTGCACGGGCGTCGGACTCGGTGGCAGAGTCGACCCGTCTGTCGAGGCCCCCGTCGAGCGAGCTGCAAGGGGCGTCCATGGAGCCACCAGCACCTCCGTCCGCAGAGGAGGTGGCCCGAGCAAGGGCGGCGGCAGCGGAGCCGGCCCCCGAGGCGACCCAGTCGGAGGTGTCGGTCGTGACATCGCCCGCGGCCGAGCCGGCTCGGGTCGACGTGCCGGAGGCTCCGGTGGCCCCGAAGGCGGCGTCGAAGGTGGCGCTGTTGGTGTCGGCTATGGAGATGGAGGTGCCATCCGTCGCAATCTTCGTGTCAGAGCGGCGGGGGGTGGAGGCGGCGACGGCATCGGGCAAGGGGCCGGCTAGGGGCGACTCCCGGACCCTCGCCATCATCAACCCTATGGAAGAAGTTGTTTGAGGAGGCGGTCTCCATCCACGACCACGGCAAACATGGATTCTACCGCCTGGAGGAGGAGCTGGCACGGGTGCAAGGTAAGTCGAGCTTCGCCGGGGGGGGGGGTACATAGCCCCTGAGAGCTGGCTGACGCCTGCCTTGTCTTGCAGATGATCTGACCGCCCTCCAGACAGAGAAGACCGGGCTTGTCTCTGAGCGGGACCGGCTGGCGCAAGGCGTCTAGGCGGTCACGCAAGAGAAGGACCGGCTGGCCGCGATACTGGCGGACGGGGAGGCGGCCCAAGACTGCCTCAAGGCCGACATGGCAAGGTGGTGGCGGCCAAGGAGACGACTGTCAAGGAGGCAGCTGACACCGCCAAAGGACCGCCGCCCTCCCAGACAAGGTAACCCACCTCGAGAGGTCGCTCGAGGGGCTAAAGGGCTCCCTCGCCGAATCGGAGGCGGCACTGGCGTCGAAGCGGAAAGCGTCGCTCAATTTCGCCATCGAGATGGACGACGCCATCGAAGGTAGGTGTCCATTCTTCCTCTTTCCAGCCGGTTGCTTTTTCCTCTGCTAGTTCTTGTATTTTATTTGCCCTTCTTTCCTCTTCTTCCCTTTCTTCTCTTAGGGCGCTTCCCGGAAACTCAGCGCCGCGCTGAGAGTGCCGTTGAGGAGCACCAGGAGTACCTCCGGGCGCACGACCGCACCATCGAGGAGGACACCGCGTGGGATGTGGCGGAGTTTGGGATTGCCATTGAGAACCGGCTGATCCACCGCGAGCGGAGGATGGAGCGGCTGAACACGGCCGTAAAGGAGGTCATCGCCGCCTTGTAGCCGGGCTGTGGCGGGGCTCTGGCGAACCGGGTGTCTTTGTGGCTGGAGCAGGCCATGGCCCGGCTCGAGGCCTGGAAGGCATCAGTGGCCTAGGCTGGCGCGCAGTTGGCGCTCCGACTCGTCACGTCGTGGTATCGCGGCGTGGATTTGGGCCGCCTGGCCACTATGCGGGACAAGCTGACTGAGGAGTGGGAGGCCCGTGAGCCGGCCCTTGTCCGTCGGGCCAACGAGCTCGTGTCGTACGTCGACGCGGACGAGTTCCTGCCGACCCTTGGCAAGGACGGCGAGCCGGTGCCAGAAGACTCCTTCGGCATCCCCCAAGGCCCAGCGGACAAGGAGGTTGCCGACGAGAGCACCGACTTGAGCGGCGAGATGACTAGGACCGTGGAGGCCGCCTCAAAGGCCAAGGAGGCCGACCCGAAGGCCGCAACCACCTCCGGGACAGGAGTCGAGCCGCCCAGCAATGCGCCTGCTAGCGACGCTCCGGTGGCCTGAGCCCCCGGGTGTCTTTATCTTTCTTTTTATTTCCTCCTAATTAGGCTCAGGTCCACTCACTAGGGGTGTAATGTAATGAACCGTGCTGGCCGTGGGCCACTTTTGTCTTTTAAATTCGTTCTGTGAATATTTAATGTGTTTGCCTTATTGCACGTGCTTGCTCGTCCTTGTCCTTTCCTTTTCCCTTTTTGTTCCTTCTATTCCACCCTCTTTTCCCCTTTGGTTTTGGCCCCACCAGCCCGACAGCTAGGAGCCAGTCTGTAGCTGGGTCGAGGCGTCTGCCTCGCGGGAGCCGGTTCTGAACTTAGGACATCGCGAGAGCTTTCTAGGACAAGTAGAGTGGCAGAGGTGAGGTGGTGGTCTAGCTGGATCTAGCCAGTATCTCCTTGCGATCAATCTTTCGTGTGAGCTAAGCTTTGCCGCCCCGAGGCCCCATCAGCCGGACAGCCGAGAGCCCGACCTGTAGCTGGGAGGGGTGGGAGGGCGACCAAGAACCAGCCGGAGAGCCCCTGGGCCGGGGAGCCAGTGAGTGAGGAGACCTTTGAAGGAAATGAAAGGGGCGTGCCCCAAGAGCCGGCTTGGGGCACCCATTGCATTCATAAGCCCAAATGGGAGGGATACATACATACACTGGTCTTTTCAGCAGTAAAACGGATGGAGGAGCGCCGCGTTCCATGGGCACTCCGTCTCCTCGCTGGAGGCGTCTCCTTTGCGCTTCTGCGGCTTCTGGGCGTCTATTGGGTAGTATGCATTGTTGTGTAATGCCTTGCTGACGATGAATGGGCCCTCCCATGGGGAGGACATCTTTTGTTGTCCGGCTGTTTGCTGGATCCGCCTGAGGACCAGGTCCCCTTCACGAAAGGAGAGTGTCCGGATCCGCTTGTTGTGGTAGTGCTGGAGCTTCTGTTGATAGATTGCCATCCGACTCAAGGCCAGTTTGCGGGCTTCTTTGAGTAAGTCGACGCCGTCTTCTCTTGCCTCCTTAGTGTCCTTCTCCGTGGATAGGGCGACCCGAGGGGAGTCAAACTTGATGTCGGTGGGGATGATCGCCTCGAACCCGTACACGAGGAAGAAGGGCGTGTAGCCAGTTGATCGATTGGGAGTGGTCCTGAGACTCCAAAGGACATCCGGCAGCTCGTCGATCTAGCAGCCGGCCGACCTTACCAGTGGCGTTACGAGTCGGGGCTTGATGCCGGACAGGATGAGGCCGTTTGCCCTCTCGACCTAGCCGTTTGACTGTGGATGAGCGACGGATGCCAGGTCAAGCCGGATTCCTTGCTCGGAGCAGAAACACGCAAGGGCGCCCTTGGCGAAGTTTGTGCCGTTGTCGGTGACGATGCTGTGAGGGACGCCGTAGCGAACCGTGATGTCGTCGATGAACCAGACAGCCATGGGGCCATCCAGCATCTTGATTGGTCGTGCCTCGATCCACTTGGTGAATTTGTTGATAGCCACCAGCAAGTGTGTCTTGCCGCCTCGTGCGGTTTTGAAGGGACCCACCATGTCCAGCCCCAGACGGCGAAGGGCCATGAGAGGGGGATGGTCTGAAGGGTTGATGCCGGCAGGTGGCTCTACGTGCTGAAGCGCTAATAGCCCTCGCACTCGTCAACCAATTTCTTGGCCGCCTCAAGAGTAGTGGGACAGTACAAGCCGTGGCGGAAGGCCTTGGCCACCAGGGTCCTGGAGGCGGCGTGATGCCCACACTCACCCTGGTGGATGTCGAGGAGAATCTACAGACCCTTTTCTGGCTCAACGGATAGCTGGAAGACGCCGGTGGTGCTGCAATGGACGAGCTCGTTGTTGATGATGCTGTATGCCGAGGTCCGGCGTTGAATTTGCCTTGCCAAGGCCTCGTCCAGGGGGAGATCACCACGTAGAAGGAACGCCAAGATAGGCTGGGCCCATGAGGCAGCCGAGACGGGGGCCGGCTCAGGAGCCCCCAGGCCTGGATGATCAGTCCCCGGGACCGGCTTGCCAGCCCCCGGGTCTGGCTCGCCAGCCACCAAGGCTGGCTAGTGCCGGCACGGGGGCCAAAGTTGTGGGAGATGCGGAAGGGGCAGCCAGAGCCACCGATGGGCCGGTAGCGTCTGCCAGCATGAAGATTGATTCCAATTCTGGGGAAGGCTTGATCGACGGCTTGAGCAGCCGCTCGAGGGAGATGCCAGCTGAGATGGCCTGCCGGGTGGAGCCGATCTTTGCCAGTGCGTCGGCCACCTCATTGTCCGCCCGTGGGACGTGATGAAACTCAGAGCCCTCAAAGAAGCCGGTGAGCTATTGTATGAGGAAGTGGTAACTGGCCATGTTGGCATCCCTAACGTCCCATTCGCCAAAGACCTGTTGCACCAAGTGGTCGGAGTCACCGAAGCATAGGATACGCCTGATGCTCCTTGGCGATCCGGAGGCCATGGACGATGGCCTCGTACTCGGCCACGTTGTTGGAGGCGACAAAGAGGATCTGGAGGGCGTACTTGAGCTAGTCACCTTTCGGGGAGGAGAGTGTTGGGGAACGTCGCATGGGAAACAAAAATTTTCCTATACACACGCAAACCTATTCATGGTGATGAGCATCTACAAGAGGGAGAGTGGATCTATGTACCCCTGTAGATCGCTAAGCGGGAAGCGTTAAGAAACGCGGTTGGTGTAGTCGAACATCTTCGCGATCCAAATCGCCGAGCGTCCCGCGATCTCATCACGATCCATCCCGCGATCCAATCACGATCCATCCCGCGAACACATCATGATCCGTCCCGCGAACTCATCACGATCCGTCTCATGATCTTGATCATGATCTGTCCCGCGAACTCATCACGATCCGTTCCGTGATCTCATCGCGAACCGTCTCGCGATCTCGATCACGGTCCTTCCGATCTAGCGGCAAACGGATGGCACCTCCGCGTTCAGCACACATGCAGCTTGATGATGATCTCCACCATATTGATCCAGCAAGAGGAGGTGGAGAGGATAGAGAGTTCACCGGCAGCATGACGGCGCTCCGGTGATGGTGGTGGAGCAATTCCGACAAGGCTTCGACTAAGCGCTGCAGAAAACCGATCTAGAGGAGCACCAGTGAAACGGGTAGCACGTGGTCGTAAACTCTGCAAAAACCCTCTATTCCACTAGTATATATAGGAGGGAGGGAGAGGCAGCCTTGGCGCCAGCCCAAAGCCTCCTAGGAGTCGGCCATCTAGAAGGGGAGGAGTCCTACTCCTCCTCCACTCCTAGTAGGAGTAGGACTCTTCCTTTTTAGCCTTTTTTTCACCTTTTCCTTTAGGAATTTTGCCTCCTGCGCCATGGGCCTTGTTGTGGCTGTTTCTCCAGCCCAATAAGGGCTGGTTATCACTCTCCACAGCCCATGGACTCTCTGGGGTCGAAATACCCCTCCCGGAGGTCTCCCGGTACACTACCGGCACTCCCGGTACACTACCGATGAGCCCGAAACTTTTCCGGCGACCAAACTGGGACTTCCTATATATGAATCTTTACCTCCGGACCAGTACGGAGCTCCTCGTGACGTCCGGGATCTCATCCGGGACTCCGAACAACCTTCGGTCACCACCATACATAACTCTACACTACCGAAACGTCACCAAACCTTAAGTGTGCAGACCCTGTGGGTTCGGGAACTATGTAGACATGACCGAGACACCTCTACGGCAATAACCAATGGCGGGACCTAGACGTCCACATTGGTTCCTACATATTCTACGAAGATCTTTATCGGTCAAACCTCTATGTCAAGGATTCGGTTAATCCCGTATACCGTTACCTTTGTTCTTCGATATGTTACTTGCCCGAGATTCGATCGTCGGTATCTCCATACCTAGTTCAACCTCGTTACTGGCAAGTCTCTTTACTCGTTCCATAATACAAGATCCCGCAACTAACAATTAGTCACATTGCTTGCAAGGCTCATTGTGATGTTGTATTACCGAGTGGGCCCTGAGATACCTCTCCGTCACACGGAGTAACAAATCCCAGTCTCGATCCATGCCAACTCAACAGAAACCATCGGAGATACCTGTAGAGCACCTTTATAGTCACCCAGTTACGTTGTGACGTTTGATACACACAAGGCACTCCTCCGATATCCGTGAGTTGCATGATCTCATGGTCATAGGAACATACACTTGACATGCAGAAAACAGTAGCAATAAACTGACACGATCATATGCTACGTTTGTAGTTTGGGTCTTGTCCATCACATCATTCTCCTAATGATATGATCTCGGTATCAAATGACATCTCATGTCCATGGCTAGGAAACCTTAACCATCCTTTGATCAACGAGCTAGTCCATTAGAGGCATACTAGGGACATGGTTTTGTCTATGTATCCACACATGCATTTAAGTCTTCGATCAATACAATTATAGCATGGATAATAAACGATTATCATGAACAAGGAAATATGATAATAACCAATTTATTATTGCCTCTAGGGCATATTTCCAACAGTCTCCCACTTGCACTAGAGTCAGTAATCTAGTTCACATCACCATGTGATTCGCATTATTATGAATCTAACACCCAATGAGTTCTGGGTCTCGATCATGCTTTGCATGTGAGAGAGGTCTTATAGTCAACGGGTCTATGACAATCAGATCCGTATGTACTTTGCAAATCTCTATGTCAAACTGTAAACACTGCTACCACACTCCACTTGGTACTATTCCAAATGGCTGCTCCACTATACGTATCCAGATTGCTACTACAAGTCATCCGTATTAGTGTTAAAGCTTGCATCGACGTAACTCCTTACGATGAACCCTTTATCACCCCATAATCGAGAAACAATTCCTCTAGTCTTTTAGTCACTAAGGATAATGTTGACCGCTATCGAGTGATCCACTCCTGGATCACTCTTGTACCCCTTGACGGACTCATGGCAAGGCACACACAAGTGCGGTACACAGCATGGCATACTATATAGAGCCTATGGCTAAGGCATAGGGGACGACGTTCGTCCTTTCTCTTTCTTCTGCCATTGTCGAGCTTTGAGTCTCACTCAACTTCACACCTTACAAATCAGACGAGAACTATTTCTCTGACTGATCCATTTTGAACTCTTTCAAAATCTTGTCAAGGTATGTACTCATTGAAAGTCTCATCAACCATCTTGATTTATCTCTATAGATCTTGATGCTCAACAATTAGGTAGTTTTATCCAGGTCTTCCTTTGAAAATCACTTTCCAAACAACCGTTTATGCTTTCCAGAAATTCTACATTATTTCCGATCAACAATATGTCATCCACATATACTTATCAGAAATTCTATAGTGCTCCCACTCACTTTATTGTAAATACAAGTTTCTCGTAAACTTTGTATAAACATTAAAACTTTGATCACCTCATCAAAGCATATATTCCAACTCTGAGATGCTTGCTTTAGTGAATAGAAGGATCACTAAAGCTTGCAAACCTTTTAGCATCCTTAGGACTAACAAAACCATCCGGTTGTATCACATACAACCTTTCCTCAAGTAAACCGTTAAGGAAATGATGTTTTGACATCCATCTGCCAGATTTCATAATTGAAAATGCGGCAACTGCTAACATAATTCCAACAGACTTTACCATCGCTACGACTGAGAAACTCTCATCGTAGTCAACTCCTTGAACTTGTCACAAACAACTTTGCAACAAGTCGAGCTTTACAAATGGTGACATTTACCATCAATGTATGTCTTCATTTTAAAGATCCATTTGTACTCAACGACCTGCTGTCCAACGAGCAAGTCCACCAAAGTCTATACTTGGTTTTCATACATGGATCCTATCTCGGATTTCATGGCCTCCAACCATTTGTCGGAATCCGGGCCCATCATCGCTTCTCCATAGCTCGTAGGTTCTTCGTTGTCCAACAACATGACCTCCAAGACAGGGTTGTCATACCACTTAGGAGCAGTACACATCCTTGTCGACCTATGATGTTCGATAGTAACTTGATCCTGAAGCTTCATGATCATCATCATTACCTTCCTCTTCAACTAACGTAGGCTTCATAGAAACATCTTTCTGCGCTGCGCTACTCTCTGGTTTGAAGAAAGGTTTAACAACCTCATCAAGTTCTATCTTCCTCCCACTCAATTCTTTCGAGAGAAACATTTCCTCGAGAAAGGATCCGTCTTAGCAACAAACACTTTGCACTTGGATCTGAGATAGAAGGTTCACCCGACTGATCTTAGGGTATTCTATGAAGATGCATTTGTCCGCCTTGGGTTCGACCTCATTAGGTGAAAACATTTTCCACACAAGTGTCGCAGCCCCAAACATTAAGAAATGACAGCTTAGGTTTCTATCAAACCATAGTTCACACGGTGTCATCTCAACGGCTTTAGATGGTGCCTTATTTAAAGTGAATGTGGTTGTCTCTAATGCACAACCCCAAAATTATAGTAGCAAAATGATAAGAGACATCATAACATGCACCATATACAATAGAGCATGACTATGACGTTCGGACATACCATCACACTATGGTGTTCCAGGTGGCGTGTGTTGTGAAACAACTTTCACATTGTCTAAAGTTGTATGCCAAACTCGTAACTCAGATATTCACCTCCACGATCATATCGCAAATACTTTTATCTTCTTGTCACGATGATCTTAAACTTCACTCTGAATTTGCTTAAACTTTTCAAACGATTCAGACTTGTGTTTCATTAAGTAATATACACTATATCTACTTAAATCATCAGTGAAGGTAAGAAAATAACGATATCCACTGCATGCTACAAGACTCACTGGATTGCATACATCAACATGTATTATTTCCAATGAATCACTTGCCCTCTCCATCCAACGGGGTCCTGTAGTCATCTTGCCCAAGAGGCATGGTTCGCATGTCTCAACCGATTCGAAATCGAATGAGTCCAAAGTTCCATCAGCATGGAGTTTCTTCATGCTCTTTATACCTAATATGACATTTAGTGACAGTGTGACAAGTATGTGGTACTATCATTATTAACTTTGTATCTTTGACATGAGTGTTACGAACATGTGTATTACTACGATCAAGATTTCAACGAACCATTCTCACTAGGTGTATGACCATTGAAGGTATCATTCATGTAAACAGAACAACCATTATTCTCTAACTTAAATGAATAACCGTATTGCAATAACCATGACCTAATCATGTTCATGCTCAACGCAAAATACCAAATAACATTTATTTAGGTTCGTCACTAATCCTGAAAGTAGAGAGAGCATGCGATGTTTGATCACATCAACTTGGGAAACATTTCCAACACATATCGTCACCTCACCCTTAGCTAGTTCTCCGTTTATTCCGTAGCTTTTATTTCGAGTTACTAACATTTAGCAACCGAACCGGTATCCAATACCCAGCTGCTACTAGGAGTACTAGCAAGGTACACATCAATAACTCGTATATCAAATATACTTCTGTCGATGTTGCCAGCCTTCTTATCTACCAAGTATCTAGGGTTGTTACGCTTCAGCGACCGCTCTCCTCATAACAGAAGCTCTTAGTCTCGGGTTTGAGTTCAACTTTGGGTTGCTTCACTGGAGCATCAACTGACTTGCTATCCATGAAGTTTCCCTCCTTCTTCTTGCCCTTCTCGAAACCAATGGTTTGATTAACCATCAACACTTGACGGTCCTTCTTGATTTCTACCTTAGCGATGTCAAACATCGCGAACAGCTGAGGGATCAATATTTCTATCCCTGGCGTTATATAGTTCATCACCAAGTTCTTAGTAGCTTAGTGACAGTGACTTGGAGAACTATATCAATCACTATCTTATCTGGAAGATCAACTCCCACTCGATTCAAGTGATTGTAGCACCCAGACAATCTGAGCACATGCTCAACTATTGAGCTTTTCTCCTTCATCTTGCAGGCAAAGAATCTTGTTGGAGATCTCATATCTCGCAACACGGGCACGAGCCTGAGATCCTAATTTCAGCTCTTAGAAACATCTCATATGTTCCGTGATGTTCAAAATGTTTTGGAGCCTCAATTCTAAGCCGTACTGCATGACGCACCAAACTATCAAGTAGTCATCAGAACGTGCCTGTCAGATGTTCACAACATCTACAGACGACACTAGAGGGGTTGGCGCACCGAGCGGTGCATTAAGGACATAAGCCTTCTGCGCAGCAATGAGGACAATCCTCAAATCACGGACCCAGTCCGCAATATTGCTACCATTATCTTTCAACTCTATTTCTCTAGGAACATATAAACATACAAGGGAGCTACAGCGCGAGCTAGTAATCTACAACATAATTTGCAAAGTCACTACTGACTATGTTCATGATAATAAGTTCAATTAATCATATTACTTAAGAACTCCCACTCAAATTGACATCCCTCCGATCATTCAAGTGATACATGATACAAATTCACCAACTCAAGTCCGATCATCACGTGAGTTGAGGTGGCTGTAATGGTGAACATCATTATGTTGATCATATCTACTATATGACTCATGTTCGACCTTTCGGTCTCTTGTGTTCCGAGGCCATGTCTGTACATGCTAGGCTCGTCAAGTTTAACCCGAGTGTTCTGCACGTGCAAATCTGGCTTGCACCCGTTGTATGTGAACGTAGAGTCTATCACACCCGATCATCACGTGGTGTCTCAACACGACGAACTTTCACAACGGTGCACACTCGGGGAGAACACAATTTATCTTCAAATTAAGTGAGGGGTCACCTTATAATGTTACCGTCGTCCTAAGAAAAACAAGGTGCATAAAAGGATTAACATCACATGCAAATCATAAGTGACATGATATGGCCATGAACTTGTGCTTTTTATCTCCATCTAGAAAGCACCGGCATGATCTCCATCTTCACCGGCATGACACCATGATCTCCATCATCTTGAACTCCATCAACGTGTTGCCATCGGGGTTGTCACGCCCTGCATGCTTCTACTACTATTGGTACCGTTTAGCGATAAAGTAAAGCATTACATAGCGCTTAATGATTGACACGCAGGTCATACAATAATTAAAGACAACCCTATTGCTCCTGCCGGTTGCCATATTCATCGACATGCAAGTCATGATAATCTATACATCACATGATCATCTCATACATCACATATATCACATCATGTAATTGGCCATATCATATCACAACATACCCTGCAAAAACAAGTTAGACGTCCTCTATTTGTTGTTGCATGTTTTACGTGGCTGCTACGGGTATCTAGCAAGAACAATTCTCACCTACGCAAAAACCACAACGGTGATACACTAGTTGCTTTTCAACCTTCTCAAGGACCGCCTTTGTCGAATCCGATCCAACTAAAGTGAGAGAAAGTGTCACCCACAAGCCATCTAGGCAACAAGTTCCGTCGAGGGAACCGGTCTCTCGTAAGCGTACGAGTAATGTTGGTCCGGGCCGCTTCATCTCACAATCCCGCTGAACCAAAATACGACCAAGGGAGGAAGCAATCTAAGCATCAACGCCCACAAACCTTCTGTGTTCTACTCGAGATCTCATCGAACCATCAACCTAGCTCATGATGCCACTGTTGGGGAACGTCGCATGGGAAACAAAAAAATTCCTACACACACGCAAACCTATTCATGGTGATGAGCTTCTATGAGAGGGGGAGTGGATCTACGTACCCTTGCAGATCGCTAAGTGGGAAGCATTAAGAAACGCGGTTGGTGTAGTTGAACATCTTTGCGATCCAAATCGCCAAGCGTCCCACGATCTCATCACGATCCGTCCCGCGATCCAATCACGATCCGTCCCGCGAACACATCATGATCCGTCCCGCGAACTCATCACGATCCGTCTCACGATCTTGATCACGATCTGTCCCGCGAACTCATCACGATCCGTTCCGTGATCTCATCACGAACCGTCTCGCGATCTCGATCACGGTCCTTCCGATCTAGCGCTGAACGGACGGCACCTCCACGTTCAGCACCCGTGCAGCTTGATGACAATCTCCACCGTCTCGATCCATCAAGAGGAGGTGGAGAGGAGAGAGAGTTCACCGGCAGCGTGACGGCGCTCCGGTGATGGTGGTGGAGCAATTCCGGCAGGGCTTCGACTAAGCGCTGCAGAAAACCGATCTAGAGGAGCACCGGTGAAACGGGTAGCACGTGGCCGTAAACTGTGCAAAACCCCTCTATTCCACTAGTATATATAGGAGGGAGGGAGAGGCAGCCTTGGCGCCAGCCCAAAGCCTCCTAGGAGTCGGCCGGCTAGAAGGGGAGGAGTCCTACTCCTCCTCCACTCCTAGTAGGAGTAGGACTCTTCCTTTTTAGCCTTTTTTTCACCTTTTCCTTTAGGACTTTTGCCTCCTGCGCCATGGGCCTTGTTGTGGCTGTTTCTCCAGCCCAATAAGGGCTGGTTATCACTCTCCACAGCCCATGGACCCTCTGGCGTCGAAATACCCCTCCCGGAGGTCTCCCGGTACACTACCGGCACTCCCGGTACACACCGATGAGCCCGAAACTTTTCCGGTGACCAAACTGGGTCTTCTTATATATGAATCTTTACCTCCGGACCATTCCGGAGCTCCTCGTGACGTCCGGGATCTCATCCGGGACTCCAAACAACCTTCGGTCACCACCATACATAACTCTACACTACCGAAACGTCACCAGACCTTAAGTGTGCAGACCTTGCGGGTTCGAGAACTATGTAGACATGACCGAGACACCTCTACGGTCAATAACCAATGGCGGGACCAGGACGTACACATTGGTTCCTACATATTCTACGAAGATCTTTATCGGTCGAACCTCTATGTCAAGCATTCAGTTAATCGTGTATAACGGTCCCTTTGTTCTTCGATATGTTACTTGCCCGAGATTCGATCGTCGGTATCTCCATAACTAGTTCAACCTCGTTACTGGCAAGTCTCTTTACTCGTTCCGTAATACAAGATCCCGCAACTAACAATTAGTCACATTGCTTGCAAGGCTCATTGTGATGTTGTATTACCGAGTGGGCCCTGAGATACCTCTCCGTCACACGGAGTAACAAATCCCAGTCTCGATCCATGCCAACTCAACAGAAACCATCGGAGATACCTGTAGAGCACCTTTATAGTCACCCAGTTACATTGTGACGTTTGATACACACAAGGCACTCCTCCGATATCCGTGAGTTGCATGATCTCATGGTCATAGGAACATATACTTGACATCCAGAAAACAGTAGCAATAAATTGACACGATCATATGCTACGTTTGTAGTTTGGGTCTTGTCCATCACATCATTCTCCTAATGATCTCGTTATCAAATGACATCTCATGTCCATGGCTAGGAAACCTTAACCATCCTTTGATCAACGAGCTAGTCCATTAGAGGCATACTAGGGACATGGTTTTGTCTATGTATCCACACATGCATTTAAGTCTCCGATCAATACAATTATAGCATGGATAATAAACGATTATCATGAACAAGGAAATATGATAATAACCAATTTATTATTGCCTCTAGGACATAGACGTGGACGTTCCTGCCTATCTGAGGCGGGAGGCACTTCTGCATGCACCGCTGGAAGGTGGCACCTGCATTCTTCAGGCCGAAGAACATGGTGATGCAGCAGTAGGCCCAAAGGGCGTGATGAAGGAGGTCTTGAGCCGGTCCTCTGGGTCCAAGTTGATCTGGTGGTAGCCGGAGTAGGCTTCCAGGAAGGACATCAAGTCGTAGCCGGCCGTGGAGTCGATGACCTGATCGATTCGTGGCAAGGCGAATGGGTCCCTAGGGCACGCCTTGTTCAGGCTAGTGTAGTCGATGCACATGCGCCAGGTCTTATTCTTCTTCAGCACCAGGATTGGGTTGGCCAACCACTCCGGGTGGAATAATTCCATGATGAACCCGGCTGTGAGTAGCCGAGCGATCTCTTCTCCTATGGTATGCCGCTTCTCCTCGAAGAAACAACACAGCGGTTGCTTGACCGACTTGACGTCTGGCCGGACGTGTAGTTTGTGCTTGACGAACTTCCTCGGAACACCCGGCATGTCTTTGGGGGACCATGCAAAGATGTCTTGATTTTCACGTAGGAAGTCGACGAGCTCGCCTTCCTATCTGCTGTTGAGGCGGGAGCCGATGGTGACGCACTGAGCCGGGTTGGCCGGGTCGAGCGGGATTTGCTTGGTGTCCTTGGACGACTGGAAGGAGGCCTTGCCGACGGACTACAAGGGGGGAGCCGGCACGGCTGGCTGGCTGCGGTGAGGGCCACGAGCCGGTCAAGCTGCCGCTTCTCCTCAGCGATTTCCAAGGCCTCGGCCAGCCGGCTGCCGTCTTGAGCGCACTCGATCGACATCTTCTAGTCGCCCGTGATGATGATGATCCCCTTGGGACCCAGCATCTTGAGCTTGATGTAGGCTTAATGGGGGACCGCCATGAATTTGACAAGGGCCGACCAGACTAGCAGCGCGTGGTAGGGACTTGCGAGGTCCATGACCTCGAACAGCACTGGTTCGCGGTGGAAGTGGCCGGGTTCGCCGAAGAGGACGTCGAGCGTGATCTTGCCGACGGGGGAGTAGGACTTTCCAGGCACGATGCCATGGAAGACCATCAGGCTTGCCTGTAGGTCTTCTATCTTTAGCCCCAGCTTGTGCATCGTGTCGAGGTGTAGGATGTTGAGACTGATGCCACCATCTACCAGCACCCGTGAAAAGCGGCATGTGCGCTTCTCAATGGCGATGGTGGGGTTGAGGACCAAAGCGTAGCTGATGTTACTTGGCATCACGGCAGGATGATTCGCCCGGCTCTAGGTGACCAGCTTCTCCGACCAGTGCATGAACTGGGGAGTCGCTGGCATGGTGGCATTCACCTCATGATGGAGCCGGCGCTGAGCATGTTTGCTTGTCTCTTCACTGGTCGATCAGACGGCCATGATTCTAGGCTGGAGCCGGAGCTAGCACCGGGACGACAGTTGGGCCAGGGCCGACGCGCGGGTAGGCGGCGCGGGAGGAGCCGGAAGGCCTCCCCCCGGGCCAATCGTTGTGAGAAGCTGCACTATCGGAGCATGTGTGTAGAGCATTTGGCCCCTAAGTGGTTCTTGCAGGGGAGGTCGAGCATCTGCTCGAAGGTAAGCTTCGGCTGCCAGGTAGTCTTGCCAGTGCGCTGGCGCTGGCTGGAACACTAGACAGCCGGCTCCGGCTCCTCGATGGTGTTGACCTGCCGGCTCCCATAGCGGGGATCCGGCTGGTCGTTCTTGCGTTTGTTGTTTTGTGGCTGCCGGTTGTCGGCAGCCGGCCGGGACGTTGCCGGTGTTGTCGTTGCCTTGGCGGGCGGGGTCGTCTTGACCCGGATGGCTGAATCATCCGTGGCGTATTTGTCCACTTTGGTCCTAAGCTCGGCAAGCATGGCCGGCTCAGAGCACAGAAGCTTGTGCTTGAGGGGGGTGCCGTCTCGATAGCATTCGATGAAGTACTGTACGACCTGCACCTCATGCACCCCCTGGCAGGAGTTGCGGAGCTTGGTCGACCGAGTGAGGTAGTTGCGGAGGGACTCCTTCGGCCCCTGAACGCACATGGCGAGTTCATGGGGGCGGCCTGGCCGCTTGTAGGTGCTGGTGAAGTTGCGAACAAAGGCCTCCTCGAAGTCCGTCCAGGTGTTGATGCTGCCGGCTGCCAGGCTGTTGAGCCAGGTGCGGGCCGAGCCGATCAACACGAGGGGAGCATAGCGAACGGCTACGCACTTGTTCCCCCTAGAGATGCCGACCGTGATGGTGTAGTAGATCAACCAATCCTCAGGCTTGGCCTCGATTGGCGGCCCCTGTGAGCTGGTCGATGCGGTTGCGGGTGTCGTTCTCCCTATGGGGGACACGTGGCTCGATTCAGGCCGAGAGCTCGGGTCGGATGATGGGCGGAACCGACCATTTCGGCTCGCGCCACGGGGGAGGAGTGTGCCCGCGGCTGCGCCGGCTACCGGTTGCTGGCGCTTCGTGGTGGCGGCCGCTGCAAGGCGGGTTGTTGGCGCACCGGCTGTTAACAGCCGGCTGCTCGCTCCCCGGCAGCCGAGAGGACCGAGGGTCGTTCGTGTCATCCCGACGGCTGGAGACATGAGGGGAGCAGGAGTGGTGAGTCGATTGACGGCCCGCAGTCCCTGTGCCCTCGCGCTCAAGCCGAGGGTCTCCAGAGGTGGCGCCGCCCGACGCGAGCAGATGCTGCTGCACGTTGGCGGTGTCGTTGAGGTCCTTGATGTGACGCTCGTGGGCGGCACGTTCTTCTCCCTCCAAGGTAGACAAGTTCTCGTAGGCTACCTTGAGGGCCCGTAGGTTGGCTGCGGGGGTGTCGTAGATGGGCATTTTGCCGCCTAGAATTTCGACGACCACGTGGCCGTGGTTGCGCACGGCCCCACGCCGGCTAGGCTTGGTGCCAGCAGGAGTGAGACCGTAGGCGGAAGCGTATTCCCGCTGGGCGGCCTCCATGCGGCGCCGCAGCGTCGCGAGGGCGGTGGCGTCCTAGAACAAGACGTGGCGAACCGTCTCGAGGTAGGCCGCGGCGGCGGCAGGGTTTGCCATCGGGGCGACAGGGGGGCTTAAGCCCTGGAGGGCCGCAGTAAGAGGATCGGAGGTGCCGACGTGGGCCGCGGAGGCGTCAGCCCCAGCCCGCGTGCATCCGGAGGAGGTGGAGGAGATGATGGCCATTGCCCCCACACGATCGTGGGAGCCGCTGGACTGGGTCGTAGCAACTGCTCCCTCGGCTGTGGGCGGACCAGCGCAGATGAGCACCTGCCAGGGGTACTCGTCAGCGGCCGGAGCCTCGGCGAGGCTGAGCCTGCCGAAGCGCTCGGTGAGTGCGTCGATATCGACCGTGAGGTTGACGGAGTTGCCCGCAGGGCGTACCGGAGCAAGCCCCACGAGCCCGCGGTTTCGCCTAGACGTGCGATGGCGGCGTGGAATGGCAAGGGGTCCCACCCGGAGCATGAATCCGGCTGGCACCGCGTATGGCCCCATGGTGGGTGCCAATTTTCGTTGTTTTCTCATGACAGATGCCATAGTAGGGTTATCATAGGTGGTTGGGGCCGGAGGACGCCGACGGGCTCCGGGTGCGAGATTGGGCACAATGGGTGGTGACACACGATGTACCCAGGTTCAGGGCCCTCCGTGGGAGGTAAGACCCCTAGTCCTGTTTGGTCTAGTTGGATGGATGGTTGTGTTTACAAGGATGCTCCTAGAGCTATGTCTAGGGGAGGAAGAAGGAGCCTCCGGCTCAACTTCCTCCGTCACTAGAGATGATATGAGAGGAGAGTTCTATGTGGGTGTGTGCGAATGATCATCTGTCCCCGTTGCATGGGGGGATCGGGGGGTTTTATAGGCCAACCCCCCGGCTTTATAATATGTTCTAAAGTACAGGGGTGAGCGGACCCGGCTAGTAGCCTCTCCGGCTGACTAGGGGGTCCCACCCTTCACGCCGTCTCGTCATCTGTTGGGTCCACCAGTTGAGCGGTCCCATCTCCCGTTGGGGCCCGCTAGCCGGCTCTCCGATTGGCCCTCGCCCACCTGCCGCGGCACGGATCGCCCAGGAGGCGTCGCCTAGTGCCAGCCGACCGAAGTCTTCGGTACGGCCGGTCGCACTGTAGCCATGCCGGGGCAGGTAATCGAGTGGGCGAGGGTGTGCCGACACTATTTCCTCACTCGGTCGCACTTGCCAGGGTGAGCGGCCTGGATGGACGGACTGTAGCCATGCACACCCGCGCGTCAGCGGCCACTTTGGCTATAGTGTCGCCCGTCATGGCGGTCGCGTCATGGCGTCGTGCCCGCGTGTAGAGGGACGAGACGTTGTATGTTCCCCTTAGAGTCAATGGAGGAGGAGGCCTAGAAACAGCCGGCCGCGCCCAGCCGGCCGGGGGCCGGGCCGGCCCCTCGATCGGTCGTCCGCGCCACCAGCCGACGGTAGCTTGAGCCGGCCGTGCTCCAGCCGGCCGTGGGCAGCCGGTTGCTTAGTTTTTCTTTGAAGCGGGGGGAGAACCCCACGCTTTGGCCTACCCGGGGGTAATAACACCGTCAGATCGCGAGACGCTCGGCGATTTGGATCGCGAAGACGTTCGACTACATCAACCACGTTTCTTAATGCTTCCCGCTTAGCGATCTACAAGGGTATGTAGATCCACTCTCCCTCTTGTAGATGCTCATCACCATGGATAGATCTTGCGTGTGAGTAGGAATTTTTTTGTTTCCCATGCAACGTTCCCCAACAGTAAAGCTCACCTACAAATCGGCGGCCTCTTAAGACTTTGTTTGCAAAATCCATCTGTCGAACACTAACACCCATCAAGGTGCATCTAAGAGCAGGAGTCAACTAGCAACGGGGCATATCGAGGACATCATGTTAAAGACCCCTGGTACATAAACACCTGTATATTTTTATTTCTTTCACATACCTATAAACAGTTGCTTCGGCAATCCAAGCTATAAGAGTTGTTGAGAAAATGCAAATTGCGTGGCGCAAGTTTGCCTCATCTGACCTTTTTTCGTCGCATATTTTTCTCCTCTCTACCTCTTCTCGTTGACCTGTTCGGTATGATGCGAGGTAACCGGCTAATAGAACGGGGGCTCGAGTTCAAACACAAATCGCCTTATCTATCATGTGTTCGGCACCTTGGCGTTCGCTTTATACGCATCGGTTCTAAACTATGTCGTTGGTCAATAAGTTGGGTTGCCCGGCTCCTGTGCTTGCCCCTTTACATTTTGCTCGTTCGGCTAAAAGGGCAAAGGGAGCCACCCTGCGATTGTGCTTCCGGATAGTCTGGTCAAGCACCTTAGGGGAGAAAGCCGAAAATGGACTATCATAGTATGCGAGATCCGGTCTGTGAACCCCGAGCTGGAAGTACTATACTTCAATCCTCATAAGTGGTTATTCCGTGTTACACGAGGAACTTGCCCTTTGTGCAAACATTGTGATACCGGCTTTGGCCACTGTTTGTCCGAACATCACAACACTTTGGTGGCTAATCGTATGCTTCCTGTAGTCTATTTTCGCACTGTACCGCCTTCGGGTTCCGAAAATTCGGCAAGGGACATAGTGCATTGGCATAGACACCCCATGTAGTATCTACATGGGGGTTGAAGCCGACGACTCGCATATTTTAGTATTAAACAGCCACATAGGAGTTATAAAGGAATGCAAAACCATATAAGAACAAGTGCTAATATCATTAAAAGTTTGGACAAGTCTTCGAACGCATTACAACTCATTCAAACATGTTATCACCCGAACACTGTGATGCTATCACCCGAGCACTCTCCATCACTCCATTGAAGTATAGCTCGGGGCGTCGATGCTCCTTCCCGGGTGGCGGCCGGTCAGTGGCTACCTTCATCGGATTCAGCCCCGACCAGTGCAACTTGGCCTTGGCAAGGGCCATTCGGACTCCCTCGATATAGGAGGAGCGTTTGACAATGTTGAGGCGGGGCGAAGCAGCAATCAACCTCTTCACCAGGCCAAAGTAGCTACCTGGCAGCGGCTTGCCGGGCCATAAGCGGATGCAGAGATCCTTCATGGCCAGCTTCACCATCTGGTGCAGCTCCATTAACTATTTCAGCTGCTCCACTATAAGAGGAGGATGCTCGGGGGCTCCGAACTGTGCCCAAAATAGCTGAGCTTCATCTCCTTCTCCCCGTGAGGCGAACAGCTGATTGGCGTCCGCCATGCTCTTCTGGAGATCGGAAGATGCGCCTGAGGATCGCCACACCTGGGTAAGCAATGTGAATTTGCTATCCCTGAATACGCGCTTCAGTGAGTACGGCTTAGCATCTGCTATGTCCTTGGCCTGGCGCACTTGCTCCTCGTAGAACCGTCTGTCCATCCGCTCCTTCTGGAGTTCGGTTTTTAAAGTGCACAGTTTGGCCAAGCACGCCTTATTCTTCTGCTCCAAGGCCTCGCATCTTTCACTGGCGCCCTTGAGCTCCTGCTGGACCTCTGCCACGCGAGCTTCATGCTTGCCACTGGTGGCCCGCATGGCGGAAAGGGCGACAACCGTTTCTTTAGCAGCCGCCCTCTCGGCGGCCGTTTCGTCCTTCGTGCGCTGGTGCTCGGCCTTGAGCCTCTCCATCTCCTTCGCCGAGGCTGCACGTACATTATACAATGTGAAAAAACTGCATCGACAGTATTTAGACGATAGAGTTCAGACAAAGGCATTCGGATTTTGTTTTAACATACCTTGAGCTTCGTCGAACTTTAGGTTAAGGGCCTCAACTTCGTCTTCGGAGCGCTTAAGCTTCCGATTTAGCTCTTCTAGCTTGGCGCCATTTATGGCCGCCGCCGATGACGAAGCCTGCATTACACACACAGTTGATACATTACATGGGTTCTCAATTCCCGGATTATAGAGAATCCGATCATATGTTGAGTTATTCTAAACATGTCGGGCACTTAAAAGTGCATCTAGTTCGATATCGGATATAGAAATGACCCCCAGGTGAGCTTTTTCACCTCACCAAGGGCTCGGGGGCTGCCATGTATATAATACAAATAAATAAAAACTTTGCAAATAAGAACATCGGGAGACTTACATGAAAACCCGTAAGGAGACCTTTAAAGGCCTCCTTCAGTCCGTTGTCAACGGACTGGATGCTCTGTAGTACCGCACCCATAAGGGTGCAGTGATCCTTGGGGATGGACGCGCTCGATAGAGCCTCCTCCATGACTGACAAACTATTGGTCGTTGGTGTCGGTGATGGTCGGAATCCCTGATTACCTGCCGGGGATTGAACCGGTGCCTCCGGAGGCATAGTGCTCTCTGGAGATGTTCTCACAGGAGACTGAGCGCCCGCTCGCCCGGCCTCCTCGGTGTCCGCGAGGGGTGTCGCCCCCAGGTCCTCAGTGGCCGAGGCGCTAGCCTCGGCCATGGTATGGCCCCCCTTGCCACCGGTGTCCGCCTCCATAATAGTGTGCTGGGACGACACCTCCACAGCGTCCCTCATGGCGCCTAGAGTGGTGGGATGCGAGGCATCCCCGCTCTCTACCAGTTCGGTGGGCGGGGTTTCCCTGTCTGATATCACCTCGGTGGGGATAACGCGCGGGGGGCCGCAAAGCCAATGACCTGCATGTTAGCAAACTCTAAATCTATTCATAATGAATGGGAGGGTCTTCAGATCCTAACCTTTTGGGAGGGGGCTTGACCCGTAGGCTCCTTCGCGGAACCTCCTCGAGGTCTTCGGACGCAGTGCCCGAGTTCGAACTATCGTCGGACAGAATCACCCGCATCCGACGCGCCCTCTTCTGGGCAGGAGGAGGGACCTGCTCCGGAGCGTCCGAAGAAGCCGCTCTCTTCCTGGCATGGGGGGAATTACCTCCCCCCTCGCCCTCGACCTCGGCCTCCTCCTGTTTCTCCTCTTCTTCCTCTTCCTCCTCCTTGGCCTCCTCCTGATTCGAGGAGGCGGGGGTATCCTCGGATGCAGCGTCAAGCTAGTCCCTGATGCGGATGCCAGCCTGGCCTGGTTTCTTCTTCTTCTCTTTTTTCATGGGAGCCTCGTAAGGCTTTACCATGAGCATTTTTTCAAACAGGCTGCTCCTCTCATCTTCGGCTGAGGCGCGGGACTGTTGATGTTGACGGCTTTCTTCAGCCATCTCTGCAAAGATAGGTCAGATAAGGGGTTATGAGATCTCCTCATGTAATAGAGCCGAACAAGCTAGGGTATATAGTACCTCAAATTCAGGCTTGGCGGCGTGCAGACCCTTGTCCTCCTCCTCGGATGGCCATCTCTTCTCTGATTTGAAGAGTGTCTTCCACAACTTCTCCCGCGTAGTGCGGAAGAGATTCTGGACTGTGGGCTCGGCGTCGAGCTCACGAGCCCACAAGGGAGTATCTCGACGCTGGCATGGGAGGATGAGTCTTCGGAGCATCACCTAGACCACATCAGTCAGCTTGGTGCCCTCATCGACCATGGAGCGGATGCGCTTTTGTAGGTCGCTCACCTCCTTGCCCAGTCCCCAGACGAGGCCCTTTTCGAGCCATGAAACCATTCTTGTGGGGGGACTGGATCTGAATGCGGCAGAGCGATGCTGACCTTCTTCTTGTGGTTCGGTGACGTAGAACCATTCCTTTTGCCACCCCTTGATGGTGTCAATAAGGGTGCCTGACGGCCACCCAACACGGGTGAGCTTGCCGATGACGGCCCCACCGCAATCTGCATGCTTGCCACGGACGCACTTGGGCTTGATGTTGAACACCTGAAGCCTGAGCCCGAAGTGTGGCTCGATGCACAGGAAGGCCTCGCAAATGAGGATGAACGCCGAGATGTGCATGATGGAGTTTGGAGGGAGGTCGTGGAAGTCGAAGCCGTAGAAAACCATCAACCCCCTAACAAAGGGGTGAAGGGGAAAGCTCAACCCCCTGATGAAGTGGGGGATGAACACCACCCTTTCGCCTGGCTTGGGGGTGGGGACCACTTGGCCCTCCTCTGCTGTGCGGTGAGGGATGTCAGCGGAGAGGTAGCCGGCCTTCTTGAGGTCCATAATGTCCCGATCAGTGACTATGGAGGCTTCCCATTGGCCGTTGGAGCCGCCATTGATGAGCTCGGAGGTGGGGGCGAAAAGACCTAGATATGTGTTTCGGAGGCGAAAAGGAATGGGAGGCGGAGAAGTTGAATGGAGAGCGTGAATAGCCTTCGGGGTTTTCCTCCTCTTTTTATGAGGCCTATCTATTTGGTCTCCCCTTGCTACACCGTGAATCCCTCCACTTCCCGAGAAGTGCGAGCCATTGCGCGTGTGTGATTAAATATATCCCATATAAAACGGGATACGATCAGTATATTGGTAGATCGTGATGATTAAAACGGCCTCGAACTGCGAATCGAGTATATGTAACTGGCCTAGCGGTCGTGGTGGGCCATGACCTTTTATCAGAGAGGTCGTCAGAGGAACATTATTTACCTTCAAGGCCAGCCAATTTGCAGTGTTCGGACATGCCACTATGCGGAAAACTACTTATCATCGGAGGCCAAACTATGGTCGGCGGGAAGGAATGCACCTCGCAAGACGAAGACTTTGTTCATGAAGCAATTAGAGCTGAAGACCCTTGGCGTTGGAGGCAAGTTCGGGGGCTACCGAGGGAGTCCTTGTTTAGGGGGTCCTTGGGGAGCCGACCTATTCTTATGGGCCAGACTATATGGGCTACTTACCTAACACTGGAAGATTTGAAGGCCCAGTCTCCAAGATGGAAGCTTCAGGAAGCATGGCTTGCACTCCACGTATGATGTAGCAAATAGGCATGTTTATCTCTTCGGCATGTAACCGACCATGTGTAGACCCTATGCATCCTCGGCGTCTATATAAGCCGGAGAGTTTTAGGGTATAGCGACAGAACAACTCATCTAGCGTTAGCTATTCGATCTCGAGGTAGATCAACTCTGTAACCCCCCACATCATCAATACATACAAGCAGGACGTAGGGTATTACCTCCATGGGAGGGCCCGAACATGGGTAAATATGTGTCCCCTTCGTCTCCTATAATCATCGATTCTAGTATCACAGTTCGGGACCCCCTACCCGAGATCCGCCGGTTTTGACACCGACACCGGTGTTAACGAGGGTGGGAGCATAGTCTTCTTCATCCATGTATTCTGTCTTCTCAGAAGCATAGTCCAGCATGTCGGTTAAATCTTTGATAGTAGCTATTAAGTGGGTGGTGGGTGGGTCAAAAAATTTGTCCTGACCCGCACCGTAACCGAACTGAGCGTACATCGGGGCTGAATCGTTGGTGATCTTCATCAACGAGATCCGATCTAGGGCCTCGTCAACCGCTGAGGGCCCGATCAGATTCAGCTATTCGGAACTTGTGGAGTTAACCTACAAGATGTCCGGACATGGGAAATGTTCAGCAAGAACACGTGTCCGGTCATTTGGCTTCATGGCCGGACCGGGATAGGAGATTGGCTCGTTGCTATGGGTGACCCTATGGGCATGTCCGAAGTAGGGGCTCGAGGTTAAAGCCTCAGAGTCCTCAGAGGCTACAGGCAAAGCTGCAAGCCCGATTAACGACAAGTCACCCCGAGAGTCAACGGAGAACTCTAAGTTTCCAAATCTGACCTCTCGATCAGGGGCGAAGCTCTCAATGCAGCCTAGATGGCCAGCAGAATCAGCATGCAGCACAATGCTGCCGAAGGCAAAGATCTGTCCGGGGACAAAAGTGTCCATGTTGTGGACCTCTTCATTGATGAAAAAGCGAGACATAGATTCCACCTTGCTCACAGAGGAACTGCCAATGAAAGCACCAATGTCGGTGTTAACACTGGCAGATCTCGGGTAGGGGGTCCCGAACTGTGAGACTAGAATCAACGGTAACAGGAGACGAAGGGGACACAGATTTACCTAGGTCCGGGCCCTCCTATGGAGGTAATACCCTACGTCATGCTTGGTTGTATTGATGATGTGGGGGGTTACAGAGTTGATCTACCTTGAGAAAGACTAGCTAGCCCTAGATGAGTTGTTCTGTCGCTATACCCTAAAACCCTCCGGCTTATATAGACGCTGAGAATGCCTAGGGTCTACACATGGTCGGTTATATGCTGAAGAGATAAACATGCCTATTTGCTACATCAAATGTGTAGTGCAAGCCATGCTTCCCGAAGCTTCCATCTTGGAGATTAGACCTTCAAATCTTCAAGTGTTTGGTAAGTAAGAATAGGTCGACTTGTTGGAAATATGCCCTAGAGGGATCGCAGTTTCTCCTCTAGATCGGTTTTCAGTGGTGCTTAGGAGAAGCCCTGCTGGAATAGCTCCACCACCATCGCCGCAACGCTGTCGGGCTACCGAAGAACTCATCTACCTCTCCGCTCCCTCTTGCTGGATCAAGAAGGCGGAGATCGTCATCGAGTTGTACGTGTGTTGAACGCGAAGGTGCCGTCCGTTCGACGCTAGATCAGAAGGACCGTGATCAAGATCGCGAGACGGATCGTGATGAGATTGCAGGACGGATCGTGATGAGTTTGCGGGACGGATCGTTATTGGATCGCGAGACGGATCGTGATGAGATCGCGGGATGCTCGGAGATTTGGATCGCGAAGACGTTCGACTACACCAACCGCGTTTCTTAATGCTTCCCGCTTAGCGATCTACAAGGGTATGTAGATCCACTCTCCCTCTCGTAGATGCTCATCACCATGGATAGATCTTGCGTGTGCATAGGAAAAAATTTGTTTCTCATGCAACATTCCCCAACAGTGGCATCATGAGCTAGGTCTATGTGTAGATGAGATCTCGAGTAGAACACAAAGAGTTTGTGGGCGTTGATGCTTAGATTGCTTCCTCCCTTGGTCGTGTTTTGGTTCAGCGGTATTGTGGAATGAAGTGGCCCGGACCAACCTTACTCGTATGCTTATGAGAAACCGGTTCCATCGACTGACGTGTAACTTCGTTGCACAAAGATGGCTGGCGGGTGTCTGTTTCTCCTACTTTAGCTGGCTCAGATTCGACTAAGGCGGTCCTTCAGAAGGTTGAAAAGCAACTTATGTATCACCGTTGTGGTTTATGCGTAGGTGAGAATTGTACTTGATAGATACCCATAGCAGCCACGTAAAACATGCAACAACAATTAGAGGACGTCTAACTTCTTTTTGTAGGGTATGTTGTGATGTGATATGGCCAATTAAATGATGAGATATATGTGATGTATGAGATGATCATGTGTTGTATAGAATATCACGACTTGCATGTCGATGAGTACAGCAACCGGTAGGAGCCATAGGGTTGTCTTTAATTATTGTATGACATGTGTGTCAATCATTAAGCGCTATGTGATGCTTTACTTTATCGCTAAACGGTAGCAATAGTAGTAGAAGCAAGGTGGGCGCGACGACCCCGATGGGACACGTTGATGGAGATCAAGATGATGGAGATCGTGGTGTCATGCCGGTGACGATGGAGATCATGCCGGTGCTTTCAAGATGGAGATCAAAAGCACGAGTTCATGGCCATATCATGTCACTTATGATTTGCATGTGATGTTAATCCTTTCATGCACCTTGTTTTGCTTAGGACGACGGTAGCATTATAAGGTGCTCCCTCACTTAATTTCAAGATAAATTGTGTTCTCCCCGAGTGTGCACCGTTGCAAAAGTTTGTCGTGTCGAGACACCACGTGATGATCGGGTGTCATAGACTCTACGTTCACATACAATGGGTGCAAGCCAGTATTGCACATGCAGAACACTCGGGTTAAACTTGATGAGCCTAGCATGTACAGACATGGCCTTGGAACACAAGAGACCGAAAGGTCGAACATGAGTCATATAGTAGATATGATCAACATGATGATGTTCACCATTGAAACCACCTCAACTCACATGATGATCGGACTTGAGTTGGTGAATTTGGATCATGTATCACTCGAATGACCGGAGGGATGTCAATTTGAGTGGGAGTTCTTAAGTAATATGATTAATTGAACTCATTATCATGAACATAGTCAGTAGTGTCTTTGCAAAATTATGTTGTATATTACAGGCTCACGCTGTAGCTCCCTTGAATTTCTATATGTTCCTAGAGAAATAGAGTTGAAAGATGATTTTAGCAATATTGCGGACTAGGTCCATGATCTGAGGATTGTCCTCATTGCTGCACAGAAGGCTTATGTCCTTAATGCACCGCTTGGTGCGCCACCCCCTCTAGCATCGTCTGTAGATGTTGTGAACATCTGACAGACACATTCCGATGACTACTTGATAGTTTAGTGTGTCATGCATTACAGCTTAGAATTGAGGCTCCAAAACATTTTGAACGTCACGGAACATATGAGATGTTCTAAGAGCTGAAATTGGGATCTCAGGCTTGTGCCCATGTTGTGAGATATGAGATCTCCAACAAGATTCTTTGCCTGCAAGATGAAGGAGAATAGCTCAATCGTTAAGCATGTGCTCAGATTGTCTGGGTGCTACAATTGCTTGAATCGAGTGGGACTTGATCTTCCAGATAAGATAGTGATTGATATAGTTCTCTAAGTCACTGTCACTAAGCTACTAGAACTTGGTGATGAACTATAAAATGCCAAGGATAGAAATAATGATTCCTGAGTTGTTCGTGATGTTTGACATCGCGAAGGTAGAAATCAAGAAGGAGCATCAAGTGTTGATGGTTACTAAAACCACTAGTTTCGAGAAGGGCAAGGGCAAGGAGGGAAACTTCATGGATGGCAAGTCAGTTGTTGCTCCAGTGAAGCAACCCAGAGTTGAACCCAAACCCGAGACTAAGTGCTTCTATTATGAGGTGAGCGGTCGCTGAAGTAGAACAACCCTAGATACTTGGTAGATAAGAAGGCTGGCAACGTCAACACAAGTATATTTGATATACGTGTTATTGATGTGTACCTTGCTAGTACTCCTAATAGCACCTGGGTATTGGATACCGGTTCGGTTGCTAAATGTTAGTAATTCAAAGTAAAAGCTACGGAATAAACGGAGACTAGCTAAGGGTGAGGTGATGATGTGTGTTGGAAATGTTTTTAAGGTTGATGTGATCAACATCGCACACTCTCTACCTTCGGGATTAGTGACGAACCTAAATAAATGTTATTTGGTGTTTGCGTTGAGCATGAACGTGATTAGATCGTGTTTATTGCAATACAGTTATTCATTTAAGTTAGAGAATAATGGTTATTCTGTTTACATGAATAACACCTTCAATGGTCATACACCCAGTGAGAATGGTTTGTTGAATCTTGATCGTAGTAATACACATGTTCATAACATTGATGCCAAAAGATACAAAGTTAATAATGATAGTACCACATACTTGTGGCACTGCCGCTAAATGTCATATTGGTATAAAGCGCATGAAGAAACTCCATGTTGATGGATCTTTGGACTCATTAGATTTCGAATCGGTTGAGACATGCGAACCATGCCTCTTGGGCAAGATGACTAAGGACCCCATTTTTTGATTGATGGAGCAGGCAAGTGATTTATTGGAAATGATACGTGTTGATGTATGCAATCCAATGAGTCTTGTAGCGTGCGGTGGATATTGTTATTTTCTTACCTTCATTGATGATTTGAGTAGATATAGTGTATGTTTACTTAATGAAACACAAGTCTAAATTGTTTGAAAAGTTCAAGCAAATTCAAAGTGAAGTTTAAGATCATCGTGACAAGAAGATAAAAATGTCTGCAATATGATCGTGGAGGTGAATATCTGAGTTACGAGTTTTGCATACAACTTTAGACAATGTGAAAGTCGATTCACAACTCATGCCACCTGGAACACAATAGTGTGATGGTGTGTCCGAACGTCATAGTCGTGCTCTATTGGATATGGTGCGGGCTATGATGTCTGTTATCCTTTTGCTACTATAGTTTTGGGGTTATGCATTAGAGACAACTACATTCACTTTAAATAGGGCACCATCTAACTCCATTGACATGACACCGTGTGAATTATGGTTTGATAGAAACCTAAGCTGTAATTTCTTAATGTTTGGGGCTACGACGCTTGTGTGGAAAAATGTTTTCACCTAATGAGCTCGAACCCAAAGCGGACAAATGCATCTTCATAGATTACCTTAAGAACAGTTGGGTGAACCTTCTATCTCAGATCCAAGCATAAAGTGTTTGTTGCTAAAACGGGTCCTTTCCCGAGAAAAAGTTTCTCTCAAAAGAATTGAGTGGGAGGAAGATAGAACTTGATGAGGTTGTTGAACCTTTGTTTCAACCAGAGAGTAGCAAAGCGCAGAAAGATGTTTCTGTGGAACCTACATCAGTTGAAGAGGAAGTAAATGATGATGATCATGAAGCTTCGGATCAAGTTACTATCGAACCTCGTAGGTCGACAAGGATGAGTACTGCTCCTGAGTGGTACGACAACCCTGTCTTGGAGGTCATGTTGTTGGACAACGATGAACCTACGAGATATGGAGAAGCGATGATGGCACCGGATTCCGACAAATGGTTAGAGGCCATGGAATCCGAGAAAGGATACATGTATGAAAACCAAGTATAGACTTTGGTAGACTTGCTCGTTGGACAACAGGTCGTCGAGTACAAATGGACCTTTGAGATGAAGACAGACGCTGATGGTAAATGTCACCATTTATAAAGCTCGACTTGTCACAAAGAAGTTTCAGACAAGTTCAAAGAGTTGACTGCGATGAGACTTTCTCACTCGTAGTGATGCTAAAGTCTGTTGGAATTATGTTAGCAGTTGCTGCATTTTTCAATTATGAAATCTGGCAGATGGATGACAAAACATCATTTCCTTCCTTAAGGAAAGGTTGTATGAGATACAACCAGAAGGTTTTGTCAGTCCTAAGGATGCTAAAAGGTGAGCAAGCTTCAGTGATCCTTCTATGGACTGAAACAAGCATCTCGGAGTTGGAATATACACTTTGATGAGGTGATCAAAGTTTTTGAGTCTATACAAAGTTTATGAGAAACTTGTATTTACAATAAAGTGAGTGGGAGCACTATAGAGTTTCTGATAAGCATATGTGGTTGACATATTGTTGATCGGAAATGATGTAGAATTTTTGGAAAGCATAAAGGGTTGTTTGAAAGGAGTTTTTCAAAGGAAGACCTGGATAAAGCTACCTAATTGTTGAGCATCAAGATCTATAGAGATAGATCAAGATGCTTGATGAGACTTTGAATGAGTACATACCTTGACAAAATTTTGAAAGGGTTCAAAATGGGTTAGTCAGAGAGAGAAGTGTTCTCGCCTGCTTTGTAAGGTGTGAAGTTGAGTGAGACTCAAAGTTCGACCACGGCAGAAGAAAGAGAAAGGACGAATGTCGTCCCCTATGCCTTAGCCATAAGCTCTGTATAGTATGCCATGTTGTGTACCGCACCTCTATGTGCCTTGCCATGAGTCCGTCAAGGGGTACAAGAGTGATCCAGGAGTGGATCACTGGACAATGGTCAAGATCATCCTTAGTAACTAAAAGACTAAGGAAATGTTTCTCGATTATGGAGGTAAGAAAGAGTTCGTCATAAAGAGTTACGTCACTGCAAGCTTTGACACCAATCCGGATGACTCTTAGTAGCAATCCGGATACATGTAGTAGAGCAGCCATTTGGAATAGCTCCAAGTGGAGTGTGGTAGCAGTGTTTACAGTTTGACATAGAGATTTCCAAACTACACACGGATCTAAATGTCGTAGACCCATTGACTATAAGACCTCTCTCACATGCAAAGCATGATCGAGACCCAGAACTCATTGGGTGTTAGATTCATAACAATGCGAATCACATGGTGATGTGAACTAGATTATTGACTCTAGTGCAAGTGGGAGACTGTTGGAAATATGCCCTAGAGGCAATAATAAATTGATTATTATCATATTTCCTTGTTCATGATAATTTTTTATTATCCATGCTATAATTGTGTTGATCGGAAACTCAGATACATGTGTGGATACATAGACAACACCATCTCCCTACTATGCCTCTAATAGACTAGCTCGTTGATCAAAGATGGTTATGGTTTCCTAGTCATGGACATGAGATGTCATTTGATAACGGGATCACATCATTAGGAGAATGATGTGATGGACAAGACCCAAACTACAAACGTAGCATATGATCGTATCAGTTTATTGCTACTATTTTCTGGATGTCAAGTATTTGCTCCTATGACCATGAGATCATGCAACTCATTGACACCGTAGGAGTACCTTGTGTGTATCGAATGTCGCAATGTAACTGGGTGACTATAAAGGTGCTCTACAGGTATCTCCGAGGGTGTCTGTTGGGTTGGCATGGATCAAGACTGGGATTTGTTACTCCGTGTGACGAAGAGGTATCTCAGGGCCCACTCGATAATACAACATAACAATAAACCTTGCAAGCAATGTGACTAAGTGTTAGTCATGGGATCTTGTATTACAAAACGAGTAAAGAGACTTGCCGGTAACGAGGTTGAACTAGGTATGGAGATACCGACGATCGAATCTCGGGCAAGTAACATACCGAAGAACAAAGGAAACATCATACGGGATTAATTGAATCCTTGACATAGAGGTTCGACCGATAAAGATCTTCATAGAATATGTAGGAACCAATATGCGCATCCAGGTCCTGCTATTGGTTATTGACCGTAGAGGTGTCTCGGTCATGTCTACATAGTTCTCAAACCCGCAGGGTCTACACACTTAAGCTTCGGTGACGTCTCAATAGTATAGAGTTATGTATGATGGTGACCGAAGATTGTTCGGAGTCCCGAATGAGATCCTGGACGTCACGAGGAGCTCCAGAATGGTCCGAAGGTAAAGATTGATATATAGGAAGTTCTGTTTTGGTCACTGGAAAAATTGCGGGCTCATCAGTAGTGTATCGGGAGTGCCGAGAAGGTACCGGGGGACTATTGTAGGGGTGTCACGCCCCGAGGGGCCTCATGGGCTCTGGGAGGAGACAAACCATCCCCTAGTGGTCTGGCCGAATCCTCCACTAAAGCCGATGAGGTTTGAGAAGGAAAAAATCCAAAGGTGGAGAGGTGGAAAGAGTTTCCAAGTGCAAAGGAGGAATCCTACTCCTAATAGGATTGGAGTAGGACTCCTCCACCTCCAATTTCGACCAAACATTGAGGGGTTGAGGCTGCCTCCTCCCCTCCCTACCTCCTACATATACTAGAGGATTTAGAGGAAAAAGCTAAGCCTAATAGCCACGTGCTACCTCTCCTCTAGATCATAGTTTCTCCTCTAGATCGGTTTTCAACGGTGCTTAGGCGAAGCCCTGCTGGAATAGCTCCACCACCATCTCCGCAACGCCATCGCGCTGCCGGAGAACTCATCTACCTCTCCGCTCCCTCTTGCTGGATCAAGAAGGCGGAGATCGTCATCGAGCTGTACGTGTGTTGAACGTGGACGTGTCGTCCGTTCAGCGCTAGATCGGAAGGACCGTGATCAAGATCGCGAGACGGATCATGATGAGATCACGGGACGGATCGTGATGAGTTCGCGGGACGGATCGAATTGGATCGCGGGATGGACCGTGATGAGATCGCAGGATGCTCGGCGATTTGGATCGCGAAGACGTTCGACTACACCAACCACGTTTCTTAACGCTTCCCGCTTAGCGATCTACAAGGGTATGTAGATCCACTCTCCCTCTCGTAGATGCTCATCACCATGGATAGATCTTGCCTGTGCATAGGAAATTTTTTATTTCTCATGCAACGTTCCCCAACACGACTCCCCGATGACCCCTTAAACCAGGACTCCCTCACCAAGGCCGGATGGATTTCCCATAGAATTTTGTAAATAATGCTGGCATATTATTAAAGGTGATTGATGTCTACTACACAACCTTCTTCTTGTAGATTCGTGTGGGCCTCCAAGCGCAAAGTTTTGTAGGACAGCGGCAATTTTCCCTCAAGCGGATGACCTAAGGTTTATCAATCTGTGGGAGGTGGAGGATGAAGATGGTCTCTCTCAAGCAAGCCTGCAACAAAATAACAAAGAGTCTCTTGTGTCTCCAACACACCCAATACAATGATAAATTATATAGGTGCACTAGTTCGGCGAAGAGATGGTGATACAAGTGTAATATGGATGGTAGATATAGGTTTTTGTAATCTGAAAATATAAAAACAGCAAGGTAACAAATAGTGAACAATGAGCAAAACATTGTATAAATGCTTGGAAACAAGGCCTAGGGTCCATACTTTCACTAGTGCAATTTCTCTCAACAATATTGTCATAGTTGAATCATATGTAAATACCTCTCGTGCGACAAAGAGTTCACTCCAAAGTTACAAATAGTGGAGAACAAACGTAGAAATTATTATAGGGTACGAAACCACCTCAAAGTCATCTTTTCTGATCAATCTTATGAGTTGTCCCTATAAGTGTCACAAACAGCCCTAGAGTTCGTACTAAAATAACACCTTAAGACACACATCAACCAAAACCCTAATGTCACCTAGATACTCCAATGTCACCACAAGTACCCGTGGGCTTGATTATACAATATGCATCACACAATTTCAGATTTATTAATCCAACACAAAGAACTTCAAAGAGTGCTCTCAAGTTTCTATCGGAATGTCAAGATAAGAACATGTGCCAACCCCTATGCATAGATTCCCAAGGTCACGGAACCCGCAAGTTGATCACCAAAACATACATCAAGTGAATCAATAGAACATCCCATTGTCACCACAGATATCCCATCGCAAGACATACATCAAGTGTTCTCAAATCCTTAAAGATTCAATCCGATAAGAAAACTTCAAAGGGAAAACTCAATTCATGCCAACAAGATAGAGAGGGGAAAACTCCATATGATTCAACCTATATCAACAAAGCTCGCGGTACATCAAGATCATGCCATCTCAAGAACACGAGAGAGAGAGAGAGAGATCAAACACATAGCTATTGGTACATGCCCTCAGCCCCGAGGGTGAACTACTCCCTCCTCGTCATGGAGAGTGTCGGGATGATGAAGATGGCCTTCGGTGATGGTTTTCCCCTCTTGCGGGGTGTTGGAACGGGCTCCAGATTGGTTTTTCGTGGCTCTGGAGGTTTGGGGCGGCGGAACTCCCGATCTAAGTTCTCCTTTGGGTTTTCTGGAATATTTGACGATTTATAGAGCTGAGAGGGAGGTCGGTGGACTCCCAAGGGGCCCAGAAGCCTGGTGGCCGCGACCAGGGGGTGGTCGTGCCCCTGGGGCTTGTTGCCTCCTCGGGAGTCTTCTGGCCCAACTCTGATGCTCCATAGGTCTCTTCTGGTCCATAGAAAATCATATCGAAGGTTTTATTCCGGTTGGACTCTGTTTGATATTCATTTTCTGTAAAACCCAAAAACATGGGGAAAATAGGATCTGGCACTGGGCTCTAGGTTAATAGGTTAGTCCCAAAAATAATATAAATTTGTGGTAAAATGATTGTAAAACATCCAAGAATGATAATATAACAACATGGAACAAGCAAAAATTATAGGTACATTGGAGACGTATCAGCATCCCCAAGCTTAATTCCTGCTCATCCTCGAGTAGGTAAATGATAAAAACAAATAATTTTTGATGTGGAATGCTGCCTAACATGTTCATCATATTTTTTATTCTATGTATATCATGGACATTTGGACTTGTAAATTATTCAAAGCAATAGTCTAGTTTTAACATAATGACTTCAATACTCAAACATGTCAACAAGCAATCATGTCTTTCAAAATATCAACACTAAAAAAAGTTATCCCTAGCCCATCATGCTCAATCATTGATCCATTCATGAAACACACTCACATATTAACTATGCCCAATGCTCAACTACGATCATAGTGCCCCCTAGTTGGTGTTTATAAGAGAAGATGGAGACTCAAAGCAAAAAACAATGCATAAAGTAAATAGATAGGCCCTTCGTAGAGGGAAGTAGGGATTTGTAGAGGTGCCAGAGCTCAAGGTTTATATTGAGAGAGAAAATATTTTGAGTGGCAAGCTTTTCCTGTCAACGAAAACGATGAAGTAGCTCACAATACTTTCCATGCTAGATACATTGTAGGCAGTTCCCAAACAGAATAGTAAAGTTTTTAACCCCCCACCCTCCATCAATCAATCACACTCCACGACGAGCCGAATCCACGGGTACCGTCCATACCAACAACATTCCTAGGGGAGTTTTGTTTAATTATTTGCATTTTTATTTCTTTGATTTCGGGACTGGGAATCCCTATTACCAGCCACTTTCTCATGAATGATAGTGAATCAACACATAATGTGAGAATAACACACCTGGCCTGGAAAAATATTGGGTACTCCCCACCGTTTCATGAGCTGTACGGGCACATAAAAGAGAAAATTTATTTTGAAGATTTAGAGATGTCACATACAAATTTGCTTGGAACGGCATGGAAATACCGCATATAGGTAGGTGTGGTGGACTCATAAGGCAAAACTTGGTTTAAGGATTTTGGATGCACAAGTAGTATTTCTACTTAGTACAAACGAAGGCTAGCAAATAGATTGGCAAGCAAAAAAACCGAGGAACGAAAAATCTCATAAGTGAGCATTGAGTCATAACTAACACTGAATAATGCACCACAAGTAGGATATAACTTCATTGCATAACTATTGACTTTCGTGCATGCATAGGGAATCACAAGCCTTAACAGCAATATTCTTACTAACCATAATTACTCACTAACATGACTCAAATATTACTATCATCATGTTTCAAAACTATTACAAAGAATCAAGTTTAATTTCTCCCATGATCTTCATGAATTTTTTTATTATATCCTCCTTGGATATCTATCACTTTGGGACTAGTTTCATGTATTGCCATTTTTTTCGACAAGCTCAAACAAATCTAAAGATATAAGTGAAGATTAATGAGTAGTCAAACAATTAAGTAGATATATGAAAACGCTACCTCCCTCAATAAATATTTTCAGACCTGAGTACTTTATTCAAACATCAAGCAAAAGAAAAATAGCACTCCAAGAATAGCACACATCATGTGAACGAATAAAAATTTAGGCTCAACATAGGCTAACCGATAATTGTTGATGAAGAGAGATGGGATGCGTAGCATCCCCAAGCTTAGATGCTTGATAATTCTTGAAATATTTACTTGGGGTGCCTTGGGAATCCCCAAGCTTGAGCTTTTGTATCTCGTTCAATCCTCTCATACCACGGTTTCACGTATTCTCAAAAACTCCATCCACATAAAACTCAAAAAGAAAATGTGAGATAGGTTAGTACACATAATAATAAATCAAATCTTTATGTACTGCCAAGACAAGTTGCATAATAATTTTCAAACATTATGTAAATCATTTAGACAATTTATATCTACCAATATAGGCTTTGGAAACTATAGGATAAGTAGATAACGAAACTATGACAACAATCTGTCTAAACAGAACAGTCTTTAGCAATTTATGAAAACAGTGTACTTCTGTAACTCAAAAAATTATGAACATTTAGGGAACGCTATAAAATTTATATGAAAACTCTGTGTAAAAATTTCAGAAACTTTCCACTTTCCAGTAAAATATGAAGATTCAAACACTACAGCAAAAGTTTCTGTTTTTACACAACACACATCAAACATGCAATTCAAGCATCCTAAAGGCAATTCTTCGAACTTTTTTTATTGAAAAACAAGATTATAAATAACACCTAACAAAAACAACAAAATAAAATGATGCTCCAAGCAAAACTCATATTATGTGACGAATAAAAATATAGTTCTAAGTAAGATATACTGATAGTGTTGAAGACGAAAGAGGGGATGTCTCCCGGGGCATCCCCAAGCTTAGGCGCTTGAGTCTTCCTTGTATATTATCTTGGGGGTGCCTTGGGCATCCCCAAACGTAAGTTCTTTTCACTCCTTATTCTTCTCATATCGGTGTCTCACCCAAAACTTGAAAACTTCAATCACACAAAACTTAACGGAACTTCATGAGATGGATTAGTATAGTAAATATAGATCATTCACTTAGGTACTGTCAATACAAGATTCATAATTGTTCCCACATGATACCTACTGTATTAGATCATTCTCACGAAATATATTACTCAATATAATCTATAGGAACACTTGAAACAAGCAAACTATGCATGCAAAACAGAATCTGTCAAAAACAGAACAGTCTGTAAAGATCCGAATGATCACCAAACTTCCCAGACTCTTAAAATTCTGAAAAATTAGGACAACTCAAGTAATTTTCATAGGAAGTTTTTGAAAAATTTCAGAATTATTTGACGCCCCAGTAAAATCAGATAATTCATATACTGGACGCAAAACTTTCTATTTTTGCACAGAATCAAACAAGCAAGTATCCACACTATCCCAAAGGTTTACTTGGCACTTTATTGAAATAAAAGACACAAAACATGATTAATACAGTAGATTAATCATCTTAGCACATGAAAAAAGAAGTTAAAAGTGTTGGGTTTACTCCCAACAAGCGCCTTTCTTTAATGCCTTTTAGCTAGGCATGATAATTTGAATGATGCTCACATAGGAATAGTGATTGAAACATGCAAAAGAGCATCATGAATCTCATGAAAAGCACATTTAAGTCTAACACAATTCCTATGCATAGGGATTTTGTGAGTAAAAAATTTATGGGAACAAGAATCATCTAGCATAGGAAGGCAAAACAAGGATAACTTCAAAACTTTGAACACATAGAGATGAAACTTGATATTATTGCAATTCCTACAAGCATATGTTCCTCCCTCATAATAATTTTCAGTAGCATCATGAAGGAATTCCACAATATAACCAGCACATAAATCATTATTTTTATGATGCATAAGTATAGAAATTTTACTACTCTCCTCATAAGCAAATTTCTTCTCATGACTAATAGTGGGAGTATCATAAAAGACTTGAATACTACAAATTGGTTCCACACTAAAAGAGTAATATTTAGTAAAAGGATATTCATAATTATGACAAGTATCATAATAGTAATCATCACTCTTTTTCATTGCATAAGTATCATCACAATAATCATCATAAGTAGGAGGCATGCAATCATTATAAAAAAATTGATCATTCAAAGTAGAGGGAATAAATAGATCATATTCATTAAGCATAGCATCACCAAGCTTGGTACAAACATTAATTGCAGCAAATAAATTCTCAAACATTTCATTTTCATCAAACATATCATCCCCAAGCTTGTGGCTTTGTATATCATAAACATAATCACTCTCATCATTAATGGTATGAATAGCACCAATAGTATAGCAATTATTATCATCATCCTCCAAGTTGGTGACATATATATTTTCAAGATTATAAGAAGTATCATTATCCTCCCAATAATTATCACAACAAGCAATAGGCATAACAAAATCATCCTAAAGTGTATCATATTCCACAACTATTTTTGATTCATTCTCATGAGGCCTATCAATAATGGGAGCAACATTATTTGGGAGAGATACCTCTTTACCTTTAATTTTCCTTCTTTTCTTCTTATTCACCACATTATTTGTGGGTTTGTTTAATTCCTCCAAGCTTCTTTTTAAAGAGGTTGGTTGAATAAAAATCTCCTCCTTGTTACCTAATTCGTCATAAGAACAAATAGGAGGATATTGGGAAGCCTCTTCCCCTTCATTAGTATTCTCTTCATCTTCTATTTGTTTTCTTGCCTTTAAGTAATTGGCAATATAAGGATTCTCAATGCAATTTCCCGCACAATACATATAAATTTCCTTTAGATCAAAATCAAGAAATCTCTTAAGATTATATTCTGGGATAACCCTAGTTATACGTTTCATTTCTTCATAACCAAGAAGCAAACTAAGTTCATTATGATGCGCAAGCAAAATCAAGTTATCACAATTTTTGGACACGATTCGATCATGAAACAATTTGTATTGGAGATTTAAGTTACCACATTCATTGCAAAGTTCACAAGGACGGCGATAAATATTAAATCTTTCAGCACAAACATCTAGCCTATATTGCAACCATTTAGTTTCTAAATACTTATGCCTCTTACAAAATCTATCTTCCCTTTTTGGCATGTCTTGACAAACTCTATGCACTCCACAAAAATTGACATGCTTATAAGAAATCTTTTTATCATGACTAGGGAAATCATCATTAGTACTATGGATATTCAAAGAATTCATACTAACAACATTGAAATCATGTTCATCACTCAAAGGTTTAATGCCAAACATTTTAATAACTTCTTATTCTAACACTTGAGCACAATTTTCCTTTCCATCATTTTCACGGAAGACATTAAAAAGATGAAGCATATGAGGCAACCTCAATTCCATTTTTTGTAGTTTTATTTTATAAAACCAAACTAGTGAAAAACAAGAAACAAAAAGATTTGATTGCAAGATCTAAAGATATACCTTCAAGCACTCACCTCCCCGGCAATGGCGCCAGAAAATAGCTTGATGTATACTACACAACCTTCTTCTTGTAGACTCGCGTTGGGCCTCCAAGCGTAGAATTTTGTAGGACAGCGGAAATTTTCCCTCCAGTGGATGACCTAAGGTTTATCAATCCGTGGGAGGTGTAGGATGAAGATGGTCTCTCTCAAGCAACCCTGCAACCAAATAACAAAGAGTCTCTTGTGTCCCCAACACACCCAATACAATGGTAAATTGTATAGGTGCACTAGTTCGGCAAAAAGATGGTGATACAAGTGCAATATGGATGGTAGATATAGGTTTTTGTAATATGAAAATATAAAAACAGCAAGGTAACAAATAGTAAACAGTGAGAAAAACATTGTATAAATGCTTGGAAACAAGGCTTAGGGTCCATACTTTCACTAGTGCAATTTCTCTCAACAATATTGGCATAGTTGAATCATATGTAAAGACCTCTCGTGCGACAAAGAGTTCACTCAAAAGTTACAAATAGCGGAGAACAAACATAGAAATTATTGTAGGGTACGAAACCACCTCAAAGTTATCTTTTCTGATCAATCTTATGAGTTGTCCCTATAAGTGTCACAAACAGCCCTAGAGTTCGTACTAAAATAATACCTTAAGACACACATCAACCAAAACCCTAATGTCACCTAGATACTCCAATGTCACCACAAGTACCTGTGGGCTTGATTATACAATATGCATCACACAATTTCATATTTATTAATCCAACACAAAGAACTTCAAAGAGTGCCCCAAAGTTTCTACAGGAACGTCAAGATAAGAACGTGTGCCAACCCCTATGCATAGATTCCCAAGGTCACGTAACCCGCAAGTTGATCACCAAAACATACATCAAGTGAATCAATAGAACATCCCATTGTCACCACAGATATCCCATCGCAACACATACATCAAGTGTTCTCAAATCCTTAAAGACTCAATCCGATAAGAAAACTTCAAAGGGAAAACTCAATTCATCACAACAAGATAGAGAGGGGAAAACTCCATATGATTCAATCTATATCAACAAAGCTCGCAGAACATCAAGACTGTGACATCTCAAGAACACAAGAGAGAGAGAGAGAGAGAGATCAAACACATAGCTACTGGTACATACCCACAGCCTCGAGGGTGAACTACTCCCTCCTCGTCATGGAGAGCATCGGGATGATGAATATGGCCTCCGATGATGGTTTCCCTCTCCGGCAGGGTGCCGAACTGGCTCCTGATTGGTTTTTCATGGCTTAGGAGGTTTGCAGCGGCGAAACTCCCAATCTAGGTTCTTCTTTGGGGTCTTTGGATTATTTGACGATTTATAGAGCTAAGAGGGAGAACGGTGGACTCCCGAGGGGCCCACAAGCCTGGTGGTCGTGGCCAGGGGGTGGCCGCGCCCTGGGGCTTGTGGCCTCCTCGGGAGTCTTCTGGCCCAACTCTGATGCTCCATAGGTCTCTTCTGGTCCAGAAAAAATCATATTGAAGGTTTTATTCCGTTTGGACTCCGTTTGATATTCCTTTTCTATAAAACCCAAAAACACGGAAAAAACAGGAACTGGCACTGGGCTCTAGGTTAACAGGTTAGTACCAAAAATAATATAAAGTTGTGGTAAAATGATTGTAAAACATCCAAGAATGATAATATAACAGCATGGAACAAGCAAAACGTATAGATACGTTGGATACGTATCAGTGATCTTTTGCCTATGTTCCATGATTTATTCGATGGTCATCTTCAGTTATTCCATATTAACTTTGGAACAATAATGTTGTTGCCAAAGAAGGTGGAAGCTATTTGCATTGAGCAATTCAGACCGATATGTTTGCTGAACATTAGTTTTGATTTTTTACAAAGGTTGGAACCAATAGGCTGACAAAGGTTGCCCATTAGGTTGTCCAGCTAACCCACATAGCGTTCATGCCTGAAAGGCACATCCTAGAGAGGGTGGTCGTCTTGCATGAGACCTTACACGAAATTCATATAATGAAACTTGATGGGGTTATCTTGAAAGTGGATTTTGAGAAGGCTTATGATAAGGTAAAATGGCCTTTTCTCCCACAAGCTTTACGTATGAAGGGATTCAACCAATCATGGAGGGATCAGGTGGATACTTTCATTCAGAGAGGCAATGTCGGGATTAAAGTGAATGATGACGTAGGTCATTATTTTCAAACTCATAAAGGATTGAGAGAGGGAGATTCCATGTCTCCGGTGTTGTTCAATATAGTAGCAGATAAGTTGGCAGTTCTTATTGGTCGGGCTAAGGAGATTGGTCTGGTAGGTGGACTTGTCCCACACCTGGTAGATGGGGGGTGTCCATTCTACAATACGCGGATGACACAATCATTTTCATGGAACATGATATGGCAAAAGCTAGGAATATGAAGCTTGTTCTTTGTCTTTTTGAACAATTATCTGGACTCAAAATCAACTTTAACAAAAGCGGATTGTTCTGCTTTGGGAAAGCCAAGGAGGAACAAGAGGATTACAAGCAGTTATTTGGTTGTGAGATGGGATCATTTCCATTTAGCTACCTAGGAATTCCCATTCACCATAGACGATTGACGAATAGGAAATGTAAATGTATTGAGGACAGATTTGAAAAAAGACTCAATTGCTGGAAGGGAAAACTTATGTCTTATGGAGGATGCCTGGTATTAATAAACTCAGTTTTGACAAGCCTGCCGATGTTCCTCTTATCATTCTTCGAAGTACCGGTAGGGGTACGGAAAAGATTGGACTTTTATAGATCTCATTTCTTCTAGCAATCTGATGAAGCTAAGAAAAAATACAGATTAGCAAGATGGGATATTATTTGCAGACCCAAAGAACAAGGGGGTCTAGGCATTGAGAACTTAGAAGTGAAGAATAAATGCCTTCTTAGTAAATGGTTATACATGCTATCTACTGAGACCGATGGAATGTGGGTACAGATCTTGAGGAATAAGTACTTACATTCCAAGACACTGGCCAGGTTAATGCGAGACCAAATGACTCACCGTTTTGGAAAGGGTAAATGAGGACGAAGGTCACCTTCTTCCAACGGGTGAAGTTTTTGGTTGGCAATGGAACTACCACTAGATTCTGGGAGGATGCATGGCTTGGGGATTTCCCTCTAGCTCTGCAATATCCTACCTTAGATAATATTGTAGAACATAAGAGGATTATGTTGCCACAGTGTTACAGTCGATACCTCTTAATATTCAGTTCAGGCAAGCTCTAGTGGGAGAACGCTGGAATTCTTCGTTGCACTTGGTCAGAAGATTGATGGATGTTCAACTTTTTGACCAGGAAGATACTGTTCAACGGAAGCTAGCTGCAAATGGTATTTTCTCAATGAAGTCAATGTATTCGGACTTAATTAACTTTGGGCCAATTTCTAGATCTTTAATATTTGGAAGGTTAAAATTCCACTTAGAATAAAAATCTTCATTTGGTTTATACACAAGGGTGTGGTACTAACCAAAGATAATCTGTTGAAACGACGATGGATAAGGAGTCCATTTTGCTGCTATTGTTATCAAAATGAAACTATAAAACACCTTTTTCTAGATTGTCCATTGGCAAAATTATTATGGCGCACAGTGCATATAGCCTTCAACATAAATCCACTATCGAGCATCAATTCGTTATTTGGGACGTGGCTCAATGGAGTTGACGTAAAAATAGCGAATCTTATCCGGATCGGGATAAGTGCATTGTTTTGGGCTATTTGGAATACTAGAAACGATATGATTTTTAATGGCAAAAACTTCAATAACTTTATGCAGGTTATCTACAGGGTCACGGCTTGTATGCGTACACGGTCATTACTCACACATGTGGACTCCAGGAAGCATATGGCTATTGGTTGCAACCGGTGAAAGATGGTCACACGGGTTATCTTCAACCGGTTTGAATGGCGAGCTACTAGTAGGCTAAATGTATAGACATCGTAGTCTATTGTTGATTTTGCCAGCTGTGGCAGTCTTTATTTTACTATCTCTTTGGTGTTTTGCGCTCAGATTGTGAGTTATGTTGAACCTATGACTCTTTACTTGGATTTTTAATAATATGGCTGCATGCATTGATTGATGCGGAGGCCGGTGGCTTTGTTTCTCCTTTTTAAAAAAAAAAAGCTTGAAGCACTACTTGGGTATTGTGAGATTGGTTCGATCGTGCTGATATGAAAAGTTTTAGAAAACAAGATATTGTGGGAGTCGGGGATCCTGCTGCCAAATTCCCAGTCAAAGACGGAGATAGCTACAAAAGAGTTTTTTTTTTTGGTATAAAGGACATTTTCGCTCAATGGATATATCAAGGTGATGCAATCACGTTGACCCAATCTCCGGCCTCCGTGTAAAACGATACACACAACCAACACATCAAACGGAACCAAAAAGAAAATATCGTTTTATACCTATAACAAAAGAGTCCAGCCTAAGATGGGATAGATCTAACTCTGTGCCTTCGGTTTGCT
Source organism: Hordeum marinum (assembly GCA_022496015.1). Taxonomy (NCBI): domain Eukaryota; kingdom Viridiplantae; phylum Streptophyta; class Magnoliopsida; order Poales; family Poaceae; genus Hordeum; species Hordeum marinum. The sequence goes on from CM039678.1 coordinate 29,985,232, forward strand.
TGCCATGGTTTATACGATTTTAATATTTTAGTAAATACGGTTCGGTTTCAGTATATATCAAATTATTTTGGTATGGTTTGGACCGAGTCTAGCCGGGACACTGCTGCTGTCGAAGTCAGGCAGGCTTCGCCCCGCTGCGCCCTCTGATGACGGCGAAGGAGGAGGGATGCACATTTGGCGAGGGGAGAGGAGGGATGGGAAGGGGACCAGGGGAGGAGAAGAGGAGACCACGTTTGACACACACATTTGCCGAAATGCTTCACCTTTATAATTTTTATAATGCCATAATAATCTTTTGTTATACCGCAGCAATAACGGATACACAACACTTCCTAACATAACCGCACACCACCATTTGTCTTTTTTTTTTTAGGGACACACCACCATTTGTCGATCCGTGGGTAAACGACCAGTGACGCGTGACAGGAAAAAACTGCGGAAGTAAACATTAAAGAGTGGGCTATGCCAACATACATACAGCACGTTCACTGTGCGATGGTGAGAAAACTCCGATGTATATCATGCATTGCTGGCCGTGGCCGGCATACTCCGGCGCCGCTGGGCGGCGATCAGGGAGTCTGGGGCTCGCACATGTTCTTGCAGACGGCCATGCAAGAGGTGAAGAAATGGTTCACGCAGGTCTGGTCCACCCCATCGAGCCCAGACGGCGTGAGGGAGCAGAGCTCGTTGCAAACCAACGGTGCAGCGTCGTCGCACACAGCTTCACATCGATTGCGGCATGGCGTCACGGGGCTAGGGCAAGATAGCCCGTCGACATAGGCCATCGCCGGCTGTCCCGCGCTAGACAGGAGGATGACCAGCACGGCGCAGATGGCCGCCATCTTAAGCGCGGAGGCGGCCATTGACGATCGTACGCACCAAGGAGTGGGTTGGGTGGCTAGCTAGCAAGGAAGCTGGTGCAATCTACCTCGAGAAATGACAATGTGTAGGTGGTGCCCATATGAGAGCAGCAGGATGCTCTTTTTATAGGCAACAAGCGCACATAGAACAGTAAGCAACGCGACTCACTTTGCATTTCCATGTTACCTAATCATGGAGTATGAATGCAGTATCATGCTCTTTAAAAAGAAAATGGCTATAATAGTTTCTATCGCAAGCTTATCGTGCAAGTTTGTCGCGTTACTCTGTACTCCCTCCGTCCCATAGTTTAGGAGAAAACGTATTTCATTATGGACAGTGATAACGAACTAACGTTCCATATCTGTTGCTCATATCCGAACGATCTGCAGCCCAGCGATGCGCGCATGTATGAGCTGAGAAAATTTCCTATCGCGTGTGACTATCCTTCTATCGATTACCATGAATTCGCTTTAAATAAACAGCTTTGCTTAATTAAGTATGCATGTAAGCATATGGGACAAAAATACTGATGTCATCAAAGATTCCCTTCAAATTAAAAATTCAAAATGTTTTGTAGTTCAAACCGTCGCTCCGATTGAAAAATTGCTTTCACATAAAAGATTCGTCACGATGAGACCTTCGAAACTAGATCCCATGTTAATATGTTCTGATGACTTTTTTTCGGGCCAAAAGTTATCAGCCCAGGTTAGGTAAGTTATCAAATCTTTGTTTATAAGTTACCGCCTTGTTTATATAGAAATTACTGGGGCATAAAAATGATAAACCAACCTTCTAGCCACTTGCAAATGAACTAGAGAACATAATAGCTAATGGCATCCTAGATTCCTCCATAAGTTATGAGCTGTGTTGTGCATATATTACCATGGGATTGTGCTAAAATCCAAACATTTCGACCATAGCAATAGATCCGAACGAATTTATTAGAGCTGGTCGAAGGAACGAGTAAGAGGGCTGCGGGACCATAGCAATAGATCCGAACGAATTTACTAGAGTTGGTCGAAGGAACGAGTAAGAGGGCTGCGGGCTGCAGCATTGCATGCCTACCTCCAAACTTGCATGCATGTAAGACAGAATAGCTGATATCAGCAATGATTCCATTGAGATTCAAATTTTAAAATGTTTTGGAGCTCAAACCGTCGCTCCGATTGAAAAAACGTGTTCAAATAAAAGATTCGTGGCGACGACACCTTCGAAATTAGATCCCATGTTGGTATGTTTCGACGACTTTTTTTTCAGGTCAGAAGTTACCATGCCCGTAGTATTAACTTATCATGGTGTTTACACTGAAGTTACCGGGGGTGTTTCAACTACTCTTTTTTTTGCCTAGGCAAAAAAATTACCATGATGTTTGTAAGTAAATTATCATGTCTGCAATATCGCCTACCATCGGTGACGTGCCTCGGCCATAGGGTGAGGTCCACATGCCGACATGGCATGACTCGCTTTATAAACGGAACTTTGCGGGTCGTGCCAGTCCAGTGCTGTTTAGGTGTGTGTTGGGTTGTGCCGTACCTGGGTCGGCCTGTTGGACACCTATAATCAGGTCTATGGCGCATAAAATATTAGGTGTATATGGAGATATTTCATCAATCCCCACCCCCGTCACCAAAGTTACCAGGACCGGTGTACATATGTTATCGGGTCTACGATGTGTGAGTTACCATGCTATTCACATAAGTTACCGGTGTACATAAGTTATCGAAATCCGAGGACTCTAGCGTTGTTCGGATCTATTCCACAGATCCGAACGTGTGGAAGTTACAAATTTCCTTTTATCATACATGTCTATTACAATTAATATACGGTATAGTTGGTTCCCCCCAAAAACTACGGTATTTAGATCTTTGATATATTTTTCATTTAGTAACTGTGCACTCTTGTGCACTATCCGTCCGTCCACGTTACACTAATTGCGCATCATGTATGTTGTCTGTTGGCTTCAACAAAATGATACAATTAACTTGTGGAGTCGTGATCCTTACACATGTACCATTGCGCATCATGTATGTTGTCTGTTGGCTTCAACAAAATGATACAATTAACTTGTGGAGTCGTGATCCTTACACATGTACCACCATTAGTTCCAGTAGCAAGATTCTTATGGCAACAAGCCGGCATTTTCTATTAGACTCAACAGGCGTCAAAAATAGTTGTCATATGTAGACACTGAGGTATTGCTTAGGTCATTTAGAAAGCTATGGTTCCAGGATTAGTTGTCATATACTCTCTCCGACCGAAATTATTTGTTGCACAAATGAATAAAAATGAATGTATGTAGAACTAAAATACATCTAGATACATCCATTTTAATGACAAGTATTTTTCAACGGAGGAAGTAGTTATTTCTTGTTTCTCGTAGTAGCTGCGACCATGAAGGCATGGTGGATACCGGCCCTTACCGGCGGGAGGGCCACGTTTTTTATTTTTCCTGGGGTTTGTGTCCTACTCATAAAGACAAAGCAGCTGTGGATATTTGGAGGTTGAATAAGGATCTCCCGTCTAGCCCCCGTCCTAGAGGCGCTACTAGCATCGTCGAAGGGTGTGGAGGTTTGTCTTCAACGGATCTCAAGAGATTCGATCTCCGTTTGTCTTTGGTGAATCCACATGGATTGGTCTACATTCGTGTGTTCATAGGTTGGATCCAACTTTCCAACTGTCTAGTACGATAAGATTTGACTGGATCCGGTGAGGGAGGGGTGATGAGGGCCGTCCTTCCTCGGCACGCTCAAATGATTGTAGTTACCGCTAGGTGGTCTACGAATCCAGATGTAATTTTTACCTATGGTTTCTTTGTGCTACCGAGTGTATGAATAATTTGGATATTTTTCTGAAAAAATCGTGCACCCCGATTTTTTGGGCAAAGCTATTATGGATACGGGCCCAGTTTTCTTTCGTTCCAGTTTTTCTTACGTTTTTCATTTTATGTTCTTTTTTTGTTTATTTTCCTCAACCATTCTCTATCATTTTTTTATCCAGATAGACGTTTTTTTCCATCACATGAACAATTTATTTAAAAATATGAAAATTTCATTTTCTATGCATGAACATTTATTTAAAGAAATTAGTTTATGAAACACACGAAGGTATATTTGGTAGAAATAAATATTTTTAAACACAAGACAATTTTGCATACACAAATTTTATTACCATGCAAAAAAACAATTTTATTTTCGTAAAAGTACCCTTTTTTGTGTTAGCTAGTCATATTAATTATTCATTAAAAATACATTTAATTAAAAGGTTGAGGGAACTTTTATATAACTTACTGGGTCGGCCCATGCAGTAACCGTTGCTAAAAACTGTCGCAGGCATGGCTGGGGAGCAACTAATTAGCGAGCATTCCCTCGGAAGCCTCCTAACGATCACTCCCATGCGCCGCCACTTGACGCGTTCTCAGTCACCGTCACGTGTCGCGCTCTGAGCGTTCCCTTCGAATTTTATTTTATTTATTTATTCGCACACGTTTTCGGTTTTTTAGATTGTTTTTTTTGGGTTTTTTGGGTTTTGGTTTTTCGCCGATCTTTCTTAGCTTTTGGACGGAAAATATTTTTTTCTTTTTGCGAGAGGCACGATTTTGCTTCCGTGAGAGGCAAGGTTTTGCTTTCGCAAGAGTCACAGCTGTGCCTCTTGGAAAGAGGAAAAAACGTGTTTTTTTTCTCGAGAAGCACGGTTTTGCTTTCGCGAGAGGCACGGTTTTGCTTTCGCGAAGGCGCGGCCATACCTTTCAGAAAGATAAAGAAAGCGTTTTCTTTTTTTTTTCTATCGCGAGAGGCACGGTTTTTTTATCCAGTTTTTTCGTTCAGTTTTTTTCTGGAAAAAAGTTCGTCAAAACCTATCAACATGGGATCTAGTTTTATAGATCTCGATGTGAGAACCCAACGATGAAAACGGTTTGAGATTTGGATGTACGGTTTAAGAGATAAAAACATTTTGAAAATATGGATATACGGAAAAAGGCAAAACTCTCAGGTTGTGACAAATGATCCATATGCAATGCGCCACTTATCACAATGTGAAAGGTAAGAGTGATCTTTGAAAGATGTACTCATCAATAAGGATCTCGGCGTTGTTGTGTCTTGCTCGCAGGAATTCTTTGCTCGCAAGGCCAGTCACGCCCTAAGTATGCACTAAATGTTCTAGCCCAAAATCACGCAGGTACCCATGCAGCTTTTGTTCTCTGTTTGGTTCACATTTTTTATTTTTGATTCTATTTTTAAAAACATTACAGATACATATATTAAAAAATATTAATGCACTTTAATTTTTTAAATGTTCACCTTGAATTTGTACATCTGAAATTGCCCCGAGAACCACGCCAACAGAAGGCGCCCACCACGCCACCAGATTTGAGCCACACCCTGGCCCAAAAGTCATCGTCACTAAGAACACACCCCATCTCGTCCTCCTACAACACCATGTCGCTGCACTAGCATGCCTTGTCATGCCACCACGGTCTCGCTTCGGCACTGAGCGTTGCCGAGCTCCAGCTCCTTGTGAGGGTCTGATGGAATCCCAGCTTCCATCCAAGGTGCTTCATCGCAGGTCTTGGGCATCGGTCGTTTCCTCTCACGGTGGCTCGACACCCCCATCTGATGTACTGCTCCAATCCACTCTAGCATCCCAAGCTGAGCCGTTGGTGCGCGTTGGGAGGTTTCTAGAGCGAGCGGAGGCTGCTTTAGAAAAGCTCTTTATTATGTCGACTGGGTTGCAGTCTGCTCCTACGCAGTGTTCTCCTAGTGAGGTCGATGTTGGTGGCTTAGTGGAGAACAGGGTTGTGGACCTCTATACAGTAACATATATCGAGGGAATGCCTTAACTATATCAGGTCCCACCTAAGTCCTGCGTGGCATCCGTATGGACAGTCAAAGCAAGTCCTTATGATCAACAAGTCAACGAAATGCAACTAAAAAACAAGTCAAAGAAATGGGAGAAAATTAAATATCAAGTTAAAGGTGAAGGCAAATAAGAAAAGAAGCGCCAGCCCAAGAAGAAAGCATTCAGAAGGTAGATGGAACTCTCCCTCACATTTCCTCTTAGCCCACTAGAAACCCATAGACTCTAAGGACCAAAGATTACCTCATTCCACCCTTTCACATCCTCATCTCATCAAGGACCCCTAAGCAATAGATAGCATGTACGGGCATGTAAACCTTTCACTCTCACTTGAATAAACTCAAGAGGGAATACATTCCCTCACATTTCCTTCGAACATGTTCACGTTGGTAACCAAAGCATGCATGGAAATTTTCATGCGAAATGGAATAGTATTGTCTCGCAATTGAAAAAAAACAATGTTAAGTAGTCGAGAAATGTCAAAACAAAATTGTCCAACTTCTTCCTTTTTGCAAGGTCTAAATGCTTGGAGATGCATCTAAACATTTGCAGGTAGCAATTTGACATGAATATGTATAGATATATTTGCATTTTTTGAAATATAGAACAATATTTTTGGCGGCCAAGACCAAATATTTTTGGGAGCCAAATTGAATATCCAGAAGTAGACGGGTTTCCCCACAAGGAGCATCTTGGGTGGGCCGCCCATGGTACCAAGTGTAGTCAGTCATGCACCGTAGCAAATCGGGCTACTGTAGCAGTGGTCTTTTGAAAATTTAGGAATATTTTTCAATCTCTTGTATTTTTGAAAAATTTGAACAGTTTTTGAAATGCAAACATTTTCTAGAAACAATAACAATTTTTAATTGTGAACTACTTTCGAAAACATGAACATTTTTTAAATACCTATTTTTATTAAAACACAACTATTTTTTAAAAATGGAAACTTCTTTCAATAAACAGTTACCATTTAGTTTTGAAAAAACGTAGTTTCTTTTGAGCGGGGCGGGGGGAGTTTATTGGGGATGTCCCCAAAAGAACTGCTCCAAATGGCTTTCCAGATAGTGGACCCTGGGCTGAGAGTACCATACATGAATAAAAAGGTCCACTTCTAACTTGCATCCCTAACATAAACCGTGAAGTTTCTCAAAAAAAACATATACCGTGAATGCTATATACTTGCTTAGAACAAGTATGTAAGTGCATCTAGTGCCCCTCGGTGATTTTGGTGTATTGAAGACTTATAGGTTAAGGAACTAATGTGTTTGTGAGTGTACACAGGCTCTATAAGTCGATGAGGAGTTTGATATATTCGGAGATTATCGACCCCTAAAAATATGTCTTCAGCTGAAGACTTTGGTGAAGACTTTGCTGAAGACTTTGGTATTCCTGAAGACTCTGGCCAATGCAACATTAGCCCCATTTGAATTGAAGCCTTATGCTTCCTGGATCATGAAATTCATCAGATCAAGGTCTTCAATTCCCTTCAAGGCTGACTTCCAAAATCACTTCGGATTTCTGCCTCCGATTGAAGTCCTCAAGCAAACAATTGCTTCAGTTGAAGGAAAAAACAAGGATGTCATTGATGAAGGTACTCGTCCATTGGATGGTCAATTTCGCAAAGCTGCATCTTACTCCACCACTGGTGACACTACTACTCAGGACTCTCCTGCAAAAGCCTTAGCGCAAAAGCCTCGAGAGTCTGCCCCTCGTGTGATGACTGATCGTGAGCTTCTCATAAGTCTTCATCAGAAGGTTGGTCGCAATCACAAGTGGGTGAAGCATCAGTTTGCTTCAATTCTTCAGAACATGATTGTGACGCAGAACTCTGTGAGGAAAAATCACTACTATGTGCATGAAATCTTCGATCGCGTGTGGGCCATTCTCGCACATCTCAAGACTCCTGAGGAACTCAAGGACATGGAATTTCAGCAAAACTTTGATTGGTCTCATCCTCCTCAGAAGAAATTCAAAAAAGTTCAAGTTCCTCAGCTAGTTACAAGTTCATATTCTTCATCGCGCGAGACCGATGAAGCTGAGGACATTGACGACACTGTGGTGGGCCCTGCATCGACAAACGACCCCGACAACATTGACGCTCCTCCATCACCATCAAGATGAAATTCTTCAAGGGGCGTTAGTCCTTACTTTTTCGTCCCTTTTGGTCTTCGATAACAAAGGGGGAGAAAAATTGAGTTAGTCTTCAAGCGGGTCTCTATATATGGGATGTTTTTGTTTAAGTTACAACTCTCGCTCTTCTGAAGCTTTTATTGGTTGAGTTGTAAACTTAAGTCCGATGGTGGTCTGACTCTTTTGAACTGCTTTTCACATGTTTATTTCCTCAAGAGCCTTAATGCATGCATGCTGAATTTCGTCAGACACCATTTTCATCATGCATTTCAAATTCTTCATATCATATGTTAAATGCCTGTATGAATTACAAGATATAGGGCGAGTTCTCCATGTTTTTAACCTTCCATGTGCATTTGCAGTCCAAAGCAAATTCCTCAAATATGCACATCTTTAGGGGGGTTCTTCTATATGTTGCAATCAAATTCCTCAAACTCAGTACTTACACTTCATATGTTTATTCCCGTTGAAAACTTAACCTATTTGTCATCAATCACCAAAAGAGGGGAGATTGTAAGTGCATCTAGTGCCCCTTAGTGATTTTGGTGTATTCAAGACTTATAGGTTAAGAAATTAATGTGTTTGTGAGTCTACACAGGCTATATAAGTCGATGAGGATTTTGATATATTCGGAGATTATCGACCCTTAAAAATATGTCTTCAGCTGAAGACTTTGATGAAGAGTTTGATGAAGACTTTAAAGATGAATAAGTTGGTGTGACCTTGAAGGTATGAACGAGGACTATGAGGCGTGAAGACTTTTGTTTTCGTTGTTTTCGTAGTGTCATTTCTTTTCTTTGAGTCATAGGAAACACCGAACTGTTAAAGGGGGCCGAGGTAATACTAAGAAAAATTTCTAACTGATGCTCAACTCCAAAAGCCTCAACCTATCCAATCCTTCGAGTGAAGCCTTTGGAAATCTCTTGTAGTTCAGTCAAGTTCTTCAGTGACAGAGACGATGTTCTTCTGGTCTCTGATGAAATTGATCTGACTGGGGAGTTAGGATTTCGCGAGTGCGAATTGCCTACAAGTGAGGAACATGATAAGACTGAGGACTTTCATAGTTTGAAATTCCAACCGTTGTTGTGCTTAGCGCCAGCTGTCCCCAATCATCTTATCCACATAATGGTCATATCATTGGGGGCATTTATGTTTTATCATGTCAGGTTGCACCCTGGCTATAAATAGCCACCCCCCACTGTTGGGGAACGTTGCATGGAAACAAAAAAATTCCTACGTGCACGCAAGATCTATCCATGGTGACAAGCATCTACGAGAAGGAGAGTGAATCTACATACCCTTGTAGATCACTAAGAGGAAGCATTAACAAACATGGTTGACGTAGTCGAACGTCTTCACGATCCAATCACGATCCGTCCCGCGATCTCATCACGAGCCGTCCCGCGACCCATCGTGGTCCTTCTGATCTAGTGCGGAACGGACGGCGCCTCCATATTCAGCACACGTACAGCTCGATGACGATCTCCACCTCCTTGATCCAGCAAGCGAGGGTGAAAAGGTAGATGAGTTCTCTACCAGCACAATGGCGTGGTGGCGGTGGTGGTGGAGCTGATCCGGCAGGGCTTCGCCAAGCACTACGGAATCAATTTAGAGGAGAAACGGATCTAGAGGAAGAAGAGGGCAGCACGTGGCAATTAGCGTTAGCTCTTCCCTCTAAATCCTCTAGTATATATAGGAGGGAGAGAGGGGAGGAGGCAGCCTCAAACCCTCAAGGTTTGGTCAAAATTGGAGGTGGAGTCTTACTCCAATCCTATTAGGAGTAGGATTCCTCCTTTCCACTTGGAAACTCTTTCCACCTCTCCACCTTTGGATTTTTTTTCCTTCTCAAACCTCATGGGCTTTAGTGGAGGCTTCGGCGAGACCACTAGGGGATGGTTTGTCTCCTCCCACAGCCCATGAGGCCCCTCGGGGCGTGACACCCCTACAATGGTCCCCTGATACCCTCTAGGCACTCCCGATACACTACCGATGAGCCCGAAACTTTTCCAGTGACCAAAACAGGACTTCCTATATATCAATCTTTACCTCCGGACCATTCTGGAGCTCCTCGTGATGTCCAGGATCTCATCCGGGACTCCGAAAAACCTTCGGTCACCATCATACATAACTCTATACTACCGAAACGTCACTGAACCTTAAGTGTGTAGATCCTGCGGGTTCGAGAACTATGTAGACATGACCAAGACACCTCTACAGTCAATAACCAATAGCGGTACCTAGATATCCATATTGGTTCCTACATATTCTACGAAGATCTTTATCGGTTGAACCTCTATGTCAAGGATTCACTTAATCCCGTATGTTGTTTCCTTTGTTATTCGGTATGTTACTTGACCGAGGTTCGATCATCGGCATCTCCATACATAGTTCAATCTCGTTACTAACAAGTCTCTTTTACTCGTTCCGTAATACAAGATCTCGTGGCTAACACTTTAGTCACATTGCTTGTAAGGCTTGTTGTGATGTTGTATTACCGAATGGGCCGTGAGATATCTCTCCGTCACACGAAGTAACAAAACCCAGTCTTGATCCATGCCAACCCAACAGACGCCCTCAGAGATACCTGTAGAGCACCTTTATAGTCACCTAGTTACGTAGCGACGTTTGATACACACAAGGTACTCCTCCGGTGTCGGTGAGTTGCATGATCTCATGGTCATAGAAACAGATACTTGACATGCAGAAAATTGTAACAATAAACTGACACGGTCATATGCTACGTTTATAGTTTGGGTCTTGTCCATCACATCATTCTCCTAATAATGTGATGTCGTTGTCAAATGACATCTCATGTCCATGACTAGGAAACCATCACTATCTTTGATCGACGAGCTAGTCTATTAGAGGCATACTAGGGACATGGTGTTGTCTATGTATCCACACATGTATCTGGGTTTGCGATCAATATAATTATAGCATGGATAATAAACAATTATCATGAACAAGGAAATATGATAATAACTAATTTATTATTGCCTCTAGGGCATATTTTCAACACCCACAACCACTAGTTGGTTGGCTGCTCTGAGAGAGAACTGACACTTGTCATTTGAGAGCAACACATCCTCTGAAGACTTTTAGAGAAAATCATCAGTGAGGAAAAACCCAAATCCGAACCGCCAAACCCAAAGTGATTGAGCATCACTGAAGAGATTGTTCCTGTGTGGAACCAACGCTTGTTACCTTTGAAGATTGTGTGTCTTCCAGACGGTTAGGCGTCATGGTCTAGTGCATCCTGCATTCAATTGGAGATCACGGAGTGACCTTGGTCTAGAGCATCCAGCAGTCAATTGTGAATCGCCGGGTGCCAGTTTGTCAGGGTTTTGGAAGTCTACCCTAAAGACTTACCACGAGTGTTGGACGAGGACTTTGTGACCTTTGCTCAAGGAGAATACGGTAAGAATTGTGTGTCCTCTGGTTTAAATATCAGGCCGCTCCAAACTAGACGTACGACTGTCACATCAGTTGGAAGTGGGTCATCAAACCATTGTATTCATTGAGCTACCTGGTTCTATTTTCTCAACCCTTTCATTTCCTCATATACCTGTTGATGAAATTGATCCTTACTGTTTGAAGAATTTGGCTGAAGATTTTCACAATTTCCTTAGCTCAAATTCTTCAAGTCACCTTGTTCCTCACCTGCTTATCCTGTATCACGCTATGTGTAATCAGTGCATATTTTATTTCATCATGCTGACTATGTTGTCGCTATGTTTCTCACGCATTTGAGTACTTATTCCGCTGCTAGTTATTCATCACATTTCAAATTCCTCAAGTTGAAATTCCTCAAGTGATGAATTTGTAAAAATCGTCTATCCCCCCCTCTAGCCGATATAACGCACTTTCAGAGTATAGCATCCGTATCGCCCACAGAGCCACACAGTGACGACGCGTATGGGTCGGCCCAGTAAAGCCCTGTTTGTATTGGCATTTTCCTGCTAAATACACTTCCCAAAACTACGGACGTCCGCCCGTCGTTTTGGTTTCCGGCTGAAAATAGCTCTGAACCGGTAAGTTACAACGGTAAATTAAATACACTTGTATTAATTTACATCCATACCAAGCACGCCCTAATGTGCGTCGTTCGTTCGGGTTTGATTGATTGCTGCTATGTTCGTTCTGTTTTTTTTCTCCTTTTTTCTTTGGTTTTGTTTGTTTCTTCTTCTGTTTAATTGGTTTTATTTCTTTCTTTCGTGGTTTTGATGGATTGTTTCTTTCCAAGTTTTAATATACGCATTTTTCCCTTTTCTATTGTTTTATGTTTCTTTCTTGGGTTTTCTCCGATTTTCTTGTTTTCTTTGTTGCCTTTTCTTATTTTTCACTGGTTTTCTTCGGTTTTCTTGTTTCTTTTTTTATTTTCTGTTTCTTTGTTTGTTTATTTTGTTTATTTCCTTTTTTAACACATGTCTACATTTTGTTGCACACTGCACATCTTTTGTATACGTCAAGAACATCTTTTATATATTTTTAACATTATGTGAAATAAATGTTTTGATGTCTATTGCTTTCATACACGTTTGACATTTATTCTATACATATTAAATATTTTTAATTACATTATAGACATTTTTCATTTATAAGATTAACATTTTTTAAATATATGGTCTTGTGTACTTTGATGTGCATACCTTTCATTTTTCTTATACATCTGATACATTTTGGTGCATGCTTAACATTTTGCATATACATGTTCAATATTTTACAAATACATGATTAAAACAATTAAACCTATATTTTTGGATGTCTATTTTTTATACATATTGTATATTATTTTATAAATGAGGAATAATTTTGAACCCTAATAAGCGCTGAACATCACATACGAGCGCATGACAATTCGAAATACTTAGTTATGTGAGGCTGGCAATTTTAGTTGACAAGTATGGCAACTTTCGTGCTTCGGATTAGTTTTAACAAAAAATTGCCGTGTGTCACTTAAATTTCCCATCCTTCCATGACAGAAATTGTCATCGAAAAGCGTAAGGACTGAAGTGTCACGCACCTGGCGTGTGACACTTATCATTTGGGATAATTTTTATATACATGTTTACAATTTTCCAAATATATATTGAGAATTTTTTTTAACTTTTATTTTTATGTCTACTTTATTTCATGCACACTCTACATTATTCGTACACATTTTTTCGCATACATCAAATACATTTTTTAGATACACCATTTAACATATTCCAATCGCATGACTAACATTTTCAAAAACAAATATGTAAAGTGCTTTTTTAGAATATTTGGAAGTATAAAAAGAGTAAAATAAAGAGCAAAAAACAATTACAAAAAAGAGAAGAAAAAAACTTTTTCTTTTGAGAAACAACAGAAGAAAAAACTAGGCAGTGGCATTCCGGCAGTGCCCAGTCTCCACAAGAATTTCAGGGAACCTATCCTAAATAGTAACTCATCTGAGGGTCTATCCACAAAAACCCTATCCCCAAAATCCCCAGCTCCAGCACCCGCGAACCACTCAGAACAAGATTCAGCTGCTCCTCCACACTCCGACCGACCATGGCGCGCGCCGCCGTCTCCACCGCGCCGCTCTCCCGCCTCCACTCCCCGACGCCTTCCGTCGCATTCCACCCTCTGTCCCAGCTCCGCATTCACCAACAGCGCAAGCCCCTCACCATCCCCTCGGCGCTGCCGGAGGTCGCGGACCTCCCGGGGCTCTCCCTGCCGGCCGCGGCGGCCGCGGCCGCCGCGCTCGCTGCCGCCGTGTCCCTCTCTGACCCGGAGCGCCGGCGCAAGGCGCAGGCGGAGGCGGTGGGCGGCGGGGACAAGGAGGCGGTGCGCGCCTACTTCAACTCCACGGGCTTCGAGCGGTGGCGCCGGATCTACGACCCGGCGACGGACGACGTGAACCGCGTGCAGCTGGACATCCGCGAGGGCCACGCGCAGACGGTGGCGGCGACGCTGGCGATGCTGCGGGACGCCCCCGACGTGCCCCTGTCCGGCGCCACGGTGTGCGACGCCGGGTGCGGCACGGGGTCGCTCTCCATCCCACTAGCCTCCTCCGGCGCGTCCGTGCTGGCGTCCGACATCTCCGCCGCCATGGTCTCGGAGGCGCAGCGGCAGGCGCAGGCGGCCGCGTCGTCGTCGCCGGAGTTCCGCATGCCGCGGTTCGAGGTGCGGGACCTGGAGAGGCTGGAGGGGCGGTACGACATCGTGGTGTGCCTGGACGTGCTCATCCACTACCCGCGGGAGGAGGCGCAGAAGATGATCCGCCACCTCGCCTCGCTCGCCGAGAAGCGGCTGGTCATCAGCTTCGCGCCCAAGACGCTCTACTTCGACGTGCTGAAGCGCGTCGGCGAGCTGTTCCCCGGCCCGTCCAAGGCCACGCGCGCCTACCTCCACTCCGAGAAGGACATCGAGGAGGCGCTCCGCGCCGCCGGCTGGCGCGTCAAGAACAAGGGCTTCATCTCCACCCAGTTCTACTTCGCCAAGCTCTACGAGGCCGTGCCCGTCGCCGGCGGCTCGTCGTAGCATATCTGTTCATAGACCGGGACAGACGCCGTGTGTTCGTTCTCGGAGTTTTTATTCTACCTGGCGGAACTCAATTTTGCCATGTCCTGTAGGGTGTAGCTAATACGTACATGTATCTGTAAACTCTAATCTCTCGGTGGTTTAAGCATGGTTCGTTGCTGTCATGCTGCATCAAAGCTAGCCATTTGTGCCATGAGTTTCTTCTTGGATATTTGAGGTGTTGTGTCTCTGAACTCTGCATCCGCGAGTTGCCATTTGCTCTGCTCTATATGCCAGTGCGCTCTGTGTGCCATCAGGAGACGACAGACGTGGAGCAGCGGCTGCGAATAAAACAGAGTGCTCTGCATATAGTCGAGTGCGCGCGAGCCCTAGCGGCCATGCTGCAGATAATGCAGGGCGCCACCAGCATCCATCGATGTGCGATGTTCTCCGCCGCACGCTGCGGTGTCCTCCCCGTCCACCCACAGCCGCGCGTCGCCGACCCCGGGCCACGCCGGCGCGCGCAGGCCGTCATCGCCGTCTCGGCCAGGCGGCGACGCGGAGGCGCGCACCGTGACCGCCCATGGGACGAGGACGGGGGCGGCAGCGGCGACGAGGACGGCATCGACGAGAGCTTCTTCGGGGACGCGCGCTACGAGGAGGACGAGCCGGAGAAGGAGGAGGTGTCGCCGCCTTTGGGGCCGGGACGACGGGCGGCCGCTTCGCCGGAGTCGACCGGGGGGCAGCTGCGCGGGTCGGACGTGCTGCGGGCGCTGCAGCGGGCGGCCGCGGCGAAGGAGGCCAAGAAGAGGAGCAAACGGAGCGCGGGCGCACCGCGGCCGGCGGCGCGGCGGCAGGAGAAGGCCGGCGGCGTGAAGGCCGTGGAGGAGGTGGCGACCGGGGAGGTGAGGCCGATAGAGATAAGGCGCGAGTGGGCGCGGAGGATCCGGGAGCTGGAGCTCAGGGTGCAGCAGCTCCTCCACAAGCACCAGTAGGAACCGCAAATCATCACCTTTGGTTCAAGAGCTTTGTTGATTAAATGGCTCGTAGTTTGTCGAGCAACTAATCCATGTTTGTGCCGGCGAAGAAGCGTGCTTTGAATCTGTTGATTTTTGATTCTTGGAGCACAGACAGCTCTTCTTCACTTCTTGTATATGCAATCCCTTCTGATTCTGAGATTTTTTTCATGAAACTTTTCGTGTGGTAAGGACATCTCCAACGCGGACTTCCAAACGCTTGCAAATGTCCGAATCAAGGTTTCTATACATGGCAAGTCATCCAACATAAATCTGTATTTGTACGTGGTTGTGTTTGCCTCTCTGTTTTTCATGGAAAATCAGGAAAGTTTGGTAGGAGTCCGCACCACCAATGTATAAGTGCAAGTACAATAGAGCTGAGTCAACGGACTATAAGAAATAAAATAGTATATTTTTTGTTTAGTTGGAGGAAATAAAAGAGGGAAGAGAAGGTAAACGGGCTCTTCGTGAAGAGCCAGCTATAGCACGTGCTCCTAGGCACTTTGTGAGAGTGAAAGGTGGGTCACGTAATAAAAAAGTAATACATTTTTTAATCAACTATTGTACATGTTAGTTATAAGATGGGCTATATATGACTTGGCAACGGCTTATAGGCAGTAGCTGGCTACACTATTAACCTTGCTCTAAGTTTGGCATTGTTTCCAACGCTAAAACACGCACTTCCTCATCTTCTCCACTTTGGTCGCCGGCACCCTCCACCCCGATTTTCTGCTTTTTTCGCGCACCGCGTGGACCCGTACAAGGAGCTGCTGGAGCAGGCAGAAGTGAAGTATCCAGAGAAGGTGGCCGCGCGCAAGACGAACTCGACGACACAACAAGTCCGCCACATCAAAAGTAAGGCAAAGCTGCGAGAGGGCGACGTGCGGGGTGCAGGGGCCGGAGAGGGGGCGGGGACTGGGTGTAGCGGCAGACAGGGCGGGGACGCGGGGCGTCACCGCCGTCGTCCATTCACACACCACACTGGCCGGAGTAATACTAGTCACCCTAATTCTAGAGCACCAAGCACCTCGGTTTGTAGTCCTCAGACTCCGTTCCGAGTACGTATTGTATCCCATACACGTCAACACGGTGCTGCTTCATTTCGCCAACTCGATCTCGCCGCAGCTTGTCCGGTCGTGGACGTCGGGCGTGGATCAGCTCGGTGTTCGCTCTCTGTTCGTCGGTATGTATCAACCGGGCGAAACAACAACGCCGCAACATGAAGTTGTTGGACATGATCCACGATGGAGGAAGACACGGCTTCGAGGATGGCCAGGTGGATGTCTCGGAGCCGGAAGTGTATGCCCAACAGTCGGGCATGTACACCATGCAGCCAGAGCAGGATGATGAGATGGGCCTTGATCCGGAGGATTGGCCGGCTTATCGCCTAATCCAAACGAGAGGGATGGAGAAGAAAGTTTCAACATGAGGAAACATGAAGTGTCGTGTGATGCATTGTTGGACTACTAGCATTGATCCGCTGCATGACACAGATCAAAGGGGCGTAACATTTTGGTCCAACATTTATTCTTTGGTGCCATGAGCACAAGAATTACGAGCCCTACCGCAACGTAACATTTTGGTCCAACATTCATTCTTTGGTGCCATGAGCACAAGAATTACGAGCCCTACCGCAACAACTCACCCGGGGGGGACAAAGTCGCTCAACCATTGCACACATTGCAGACATTTAAAACAACTACTCGGCCAAGAGGTTGTGAGCAAGCATTGCACGCATTTAAAACAACTAGGAGAACGCACGTGCATTGCCACGGGCCAACAAATGGATTTATTATAATACTCTTCATTTCAGCTCTTTGATCATTGTGTTATTATTCTCTTCGGTCCTGTTTAGTCTTCATATAAGTTTTGTCTGAAATCAAAATATATTTAATATGTCCAAACTTATAGGACAAAGTATTAACATTCACAATACCAAATCAATATCATTAGATTCATTAATCAAATAACTAGCACGGATCAAAGCAATCATTACAAGCATCTTTTTGTTTGGATCAGTTATACATTAGGATCCCAGCATTATAAGATGACGGGGCAAGAAAAAAATAATCAACAATTTCAGATTTGATGCTGCTTGCAGGATGCACTCTTGTGCCGATTTTGCTCGCTGCATCTTGCATGCGTGCAGTACTATGCTATTGTCAAGGAAAGCATGCTACCATTGGGGGAGCTCCTGCATGTTAAAAGGAACCTCATTATCCTTATAACAGTTTAACAACAGAACCCACAGGTCAAAGGATCTGCCCCACTATTTAAACATGTCAGCTTGTCCACTGCAAAACCGCCTCATTATCTTCAAAAAAGGAAGGATAATCTGTGAAGGTTTTTACACTGATAAAAATAAAGAATACATAACACAAATGGAAACGACCCTCAAACCTGCTCCGGCTTCCTCGCCGGCGCCGTGTCCCTCGATGAGCTCAGACCCGAGTAGCCAACATGGAGTAGTAGTTATGCTGCCTTGGTACAGGGGCACGACAATGAGACAGGGGCGTCGTCGCGGTGGCGAGGTGAGCAGTCAACGGAGTACCTGCCAACGCTGCACACCTCGACCTCATCAGCATTAGAGGACATTGTCCATGTCGCTGTTGGGGAACGTCGCATGGGAAACAAAAAATTTCCTACGCACACGCAAGATCTATCCATGGTACACTACCGATGAGCCCGAAACTTTTTCGACGACCAAAATAGGACTTCCTATATATCAATCTTTACCTCCGGACCATTCTGGAGCACCTCGCGACGTCCAGGATCTCATCCGGGACTCCAAACAACCTTCGGTCACCATCATGCATAACTCTATACTACCAAAACGTCACCAAACCTTAAGTGTGCAGACCCTGCAGGTTCGAGAACTGTGTAGACATGACCGAGACACCTCTACGGTCAGTAACCAATAGCGGGACCTGGATGCCCATATTGGTTCCTACATATTCTACGAAGATCTTTATCGGTCGAACCTCTATGTCAAGGATTTAGTTAATCCCGTATGATGTTCCCTTTGTTCTTCGGTATGTTACTTGCCCGAGATTCGATCGTCGGTATCTCCATACCTAGTTCAACCTCATTACCGACAAGTCTCTTTACTCGTTCCGTAATACAAGATCCTGTGACTAACACTTAGTCACATTGTTTGCAAGGCTTGTTGCGACGTTGTATTACCGAATGGGCCCTGAGATACCTCTCCGTCACACGGAGTAACAAATCCCAGTCTTGATCCATGCCAACCCAATAGACACCCTTGGAGATACCTATAGAGTACCTTTATAGTTACCCAATTACGTTGCGACGTTTGATAGACACAAGGCACTCCTCTGGTGTCAGTGAGTTGCATGATCTCATGGTCATAGGAACAGATACTTTACAAATGGTGACATTTACCATGAGCGTATGTCTTCATTTTAAACATCCATTTGTACTCAACGACCTGCCATCCAACGAGAAAGTCTACCAAAGTCTATACTTGGTTTTCATACATGGATCCTATCTCAGATTTCATGGCCTCTAACCATTTGTCGGAATCCGGGCCCATCATCGCTTCTCCACAGCTCGTAGGTTCATCGTTGTCCAAGAACATGACCTCCAAGACAGGGTTGTCGTACCTCTCAGTAGCAGTACACATCCTTGTCGACCGATGAGGTTCGATAGTAACTTGATTCGAAGCTTCATGATCATCATCATTAGCTTCCTCTTCAACTAATGTAGGCTTTACAGGAACATCTTCCTGCGCTGCACTACCCTCTGGTTGAAACAAAGGCTCAATAACCTCATCAAGTTCTATCTTCCTCCCACTCAATTCTTTCGAGAGAAATTTTCCTCAAGAAAGGACCCAGTTTTAGCAACAAACACTTTATGCTTGGATCTGAGATAGAAGGTTTACCCAATTGTTCTTAGGGTATTCTATGAAGATGCATTTGTTCGCTTTGGGTTCAAGCTCATTAGGTGAAAACATTTTTCCACACAAGGGTCGCAACCCCAAACATTAAGAAATGATAGCTTAGGTTTCTATCAAACCATAATTCACACGGTGTCATCTCAACGGATTTAGATGGTGCCCTATTTAAAGTGAATGTAGTTGTCTATAATGCATAACCCCAAAATTATAGTAGCAAAAACGATAAGAGACATCATAGCGTGCATTATATCCAATAGAGTACGACTATGACATTCGGACACATCATCACACTATGGTGTTCCAGGTGGCGTGAGTTGTGAAAAAACTTTCACATTGTCTAAAGTTGTATGCCAAACTCGTAACTTAGATATTCACCTCCACGATCATATCGCAGACATTTTTATCTTCTTGTCACGATGATCTTAAACTTCACTCTGAATTTGCTCGAACCTTTCAAAGGATTCAGACTTGTGTTTCATTAAGTAAATATACACTATATCTACTCAAATCATCAGTGAAGGTAAGAAAATAACGATATCCACTGCACGCTACAAGACTCATTGGATTGCATACATCAACATGTATCATTTCTAATAAATCACTTGCCCGCTCCATCCATCTGGAAACGGGGTCCTTAGTCATCTTGCCCAAGAGGCATGGTTCGCATGTCTCAACCGATTCAAAATCGAATGAGTCCAAAGATCCATCAGCATGGAGTTTCTTCATGCGCTTTATACCAATATGACATTTAGTGGCAGTGCCACAAGTATGTGGTACTATCATTATTAACTTTGTATCTTTTGGCATCAATGTTATGAACATGTGTATTACTATGATCAAGATTCAACAAACCATTCTCACTGGGTGCATGACCATTGAAGGTATTATTCATGTAAACAGAATAACCATTATTCTCTAACTTAAATGAATAACCGTGTTGCAATAAACACGATCTAATCACGTTCATGCTCAACGCAAAACACCAAATAACATTTATTTAGGTTTGTCACTAATCCCGAAGGTAGAGAGAGCGTGCGATGTTGATCACATCAACCTTGGAAACATTTCCACCACACATCGTCACCTCATCCTTAGCTAGTGCTCCGTTTATTCCGTAGCTTTTATTTTGAGTTACTAACGTTCAGCAATCGAACCGGTATCCAATACCCATGTGCTACTAGGAGTACTCGCAAGGTACACATCATTAAAATGTATATCAAATATACTTCTGTCGACGTTGTCAGCCTTCTTGTCTACCATGTATCTAGGGTTGTTCCACTTCAGCGACCGCTCTCCTTATTATCGAAGCACTTAGTCTCGGGTTTGGGTTCAACTTTGGGTTGCTTCACTGGAGCAGCAACTGACTTGCTATCCATGAAGTTTCCCTTCTTGCTCTTGCCCTTATCGAAACTAGTGGTTTGACTAACCATCAACACTTGATGCTCCTTCTTGATTTCTACCTTCGCGGTGATACATGATCCAAATTCACCAACTCAAGTCCGATCATCACGTGAGTTGAGGTGGTTTCAATGGTGAACATCATCATGTTGATCATATCTACTATATGACTCATGTTTGACCTTTCGGTCTCTTGTGTTTCGAAGCCATGTGTGTACATGCTAGGCTCGTCAAGTTTAACCCGAGTGTTCCGCATGTGCAACACTGGCTTGCACCCGTTGCATGTGAACGTAGAGTCTATCACACCCGATCATCACGTGGTGTCTCGACATGACAAACTTTCGCAACGATGCACACTCGGGGAGAACACAATTTATCTTGAAATTAAGTGATGGATCACCTTATAATGCTATCGTCGTCCTAAGAAAAACAAGGTGCATAAAAGGATTAACATCACATGCAAATCATAAGTGACATGATATGGCCATGAACTTGTGCTTTTGATCTCCATCTTGAAAGCACCGGCATGATCTCCATCGTCACCGGCACGACACCATGATCTCCATCATCTTGATATCCATCAACGTGTCGCCATCGGGGTTGTCGCGCCCACCATGCTTCTACTACTATTGCTACCGTTTAGCGATAAAGTAAGGCATTACATAGCGCTTAATGATTGACACGCAGGTCATACAATAATTAAAGACAACCCTATGGCTCTTGCCGGTTGCCGTACTCATCGACTTGCAAGCCGTGATATTCTATACAAAACATGATCATCTCATACATCACATAATCTCATCATGTAATTGGCCATATCACATCACAACATACCCTACAAAAACAAGTTAGACATCCTCTAATTGTTGTTGCATGTTTTACGTGGCTGCTACGGGTATCTAGCAAGAACAATTCTCACCTACGCATAAACCACAACGGTGATACATAAGTTGCTTAATGCTTCCCGCTTAGCGATCTACAAGGGTATGTAGATCCACTCTCCCTCTCGTAGATGCTCATCACCATGGATAGGTCTTGCGTGAACGTAGGAAATTTTTTGTTTCCCATGCAACGTTCCCCAACAGTTTGACCTTTCGGTCTCTTGTGTTTCGAGGCCATATCTGTACATGCTAGGCTCGTCAAGTTTAACCCGAGTGTTCTGCATGTGCAACACTGGCTTGCACCCGTTGTATGTGAACGTAGAGTCTATCACACCCGATCATCACGTGGTGTCTCGACACGATGAACTTTCACAACGGTGCACACTCGAGGAGAACACAATTCATCTTGAAATTTAAGTGAGGGATCACCTTATAATACTACCGTCGTCCTAAGCAAAACAAGGTGCATAAAAGGATTAACATCACATGCAAATCATAAGTGACATGATATGGCCATGAACTTGTGCTTTTGATCTCCGTGTTGAAAGCACCGGCATGATCTCCATCGTCACCGGCATGACACCATGATCTCCATCATCTTGACCTCCATCAATGTGTCGCCATCGGGGTTTTCGCGCCCACCATGCTTCCATGACGTTCAAAACATTTTGGAGCCTCAATTCTAAGCCCTAATGCATGACACACTAAACTATCAATTAGTCATTGGAACGTGCCTGACAGATGTTCGCAATATCTCCAAACGACGCTAGAGGGGGTAGCACACGGAGCGGTGCATTAAGGACATAAGCCTTCTGTGCAGCAATGAGGACAATCCTTAGATCATGGACCCAGTCTATAATATTGCTACCAACATCTTTCAACTCTATTTCTCTAGGAACATATAAAGATTCAAGGGAGCTACAACGTGAGCTAGTAATCTACAACATAATTTGTAAAGACACTACTGACTATGTTCATGATAATGAGTTCAATTAATCATATTACTTAAGAACTCCCACTCAAATTGACATCCCTCCGATCATTCGAGTGATACATGATCCAAATTCCCCAACTCAAGTCCGATCATCATATGAGTTGAGGTGGTTTCAACGGTGAACATCATCATGTTGATCATATCTACTATATGACTCATGTTCGACATTTCGGTCTCTTGTGTTCCGAGGCCATGCCTGTACATGCTAGGCTCGTCAAGTTTAACCCGAGTGTTCTGCACGTGCAACACTGGCTTGCACCCGTTGTATGTGAACGTAGAGTCTATCACACCCTATCATCACGTGGTGTCTCGACACGACGAACTTTCTCAATGGTGCACACTCGGGGAGAACACAATTAATCGTGAAATTTTAGTGAGGGATCACCTTATAATGCTACCGTCGTCCTAAGAAAAACAAGGTGCATAACAGGATTAACATCACATGCAAATCATAAGTGACATGATATGGCCATGAATTTGTGCTTTTGATCTCCATCTATATATAAAGCACTGGCATGATCTCCATCGTCACCGGCATGACACCATGATCTCCATCATCTTGATCTCCATCAATGTGTCACCATCAGGGTTGTCATGCCCACCATGCTTCTACTACTATTGCTACCGCTTAGCAATAAAGTAAAGCATTACATAGCGCTTAATGATTGACACGCAGGTCATACAATAATTAAAGACAACCCTATGGCTCATGTCGGTTGTCGTACTCATCGATATGCAAGTCGTCATATTCTATACAACACATGATGATCTCATACATCACATATATCTCATCATGTAATTGGCCATATCACATCACAACATACCCTGCAAAAACAAGTTAGACGTCCTCTAATTATTGTCGCATGTTTTACGTGGCTGCTACGGGTATCTAGCAAGGACAATTCTCACCTACGGAAAACCACAACGGTGATACATAAATTGCTTTTCAACCTTCTCAAGGACCGTCTTTGTCGAATCCGGTCCAACTAAAGTAGGAGAAAAAACACCCTCCAACCATCTTTGTGCAAAGAAGTTACACGTCAGTCGATGGAACTGGTCTCTCGTAAGCGTACGAGTAATGTTGATCCGGGCCGCTTCATCCCACAATACAACTGAACCAAAACACGACCAAGGGAGGAAGCAATCTAAGCATCAACGCCCACAAACTCTTTGTGTTCTACTCGAGATCTCATCTACACATAGACCTAGCTCTGATGCCACTGTTGGGGAACGTCGCATGGGAAACAAAAAAATTCATACGAACACGCAAGATCTATCCACGGTGATGAGCATCTATGAGAGGGAGAGTGGATCTATATACCCTTGTAGATCGCTAAGCGGGAAGCGTTAAGAAACGCGGTTGGTGTAGTCAAACGTCTTTGCGATCCAAATCGCCGAGCGTCCCGCGATCTCATCACGATCCGTCCCGCAATACAATCACAATCCGTCTCGCAAACCCATCACGATCCATCCCGTGATCTCATCATGATCCGTCCCGCGATCTCGATCACGGTCCTTCCGATCTAGTGCCGAACGGACGGCACCTCCGCGTTCAGCACACGTACGGCTTGATGACGATCTCCGCCTTCTTGATCCAGCAAGAGGGGGAGGAGAGGTGGAAGATTTCTCCGGCAGTGTGACAGCGCTCCGACGATGGTGGTGGAGCTGTTCTGGCAGGGCTTCACCTAAGCACTGCAGAAAACCGATCTAGAGGAGAAACTATGCACTAGAGGAACATGTAGCACGTGGTTGAAAAACTTGTGCCAAAAACCCTAAAACCCTCTAGTATATATAGGAGGAGAGGAGGAGGAGGCCTGGCCCTCAAGGGGCCAGCTCTATGCTTCGGCTGAACCAAGGAGGGAGGAGTTCTCCTCCTCCACTCCTAGTAGGATTAGGACTCCTTCCTTATTTGGTCCTTTTTGCCTTTTTCCACCTTTTTCCTTTTGGGCTTTTCTTCCTAGCCGCATGGGCCTTGTGTGGGACTTCCACCATCCCACTAAGGGCTGGTATTCACCCTCCCACAGCCCATGTAGCCTCTTGGGTCGAAATACCCCTCCCGATGGTCCCCCGGTACACTCCCGGCACTCCCGGTACACTACCGATGAGCCCGAAACTTTTCCGGCGACCAAAATAGGACTTCCTATATATCAATCTTTACCTCCGGACCATTACGGAGATCCTCATGACGTCCGGGATCTCATCCGGGACTCTGAACAACCTTAGGTCACCACCATGCATAACTCTATACTACTGAAACGTCACCAAACCTTAAGTGTGCAGACCCTGCGGGTTCGAGAACTATGTAGACATGACCGAGACACCTCTACGGTCAATAACCAATAGTGGGACCTGCATGCCCATATTGGTTCCTACATATTCTACGAAAATCTTTATCGGTCGAACCTCTATGTCAAGGATTCAGTTAATCCCGTATGATGTTCCCTTTGTTCTTCGGTATGCTACTTGCCCGAGATTCGATCGTCGGTATCTCCATACCTAGTTCAACCTCATTACCGTCAATTCTCTTTACTCATTCCATAATACAAGATCCCATGACTAAGAGTCACATTGCTTGCAAGGCTTGTTGTGATGTTGTATTACCGAGTGGGCCCTGAGATACCTCTGTGTCACACAGAGTAACAAATCCTAGCCTTGATCCAGGCCAACCCAACAGACACCCTTGGAGATACTTGTAGAGTACCTTTATAGTCACCCAGTTACATTGCGACGTTTGATACACACAAGGCACTCCTCCGGTGTCAGTGAGTTGCATGATCTCATGGTCATAGGAACAGATACTTGACATGCAGAAAACAGTAGCATTAAACTGACACGATCATATGCTACGTTTGTAGTTTGGGTCTTGTCCATCCCATCATTCTCCTAATGATATGATCCCGTTATCAAATGACATCTCATGTAAATGGCTAGGAAACCTTAACCATCTTTGATCAATGAGCTAGTCTATTAGAGGCATACTAGGGACATGGTGTTGTCTATGTATCCACACATGTATCTGAGTTTCCGATCAACACAATTATAGCATGGATAATAAACGATTATCATGAACAAGGAAATATGATTATAACCAATTTATTATTGCCTCTAGGGCATATTTCCAACAGTCGCCCAACGGCACGATGCAGGCAGGAGGTGGCCGCTACCGAACATCTCCGCACCAGCATGCCGAGTCCACTCCTGAACACAGCCCGCCCGCCTCACTGGAGGCTCCACCAGAGTGACTGCATTTGTGAGCAGGCTCTCTTTGTGGAGTGTGACGAGCGCGTGGTCGGGCATCACCGTTGCTTGTTCCTTATTGTTGTCGTAGATCAGGCACATGTCGCCTCCGCGGTCGCTAGCCATGGTTGAACACGAGCCATCCGTATGTAGATGTACATCTATGGTGGTAGCTTGATTAGAAACCCTAGCCATGGGGAGGAGGAATTGGCGATGACGATGGAGGTGACCTGCTTGGATGAGTCACCGGTGCTGATGGGATGGTGCTCACACCGGTGGTAGTCCTCCATGCCTACACGTTCGGCGTGTAGTTGATGTTGCGCCCGTCCCCTCCTCCACCTCCATGTAATTCTCTGTACACCACCATCTCCTCCTCCCTACGGCTCACTGTCGGTGCCTCGGGCATTGCGGCGAGCCCCGGATCTAAGCGCCGGGAGAGGTGATGGCGCACGGGTCGACATTGCGGGGGCGCGTGGAGAGGCTGGGAGGAGGGCGCGACAGGTGAGGGGGAAATTGATTTAATCAAAATCTATTATTTTTTTTCCTTAAAATTCATTCATTATTTATTTTTTATTTGTTTCCTAAAGTAAATTGTACTGATGGAAAGAATCAATTAATTTGGGTATGTTAGGAAAGTTGGATCCATGATCTTTTATACGTTAAGAAAAGTATGAGTTTGCAAGGAAAAAAGAAAAAGAAAAATAAACCATTGAATAAGAACCAACATGAATGTGTGGTGGGAGAGGAGACCGGTCATCCAGATGATGAGCCCAACTAACTACTCACACCTAGAAATTTTTTTGCGTTTCTAGGTATTGAATTAATGTGGTGATCAATGTTAGTAATTTTGTGTTTCTTGTGCACGCATGCATACAAACGCTATTTACTCGAATGTTGTCATCTCTTCATCAGTTGACCGGTGATGTTTTTGATACTGACACGTACGTACACTTGCTCAGCTAACCTGTTTTGTTCATCTCCCTTTCTTCCCCTTTTCCCTTTGCGTGTGACGTAAACTTTCTACTCCCTTCGTCCGGAAATACTCTTTTTAGAAATGCATAAAATTGATGTATCTATAACTAAAATAAGTCTAGATACATCCACTTTTAGGACAAATATTTCCGGACGAAAGAAGTATTATACATGTGACACGCGTGCGTGCGCGTCAGGGCAAAACACGCGTGCCCGGCCACATGCATGCACCACGGCCGGTCGGCCGGGGTAGAGGAGCCCCTAAATTCTGAATGATCCCTTTCTGCAGAAATTGTTGCCACCTTTTGGTCTTTACATCCTAGCTGAAATCAATCTCGATTCTATATTTTTGTTTAGAAGCTACACATGCATGTTGTCTGTATATCCACCGTACACACAACGAAAACCAATCTTACTTAAAAGGTATATGTATGCATATATTGCATTGTACGTTCAAAGTCCAACGTGCCCAACTGACACGGACATGTAAATCTCTACTGTTGCTCCTATTTTCATTACAAATCTCTGTTGTCAGCTTAAGGGTTTAGACCTACAAAACATAACTTTTATGGCCTTAAGTACACATGCCATTGAAGGGAGTATTTTTAGACCACATTAGAGAGAGTACTTGTAGACCAAACATTAGTGGGGTATTTGAGACATGTTGGTTGTATTAACACATTTATTTTGATGTGCCCAACGATTCGTGGGGATCTGTTGGATTCGCGTCAGCGGCGGCGGCGGCCCTAGGGGTCCTAAAGAAAAGATCAAGGCTGGGAGGAGTGGTGGAATGATTTTTTCCTTTTGTGGTTATTTGTAAAGAGATAAATCAGTGAAAAGGAGTGGTAAAAGGTGGGTCGAAAAAAGGGCAAAAATAAACCAGTGTACCATGCTACAACTCGGATTTTGTTTTGGAAGGTTATCAAGAAAAATCCTATATTTGTTTGGGTTAATTGGATATATGCCACTCCAATTCATACGAAATCGAAAAATGCCACTCCAATTTGCAACTTTTGATAAATGCCACTCCAATTCTCTCATACTTCTCCAGATGCCACTATACCCAATTCTGCTCCTTTTTGATAGAAAAACTTGATACGTATTTCGTCTTGGACCAAATTGCCCTTGAGGCCATTGACTAAAATCTAGAGAATCATGCCCAGTTTATCTCCCGTCCCTTTCCTCTATCCCACACGCACGAACCCTAGCAGGGCGGCGCCGCCGCCGCCCTTCCTCTCCGGCGCGCCCCGCAGCTCCCAGTCGCGTCGCAGCCCGTGCCCCCTCTCCTTCCCACAGCCGCCGCCCCTCCTCTCCCCGCTCCTACCCCAGCTCGTGCCCAAGCTCCTCGATGCGAGCTCCCTGCTGGCGACGACCATGGCAGCAAAGCAGGCTTGAACAACGCATCTCGGAACAATGTCATCCCCGCCCCCAAAAGCAAGGTACATTTGCAAATCGTGCTCAAGTTCCACCTGATTTGTGTGTAGTTCTTCTCCAATTGAATTGAGTACCGATTGGATTATGCTTGCTGCAGTGGGAGCAATGCTTTTAATTTACGAATTATTGTGGAGGCATTTTTCTCTACGAGCATTAATGGCAGGAAGATTTATGTGAAGGGAAGGACTCTAACATGGACCGTAGACATCGAGAACTTCAGCCTTGATGCACTAACATGTCAGCTAGCTTTAGAATTGAACATTGGAAGTACTCAATTGCTGTCAGTTTGGTATTTTGACAAAGAGTTGGGCAAAGATGTCCGGCTAGTGGATGATAAGCAACCCTCTTTCATGTTCGCGATGTATGCAATAGAGATGACAGTACCACTTAGTGTGGCAGTGGTGGATGTAATTGGATCCTCTATTTCCAATGGTGCTGAAGAATTTGTACCTATTAGTGTTGTGTCTGCTGATGATCCATTGGTTATGGGCACTCAAAATTGGTGTACTACACCAACTCAGCCTGCAGATGCTCCTGTAGCTGAGAGTGCCGCATCAGAAGTTGGTAGTACAAGCCAGCCCAATGTTTCACATGCTGAGAACCACAAGAGCCTGAAAATCATGCTGACCAACCATCAACTCAGCCTGCAGCTACTTCTAATCCGTTTGATAACGAGGAGGAGTATGTTGGAGTTGATGATGAACACCTCGTTGGTGTTAGCATTCCTCAACATATTGTGGAAGCATCGGCTCTACCACCTATGGAGGAAGCGTCTCATGCATCTGAAGATGATATGGATGCGGCTGATGTTAAGCATCTCATGCAGGAGGAGGAAGAGGTCACTGACATTCCTTTTCACTACAATGTGTCCAGTGATCCTTATAATGCTGACATTAAAGTGGGGGCTATTTTTCCTGACATGGTAACATTTAGAAAAGCTATAAGGCATCATGCCATTGTAGCAGACTTTGAGATGGGTAAAGTGAGGACTAATTCTACTAGATTCAGGGCTAATTGCGCTTATCCTGATTGCCCTTGGCGCATTCACGCGTCAAAGTTGCATGATCAGCAAGTTGTCATGGTATTTCTTGTCTGTTTGGTTGTTAAACTTATTTTGTTAAACCTATTCTGTTGTTTGTTTGCAAACTAACCATCCCATTTTGTTTGCAGATAAAATGGATCCCCTTTGAGCACGATTGCCCTACTACAAAGCTTGAAGATAGCAAAATGGCAACACAAGGCTGGGTTGCAGAGAAGCTTGCAGATTGGGAGAAGCTGCAAATCATTTGTATCCAGCAGCTAGGGGATTCACTAAGCACAAGTTCAGATGGCACATGCAAAAGATATTTCAGGCTGATCCAAAGGCTATTGAGTTTCTTGAGACTCACCACAATAGGATTTGGTATAGGTGTGCACTTGGTGTGGACAACAAGGTGGATTATCTCACTAACAACATTTCTGAAAGTTTTAACAAGCAAATCAAAGAATTCAAAGGGCTGAACATTTGTGAGATGCTAGATAGGATTAGAGAGCAAATTATGTTGAAGTTCAATGTGACAAGACATGTTGGTAGGCATTTGGCAGGTTTGATCTTGCCCGATGTTCTCAAAAGGCTGAATGCACTTAGCAAGACAATTGGGCCGCATAAATTTGCATGGAATACTGAACATGAGGCAAAAATTACACTACTTGATGTGAAAGCATATGACCAGAGGCACACGGTTGAACTGCAACAAAGAACATGCTCATGTCGGGTGTATCAAGTTTCTGGGAAGCCTTGTATTCATGCATTGACTTTCATCTGTTCAATGAGGGGCGCAAAGATCAAGAACTTTGTTGATGATTATTATAGTGTGGCAAAGTTTCAGGCTGCTTATGCTGGGGGCATGCCGACCATGACTGATAAGACACAATGGGAGCAAGTTGATCTTGGCTACCAAGTTTACCCACCTATACAAGAGAAAAGGCCAGCTGGGAGGCCTAGAGTTCAAAGAATTAGAGGATTCCTTGAAGACCCAGGCAGGAAAGTGGTGAAATGAAAGAAATGTGGTGGGAAGGGCCATTTTCAAAAAACTTGCAAGCTACCGCCTGAAAAAACTCAAGAACCAGTACCACAGGAGCTAGCGAGTGAAGATATTCAAGAACCACCACCACGGGAACACACTCCTACTAAAAGGTGTAATTTTGCTCAACTAACTTTGCTTATGTTGTTTTACTCGACTAACTTGGCACAATCCCACTAACATGCAGAAAGAGAGATTCTACTCCAACCAAGGAAGATACCATGGAAGACGACGAGCCTTTAGTAAATTATAAGAGGTATCAAATCCACTTTAGTTATTTCCTAATTCTTTTACTTCTGTCAATCTGTAATTCCTAACTCACTTCCATTTATTTGCAGACAAAAGACACTCGTCAAGAAGAATACTCTAGTCAAGAAGAAGGCGACGCCGTTCAAGAAGAAGACGCCCGTCAAGAAGAAGACGCCAGTCAAGAAGAAGAAGACGCCAGTCAAGAAGAAGACGCCCGTCAAGAAGAAGACTCCGGCCAAAAAGAATTCAGCTCAAGATAAGGGGAAAAAGAAGATAACTGAAACTGCTGAGACTGTTGGAAACAAACCTGTAGCGAAGAAGAACAAAAAGCTCCAGTTTGTTCCACCATCTATTGATGATGTTGTTGTCAAGCCAACTTTAGGATCCAAGAGAAGCTTGATGTATTGGCTTGGTAGATGATTTGCTTGTTTGTAACCTCGAGCTAAACTTGTGTGTGCTGTGATGCCACTGAACCTTGTTTGTGTGTGTGCTGCTCAAACTAGAGCTAAACTTGTGTGTGTTTGTGCAAGACCATTTGCTTAAGTAATTTGGAGTTTTAAGACTAATTTGGTTGATCTATATCGGCTTGTAATCTGCAGTTTTTAGACTACTTTGGTTCATCTACTTATGAAGAATTTTATCATCAATTATCTGTTGCAAATTAGCTTTATTTCCGCTAAGTTCATGTCGAATTTTTCGACACACTTCATTATCAGTACAAGCTTCAGGTCCATCTTCTATTGATGCAAAATATTATGACTTGTCATCTGATGCAAATTATATGTATTTTGGCCGAGGTCATGTCCATTTTTCCCACTAACTTCATGCTTCCTCTGCACAGTACAATCATGCTTCTTCGACACAGGAAAATAACACATTCTTCATTGCTCATAGAAATGTTACATCTTTTTCAGTACAGTACAACCACTAGTAATGCACACATTACAAGCATGATCTCATCATTTTTCTGCTTAAATCTGCACATCACACATATATTTTTGCATTCTCAGTCTGTTTACAACACACATATTTTTGCACTATCAATCTTCAGTTCTTCGATCTTCCATTGTGCAATCTTCAGTTCATTCAAAGACAAGCAGCCTGGATCATTTTCCTTCCTCTTAAATTCAGCAAGGCCACCCGCAATCTTATCTTTCTCCTTACTCTTCAGATCATCTAAATAACGACGACGAGCTCCATCCTCCACCTCCAATGGACCCGACAGCTCTCCTTGCCATGGCGGATGGAGTACAGGAAGCTGGGGCAGGGGGGAGTGAGGACAGAAGAGGCTGGCAGCGAGCTCCGGCGGAAGGACCACAAGAGATAGTGCAGGGGGAAGGGGGAGTGGATGGGGCCAGAATGGAAAGGCGGTTGGGCTGCGGCGTGCCGGCTGGGACTCCTGCCCGACGGTGAGAAGCAACAGGGCAGCGGGACGAGATGCGGAGCAGCAGGGCGCGGCGGACGGTGTGGAGCAGCAGGGTCGTGGCCGGGGATGTGTAGCGGCAGGGGCGCGGCCGGGATGAGGAGTAGCATCAAGGCGACTGCGGCGGCGGCGGCTAGGGTTCTTGGCGAGAGAGGAGGGGAAACAGGGAGAGGAACAAGAGGAAGAAGATACGCACGGGTTGGACTGGTGGGTGTTAACCAGATGGATGCAGGGGCATTTCCGTCCAAAGGAAAATACGGGACGTATACGTGAGCGTTTTTTAATTAAAAACAAGCTCAAATGACCAGAATGGCATCGACAGAAGTACGCGATAATTGGAGTGGCATTTTTCGAAGTCTGTAAATTGGAGTGGCATTTTTCGAAATCGTCAAAATTGGAGTGGCATTTATCCAATTAACCCTATTTGTTTTCTTGGAAGGTGATCTCACATATATGGCATGATTTTGAAATTCTTAATTACCTATTATTAATGTGATTAAATTAAATCATCACCTGCCAAAGCAAGTACAAAACTAAATCTCCCGCTTTAATGGTGGATTTGGTTTCTCGGAAGGTGATCTCACATATATGGTATGATTTTGGAATTCTTAATTACCTATTATTAATGTGATTAAATCGAATCATCACCTGCCAAAGCAAGCACAAAACAAAATCTTCCACTTTAATGGTGGATTTGGTTTTCGGAAGGTGATCTCACATATATGACATGCTTTTGGAATTCTTAATTACCTATAATTAATGTGATTAAATCAAATCATCACCTGCCAAAGAAAGTACGAAACAAAATCTTTCGCTTTAATGGTAGATTTGGTTTTTTAATGAGAGGGAGAAAATAAACCAATGGGAGGAAACGGTGGGAGACGGGATGAAAAAACGGACGGAAAAAAACCCAGATGAAAATAAACCGAGAAAGGAGCTACCAACTCCCTTTAGGAGTAGAGACTAGTCGGTCGATGGTCAAGTGGTACGCAAATTGCCGAGCAAGTAACTTGTTTTATGTGTTGGTCATTTGGTCGGATATGCAACTTATTAGTTAGATATGCTCTATGTCATTTGGTCGAATATGTTCTATGTGTTGGTCATTTTACCGGATATGGACCTTGTTGACAAAACCTTTTTGTACATAACCCTCCCATATGTGCAACTTGTACTTGAAGATGAAGAAGAAGATCTTCGTCCTCATGCATTGTTGGTTAAGTTTAACACGCAACCCAAGTGACGACTTGACATTGCCAATTCCATCAAGACCGCCGACATAGGCAATGAGGAAGAAACAGGTGGTCCAACCCACCCAACAAAAGAGTCGCCAAAAAGGTTAGAAGGGTGTTATGGGAAAATAAGTGAGAGGAGGAGTTGAAGCGAGAAGTGGTGGCAGCCAAGATAACGGAGAGGTTCGAGTAGATCTTGATGAAGAAGGAGAAGCCATGTGTCAAGCGTTATGACACAAAGGAGAAAAATAAGATAGGGAGGTTTAACACCTTGATGACAACGACCAAGAAAACAACAACCTCGAACAGAAAAAGACCAAACTTGAAGAGAAGAAAGTTGAGCTCACGGCCGCTTTAAAGGATACCAAGATGTTGATCATTACGATGGGCGAGTTGAATCCGGATGCGACGATGATCTTGTGCGCCGTCCGTGCTATAATGTCAAAGCGTTTGACAACAGAGATGGACTCGGTCAAGAAGGAGGCAACTGGTGAAGAGACGGTGGCAGAGTGAGCTCGGATGCTTGGATGGCCGGTCTGGCAAGGCAAAAGCGTCTTTTTTTTTTCTTTCATGGACTGTCGGACTGAAATTTTTGTAATCACCTGCATGTTAAAACTACGAGCATCCGTCTTTCTTTTTGTCGGATGCATGTAAAAGCTTTATTTTGCTCATATTGCTATGCATTTGGAATAAAATTGGTCGGAGCCGACTCTCTTATCCTGGATTGGTCCGAACCA
Source organism: Hordeum marinum (assembly GCA_022496015.1). Classification (NCBI taxonomy): domain Eukaryota; kingdom Viridiplantae; phylum Streptophyta; class Magnoliopsida; order Poales; family Poaceae; genus Hordeum; species Hordeum marinum. The sequence continues at coordinate 30,019,115 of CM039678.1, forward strand.
TTCCATGATAAATAGCGTGTGAAGGGCGTTGGAAACAGCAGATTCTTTCACTTGATTTTTTTCTTTCTTTGTGGGGGCGTGACCTGATCCCTGAGTGGCATGGAGTTGACAGAACATCCGTTGGGTTTAGCACTGTCGCTAGTGAACACTCCGGCGTCAAGTTCATCAGAAAAACACATGCGCGCAGTGACAGTCCAGTTGCCCGGTTTAGCACCGTCCGTAGCTAACATTGCGGCATCAAGTTGATCTAGAAAACACATGCACACAAGCAGGAGTGCATTAAACATCGGGTGCCAGTGGAAACGGGAGCTGGAAGCTGATCAGAGCGCTGGTCACTGACTGTGCCAGGACATCCACTGACATGTAAACTAATCGAGATGGCGACTGAAGCGCCACTCGCAACTAACCTCGAAGCTTAAAGCACGCCATCTTTTTTGGAAAACCCATCCTGTTGGTCGCGATCTCAGGGAACGCCGTGGCGAGCACCGACGCCCAAGGATGCGTTTTGTTTCCTCGACTGTGTGCTGAAAGTTCAGAGACGGCCCTTCGTATCCCAAATCAGAATGCTCTGGTCACTCAACTAGTACCCCTAACACAAAGTTTAGTTTTTTTTTGTGACCCTAACACAAAGTTTAGTTGGTTTCGACGTGGTTTGACCTGCCATTCAACTATCTTTTCTTTAGACAACCTCGCTAAACTTTATTATGCCGTTACTACTTGTACATGACCATTCAACTATCTGAGTGAGGGCTTTCTAATTTTAATTGGGCTAATCACTCTACATGGAGGTAACATGGAAGCCCAACTCTGTCTACGAGTCAAACCCTAATCGTGGACCGTTGATCTCGGTTGCACCGATGTTGAGATCGGATGTCTCCTTGAGTGAGGAGAGAGAGCAAAAAAGGGAAGAAAAAAAACAGTGTATAATCTATGAGAGCAAAGAGATCACTAGTAGAAAACGGCTCATTTGTCCCGGTTCCGGAACTAAAGCACTAAACCTTTAATTCCGGTTTGCTTACGAACCGGGACAGAAGGAGCTCCATGTGGCCTTTGCGGGGAGCCCAGGCAGGAGGACCTTTAGTCCCGGTTGATAACACCAACCGGAACCAAAAGTTGTTGGGTATTTTTTTTGAAATGAGGGGTAGGGGGTTTGGAAGGGTTAATTTAGGAGTTTCATATTGTGTTAGCTAGCTAATTATTAAAGAGAAGTGTCCTCTCTTTCTCCGTGCTTGGTCGACGCTGCTAGCTACTATACATATAGAGAGAACTCGACGCTAGCTAATAAGCATATGAAGGAAACAATTAATTACACAAGATCTAGCAACTCATCATCATCATCTTAATCATACAAAATTAAAGTCTCATAAAACAAAAAAAGATAAAATGACATAGTCCTCCCTCATAGGACATACTCCTCCCTCCTAGGTAAAATGGCATAAAAAAGAATAACACCTATGTCTCCATGATGAAGCAAAGAGATCCAACGGTCCCCAACTTGTGGCTTGCGATCCTTCTTTATTTGTCCCCATGCTTCAATTTGGAGCCTTCTTGGTGGTTTGCGCTTAGTCGAGTATGCAAAAGATAACTCGGGATAGAAGGGGTTTTTTATTGTTATATTACCTTCGTGTTGCATCAACGGTGGCACAACTTCATTTGGTAATTTCTGTTGAAGAACATAATAATAACCTAGTTAGCAATGTAATCAATACCATTTACGCAACACCACTAGTGTACTTAATTAGCAACTCTTACCAAGATATTTCGGCGAATGTCATCCGCCCTCAACCTATGCACTAGTGGTACAATGTATAATTTGAGCCAGTTCCCAAATTATATGGGAAGATGTCCCTACCAGTTATGACACCAATAACAAAGTAGATAAGATCATCCTTCTCCTCCCAAGTTAGATGTGATCCATAAGCGTAGTATGTCGTGTTGATTATGTTCTGTATTTCACTCGAAGAAACGAAATAAGCTGTAAATTAAAAATTAACAGATTTAATATGGATGAACACCAAATATTTATGTATATATATAGAATGCAAATTACTTGAAAAATATGCATGTTTGACAAACTCACATGGAGGTAAAACTGGAAGCATATTGACATCCACCCAAATGTCGATGTTTCCTTCAATATGATCTTCAGGACGAAGATCGAAGGTTATTTCCATATCCTCCTGAAATCCATATGCCTTGCAAAGAGCTTCCCAATTTGAGCACCATAATTCTGTGTTATTAAGTGCATTCATTATTTTCACAAGAAATGCATGACCATGTTTAGTCCTCAGGTTGGTTGTCCTCGTCTCGAAACTCTCGTGCTCTTCGAAACCGAGCCTCTCCAAGAAATACCGTGTTGCATGACAGGGGACGAACTAGTCGAATTGTATAAAACAGAAATTGCGCGTTGAAGGAAAGAAACAGAAGTCATGCTTAATTACGAAAAAACAATTATCATCGTTGCGTACCGTAGAAATATCAAAGTCCTCGTAAAGCTTCATGGTGAAGAACCTGCCGTCTCGCAGCCCAGGCTGGTCACAAAGACCCTTATCTTCACCGCATAATTCACACGCTTGGATCCTATCGTCGTCTGATGACGTCGACATTTCCTTGTTCATAACTCAAGAATTACGACACGCTTTGGATCCTAATGCGTGTGTGACTTTCGGTCCGTCGAGGCTTTCCTTAAATAACACTCATATCTGATGGTGTGTTGCCGCTCTCTCTCTCACACTGATATGATGGTGTATATATGTTGGTAGGCACTCTCTCACAGTAATAGTTCGACCGCCGGTGATGGACGCCCCCCTCCTCTTCTCTTCTTGTGCATTATACCGACGAGTGTATCACAAAGAAGAGAAAAAAGAGGAGACGCCCCCCACGACAACAATCGGGATTCCTCCATCAAGGACACACATTAAAGTCACACAAGGAGCAACGACAGACTGAAAGTCACACACGCATTATACCGATAAAATATCACTAATACATTTATAATGAACTCGAATATAATATCACTAATACATCATCTCGAATATTCCAGTTATTAATGCATCATCAAATATTAACTAATACATCTCGAATATTATCATATAAGATCACTAATATTTCCTAAAATCGATCGAAGGAAACTACCAGGTTTCCTGATCAACACACATATCACTATTACTCAATATGCAACGGGTTGACTTTAGGTCTGTCGAGTCTTTCCTTCGTAAACTCTCATCCCGCGTATATGGCGGGCACTCCCTCTGATATTGCGACCGTCTGTGATGGTGGCTCCTCCATTCGTCCCCGAGTGCATTACACCAGAATGTCTAGCACACGGGAACGAAGGAGAAGCGACCCCCACGACAATAGTTGGTATTCTTCGTCTCTCTCTCATATATATATATATATATATATATATGGTGGACACTCTTCCTCACTGAAAGACACACAAGGAGCCGAAACGGACCTAAAGTCAACCCGTTCCATATATCGAGCAATGACATAGAAAAAATTCCCTATGTTTTGCCGGAATAACTGGCAAATCACAAGCACTCATCATCCCGAACAATCCAGTTGATGCATCATCAGATATTAACTAATACATCTCAAATATTATCATATAAGATCACTAATACAGATCGAATATCCTAGAATCCAAAGTGGAGGACGGTGAACTAGGTTCACTAGCGGTCTCTGAGTCACTGGCGGTTGACACCCAAAGATAAGGAACCATCACGGGATCATAACTCGGGTGAGATCCCTGTAGAATCTGCTAGGTATTGTCGAACCTGACATCCAACGTCGCCATGTAGCGATGGACGTGCTCGTCCTCTTCCCTGACACGGCGACGTACCACCTCCACGGGAGCCTGCTCCCTCCGCACCAAAAGTGGCCCACGTGACCACCACCACAGAAGCTCTGGGTCGACGACAAGACCTGGATTCCTCACCAACCTCTGAGCCTGGGAAGGTAGCACCTCCCAGTGCTAGCCCGGTGGTGCCAGTCCCGGATATGACGCCTATCAAGCAGGCTCTCGTGGACCACTCGACGATGAGGATGCAGGCCGGGCATCGTCGCCGTCGAGACAAATTCCTATGAGAACGTTTTCTTATCATTTAATCACTAATTTTTCATAAAACCAAGAATTTTTCTGTAATCTAACATACACATACTAATTTTTCCTAAGACTCCTGATAATTAAATAAAACATTAAACAACTAAAACATAAACATTCATCATATAAAAAATCAACATATGTTTAAAAAAATCCACTGAGCAGGGGCGGCGGTGGCTCACAGCGGGGGCGGCGACGGGAAGGCGATGGGACGGCAACGGGGGCGGGGCGGCGACGAGGACGGGGCGGCGGGGGAGGCGACGGGGGAGGGGTGACGAAGGGGGCGGAAGGGGCGGCAATGGGATGGGGCGGCGACGGGGGCAACGGGGGTGGCGATGGGGACGGGGCGGTGACGGGGCGGCGGGGGAGGTGACGGGGGAGGGGCGACGAAGGGGGCGGCGAGGGCGGCGACGGGGGCGATAGGGGAGGGGCGGCAACGGGGGCGGTGGGGGCGGCGATGAGGGCGACGGGAGAGGCGACGGGGATGGGGTGGGCGGTGAAACCTACGAAATTTGCTAAGTGGTCCTTATATAGAAGAAGCATTGGTCCCGGTTCGTGGCACCAACCGGGACCAATGCCGACCTTTAGTCCCGGTTGGTGCCACCAACCGGGACCAAAGGTCTCTTTTCGTCAGCCCAAAGGCGCGGGAAACAAGGACCTTTTGGTCCCGGTTGGTGGCACAAACCGGGACGAAAGGGGCATTGGTCCCGGTTGTGTATCCACCAACAGGGACTAAAGGTCCCTTTTTGTCAGCCCAAAGGGTGGGAAGCAGAGACCTTTGGTCCCGGTTGGTTCCACCAACCGGGACCAAAGGTAGGCATTGGTCCCGGTTAAAAAGTTGAGAGGGTTACGTCAAAAACTGGATGCATTTCATGTACAAAATGGACGATCTCTTTCGAAGTATCACGGTTTCGGATGAAAACTCATCTGTTACAAAGGGATTTCAGTTTTTGAACTTATTTGAACTCCATACTTTTTGTGTGTTCAAAATGCACACTAGTACAAAATAGACCTTTTGTCCGCCTCATTAGTCGCGGTTGGCTTTTGAACCGGCACTAATGTGATCATTAGTGTTGGTTCGTGACGGGGATCATTAGTGTCGGTCGTTACGTACCTTTAGTCCCGGTTCGTGCCATGAACCGGCACTAAAGGCCTGGTGGCACGCCGGCGTCAGCCTGGGGCCCCACAGGAACCTTTAGTCCTGGTTGGTGACTCCAACTGCGACTATAGGCTAACCTTTAGTCGCGATTGGAGCCACGATGACCCTGGTGATGTTGAGGGCGAGCGCCCCAGGAAGAAGATTCCTGCCAAGGTGATGTGGTATGCTCCTATAATACCACGGTTGAAACGTTTGTTCCAAAACAAAGAGCGTGCCAAGTTGATGTGATGGCAAAACGAAGACCGTAAGAAAGATAGGAAGTTGAGAGTGCCCGCTGACGGGTCGCAGTGGAGAAAAATCGAGAGAAAGTGGAAGGACTTCGCAAAGGATGCAAGGAACATATGGTTTGGTTTAAGTGCTGATGGCATTAATCCTTTTGGGGAGGAGAACAACAATCATAGCACATGGCCTGTGACTCTATGTATCTATAACCTTCCTCCTTGGTTGTGCATGAAGCGGAAGTTCATTATGATGCCAGTGCTCATACAAGGCCCCAAGCAACCCGGCAACGACATTGATGTGTACCTAAGGCCATTGGTTGAAGAACATTTACGGGTGTGGAATGGAAAAGGTGTACCTGCATAGGACGCGAAAGATCAGGAGGAATTCGACCTACATGCGTTGCTGTTTGTAACCATCAATGATTGGCCTGCTCTCAGTAACCTTTCAGGACAGACAAACAAGGGATACCACGCATGCACGCAATGTTTAGATGATACCGATAGTATATATTTGGATAAATGTAATAACAATGTGTATCTGGGGCATCGTCGATTTCTTCAGAGCAGGCACATAGTAAGAAAGAAAGGCAGGCATTTCAAAGGTGAGGCAGATCACCGGAAGAAGCCTCGCTACTGTACGGGTCATGAAATACTTGATATGGTCAAGGATTTAAAAGTAATCTTCGGCAAGGGTCCTGGTGCACAATCTGTTCTGAATGACGCTGACAAACGTGCACCCATGTGGAAGAAGAAATCTATATATTGGGACCTATTGTATTGGAAAGACCTCGAGGTCCGCTCTGCAATCGATGTGATGCACATGACGAAGAATCTTTGCGTGAACCTGCTAGGCTTCTTGAGCGTGTATGGGAAGACAAAAGATACGTCGGAGGCACGGGAGGACCAGCAACGTATGCACGGAAAAGACGGCATGGATCCAAAGCAGTTTCAGGGTCATGCCAGCTATGCTCTTACCAAAGAAGAGAAGGAAATCTTCTTTGAATGCCTGCTTAGTATGAAGGTCCCGTCTGGCTTCTCGTCGAATATAAAGGGAATAATAAATACGGAAGAGAAAAAGTTACAGAACCTAAAGTCTCATGACTGTCACGTGATTATGACACAACTTCTTCCGATTGCATTGAGGGGGCTTCTACCGGAAAACGTTCGATTAGCCATTGTGAAGCTATGTGCATTCCTGAATGCAATCTCTCGAAAGGTAATCGATCCAGAAATCCTACCAAGGTTAGAGAATGATTTGGTGCAACATCTTGTCAGTTTCGAGTTGGTGTTCCCACCATCCTTCTTCAATATCATGACGCATGTCCTAGTTCACCTAGTCGAGGAGATTGCCATTCTGGATCCTGTATTTCTACACAATATGTTCCCCTTCGAGAGGTTCATGGGAGTCTTAAAGAAATATGTTCATAATCGTGTTAGGCCAAAAGGAAGCATCTCCAAGGGACATGAAAGAGAGGAGGTCATTGAGTTTTGTGTTTATTTTATTCCTAACATTAAGCCGATAGGTGTTCCTGAATCGCGGCATGAGGGCAGACTGGGTGGAAAAGGCACGCTAGGAAAGAAATCACTAATATGCCGGGATGGGCATTGCGCAAGCACACTACATAGTTCTACAAAATTCCTCCTTGGTGGCTCCGTATATCGAGCAACACAAGAATATTCTACGCTCCAAACATCCGGAGAAGTCTGACGACTAGATTACACATGAACAAATGGTGACTTTCGCCGGTTGGTTGCAGACCCGTCTCACGCATAACGACACTGTTGAAGATGAACTGTACTTGTTGTCCAAGTTACCATCTTCGACTATATTGAATTTTAAAGGGTACGAGATAAATGGGAATACATTTTACACGATCGCCTAAGATAAAAAGAGCGCCAACCAAAACAGTGGTGTCCGCTTTGATGCAGCAAACAACAATGGGCCAAAGGACACATACTATGGTTACATAGAGGAGATATGGGAACTTGACTATGGATTTGATTTGAAGGTCCCTTTGTTTAGGTGCAAATGGGTCAATCTGACAGGAGGCGGGGTAAAGGAAGACCGCAGTACGGAATGACAACAGTGGATCTCAACAATCTTGGGCACGCAGACGAACCATTCGTCCTAGCCAATGATGTGGCGCAAGTTTTTTATGTGAAGGACATGTCTACCAAGCCGAAAAAAAGAAAAGATAAGGAAGCAAATACATCATGTGATGAGCCAAAGTGCCAGATAGTTTTTTCAGGGAAAAGAAACATCGTGGGAGTGGAGGACAAGACAGACATGACAAAAGATTATGAAAAGTTTCATGAAATTGCTCCCTTCAAAGTGAATGTTGACCCGAGCATCAAGTTAAACGATAAAGATTGCCCATGGTTACGACGCAAAGGGACACACGCAAAGAAAAAGTTTTACACCCAAAGATCCCACTCTAGGATGTGACCGGCTTCTCTAGTTAGTTTCCGGACTTATATATCTAGAAAGTCCCACTTCGGACAAACCGAAGGGAGTCTTTGTAATAGTAGTGTACTTATGTGTTTTGTGCGTTCAGTATGCACCATTTGAAGGGAGGCCATCAATTTTCAACCATTTCCGACTTCATTTGCTATGTTTCATGCATTTACTGATTTTTTTAGCTAAATGACCCTGAAATTGATAAGCACTTCAAATGAACTCTGAAAACGGTTGAAAGTTGGCATGGTATCATCATTTCACCCACATAGCATGTGCTAAAAAGTTGAGAGGGTTACGGCAAAAACTGGATGCACTTCGTGTACAAAATTGACAATCTCTTTCGAAGTATCAGGGTTTCAGACGAAAACTCGCCTGTTACAAAGGCATTTCATTTTTTAAATAATCTAAGAATGATCAAATTGGATATAATGATAAAACACGATAATATTAAACAGTAGAAAAAAGAATCACTGGAAAATCTATTTTTAAAGTAAAGTTATTCACAAACTAGTGATTCACACAAATTTCAAATAATTCAAATTTAAACTATTTAAAATTGAAAACTGCTAGCACTAAGAGAAAGTTTATAAAAAAAATTACCTAAAGAAAAAAGATTCACAAAGAAACTCTAAATAAAGCAAAAAAAACAACTCAAAAATAAAACAAATAAATAAAACAAAAAACAAAAAACAAAAAACATATTAAAAAAGGCCCACCTACTAGGCCGCCACAGCCTGTATATGACTATAAACCCAACCTCTTGTTAGGCCAGGACGTAGGCCCGTATGGCCCAGCAGGCCCCACAGGGCGCAGAGGAGAGGTAGGCCCAGAAGGCCTGCTTAAGAGAGGAGCTTGACTCGGTAGCCGCGACGGAGCTTATAAACCGGTACGAGCTCCTCTCGGCAAGTGAGGTGGGACTAAACATCCACCCCGCCCCGCGCCTAGCACACAACCCTTTAGTGGCAGTTGGTGGCCCCAACCGCGACTAAAGACCCACCTTTAGTCGCAGTTGGAGCCACCAACCGCGACTAAAGGGTTGTGTTTCCCGCCGCTTCGGCTGGTGAAATTCACCTTTAGTCGCGGTTGGTGGCTCCAACCGCGACTAAAGGGGGTTTGTAGTCACGGTTGGAGCCACCAACCGCGACTAAAGGTCCTCCTTATAACCAGGAGTTGAAAAATTTTCAGTTTCCCTCTATTTTCTTCGTCTCTTCGACCACAGGATCGCCGCCCGCGCGCGCCCCCGATGTCGTTGCTGCCCACGTCGTCGCTGCCCCGATGCCATCACCGCCACTGACGCGTCGCCCACGCCGTCGCCGGCCCAGACGCGCCGCCCCCCGTCGCCGTCACCGTCGCGCGCCGCCCCCTCCTTGAGCTTGCGCTCCGTCGTCATCGTTGTCGTCGTCGCCGTCGCCTCGTCTCGCTGCCCGTCGCCCCGCTATGAGCCCCTGCCACTATGGCCACCCTCCCATCGATCGATCGAGCCTGCACACACACACACACATATGCATGAACACACACGCGCGCGCGCACACACACATATATTTTCTTATTTTCTGTTTTTTTGTTTTTTTGTTTTTTATACTTTTAGTTATAGAAATGTTATATTAATTAGATATATAAATTTTAGATGAATGTTTTTTAGTTTTTTATACTTTTAATTATAAAAATGTTAGATGATATTTCTATATATAAATGTTAATTAGATGAATTTTGAAGTATATAATGTCTCTAACCTATTAAAATGTTGCTTAGAAGTATATATGCTTAATTAGATTTGTTTTGCTTAATTGGAAGTATATAATGTCCCTAACCTATTAAAATGTTGCTTAGACAAAGTATATAATGTTGGTTAATTAGATTTTTTATTGAGAATGAAATATTATTAAGGTAGTTATAACCTAGGAATTTTTACATTTTAATCCAATATATGTATAGAAAAAAGTTGATGAATTTTGATATTTGATCCCATGTATAGCAATTAGTATTTGCAAAAGTTGCATATTTTAATGTTGCATTTTTTATGTCATTGATCGATATATGGAACGAGTTGACTTTACGTCTGTTTCGGCTCCTTGTGTGTCTTTCGGTGAGGGAGAGTGTCTATATATATATATATATATATATATATATATATATATATATATACACACATATATATATAAGAGGAAGAATCCCGACTATTGTCGTGAGGGTGGCTTCTCCTTCGTTCCAATGTGCTAGACATTTTGGTATAATGCATTCTGGAACGAATGAAGGAGCCACCATCACCGACGGTCGCAATATCAGAAGGGGTGTGCCCACCATATACGTGAGATGAAAGTTTAGGAAGGAAAGACTCCACAGACCTAAAGTCAACCCGTTGCATATTGAGTAATAGTGATTTGTGTGTTAATCAGTTTTCTCGTAGTTTCTTTCGATCGATTTTAAATGTTTCAACTATGAACATATGAAATGTCTGATGATGAAAGGAAATTCGCTATGTGCGAATACTGTGAAGACGAGCGCGCCTGTGTGACAAGCCTTTCCTAGTTGATGGTAGGCGCTTCAACATCATGCTGGATGAGACCTTCGAAGTGGATACAGTAAGTCACAACGACAAGTCTTTTTTCGTAATTAAACATGACTTCTGCTTCTTTTGCTTCAACTTATAATTTTAATTTTTTACTATTCTACTAGTGTATCCCCTACCATGGAAGAATTGTTGTCTTGGATAAGATTGGTTTCAATTCTAAAAAAAGTATGGAGGTAAAGATAGTTCACTTGAGGACTGAGCATGGTTATACTTTTGCCGTAAAATTGTAACATGTAGACACCTACTTCTATTTTGAATGCAAAAGTTGGAGAGCACTATGCAAGGTTTATGCATTTGAGCCTAATATGCTTATCACCTTTGATATTCGTCCGGAAGATGAAATAGAAGGTGATATCGACATCTGGGTCGATGTGCAGACGCCTCCAGTTCTACCATTATGTGAGTTTCTCAACCATATTTATTAAGTAACTTATATTTTTTATTTAAAAATAGTTGACAACTTATTTCCATTGTCAGCTTATTTTCATTCTTCAAAAAATGTACGGAAGATGGTAGACAGAACATACTACTACAATGATGAAGAGGAATTAACTTGTAAGGAGAAAGATCATCTTACAACATTTCTTAATCATCTTGAGAATTACAATAGCTATTATCAAACTCCTCCACATTATGGTCAATATGTGCCACTAGTGCACTTGGTGAACTACGGTAACATCCATGGAGATTGCATGGTAAGATTTTCTACTATTACGACATCTGTGCATCTTTTGCATAAATTCTTGTAAAACTAAACTACATTGCTAACTACAAAGTTATTACTATGTTTTCAACCCAAAATTCCATAGGATTGTGTGCCTCATCTAATGTTTCTGAGAGGTCGCATTGTTGTTATGAGCTTAGGGCCACCACGGCCAGGTCAGCCTACGCATCACTCATGTCCATACCGGATTTCTAAAATCGATGGAGACATGACAATCAAAGATTGGAAAAAATGTATGGTCAATCATAGAGAGATATTTGGAAGCAACATTGTGCGTAGGCCAAGAAATGGAGACAGGATGATCTCCGTTCTGTTGGGGAACGTTGCATGGGAAACAAAAATTTCCTACGCACACGCAAGATCTATCCATGGTGATGAGCATCTATGAGAGGGAGAGTGGATCTACGTACCCTTGTAGATCGCTAAGCGGGAAGCGTTAAGAAACGCGGTTGGTGTAGTCGAACGTCTACGCGATCCAAATCGCCGAGCGTCCCGCGATCTCATCACGATCCGTCCCGCGATCCAATCACGATCCGTCCCGCGAACTCATCATGATCCATCCCGCGATCTCGTCGCGATCCGTCCCGCGAACTAATCATGATCCGTCTCGCGATCTCGTCGCGATCCATCCCGCAAACTCATCGCGATCCGTCCCGCGAACTCATCACGATCCGTCTCGTGATTTCGATCACGGTCCTTCCGATCTAGCGCCGAATGGATGGCACCTCCATGTTCAGCACACGTGCAGCTTGATGACGATCTCCACCGTCTTGATCCAGCAAGAGGAAGTGGAGAGGAAGAAGAGTTCACCGGCAGCGTGACGGTGCTTCGGCGATGGTGGTGGAGCAATTCCGGCAGGGCTTCGCCTAAGCACTACGGAAATCCGATCTAGAGGAGCACCGGTGGAACGGGTAGCACGTGGCCGTAAAATCTAGTGCAAAACACCCAATACCACCAGTATATATAGGAGGGAGAGAGGAGGAGGGCTGGATCAAGGCCAAGGACCCATAGGAGTCGGCCGAATCCACTAGGATTGGAGGACTCTCCTCCAATCCTAGTAGGACTAGGATTCGTCCCTTTTTTTTTCCTTTTTCCACCTTTTCCTATTGGGTTTTCTTCTCCAGCCATATGGGCCTTGTGTGGGAGTTTCCATCAGCCTACTAAGGGCTGATATTCACTCTCTCACATCCCATGAAGCCTCTTGGTTCTAAATACCTCTCCCGATGGTCCCCCGGTACACTACCGGCACTCCGGTACACTACCGATGAGCCTGAAACTTTTCCGGCGACCAAAACAGGACTTCCTATATATGAATCTTTACCTCCGGACCATTCCGGAGCTCCTCGTGACGTCCAGGATCTCATCCGGGACTCCGAACAACCTTCGGTCACCACCATACATAACTCTATACTACCGAAACGTCACCAAACCTTAAGTGTGCAGACCCTGCGGGTTCGAGAACTATGTAGACATGACCGAGACACCTCTATGGTCAATAACCAATAGCGGGCCCTGGATGACCATATTGGTTCCTACATATTCTACGAAGATCTTTATCGGTCGAACCTCTATGTCAAGGATTCAGTCAATCCCGTATAACGTTCCCTTTGTTCTTCGGTATGTTACTTGCCCGAGATTCGATCGTCGGTATCTCCATACCTAGTTCAACCTCGTTACCGGCAAGTCTCTTTACTCATTCCATAATACAAGATCCCGTGGCTAACATTTAGTCACATTGCTTGCAAGGCTTGTTGTGATGTTGTATTATCGAGTGGGCCCAGAGATACCTCTCCGTCAAACGGAGTAACAAATTCCAGTCTTGATCCATGCCAACCCAACAGACACCCTCAGAGATACCTGTAGAGCACCTTTATAGTCACCCAGTTACGTTGTGACGTTTGATACACACAAGGCACTCCTCCGATGTCTGTGAGTTGCATGATCTCATGGTCATAGGAACATATACTTGACATGCAGAAAACAGTAGCAATAAACTGACACGATCATATGCTACGTTTGTAGTTTGGGTCTTGTCCATCACATCATTCACCTAATGATGTGATCCCGTTATAAAATGACATCTCATGTCCATGTTTAGGAAACCTTAACCATCTTTTGATCAACGAGCTAGTCTACTAGAGGCATACTAGGGACATGGTGTTGTCTATGTATCCACACATGTATCTGAGTCTCCGATCAATACAATTATAGCATGGACAATAAACGATTATCATGAACAAGGAAATATGACAATAACTAATTTATTATTGCCTCTAGGGCATATTTCCAACACGTTCTCCATAATGGAGAGTCAGGGCCTATCTTGTTTTATGATATTGTACCTAAGAGAGTGTAGAGTAGGTCCTATGAGAGAAGAGTAGGTCCTAGGTACAATGTGTTATTATGTGCTACAATGTGTTAGAGTTGATGATGATGATGAGGAGGAGTTGGTGGTAATGACTATGATGATTATTAGCTATAGTGTTGTTGGTGATGATATGATGCAAGAGTTTTTATATTAATATGATGATAATGTTGATCATGATTATCATGATGATTTGTTATATCATTGGGGGAAGGAAAGCGGATTAGATTCATGTGGATGGATCAAAAGTGACCAAAAGTTGAATTACTAGGATCATCGTCCTACTAATTCAACTTTTGATCACTTTTTATTCGTTTGGATGAATAAAATCCATGTTTCTTCCTCATAATGATATAATAATTCATCATGAACATAATGATATAACAACCTCTTAGTTGGTACTGTATCAAAATTTGTATAACCATAATTAATTCATAAACCCCTAAATAATTAAAAGTAAAAATAAAATAAAACCAAATAACTCAATACTTTTAGTCCCGGTTGGTGTTACCAACCGGGACTAAAGGCCCCCCAGCCCATGGCGCCGTCGGATGCCACGTGGAGGGCCTTTGGTGCCGGGCCATGTTGAACCGACACTAAAGGCGGGTAGGCTTTAGTCCCCACCCTTTCGTGCCGGTTCTAGAACCGGCACTAAAGGCCCTTACAAACCGCGACTATAGGCCGATTTTGCACTAGTGGCACCATTCAAAGCCACATCATCAATTTTCAACCCTTTCTGACTTCATTTGGTATTTTTCATGCACTTACTGATTTTTTGAGCTAAATAACCCTAAAATTGAAAAGCACTTCAAATGAACTCTGAAAAGGTTGAAAGTTGGCATGGTATCATCATTTCACCCACATAGCATGTTATAAAAAGTTGAGAGGGTTACGGCAAAAACTCGATGCACTTCGTGTACAAAACGGAGAATATTTTTTCGAAGTATGAGGGTTTCGAACGAAAACTTATGTGTTACAAAAGGCATTTCATTTCTTCATATGTAACTTCAATGATATAGTTGTGAAGAGAAAGTCTTCACTTTTTCTTCGCTTGTGTCCTTTGCTTATTGCGCCGTAACCATGGATAATCTTCATCGTTTAACAGGGTGCTTGGGCCAGCCTTGACTTTGAAGGGAGGAATTTTATGAAATTTTTCATAATCTTCAGACATGTGTGTCTTGCCCTCCAATCCCACGATGTCTCTTTTTCCTGAAAGAACTATGTGGCGCTTTGTCTCATCGTATGATGTATGAGCTTCCTTATCTTTTGTTTTTCTCGGTTTGGTAGACATGTCCTTCACATAGAAAACCTGCACCACATCATTGGCTAGGACGAATGGTTCGTCTGTGTACCCAAGATTGTTCAGATCCACTATTGTCATTCCATACTGTGGATCTTCCTGTACCCCGCCTCTTGACAGATTGGCCCATTTGCACTGAAACAAAGGGACCTTCAAATCATGTCCATAGTCAAGTTCCCATATGTCCACTATGTAACCATAATATGTGTCCTTTCCCCTCTTGGTTGCTGCATCAAAGCAGACACCGCTATTTTGGTTGGTGCTCTTTTGATCCTGGGCGATCGTGTAAAATGTATTCTCATTTATCTCGTACCCTTTGTAAGTCATTACAGTCGAAGATGGTCCCCAGGCCAATGAGTATAGCTCATCATAAACAGTGTTGTCACGCATGAGACGTGTTTGCAACCAACTGCCGAAAGTCCTGATGTGTTCCCATGTAATCCAGTCGTCACACTGCTCCGAGTGTTTGGAGCGCAGCATATTCTTGTGTTCATCGACATAAGGGGTCACCAAGGTAGAATTTTCTAGAACTGTGTAGTGTGCTTGAGACCAAGAATGTTCGTCCCTACATATTATTGAGTCCGCTCCTAGCATGCCTTTTCCAGTCAGTCTCCCCTCATACCACGATTGAGGGAGACCAATCTTCTTAAGGTCAGGAATGAAGTCAACACAAAAACCAATGACATCTTCTGTTTGATGGCCCATGGAGATGCTTCCTTCTGGCCTAGCACGGTTACGAACATATTTCTTTAAGACTCTCATGAACCTCTCAAAGGGGAACATATTGTGTACAAATACAGGGCCCAGAATGGCAATCTCTTCGACTAGATGAACTAGGACGTGCGTCATGATATTGAAGAAGGACGATGGGAACACCAACTCAAAACTAACAAGACATTGCACCAAATCACTCCTTAACCTTAGTAGGATTTCTGGATCGATCACCTTCTGAGAGATTGCATTAAGGAATGCACATAGCTTCACAATGGCTAATCGAACATTTTCCGGTAGAAGCCCCCTCAATGCAACCGGAAGCGCTTGCGTCATAATCACATGGCAGTCATGAGACTTTAGGTTCTGGAACTTTTTCTCTACCATATTTATTATTCCCTTTATATTCAACGAGAAGCCAGACGGGACCTTCATACTGAGCAGGCATTCAAAGAACATTTCCTTCTGTTCTTTGGTAAGAGCGTAGCTGGCAGGACCTTCATACTGCTCTGGATGCATGCCGTATTTTTCATGCACACGTTGTTGTTCCTCGCATGCCTCCAGTGTATCTTTTGTCTTCCCATACACTCCTAAGAAGCCTAGCAGGTTCAGGCAAAGATTCTTCGTCACGCGCATCACGTCGATTGCAGAGCGGACCTCTAGGTCTTTCCAATAGGGTAGGTCCCAAAATATAGATTTCTTCTTCCACATGGGTGCGTGTCCCTCAGCGTCATTCGGAATAGATAGTCCGCTGAGACCCTTTCCAAAGATTACTTGTAAATCATAGACCACAGCAAGTATGTGATCACCAGTACGGAGGGCGGGCTTCTTCCTTTGATCTGCCTCACCTTTGAAATGTTTTCCTTTCTTTCGACATTGATGGTTGGTCGGAAGAAATCGATGATGCCCCAGGTACACATTCTTCCTGCATTTGTCCAAATATATACTGTCGGTGTCATCTAAATAGTGTGTGCATGCATGGTATCCCTTGTTTGTGTGTCCTGAAAGGTTACTGAGAGCAGGGAAATCGTTGATGGTTACAAACAGCAATGCATGTAGGTTAAATTCCTCCCCTTCGTTCTCATCCCACACACGTACACCTCTTCCATTCCATATCTGTAAAAGTTCATCAACTAATGGCCTTAGGTACACATCAATGTCATTGTTGGGTTGCTTAGGGCCTTGGATGAGCACTGGCATCATAATGAACTTCCGCTTCATGCATGACCAAGGAAGAAGGTCATACATACATAGAGTCACAGGACATGTGCTATGCTTGCTGCTCTGATCCCCAAAAGGATTAACGCCATCTACACTTAAACCAAACCATACGTTCCTTGGGTCACCTGTAAAGTCGCTTCACTTTCTCTCGATCTTTCTCCACTACGACCCGTCAGCGGGTGCTCTCAACTTCCCGTCTTTCTTACCGTCCTCTTTGTGCCATCTCATCGACTTGGCATGCTCTTTGTTTCTGAACAGACATTTCAACCGTGGTATTATAGGAGCATACCACATCACTTTGGCAGGAACCCTCTTCCTTGGGCGCTCGCCGTCAACATCACTATGGTCATCTCGTCTGATCTTATACCGCAATGCACCGCATACCGAGCATGCGTTCAAATCCTTGTACACACCGTGGTAGAGGATGTAGTCATTAGGGCATGCATGTATCTTCTGCACCTCCAATCCTAGAGGGCATACAACCTTCTTTGCTGCGTAAGTACTATCGGGCAATTTATTATCCTTTGGAAGCTTGTTCTTCAATATTTTCAGTAGCTTCTCAAATCCTTTGTCAGGTACACCATTCTCTGCCTTCCACTGCAGCAATTCCAGTGTACTACCGAGCTTTGTGTTGCCATCTTCGCAATTGGGGTACAACCCTTTTTTGTGATCCTCTAGCATGCGATCGAACTTAAACTTATCCTTTTGACTTTCGCATTGTCTCTTTGCATCAACAATGAATTGGCGAAGATCATCATCGGGCACATCGTCTGGTTCCTCTTGATCTTCATCTTCCCCCGTTGCAGCATCACCGTATTCAGGAGGCACATAGTTGTCATCATCCTCTTCTTCTTTGTTGTCTTCCATCATAACCCCTCTTTCTCCGTGCTTGGTCCAAACGTTATAGTGTGGCATAAAACCCTTCTCAAGCAGGTGGAAGTGAAGGGTTTTAGAGTTGGAGAAAGCCTTCATATTCTCATAGACAGTACATGGACAATGAATAAAACCATTCTGTTTGTTTGCCTCAACCGCTTTGAGAAAATTATGTAGGCCCTTAATGTTGGGGAATGTTGCATGGGAAACACAAAATTTCCTACACACACGCAAGATTTATCCATGGTGATGAGCATATACAAGCGGGAGAGTGGATCTACATAACCTTGTAGATCGCTAAGTGGGAAGCATTAAGAAACGGGGTTGGTGTAGTCGAATGTCTTTGCGATCCAAATCGCCGAGCGTCCCACGATCTCATCACGATCCGTCCCACGATCCAATCATGATCCGTCCCGCGATCTCATCACGATTCATCTCGTGATCCAATCACAAATCATCTCGTGATCTTGATCACGGTCCTTCCGATCTAGGCCGAACGGACGACACCTCCGCGTTCAGCACACGTACAACTCGATGACGATCTCCGCCTTCTTGATCCATCAAGAGGGAGCGGAGAGGTAGAAGAGTTCTTCGGCAGCGTGATGGCATTGCGGATATGGTGGTGGAGCTAATTTAGCAGGGCTTCGCCTAAGCACCGCTGAAACCAATCTAGAGGAGAAACTACGATCTAGAGGAGAGGCAGCACGTGGCTGTTTTCTATGTCTCAAAACCCTCAAAACCTCTAGTATATATAGGAGGAGGGAGGGAGGAGACTTGGCGCACAAGGGGCCAGCCCTTGGCCTTGCGCAAGAAGGAGAGGAGGAGTCCTCCTCCAATCCTAATAGGACTAGGACTCCTCCTTCCCACTTGGAAACTCTTTCCACCTTGGCCTTTTTTCCTTCTCCTTCCTCTCCAGCAGCATGGGCCTCTTGTGGGACTTAGGACAGCCCATGTAGCCTCTTGGGTTGAAATACCCCTCCCGATGGTCCTCCGGCACCCTCCCAGCACTACCGATGAGTGCGAAACTTTTCCGGTGACCAAAACAGGACTTCTTATATATCAACCTTTACCTCCAGACCATTCTGGAGCTCCTCGTGATGTCCAGGATCTCATCTGGGACTCCGAACAACCTTTGGTCACCACCATGCATAACTCTATACTACCGAAAACTCACCAAATAAACCTTAAGTGTGCAGACCCTGCGGGTTCGAGAACTATGTAGACATGACCGAGACACCTCTACGGTCAATAACCAATAGCGGTACCTGGATGCCCATATTGATTCATATATATTCTATGAAGATCTTTATCGGTCGAACCTCTGTGTCAAGGATTCAGTTACTCCCGTATGATGTTCCCTTTGTTCTTCGGTATGTTACTTGCCCGAGATTCGATTGTCGGTATATCCATACCTAGTTCAACCTCGTTACCGGCAAGTCTCTTTACTCGTATCGTAATACAAGATCCCATGGCTAACACTTAGTCACATTGCTTCCAAGGCTTATTGTGATGTTGTATTACTGAGTGGGCCCTGAGATACCTCTCTATCACACGGAGTAACAAATCCCAGTCTTGATCCATGCCAACCCAACAAACACCCTCGGAGATACCTATAGAGCACCCTTATAGTCAGCCAGTTACGTTGCAACGTTTCATACACACAAGGCACTCCTCCGGTGTCAGTGAGTTGCATGATCTCATGGTCATAGGAACAGATACTTGACATGCAGAAAACAGTAGCAATAAACTGACACGATCATATGCTACGTTCATAGTTTGGGTCTTGTCCATCACATCATTCTCCTAATGATGTGATCCCGTTATCAAATGACATCTCATGTCCATGACTAGGATACCATAGCCATCTTTGATCAACGAGCTAGTCTATTAGAGGCATACTAGGGACATGGTGTTGTCTTTGTATCCACACATGTATCTGAGTTTCCGATCAATACAATTATAGCATGGATAATAAACAATTATCATGAACAAGGAAATATAATAATAACCAATTTATTATTTCCTCTAGGGCATATTTCCAACAGTCTCCCACTTGCACTAGAGTCAATAATCTAGTTCACATCACCATGTGATTCGCATTGTTATGAATCTAACACCCAATGAGTTCTAGGGCTCGATCATGCTTTGCATGTGAGAGAGGTCTTTTAGTCAACAGGTCTGCGATATTCAGATCCATGTGTACTTTGCAAATCTCTATGTCATATTGTAGACACTGCTACCACACTTCACTTGGAGCTATTCCAAATGGCTGCTCCACCATACGTATCCGGATTGCTGCTAAGAGTCATCTGGATTGGTGTCAAAGCTTGCATCGACGTAACTCTTTATGACGAACTCTTTATCACCTCCATAATTGATAAACATTTCCTTAGTCTTTTAGTTACTAAGGATAATCTTGACCGCTGTCCAGTGATCCACTCCTGGATCACTCTAGTACACCATGACGGACTCATAGCAAGACACACATAGGTGCGGTACACAGCATGGCATACTATACAGAGCCTATGGCTAAGGCATAGGGGACGGCGTTCGTCCTTTCTCTTTCTTCTGATGTGGTCGAGCTTTAAGTCTTACTTAACTTCACACCTTACAAATCAGGCAAGAACTCTTTCTCTAACGGATCCATTTTGAACTCTTTAAAAATCTTGTCAAGGTATGTACTCATTGAAAGTCTCATCAAGCATCTTGATCTATCTTTATAGATCTTGATGCTCAACAATCAGGTAGCTTTATGCAGGTCTTCCTTTGAAAAACTCTTTTCAAACAACCATTTATGCTTTACAGAAATTCTACATCATTTTCGATCAATAATATGTCAACCACATATGCTTATCAAAAATTATATAGTGCTCCCACTCACTTTATTGTAAATACAAGTTTCTCATAAACTTTGTATAGACTAAAAAACTTTGATCACCTCATCAAAGCGTATATTCCAACTCCGAGATGCTTGCTCCAGACCATAGAAGGATTGCTAGAGCTCGCACACCTTTTAGCATCCTTAGGACTGACAAAACCTTCTGGTTGTATCACATACAACCTTTCCTCAAGTAAACCGTTAAGGAAACGATGTTTTGACATCCATCTACCAGATTTCATATTTGAAAAATGCAGCAACTTCTAACATAATTCCAACAGACTTTAGCATCGCTACGAGTGAGAAAGTCTCATCGCAGTCAACTCCTTGAACTTGTCGGAAACTTCTTTGCGACAAGTCGAGCTTTATAAATGGTGACATTTACCATCAGCGTTTGTCTTCATCTTAAAGGTCCATTTGTACTTGACGACCTGCCATCCAACAAGCAAGTCTACCAAACTCTACACTTGGTTTTCATACATGGATCCTTTCTCGGATTTCATGGCCTCTAACCATTTGTCGAAATCCAGGCCCGTCATCGCTTCTCCATAGCTCATAGGTTCATCGTTGTCCAACAACATGACCTCCATGACAGGGTTGTCGTACCACTCAGGAGCAGTACGCGTCCTTGTCGACCTATGAGGTTCGATAGTAACTTAATCTGAAGCTTCATGATCATCATCATTTACTTCCTCTTCAACAGACGTAGGTTCCATAGAAACATCTTTCTGCGCTGCGCTACACTGGTTGAAACAAAGGTTCAACAACCTCATCAAGTTCTATCTTCCTCCCACTCAATTCTTTCGAGAGAAACTTTTTCTTGAGAAAGGACCCAGTTTTAGCAACAAACACTTTGTACTCGGATCTGAGATAGAAGGTATACCCAATTGTTCTTAGGGTATCTTATGAAGATGAATTTTTCTGCTTTGGGTTCGAGCTTATCAGACATAAGTGTCGCATTCCTAAACTCTAAGAAATGATAGCTTAGGCTTCTGCCAAACCATATGGTGTCATCTCAACGGATTTAGATGGTGCCCTATTTAAAGTGGATGTGGTTGTCTCTAATGCATAACCCCAAAATGATAGTGGCAAAACAATAAGAGACATCATAATTCGCACCATATCCAATAGAGCACGACTGTGACATATGGACACAACATCACACTATGGTGTTCCAGGTGGCGTGAGTTGTGAAAAAACTTTCACAATGTCTAAAGTTGTATGCCAAACTCGTAACTCACATATACACCTCAACGATCATATCGCAGACATTATTATCTTCTTGTCACGATGATCTTAAACTTCACTCTGAATTTGCTTAAACTTTTCAAACGATTCAGACTTGTGTTTCATTAAGTAAATATACACTATATCTACTCAAATCACCAGTGAAGGTAAGAAAATAATGATATCCACTGCACACTACAAGACTCATTGGATTGCATACATCAACATGTATTATTTCCAATAAGTCACATGCCCGCTCCATCAAACCGAAAAATGGGGTCCTTAGTCATCTTGCCCAAGAGGCATGGTTCGCATGTCTCAACCGATTCAAAATCGAATGAGTCCAAAGATCCATCAGCATGGAGTTTCTTCATGCGATTTATACCAATATGACGTTTAGTGGCAGTGCCACAAGTATGTGGTACTATCATTATTAACTTTGTATCTTTTGGCATCAATGTTATGAACATGTGTATTACTACGATCAAGATTAAACAAACCATTCTTACTGGGTGCATGACCATTGAAGGTATTATTCATCTAAACATAATAACCATTATTCTCTAACTTAAATGAATAATCATGTTGTAATAAACACGATTTAATCACGTTCATGCTTAACACAAACACCAAATAACATTTATTTAGGTTTGATACTAATCCCAAAGGTAGAGAGAGCGTGCGATGTTGATCACATCAACCTTGGAAACATTTCCAACACACATCGTCACCTCACACTTAGCTAGTCTCCGTTTATTCCATAGCTTTTACTTCGAGTTACTAACATTTAGCAACCGAACCGGTATCCAATACCCAGGTGCTACTAGGAGTACTAGCAAGGTACACATCAATAACACGTATATCAAATATACTTCCATCGACATTACCAACCTTCTTATCTACCAAGTATCTAGGGTTGTTCCGCTTCAGCGACTGCTCTCCTCATAATAGAAGCACTTAGTCTCGGGTTTGGGTTCAACTTTGGGTTGCTTCACTGGAGCAGCAACTGACTTGCCATCCATGAAGTTTCCCTCCTTGCCCTTGCCCTTCTCAAAACTAGTGGTTTTACTAACCATCAACACTTGATGCTCCTTCTTGATTTCTACCTTCGCGGTGTCAAACATCGTGAATAGCCTAGGGATCATCATTTCCATCCCTGGCATAATTATAGTTCATCACGAAGTTCTAGTAGCTTAGTGATAGTGACTCAGAGAACTATGTCAATCACTATCTTATCTAGAAGATCAACTCCCACTCGATTCAAGCGATTGTAGCACCCAGACAATCTGAGCACATGCTCAACGATTGAGCTATTCTCTTCATCTTGTAGGCAAAGAATCTTGTTGGAGATCTCATATCTCACAACACGGGCACGAGCCTGAGATCCCAATTTCAGCTCTTGGAACATCTCATATGTTCCGTGATGTTCGAAATGTTTTGGAGCCTCAATTCTAAGCCGTAATGCATGATGCACTAAACTATCAAGTAGTCATCAGAACGTGCCTGTCAGATGTTCACAGCATCTACAGGCAATGCTAGAGGGGGTCGCACACCGAGCGGTGCATTAAGGACATAAGCCTTCTATGCAGCAATGAGGACAATCCTCAGATCACGGACCCAGTCCGCAATATTGCTACCATCATCTTTCAACTCTATTTCTCTAGGAACATATAAAAATTCAAGGGAGCTACAGCATGAGCTAGTAATCTACAACATAATTTGCAAAGACACTACTGACTATGTTCATGATAATGAGTTCAATTAATCATATTACTTAAGAACTCCCACTCAAATTGACATCCCTCTGGTCATTCGAGTGATATATGATCCAAATTCACCAACTCAAGTTTGATCATCACCTGAGTTGAGGTGGTTTCAATGGTGAACATCATCATGTTGATCATATCTACTATATGACTCATGTTTGTGTTGGAAATATGCCCTAGAGGCAATAAATAAAGTGTTTATTATTATATTTCCTTGTTCATGATAATCGTTTATTATCCATGCTATAATTGTATTGATTGGAAACACATTACATGTGTGGGTAAATAGACAACACTTTGTCCCTAGTATGCCTCTAGTGAACTAGCTCGTTAATCAAAGATGGTCAAGGTTTCCTAGCCATTGACATGTGATGTCATTTGATAATGGGATCACATCATTAGAAGAATGATGTGATGGACAAGACCCAAACTACAAACATAGCATATGATCGTGTCAGATTATTGCTACTGTTTTCTGCATGTTAAGTATATGTTCCTATGACCATGAGATCATGCAACTCACGGACACCGGAGGAGTGCCTTGTGTGTATCAAACGTCGCAACGTAACTGGGTGACTATGCTCTACAGGTATCTCCAAGGGTGTCTGTTGAGTTGGCATGGATCAAGACTGGTATTTGTTACTCCGTGTGACGGAGAAGTATCTCACGGCCCACTCGGTAATACAACATCACAATAAGCCTTGCAAGCAATGTGACTAAGTGTTAGTCACGGGATCTTATATTATGGAACGAGTAGAGATACTTGCCGGTAACAAGGTTGAACTAGGTATGGAGATATCGACGATCGAATCTCGGGCAAGTAACATACCGAAGAACAAAGGGAACATCATACGGGATTAACTGAATCCTTGACATAGAGGTTCGATCGATAAAGATCTTCATAGAATATGTAGGAACCAATATGGGCATCCAGGTCCCACTATTGTTTATTGACCGTAGAGGTGTCTCGGTCATGTCTACATAGTTCTCGAACCCGCAGGGTCTGCACACTTAAGGTTTGGTGACGTTTCGGTAGTATAGAGTTATGTATGGTGGTGACCTAAGGTTGTTTGGAGTCCCGGATGAGATCCCGGACGTCACGAGGAGCTCCGGAATGGTCTGGAAGTAAAGATTCATATATAGGAAGTCCTATTTTGGTCGCCGGAAAAGTTTCGGGCTAATCGGTAGTGTACCGGGAGTGACGGTAGTGTACCGGGAGACCATCGGGAGGGGTATTTTGACCCAAGAGGCTTCATGGGCTGTGGGAGAGTGATTGCCCTTAGTGGGCTGGTGGAAATCCCACACAAGGCCCATGTGGCTAGTGAAGAAAAGCCCAAAGGGAAAAAGGTGGAAAAAGCCAAAAAAGGAGGAATCCTAGTCCTACTAGGATTGGAGAAGGAATCCTCCTCTCCTCCCACTTCGGCCGAACCAAGGAGGACTTGGCCCTTGCTCCAAGACCTCTCCTCCCTCCCTCTTATATATACTAGAGGTTTTATGGTTTTTGCACAGAATTTTCAGCCACGTGCTATCCGTTCCTCCAGTGCATAGTTTCTCCTCTAGATTGGATTTCTGCAGTGCTTAGGCGAAGCCCTACCGGAATAGCTCCACCACCATCGCCGGAGTGCCTTCACGCTTCCGGAGAACTCTTCTTCCGATCCGCTCCCTCTTGCTGGACCAAGAAGGCGGAGATCGTTATCAAGCTGTATGTGTGCTGAATGCGGAGGTGCCGTCCATTCAGCGCTAGATTGGAAGGACCGTGATCGTGTTCGCGGGATGGATCGTGATTGGATCGCAGGACGGATCGTGATTGGATTGCGGGACAGATCGTGATTGGATCGTTGGATGCTTGGCGATTTGGATCACGAAGACATTCGACTACACCAACCGCGTTTCTTAACGCTTCCCGCTTAGCGATCTACAAGGGTATGTAGATCCACTCTCCCTCTCATAGATGCCCATCACCATGGATAGGTCTTGCATGAACGTAGGAAAATTTTTGTTTCCCATGCAACGTTCCCCAACAGTGGCATCATGAGCTAGGTCTATGTGTAGATGAGATCTCGAGTAGAACACAAAGAGTTTGTGGGCGTTGATGCTTAGATTGCTTCCTCCCTTGGTCGTGTTTTGGTTCAGCGGTATTGTGAGATGAAGCGGCCTGGACCAACATTACTCGTACGCTTATGAGAGACCGTTCCCACAACCGCAACTTGTTGCATAGATGGCTTGCGGGTGCCAGTTTCTCTCACTTTAGTTGGACCGGATTCGACAAAGGCGGTCCTTGAGAAGGTTGAAAAGCAACTAGTGTATCACCGTTGTGGTTTTTGCGTAGATGAGAATTGTTCTCTCTAGATACCCGTAGCAGCCACGTAAAACATGCAACAACAATTAGAGGACGTCTAACTTGTTTTTGCAGGGTATGTTGTGATGTGATATGGCCAATTACATGATGTGATATATGTGATGTATGAGATGATCATGTGATGTATAGATTATCACGACTTGAATGTCGATGAGTACGGCAACCGGCAGGAGCCATAGGGTTGTCTTTAATTATTGTATGACCTGCGTGTCAATTATTAAGCGCTATGTAATGCTTTACTTTATCGCTAAACGGTAGCAATAGTAGTAAAAGCATGTTGGGCACGACAACCCCAATGGCAACACGTTGATGGAGATCAAGATGATGGAGATCATGGTGTCATGCCGGTGACGATGGAGATCATGTCGGTGCTTTCTAGATGGAGATAGAAAGCACAAGTTCATGGCCATATTATGTCACTTATTATTTGCATGTGATGTTAATCCTTTTATGCACCTTGTTTTGCTTAGGACGATGGTAGCATTATAAGGTGATCCCTCACTTAAATTTCAAGATGAATTGTGTTCTCCCCGAGTGTGCACCGTTGCGGAAGTTCGTCGTGTCGAGACACCACGTGATGATCGGGTGTGATAGACTCTACGTTCACATACAACGGGTGAAAGCCAGTGTTGCACGTGCAGAACACTCGGGTTAAACTTGAAGAGCCTAGCATGTACAGACATGGCTCGGAACACAAGAGACCGAAAGGTCGAACATGAGTTATATAGTAGATATGATCAACATGATGATGTTCACCATTGAAGCCACCTCAACTCACATGATGATCGGACTTGAGTTGATGACCTGAGGGATGTCAATTTGAGTGGGAGCTTTAGTAATTTGATTAACTAAACTCATTATCTTGAACAATAGTCTAAGTAACCTTTGCATATTTATGTTGTAGATCAATGGCTCGCGCAATAGCACCCCTGAATTTTAATGCGTTCCTAGAGAAAGCTAAGTTGAAAGATGATGGAAGTAACTTTGTTGACTGGGCCCGTAATCTGAGGATTATCCTCATGGCTTCCTAGAAATCATATGTCCTTGATGCACCGCTCGGTGACCAACTAGAAGACATGACCTCTGAAGACGTTAAGAATGCTTGGGAGGCACGTACTGGAGATTACTCAATAGTTCAGTGTGAAATATTGTATGGCTTAGAACTGGGACTTCAAAGACGTTTTGAACGTCATGGAGCATATGAGATGTTCCAGGAGTTGAAGTTTATCTTTCAGAAGAATGCTCGGATCGAGAGGTATGAGACCTCCGATAAGTTCTATGCTTGCAAAATGGAGGAGAACAGGTCTATGAATGAGCATATACTCAGAATGTCTGGGTATTCAACTCGTCTAGCGGAGTTGGGAATTGCCCTTCCGCCATAGGCAATCACTGACAGAGTTCTTCAATCACTGCCACCTAGTTACAAGAGCTTTGTGATGAACTATAACATGCACGGGATGAACAAGTCAGTCACCGAGCTGTTTGCGATGCTAAAAGTCGCTGAGTCTGAAATCCAGAAAGAACATCAAGTGTTGATGGTCAATAAAACCACTAGTTTCAAGAAGAATGGCAAGGGCAAGGGCAAGAAGGGTAAAACCAAGAAGGATGGCAAAGCAGTTGCTACTCCTATAAAGAAACCTAAGCATGGACCTAAGCCAGAAACTGGGTGCTTTCATTGCAAGGGAACTGGTCACTGGAAGCAGAACTGCCCCAAGTACCTGGCTGACAAGAAGGCGGCCAACGACAAACAAGGTATATATGATATACATGTTACTGATGTGTACCTTACTAGCTCTCGTTGTAGTGCCTAGGTATTTGATACCGGTTCGGTTGCTCACATTTGCAACTCAAAACAGGAACTACGGAATAGACGAAGGCTGGCAAAGGATGAAGTGATGATGCGCGTGGGAAATGGTTCCAAGGTTGATGTGATCGTTGTCGCCATGCTCTCTCTTCGATTACCATCGGGATTAGTGATGAACCTGAACAATTGTTATTTAGTGCCTGCATTAAGCATGAACATTATATCTGGATCTTGTTTATTGCGAGACAGTTACTCATTTAAATCAGAGAATAAAGGTTGTTCTATTTATATGAGTAATATCTTTTATGGTCATGCACCCAATGTGAGGGGTTTATTCATATTGAATCTTGATAGTGATGACACACATGTGCATAACATTGATGCCAAAAGATGTAGAGTTGATAATGATAGTACCACTTTCTTGTGGCACTACCGTTTAGGTCATATTGGTGTAAAACGCATGAGGAAGCTCCGTGCTGATGGACTTTTGGAGTCACCTAATTTTGAATCACTTGATACATGTGAACCATGCCTCATGGGCAAGATGACTAAAACGCCATTCTCTGGAACAATGGAACGGGCGAGTGACTTATTGGAAATCATACATACTGATATGTGTGGTCTGATGAATGTTACAGCGCGTGGTGGATATCGTTATTTTCTCACCTTCACTGATGACTTAAATAGATATGGGTATATTTACTTAATGAAACACAAGTCTGAAACGTTTGAAAAGTTCAAGCAATTTCAGAGTGAAGTTGAGAATCATCATAACAAGAAGATTAAATTCATGTGATCTGATCAAGGAGGTGAATATCTGAGTTATGAGTTTGGCAGTCACTTAAGACAGTGTGGAATTGTTTCACGGTTGACACCACCCGAAACACCACAGTGTAATGGTGTGTCCGAACATCATAATCGAACCTCATTAGATATGGTGCGTTCTATGATGTCTCTTGCAGATTTGCCACTATCGTTTTGGGATTATGCATTAGAGACAGCTGCATTCACTTTAAATAGGGCACCATCAAAATCCATTGAGACGACGCCATATGAACTATGGTTTGGCAAGAGGCCAAAGTTGTCGTTTCTTAAAGTTGGGGGATGTGATACTTATGTCAAAAAGCTTCGGCCTGAAAAGCTGGAGCCCAGAGTGGAGAAATGCGTCTTCATAGGATACCCGAAAGAGACAGTCGGGTATACCTTCTATCTCAGATCCGAAGGCAAAGTGTTTGTCGCTAAGAACGGAACATTTCTTGAGAAAGAGTTTCTCTCGAAAGAATTGAGTGGGAGGAAAATAGAGCTTGATGAGGTCATTGAACCTTTACTTCAACCAGAAAGTAGCGCATCGTAGAAAGATGTTTCTGTGGAACCTATGACGGTAGAAGAGGAAGTTAATGATGATGATCATGAAGCTTCGGATCAAGCTACTATTGAACTTCGTAGGTCGACAAGGGTGCATACTACTCCTGAGTGGTACAGCAACCCTGTCTTGGAGGTCATGTTGTTGGACAACAATGAACCTACGAGCTATGAAGGAGCAATGATGGGCCCAGATTCCGAGAAATGTTTAGAGGCCATGAAATCCGAGATGGGACCCATGTATGAAAAAAAAGTATGGACTTTGGAAGTATTACCCAAAGGGCGAAAGGCCATTCAGAACAAATGGATCTTTAAGAAGAAGACGGACGCGGACGGTAATGTCACTGTCTATAAAGCTCGACTTGTGGCAAAGGTTTTTTCACAAGTTCAAGGAGTTGACTACGATGAGACATTCTCACCCGTAGCAATGTTTAAGTCTGTCAGAATCATGTTGGCAATAGCTGCTTATTTCAATTATGAAATTTGGCAGATGGATGTCAAAACAGCGTTCCTCAACGGTTTCCTTGAGGAAGAGTTGTATATGATGCAACTAGAAGGTTTTGTCGATCCAGAGAATGCTGACAAAGTTTGCAAACTCCAGCGATCCATTTATGGGCTGGTGCAAGCATCTCGGAGTTGGAATAAGCGCTTTGATGAGGTGATCAAAGCGTTTGAGTTTATACAAGTTTATGAAGAAGCTTGTATTTACAAGAAAGTGAGTGGCAGCTCTATAGCGTTTCTAATATTATATGTGGATGACATATTGCTGATTGGAAACAATATAGAAATGCTGGAAAGCGTGAAGCAATATTTGAACAAGAGTTTTTCAATGAAGGACCTAGGAGAAGTTGCTTTCATATTAGGCATTAAGATCTATAAAGATAGATCGAGAAGCATAATAGCACTTTCAAGGAGCACATACCTTGATAAAGTTTTGAAGAAGTTCAAAATGGATCAGTCCAAGAAGGGGTTCTTGCTTGTGTTACAAGGTGTGAAGTTGAGTAAGACTCAATGCCCAGTGACTGCAGAAGATAGAGAAAAGATGAGTGTCATCCCCTATGCTTCATCCATAGGCTCTATCATGTATGCAATGTTGTGCACAAGACCCAATGTCAACCTTGCCATAAGTATGGTCGGAAGGTTTCAAAGTGATCCTGGAACGAAGCATTGGGCAGCGGTCAAGAATATCCTTAAGTATCTAAAAAGGACTAAGGAAATATTTCTCATTTATGGAGGTGATGAAGAGCTCGTCGTAAAGGGTTACGTCGATGCAAGCTTTGACACTGATCCGGATGACTCTAAGTCACAAACCGGATACGTATTTATTCTCAACGGGGGAGGGGTAAGCTGGTGCAGTTCCAAGCAAAGCGTGGTAGCCGATTCTACATGCGAAGCGGAGTACATCGCAGCCTCGGAGGCGGCGAAGGAAGGTGTCTGGATGAAGCAGTTCATGGCAGATCTTGGAGTAGTGCCCAGTGCACTGAATCCAATGAACCTGTTCCGTGACAACACTGGTGCCATTGCTCTGGCCAAGGAAACCAAGGTTTCACAAGAGGACAAGACACATAAAGTGACGCTTCAACTCCATCCGCAATTACATCGAGGAGAAGGATATAAATATTTGCATCGTGCACATGGATCTTAATGTTGCAGACCCGTTGACTAAACCTCTTCCAAGGGCTAAACATGATCAACACCAGAACTGCATGGGTGTTCAATTCATTACAATGTAAATCACATAGTGATGTGAACTAGATTATTGACTCTAGTGCAAGTGGGAGACTGCTGGAAATATGCCCTAGAGGCAATAAATAAAGTGTTTATTATTATATTTCCTTGTTCATGATAATCGTTTATTATCCATCCTATAATTGTATTGATTGGAAACACATTACATGTGTGGGTAAATAGACAACACTTTGTCCCTAGTATGCCTATAGTGAACTAGCTCGTTGATCAAAGATGGTCAAGGTTTCCTAGCCATTGACATGTGATGCCATTTGATAACGGGATCACATCATTAGAAGAATGATGTGATGGACAAGACCCAAACTACAAACGTAGCATATGATCATGTCAATTTATTGCTACTGTTTTCTACATGTCAAGTATATGTTCCTATGACCATGAGATGATGCAACTCACGAACACCGGAGGAGTGCCTTGTGTGTATCAAACGTCACAACGTAACTGGGTGACTATAAAGGTGCTCTACAGGTATCTCCAAGGGTG
The DNA here is from genome assembly GCA_022496015.1 of Hordeum marinum. Taxonomy (NCBI): domain Eukaryota; kingdom Viridiplantae; phylum Streptophyta; class Magnoliopsida; order Poales; family Poaceae; genus Hordeum; species Hordeum marinum. Next base: position 30,050,452 of record CM039678.1, read on the forward strand.
TCTGTTGAGTTAGCATGGATCAAGACTGGGATTTGTTACTCCGTGTGACGGAGAGGTATCTCAGGGCCCACTCGGTAATACAACATCACAATAAGCCTTGCAAGCAATGTGACTAAGTGTTAGTCACGGGATCTTGTATTACGGAATGAGTAAAGAGACTTGCCGGTAACGAGGTTGAACTAGGTATGGAGATACCGACGATCGAATCTCGGGCAAGTAACATACCGAAGAACAAAGGGAACATCATACGGGATTAACTTAATCCTTGACATAGAGGTTCGACCGATAAAGATCTTCATAGAATATGTAGGAACCAATATGGGCATCCAGGTCCCGCTATTGGTTATTGACCGTAGATGTGTCTCGGTCATGTCTACATAGTTCTCGAACCCGCAGGGTCTGCACACTTAAGGTTTGGTGACATTTCGGTAGTATAGAGTTATGTATGGTGGTGACCGAAGGTTGTTCGGAGTCCCGGATGAGATCCCGGACGTCACGAGGAGCTTCGGAATGGTATGGAGGTAAATATTCATATATAGGAAGTCCTGTTTTGGTCGCCGGAAAAGTTTCGGGCTAATCGGTAGTGTACCGGGAGTGCCGGTAGTGTACCGGGAGACCACCGGGAGGGGTATTTCGACCCAAGAGGCTTCATGTGCTGTGGGAGAGTTATTACCATCCCTTAGTGGGCTGGTGGAAATCTCACACAAGGCCCATGCGGCTAGGGAAGAAAAGCCCAACGGGAAAAAGGTGGAAAAGGCCAAAAAAGGAGGAATCCTAGTCCTACTAGGATTGGAGGAATCCTCCTCTCCTCCCACTTCGGCCGAACCAAGGAGGACTTGGCCCTTGCGCCAAGGCCTCTCCTCCCTCCCTCTTATATATACTGGAGGTTTTAGGGTTTTTGCACAGAATTTTCAGCCACGTGCTATCCGTTCCTCCAGTGCATAGTTTCTCCTCTAGATCGGGTTTCTGCAGTGCTTAGGCGAAGCCCTGACGGAATAGCTCCACCACCATCGCCGGAACGCCATCACGCTGTCGGAGAACTCTTCTTCCTCTCTGCTCCCTCTTGCTGGATCAAGAAGGTGGAGATCTTCATCAAGCTGTACGTGTGCTGAACGCGGAGGTGCCGTCCGTTCGGTGCTAGATCGGAAGGACCGTGATCGTGTTCGTTGGACGGATCGTGATTGGATCGCGGGATGGATCGTTATTGGATCCCGGGACAGATCATGATTGGATCGCGGGACGCTCGGCGATTTGGGTCGCGAAGACATTCAACTACACCAACCGCGTTTCTTAATGCTTCCCGCTTAGCGATCTACAAGGGTATGTAGATCCACTCTCCCTCTCGTAGATGCTCATCACCATGGATAGGTCTTGCGTGAATGTAGGAAATTTTTTGTTTCCCATGCAATGTTCCCCAACAGTTTGACCTTTCGGTCTCTTGTGTTTCGAGGCCATATCTGTACATGCTAGGCTCGTCAAGTTTAACCCGAGTGTTCTGCATGTGCAACACTGGCTTGCACCCGTTGTATGTGAACGTAGAGTCTATCACACCCGATCATCACGTGGTGTCTCGACACGATGAACTTTCGCAACGGTGCACACTCGAGGAGAACACAATTCATCTTGAAATTTAAGTGAGGGGTCACCTTATAATGCTACCGTCGTCCTAAGCAAAACAAGGTGCATAAAAGGATTAACATCACATGCAAATCATAAGTGACATGATATGGCCATGAACTTGTGCTTTTGATCTCCGTGTTGAAAGCACTGGCATGATCTCCATCGTCACCGGCATGACACCATGATCTCCATCATCTTGACCTCCATCAATGTGTCGCCATCGGGGTTGTCGCGCCCACCATGCTTCTACTACTATTGCTACCGATTAGCAATAAAGTAAAGCACTACATAGCGCTTAATGATTGACACGCAGGTCATACAATAATTAAAGACAACCCTATGGCTCATGTCGGTTGCCGTACTCATCGATATGCAAGTCGTGATATTCTATACAACACATGATCATCTCATACATCACATATATCTCATCATGTAATGGGCCATATCACATCACAACATACCCTACAAAAACAAGTTAGACATCCTCTAATTGTTGTTGCATGTTTTACGTGGCTGCTACGGGTATCTAGCAAGAACAATTCTCACCTACGCATAAACCACAACGGTGATACATAAGTTGCTTTTCAACCTTCTCAAGGATCGCCTTTGTCGAATCCAATCCAAGTAAAGTAGGAGAAACAAACACCCACCAGCCATCTTTGTGCAACGAAGTTACACGTCAGTCGATGGAACTGGTCTCTCATAAGCGTACGAGTAAGGTTGGTCCAGGCCGCTTCATCCCACAATACCAATGAACCAAAAACACGACCAAGGGAGGAAGCAATCTAAGCATCAACGCCGACAAACTCTTTGTGTTCTACTCGAGATCTCATCTACACATAGACCTAGCTATGATACCACTGTTGGGGAACGTTGCATGGGAAACAAAAAAATTCCTACGCACACGCAAGATCTATCCATGGTGATGAGCATCTATGAGAGGGAGAGTGGATCTACATACCCTTGTAGATCGCTAAGTGGGAAGCGTTAAGAAACGCGGTTGGTGTAGTCGAACGTCTTCGCGATCCAAATCGCCGAGCGTCCCACGATCTCATCAAGATCCGTCTCGCGATCCAATCATGATCCGTCCCGCAATCTCATCACGATTTGATCTGTGATCCAATCATGAATCATCTCGCGATCTTGATCATGGTCCTTCCGATCTAGCGCCGAACGGACGGCACCTTCGCGTTCAGCACACGTACAGCTCGATGACGATCTCCGCCTTCTTGATCCAGCAAGAGAGAGCGGATAGGTAGAAGAGTTCTCCAGCAGCGCGATGGCGTTGCGGCGATGGTGGCGGAGCTAATCCAGCAGGGCTTCGCCTAAGCACCGCTAAAACTAATCTAGAGGAGAAACTACGATCTAGAGGAGAGGCAACACGTGGCTGTTTTTCTGTGTCTCGAAACCCTCAAAACCTCTAGTATATATAGGAGGAGGGAGGGAGGAGACTTGGTGCACAAGGGTCCATCCCTTGTCCTTGCGCAAGGAGGAGAGGAGAAGTCCTCCTCCAATCCTAGTAGGACTAGGACTCCTCCTTCCCACTTGGAAACTCTTTCCACCTTGGCCTTTTTTCCTTCTCCTTCCTCTCCAGCCGCATGGGCCTCTTGTGGTACTTAGGACATCCCACTAAGGGTTGGAATACCTCTTCCCACAGCCCATGTAGCCTCTTGGGTCGAAATACCCCTCCCGATGGTCGCCGGCACCCTCCCGGCACTCCCGGTACACTACCGATGAGCCCAAAACTTTTCCGGTGACTAAACAAAGGCTTCCTATATATCAATCTTTACCTCTGGACCATTATAGAGCTCCTCGTGACCTCCGAGATCTCATCCGGGACTCCGAACAACCTTCGGTCACCACCATGCACAACTCTATACTACCAAAACGTCACCAAACCTTAAGTGTGCAGACCCTGCGGGTTCAAGAACTATGTAGACATGACCGAGACACCTCTATGGTCAATAACCAATAGCGGGACCTAGATGCCCATATTGATTCCTACATATTCTACGAAGATCTTTATCGGTCGAACCTCTGTGTCAAGGATTCAGTTAATCCCGTATGATATTCCCTTTGTTCTCTGGTATGTTACTTGCCCGAGATTCGATTGTCGGTATGTTCATACCTAGTTCAACCTTGTTACCGGCAAGTCTCTTTACTCATTCCATAATATAAGATCCCGTGGCTAACACTTAGTCACATTGCTTGCAAGGCTTATTGTGATGTTGTATTACTGAGTGGGCCCTGAGATACCTCTCCGACACACGGAGTAACAAATCCCAGTCTTGAGCCATGTCAACCCAACAGACACCCTCGGAGATACCTGTAGAGCACCTTTATAGTCACCTAGTTATGTTGCGACGTTTGATACACACAAGGCACTCCTCCGGTGTCAGTGAGTTGCATGATCTCATGGTCATAGGAACAGATACTTGACATGAAGAAAACAGTAGCAATAAACTGACACGATCATATGCTACGTTCATAGTTTGGGTCGTGTCCATCACATCATTCTCCTAATGATGTGATCCCATTATCAAATAACATCTCATGTCCATGACTAGGAAACCATAGCCATCTTTGATCAACGAGCTAGTCTATTAGAGGCATACTAGGTACATGGTGTCGTCTATGTATCCACACATGTATCTAAGTTTCCGATCAATCAAATTATAGCATGGATAATAAACGATTATCATGAACAAGGAAATATGATAATAACCAATTTATTATTGCCTCTAGGGCATATTTCCAATACTTAATATACTCGAAGGTGCATTGGTCATTGTACATCCATTGCTGGTTCATCTACATGCGTTATATAATAAAGTGTATTAAAAACCATTACAACATATCATGAATACAGAAGTGATCAAATTAATAGAAATTCATCATCACATTAAATCCAAAGTATAATAGTGACCAAAATAAATACAATAATAAAAGTAAGAAAATTACACAAGTATCTATCTAAATCATACAAGTAAAAACTTTTTTCTTTTAGAAAGAAGATAAGAAGAAGTGGCTAACCACGATGGTGCCGACACCGAGATGGGTGCGGGCGATCGACGGCGATGAGGACGGGGACAGGACAGGACGGACCACCAAACCTGGACAAATCTTGAGTAAAATGGAGCTTGGACAAGGAACTTCGAGAGGAGAAAGCTTAAATGTGGCTTGGGCATTTCATTGAACACCTCATGTGCATAGGAGGTGATCTAGAGCACCATAAAGCTCTTCCCTCGCCGACCAAAAAAATAGAGCAATGTGGATTGCTTTGCTCGCCGGCGAGGGGTATATATAGGCATCTCATTGGTCCCGGTTCGTGGCTAGAGCCGGGACTAAAGGACCCCCTTGGGTACCAGTTCCAGCCACGAACCGAGACCAATGGTTGTGGGCCAGGAGTGAGGCACAATGGTCCCCGTTCGTGCCAGGAACTGGGACCAAAGGTGTCCAAAGAACCGAGACCAATGCCCCACGTGGCCCGGCCGCCCCCTAGCCTCACGAACCAGGACCGTTGCCCCCATTGGTCCCGGTTCGTGACTGAACCGGGACTAATGGGCTGGCCCTGCCTGGACCAAAGCCATGTTTTCTACTAGTGAGAGAGCATCGAAAACACACCACAACCACGAGAGATGACGAGAAAGCCTATCTGGATTGGTGGTTTCTTCTTGATCTTCACTTAAGTTGTTCATCGAAGGCTCAACAGTGGTTGGACTCACTCCAAACATGGTGAATTTGCTCCACACTCAGGGCAATATGACTTGGTTAGTAGTTGTTTGAGGATTGATTGAGTGGAGCATGAAATTTGGGAGTGGTTTAGTCAGATCTACTTGGCAAGAAATCAAAAGCGTGTAGTCTTGAGATATTATCTGCTCAAGGGGTCAAATATGCTCGAATTGGGATGAAATTTTGTGAACACGTTAAGGACTCACTCTACTACATGTCTGAAAAGTTTCATGCAATATGGTTGAACCATTTTATAAAAACAGTTATATGGAGACCAAAGAGAACGAAAACATCAGTTTCAAAATTCTAAAAAAGAAACATCAATTTGTTTCTTCAACATATTTTAGCTACCTCCTATTTGCTCCAGTTAGGCCACGCTTGGAATCGATGTAAATAAATACAGGTGTTGTCGTGGATTTGTCACGACAGATGTCCGGGTGAACGGACTTAGGTTCGGGGCGAAGACGCAACTACATGGCGGCTTGAAGGGGTTGATCGGAATCGAGAGACATGAAGGAGATCTCTCGGTTACAAGGGTGTTGTTTGCTACCTCTAATCACGAGAGCCTCTAATCTGTCTATCTCTAATCTCTTGTGTTGTCTAAACTTGTGGACTTGTGAACCTGTCTTCTAGGGGTGCTCTACCCCTCCTTATATAAGTGGAGAGGGTAGGTTTACAAATAGAGTCCTACTAGGAGTAGGATTAGGACTAGAATCCTATTCCGGGTCTTGTTTCTCTTGTAAGGAAATCCTTTCTCCTGTAGGCCTTCTCTTGTGAGCCACCTGGCACCGGCTCACACGTCGGCTCTTGTGCCTGGTCGTCCTGCGGCCCGCTAGCCGGATCACCAATAAAACGTCATGTCTTTATCGGGTCTCCTGTGAGTCGCCAGGCCGGCTCATACCGCGGGGTATATCCCCGACATTAGCCCCCAG